>OV277694.1:641428-1282857 GCA_922987775.1 Agonopterix subpropinquella | reverse complement strand
TTAGCCATCCCGCTTCAATTGAAAGCAAGATCGCAAAAAAACGTATTTTTCATCAATATGTTTTCTCTTGGGTGTTTGGGGAAAATCCATCGGGTAGAAGCCCTGCTATAATTATTTACCTTTCAAATGATGGTATATTCAGAAGAAATGGTGTAGGGTGATTCTTGTAAAACTGGTTATAAATCTGAAATCGAGCTTACTTTGCTCCTCTTTTCTATCGAGAAAATTTAATAGAATCGTGTTTTCAACGGTTAGATGCCCTGCAGAAATTACGTATCTACACTGTTATGTGAACTATATATATTAAATGTAATAATTTGGTTATCAAAAATCGGTTCGAAAACAGACAAAATAGGTATGACCCCCTCTTAAGGGGGCGGCAAAATCAGTTTGTGCCCCGGGCGGCAGAAGCCCACGCTACGCCACTGAGTAGATACTGAATATACCATCGTACAGAATAGATTTTATTTCTGACACGCTATCCTGGCCGTTTTCCCCCTATTGATTCTTCAACTGTGAAATTAATGGTAAAGTACTTGTTTACTAAGTACCTTCGTAAGGTTTCCTCACTTAGTTTCGCTACTTTAATTATTTTACATCCGTTTTATATTAAGTACTATTAAAGTGCATCCCAATAGAAAAGTCTTACGAAGTAAACAGAAAGCTTACATAATTTTTTTACGTACTGCACCTAGTTAAGCTTTCTAGCTAGATTTTATCTATAAACACAACCTACGTTCAAAAAAAATGGAGAAAATTCAAACTATCGGAAATCAATTGATTATCAAACACATTTTTTTCTTCGAGAATAGCTTTTAAAACAAACGTAGTTAAACTTCACACCTTTCTCCCACGTGTGTAAACAAAGCCGAGAATCTTACGAAGTGCATCTCGATTTGACTTGATACGCGCCTACACATTAAAGTTGCATTCACATTGGTGTACAATGCACGCCCGTCGGCTTCGGTTACATTAGTTTGACCCATTTACGCCGGTTCTCAGACTCGGCAGCCGTGATAGGAAAGTCAACATTGTTTTATGACTTGAATGGTAGAGAAGATAAGTAATATTTCATTAAAGAATGTTTAAAACATGTTTTGTGTTACTTACATACCTAACACATTCTTATTAGTGTTCCGTACCAAAATTTGAAAAACGGAACACTTATGAAATCAGCTCGGTGTCTGTCCGTCCGTCCGTCCGTCTGTCACAGGCATTTTTCTCAAAGACCGTAAGATATATAAAGTTGAAACTCGGTACAGATATAGCAATTGGTGCTCCAATATCATAAATGAAGTAAAAAAAGCTAAATTTTTATATTGGGGGGCAATTTGGGTAGTAAGAAAGGGTAAATAAAAGAAATAAAAATTCTACCTTATGGTGTGGGGCATCAATTGAAAGCTTATTAAAATACGAGTCTAAAAATATAAGTAAGTAGATACTTTTCTAATTTTTTATAAAAACTTTGTTTAGCAAAATTTTCAATTCAATCCGAGAAATTGCTGTCCCCACCTCTATTTCCAAAAATGTTGCCGTATAAGATCTGAAAAAAATCATGAACATCAGAAATAACGTGTAGATGGCGGGAAAATTATCAAGGTGGCTCTAACTTGGATAGTTTTTTTTTCTGTACCCAAAAAACTAGCACCAGGGGGTCAGTGTTAAATGATCTTCAGTTACTAAGTGACCACATACTAAGTAAGTGTCAATTTATAATGGTTTCATCAATGACCCATGTTAAACAACTGGTAGTACGGAACACTAATTGCCCGAGTACCGATTCGTATTTTTAAATACCGTTACGTGTACTTACCTAAGATACCTATGTCCTTTTTTGGTGAACCGTGCTCACTAGGGTACAACTATCTCTTTTAAAATGTCATCACAATCGCACATCACAAAACTAAAAACATAGGTACAATGAGGATCCGTAACGATTTTTGTTTTGAATGTAGTATTAAAGTACATTAAAAATCCTGAACATTGGTGTTTTTATTTTTTTCCTACGACAAAAAATGAGCGAGCTACGATCAATTGAATGCCGCAACTGTTGGGCGGCCAGTCGGCCACGCGGCGGAGTGCGTGACGTCACGGGGCATTACTGCGTACCGGTTACAAGGGACTTTAGTATTAAAAATGTTATATCTCGGATATGGTGCGTCCTATGTCGAAAATTTATAGAACCAAAAATGTTCTCGTGGATGTGTTCTACAAGATGCGTACATAAAAAGTGGTAGTCATGCAGACATCTTACATTTTAAATAATATTTTAAGTCCTAGAACCAATGTTAATTTACTACTAGAGCCCATGGCGGCGGCTCGAATTTAGGGGTAGGGGGGAGGGGGGGAGGTGTGCGGGGCGGGGGAGATAATTTGGTAATTGACTTGGACAATATAAACGACCTGGGGGTCAATCGCGCTAATTTTGAACGATACTACCAAAACAAAACCACAACCAAAAACGTTACGTTATGGACAATTTGTATCGCGCTAATTATATTAACGGTAACGATTTAGCTTTTTTTCGGAAGAAACGTTGTCGTAACGTTCGATGTCCGTTCGATCAAATTTTCTGGCGTGGTAGGTGCGTGGTAGGTTCGTGGTAGGTGCGTGGTAGGTGTATGGTATGTATTGTGGTAACCAAACTTGAAACGTTTACGGCTTAAACGTTTCGAGTTTGGTTTTGCTTTGGTAACGTCAACGATTTAACAGTTCAAAAAAAAAATAGCGCGATATTATTTTTACATCAGCTAAACCAAATCTAAACCAAAACTAAACCAAAACCAAAAACGTTCCGTCCAAACGGTAAAACCGTATAAAATAGCGCAATTGAGGCCCTGAACAACTCGAACAACTAAGGCAACTCGAACAACTTGGTCAACTTGAACAACTCGAACAACATAAACCACTCGAACAACTTGAACAACATAAATAACTCAAAGAACTTGGCCAACTTCGTCAACTTGGAAAACATAAACAACTCGAACAACTCAGAAAACTCGAATTGGTCAACTGGAAAACTTAAATAACTTTATCGGGACCAAGTCGTTCGTGTTGTTCGAGTTGCCTAAGTTGTTCGAGTTTTCTGAGTTGTTTGAGTTGTTTATGCTGTCCAAGTTGACGAAGTTGGCCAAGTTGTTTGAGTTATTTATGTTGTTCAAGTTGTTCGAGTTGTTTATGTTGTTCGAGTTGTTCCAGTTGACCAAGTTTCTCGAGTTGCCTGAGTTCTTCGAGTTGTTTAGATCGTTTATGTTGTCCAAGTCAATTACCAAATTATCTCCCCCACCCCGCACACCTCCCCCCCCTCCTCCCTACCCCTAAATTCGAGCCGCCATGGGCTCTAGTAGTAAATTAACATTGGTTCTAGGACTTAAAATATTATATAAAATGTAAGATGTCTGCATGACTACCCCTTTTTATGTACGCATCTTGTAGAACACATCCACGAGAACATTTTTGGTTCTATAAATTTTCGACATAGGACGCACCATATCCGAGATATAACATTTTTAATACTAAAGTCCCTTGTAACCGGTACGCAGTAATGCCTCGTGACGTCACACGTGTCCGCGGGGCATTTTATTTTCGAGCACACTTCAAAATTCAATATCTTTGGAATTACTGGACCGATTTTCAAAAATCAAAAAAAATAATTATTGGTAAATAATAAAGAATAAAATGAAGCACAGTTTTAACGGATTTGCCGTAGCATTACGGGACCTCATTGACAGATATAGGCACTTTCACATTCACCTATACAACGTGTTAATGAATTAACGAAAAACTAGAAAGTAGTTTGTTTCGAATCGATAGCAGAATCGAATTATCATGGTTTCAACATAGGTAATTTTTTTCAAAAAAATTTTTTTTTTTTTCGTAAAATTTTTAATTTACTAAACCCGATGTCAACCCACCCCACGGGCACACTCACCCTACTTACTACCAAAACAAGATTATAAAAATGTATCCATGAGTGCGTTAGCGCTTTCTTTCAGTGCTGAAATGATAACAAATCATTTTTGCCTCCGAACTTAAAATGCGAATAACTTTAAATTTTAAGTATCAAAATAATGAAATTATTGTTTCAATCTAATTCTTTTGTTATAAATCAGTTGGGGTGTATGAGGTTTTGCGCTAATTTATTAACACGTTGTATAATATGAAGTAATTATGTATCTTCCCTGCACCCAAGGTGGTTGTAGATAAAACGTTATATTTCTTTATAAAATAACGATCAAGAGACTACATCATCCCTATCCCTTATTAGATAGGTAGGTATGACAAAACTACAGAGAATAATATCGGAAATTGACAATACCTACCTACTTATAGATAAGTGAGGTACCTGAGATTTTTGTCCAATAAATAGTATGTTTTTATTTTTTTATAGGTTAGTTTTTTTTACAACATGCCCTATTGGAAAGGAATATACCTACCTATAGTAGTTAGTAGACATACTAAACTATTAATACCTATGATTTTGTTTCAAGTTTTAAATAAACAATAGGTGATTCATTCGAATAGCTATTTAAACCAAAGCAACATTCAAATTCAATGTCCAAAAAAGCAATAAAAATGCCGTTGACTCTATGCCCACTGCCTTTACCATAAAAAAAAAACTTTGCGCGCGATTCTGCAAGTTTTCAAAAATATTTTTTACCTCTCTTGACCCGCAGCATTTTTACCAGCACGGCTAGCATGCCACCCACGACAAAGCGTTTAAACGAGAAAACCGTCATTCGCGCTCTTTTTGGCATACGTAAAATAATAAAGATGGAGGCACGTCTCGATTTTTGTCGTTTTCTCGGGGGTGGCATGCTAGGCCTACAGATGACGTCATCAACCGCATAACACGAGACCCAAATTGACCCGGATTATAAAACCACAGTATCACGAGGTCTTCTCGAGTTGAGTTAATTTAACTAATTAGGACACTCGTAATGAATAGACTTGATGTAGATAGGTACCAGTTCGTTTCTCATTGGACAATGGTTTTAATTAGGTACCTACAATCATGGAGGAACGAGGTAGAATGCTCCTCCATAGAGAAAAGAAGATCTTTTCGCCAGGACAGCTGTGATGCGGAGTAGGTTTATGGTCCAATAGACATGCAATTTATCGCTGACTTTTAGGTACTCAAGGCCAAATCGAAAAGAAATCGAAAGTTTATTTTTATTTTTTTTATGGCAGTGATTGAAGACCGTAACGGAAAACCGCAGAAGATAAAAATCGGAGAAGATAGGAAGATTAGAAAAAAACAAATACACCACTAGTTTTTAATTACCTACTTACTAACATCATTTTTAAGAGAAAATGGGCAGCGAGGGACAAAAGTGCCAACCAGCCAATCGATTTTCAATGGGAGGTCCATTTCAGTTCTTTATTGCATTAAAAGGCAAATAAAAAAAAACGTGTTTGCTTTAAATTGCATTTTTTTTCGTTTTTCGACACATGTTCTTTTAATCTTTACTCTTAGGCTGAGATTCAGAGACGTTTTTTAAGTCTTAGTTCGAACTCCCGTATGTCAAAATCCATACATTTTTGACCCTACTTAGTTCAAACTATTGTCACGAACGGTGCCAAACGGTAGACGTAAGAAGGCATTCAAAAATTCGGAGGGTGTATTAACAATCGCCGTGGTCTTACGGTCTAAGGTTCCGCCTCCCATGCTGGGGGGCGACGGTTCGAACCCGGTCCGCGCCAAAAATATTTCTAGATTTTAGTGTTTTTAGAAATGTTCTAGAAGGAAGAGAGAGAAGGAATATTTAAAAAGGGACAAAAAGGTGAACGTGTCTAGGAACTTCGAGAAAGGAGGCGAAATTACGAATATTTGAAAAGAACCAGAAAAGTGGGCGTGTCTTCGATCGGTTTCGAAAAAAGAATGCGGGGTTTGAACTATCTGGAGGAAAACAATCGAGTAAAGAAAAGAAGATCGAAAAAGGGAATTCCCGAAGATTCTGCTGGGTATAAAAAGCGGCGAGTTCACGGTCACAGGCAGTCCTTGGTTAAACAGTGAACAGTGCGAAACAAAAGGAAGAAAAGTAAAAGTGGAAAAGTACTAGTGAAGAGAAAAGTGCTGAGAGTGGGACAGTGAGTAGACTAGTGTCAGTGTAGTGCGTGACGTCATAGTGTCGGTGTAGTACGTGACGTCATAGAGTCAGTGTAGTGCGTGACGTCATAGTGTCGTACGTCGTGACGTCATAGCCGTGACGCGTGTCGTGTCGTCACAGTAGTGACGTAGTGGACTGTGAACAGTGACAGTAAGTGGTGCACGGGGAATCCCTGCGAGGAGGACCCGGTGAAGTGAACCGTGTAGGGGAACCTCTGCGAGGTGGACCGTTTGTAAGTGTATCCCAAATAAACTCTGTAAAGTTGGACTTAGCGTTTCACTCCAATCCCGGAACCCGTCGCTCGTAACATTTGGTGTCAGAAGTGTGGGATTGGAGTAAGATGCCGCTGGTGCCAAAGGAGCTAAAGGGTGTCACCACCCGGGCCATGTCGGAGGCGCGGCAGGAAGGTGCGGCCTCTGTTACTGAGGTGCAGCGAACCCCGGAGAGAAGACCTGAGGGGGGTGAAGTGCAGCGCACTCCAGAGCAGAACCCAGGAAATTTCCTCTATCAAATCCAGCGCATGATGGAGGACCAGGCTCGCCGGCAGGAGGAACAGGTTCACGAACTGCGCGCAATGAAAGAAGAGCAAGCTCGCCGGCAGGAGGAACAGGCTCGCCGGCAGGAGGAACAGGCGCGCCGGCAGGAAGACCAAATGCGCACAATGCAGGAGGCGCTTCATAAAGATATTACGAAAGGCTTGCAACAGGCAGTAGAGAGAGTCGAAGCCGTAGAAGGGAGGTTTGATCGTGTGAAGGGCGAGTTCGAAGGGAGGTTTGATCGCGTGGAGGGTGAGTTTGCCAAAATCCGGCGAGAAGTTGAACAGAGCAAATCTCATAGCCGTGTCGCTGCTGTTTTTGACTCACCCATGCAACCAAAAGGCGTGAAGACTCCGGTTTACGATGGACTGACGTCATGGCCCGCCTTTAAGCTACAATTTGAGACGGCGATGAAAGTTAATGGCTGGGGCAAAGAGGAGGCGCAGTCTGCGTTGACATTAGCACTCCAGGGACAGGCTCTCGCCGTGCTGGAAGCTGTAGGTGCTGGCGAAAATCTGACGTTTGACAAGCTTTTCGGAGCTCTGGAGGCTAGATTCGGCGACGGACATCTCGAGCACATGTATCGGGCGCGATTGAAGGAACGGAACCAACATGCTAACGAGAGTCTGCAGCAATGGTCAGTGGAAGTGGAGAAGCTCGTGCGTAAGGCTTTCCAGTCATCACCAGCAGCCATCGATGACATGCTCCTGCAGGCCTTTACCGATGGGATACGGGACCCGGAGGTGCGAGCTGCCGTGCGACTTGGGCACCATAGCACTCTCAGGGACGCTGTTGCCCATGCATTGGAGGTGGAGGCCGTACGACAGGATTCTCGTTCCGCTCGCCTCAGGGAGATTGTGGTAACTAGAGCCTCACCGCCAAGGAATCGAAGCGTCGGTTATGTGTGCTACGAGTGTGGTGAACGAGGGCATATTCGCAGCTCCTGCCCGAAGCGCACAGGTCGTCGGGATATAGGAGTCTCGACTGATGAGCAGCAGGAAAACTAAAACCAGCCAGGGCTGCGGGGTGGGCGCTGGCCGGTTATGTTGCAACCCCAACCATAAGAGTCGAACAGACATCAGACGGAAATAGTCTGTTAGTCGAAGGAGAGGTCAATGGTAGAATCTGTCAACTAACTTTGGATACCGGAGCTTCGAGAACAGTGATCAATACTCGACTGATAAACGAGATGGAAGGTGATCAGAAACGACTTCTGCAACAAACCAACCTGCAGTTAACAACAGCTACCGGCCAGCGCATACCTGTTAAGGGAGAGTTGGGAGTTTCGATTAAGATCGGGGAAACTCCTTTTAAACATGAGGTGATTGTAGCTGAAATAGTGGACGATTGCATCATTGGCTTGGATTTCTTACAAAATCATCAGTGCGACATAGACATGAAGAACGGAGTGCTGCGATGTAACACAGAGGAGGTTCCGATGAAAGGTGGATCGTCGGGAAAGGTCTACTGTGTGAGAAGAACAGTTCTCAAACCTAGATCACAGACCTTGGTACCTGTCGTTTTGCCCAAGAGTAACGATGGGAGATTACCACGGAGATGTGCTGTGATAGAGAAAGTTAAAACTGAAACTTCTTGGATTCCGGCAAGGACAGTTGTTGGATCCATTTCATCTACCTCAATCCCGATACTTAACGTTGGAGATGTGGACCTGACGATTGAGAAGGGGGAGGTTGTTGGTCACTGTGAGGAAGTTTTATGGTTGCGACAATGTGTGGAAAATCCTCCTAGGAAACATAAGGCTGAGGAGGATGTAATATCCAAAGTTATGGAAGACTCCAGCAGGGACCTGACTAAGCTACAGGCTGTGAAAGCGAAGAACTTGCTGCGGCGTTTTTCAGACCTGTTCTCCCAGAACGACGCAGATATTGGTAGAACAGACTTGGTGAAGCACACGATTAATACGGGAGATGTAGCGCCAATCAAGCAACGACCTAGGCGCATTCCGTTTGCTCGTGAGAAGGAAGTGGAGGAAATGATAGAAGACATGAGAAAGAACAACATCATCGAACCTTCATCAAGTCCCTGGTGTTCACCTGTAGTTCTCGTCAAGAAAAAGGATGGCTCAACGAGATTTTGTGTGGATTATCGGCAGCTGAATGAAGTGACGAAGAAAGACAGCTACCCCTTGCCAAGGATCGACGACACCTTAGACACTTTGAATGGAATGAAATGGTTTTCAACGCTCGATCTGAAAAGTGGGTACTGGCAAGTGGACGTAGACCCTAAAGACAAGGAGAAAACCGCGTTTTCCACCGGGAAAGGACTGTGGCAGTTCAAGGTAATGCCATTTGGATTGAGTAACGCCCCTGCGACTTTCGAGAGATTGATGGAGCATGTCCTAGCTGGAATTCTGGGTGACACGTGTCTTGTCTACCTGGACGACATCATCATTGTTGGTCGAGACTTTGATGACCACCTGAAAAAGTTGGAGAAAGTCTTCGAAAGACTACGTGGAGCCAATCTTAAATTGAGTACAAAAAAAATGTTCTTTCTTCAAACGACAGGTCAATTACCTTGGACATGTAATCTCTGAGAGAGGAGTCGAGACCGATCCTGCCAAAACTGCCGCTGTGAGGGAGTGGCCAACACCGAAAGATAAGACACAAGTTAGAGCTTTTCTTGGACTCTGCTCTTACTATCGTCGTTTTGTGAAAAGGTTTTCGGACATCGCAAAGCCGCTACATCGACTTACGGAAGAAAAGAGGACGTTCACATGGGATTCAGAATGTGAAGAGGCGTTTATGGAGTTAAAGGAACGTCTGAGTAAGGCACCAATTCTTGGATATCCCGACGTCCAGGGTGAATTTGTTGTAGACGCAGACGCCAGTAACATCGGGATTGGAGGTGTGCTCTCGCAGCGACATGGTGAAAAGGAAACTGTAATAGCCTACTTCAGTAAGTCATTATCTAGACCTGAGAGAAACTACTGTGTTACCAGACGAGAATTATTGGCCGTGGTGAAGACTGTACAACACTTCAAGAAGTATCTGCTGGGACGTAAATTTTTAGTCAGGACAGACCACGCTGCGCTGAAATGGTTGCTCCTTTAAGAACCCGGAAGGTCAAGTTGCAAGATGGTTGGAGCAACTACAGGAATTCAACTTTGAAGTAGAGCATCGAAGTGGAAGAGTTCACTCCAATGCAGATGCACTGTCAAGAAGACCATGTCCAGAAGATTGTAAGCATTGCAGCAAGCAAGAAGGGAAGGAAACAGTTTCACTCAAGGTTATTAGAACTGACGCCATCAACGATGAGTGGGGAAGCGAGGCAATGCGTCGCGAACAGGAAAAGGACTCAGGAGTCGGGCCAATCCTGAACTGGTTAAAAAGTGATGGTTCTAAGCCTCAGTGGAGCGAGGTGGCAAAGTACGGGGCAGTCACGAAGGGACTTTGGGCTCAGTGGAAGAGCCTCATCATGCATAACGGATTACTCTGTAGAAAATGGGAGACATCGGATGGAAAAGGCTCGTATCTGCAGTTGGTGGTCCCACAAGCTAAGGTGAAAGCAGGTTTTAGGGTTAATCGTAGCTGTTCCGATCAAGTCCTGGCCTTAACATCTCTAATTGAAGCGGGCTTCCAACGAGGGGAAAAAACTTGCGTGGCCTTTGTGGATCTCAGCGCAGCTTATGATACTGTCTGGATAGATGGCCTGTTATACAAACTCAGGGCCATGATCCCATGTACTAAAACTCTATCTCTTCTGAAGAGCATGCTGGGTCCTCGTTACATCAAAGTGTGTGTCGGCGACAAGGAAAGCAGCTTCAGGATCCTGAAAAATGGTCTCCCTCAAGGCTCCGTTCTGGCACCACTCTTGTTTAACGCCTACACCAGCGACATGCCCGCCACCTTGTCGGAAAAATTCGCGTATGCCGATGACTTGGCTCTCGCATATCAGGGGGGATGTTTCGAGGAGGGGGAGGCTGCGCTCTCGCAGGACTTGAAGACGCTGGGCAAATACTACACAAACTGGCGACTCTGCCCGAACCCACATAAGACAGAAGTATCTGCATTCCACCTTACAAACTGCCTTGCCCATAAGGAGTTAAATGTAAATTTCTGTGGAGAGAGAGTGCGTCACAATTTTAGGCCCAAGTACTTGGGTGTCACTCTGGACCGTTCGCTCACCTACAGGAGCCACTTAGAAAATACCAGTCAAAAGCTCAAGTCGAGGGTGAATCTTGTGAATCGACTGGCGGGCACTTCGTGGGGGGCACGTGCTGACGTGCTACGAACGTCAGCGTTGGCGCTCGTATATTCAACTGCGGAGTACTGCGCTCCGGTGTGGTACCGTAGTGCACATATCAGCAAGATAGACGTCCAGCTCAATAGAGCCATGCGCACCATCTCTGGCAGTCTACGTGCAACTCCTACCCCCTGGCTACCAGTACGGTACGGTTACGGTTATTGGTTTGCATGTTTTGCCCCACAAGAGGGCACATCTGACTGGACAGTACTACCTCACATTGCGCCACCGGACATCCGACGAACAAAAGCGGCTTCGGCCGAATGGGCTAAATCTAAAAATACTTACCCACATCCTATGCCGATAGCGAAAACGCTAAGCAACCTGCCAACCTCACGACTACCATCACGGAAGCCCATTTGGTCTGACCCATCGGTGAGAAGCCTGCTGGACACCGCCTCCGTGTGGCGCTGTAAATAGCAAGCTGAGGAGTGCGCCCCTATCGACCTTGTGCCGGACCCATCGAAGATGCTGCCGGGATTCAGAGAGCACCGCAGCTTTTGGGTCTCCCTTAACAGGATCCGTACGGGGGTAGCTCGGTGCAACAGTAACATGTACAAATGGGGCATCAGGACGTCCCCAGAGTGCGACTGTGGAGCGCCGGAGCAGACGGTCAGGCACATCGTAGAGGAGTGTCCTAAAAGAAGTTTTGAGGGGGGTTTGGGGGATATGTGGAAACTAACGCCGGAAGCCAAAATTTGGCTCCAAAATTTAGATATAGATTTGTAAATTTATTATTCTTTTTCATTGGAGGAAATAAAAAAGCCATACGCAAATAATAATAGGTGAAAGAAATTCTGAGAGTTTTTCATGATGGAACTTCCGGAGGGCATTTGGGTGTAAAGAAAACCTTGGAGAAAGTAAAGGAAAGATTTTACTGGTTGCATTGCAGAGACGATGTGGAAGATTGGTGCCGCAAGTGTACAGTCTGCGCAGCTGTAAAGGGGCCTCATACGAGGAGCAGGGCAGCAATGAAAATTTATAATGTTGGGGCGCCTTGGGAGCGAATCGCTTTGGATGTCGCGGGACCATTTCCAGTCACTAAATCGGGGAACCGGTATATACTTGTGGTAATGGATTATTTCACAAAGTGGCCAGAAGTATTTGCCATTCCAAATCAGGAAGCGGTTACTGTGGCTACCAAGTTGGTGAATGAAGTTTTCTGCCGGTTTGGGGTTCCGCTGGAAATGCACAGTGATCAAGGCAGGAACTTTGAGTCACAATTGTTCCAGGAAGTTTGCAAAATTTTCGGAATCCATAAGACCCGGACTACTCCTTATCACCCTCAGTCCGACGGCATGGTCGAGCGATTCAATCAAACTTTGGAACGGCATCTTGCGAAGGTCGTCGATAATCATCAAGATAACTGGGACGAGTACATACCTCTTTTCCTGTTGGCCTACCGAACCGCTGTTCATGAGAGTACTTCGGCAACTCCAGCAATAGCAAACTTCGGGAGAGAGTTGAAGCTTCCAGCAGATTTGCTATCAGGATGCGCACCAGGCACTCCTAAAAGTATCAGTGACTATGTGAGCGAACTGCGGGAGAAAATGGTCGACATTTATGAACAACTTCGAGAAGCAGGTCAAAACTCAAGTGACCGTTCAAAGACACGATATGACCGAAAAGCGAACTATGCTGGGTTTGAGGAAGGAACATCAGTTTGGCTGCATAATCCAGTTCGAAGGAAAGGGAAGAGTCCGAAGTTGCAGGCAAGCTGGGAAGGACCGTATGAGGTAGTGACCAGGATAAATGACGGCACCTATCGAATTCGACGATCGCCAAGGAGCCCGTTGAAGATAGTGCACGTAGATCGATTAGCTCGATATTTCGGCACTAATGATGCTCGGGACGAGCAGAACTAAGGGAGGGGCAGTGTCACGAACGGTGCCAAACGGTAGACGTAAGAAGGCATTCAAAAATTCGGAGGGTGTATTAACAATCGCCGTGGTCTTACGGTCTAAGGTTCCGCCTCCCATGCTGGGGGGCGACGGTTCGAACCCGGTCCGCGCCAAAAATATTTCTAGATTTTAGTGTTTTTAGAAATGTTCTAGAAGGAAGAGAGAGAAGGAATATTTAAAAAGGGACAAAAAGGTGAACGTGTCTAGGAACTTCGAGAAAGGAGGCGAAATTAAAAATATTTGAAAAGAACCAGAAAAGTGGGCGTGTCTTCGATCGGTTTCGAAAAAAGAATGCGGGGTTTGAACTATCTGGAGGAAAACAATCGAGTAAAGAAAAGAAGATCGAAAAAGGGAATTCCCGAAGATTCTGCTGGGTATAAAAAGCGGCGAGTTCACGGTCACAGGCAGTCCTTGGTTAAACAGTGAACAGTGCGAAACAAAAGGAAGAAAAGTAAAAGTGGAAAAGTACTAGTGAAGAGAAAAGTGCTAAGAGTGGGACAGTGAGTAGACTAGTGTCAGTGTAGTGCGTGACGTCATAGTGTCGGTGTAGTACGTGACGTCATAGAGTCAGTGTAGTGCGTGACGTCATAGTGTCGTACGTCGTGACGTCATAGCCGTGACGCGTGTCGTGTCGTCACAGTAGTGACGTAGTGGACTGTGAACAGTGACAGTAAGTGGTGCACGGGGAATCCCTGCGAGGAGGACCCGGTGAAGTGAACCGTGTAGGGGAACCTCTGCGAGGTGGACCGTTTGTAAGTGTATCCCAAATAAACTCTGTAAAGTTGGACTTAGCGTTTCACTCCAATCCCGGAACCCGTCGCTCGTAACACTATTATGACTTAAAAAATCGTCTCTGAATCTCAGCCTTAGACACAATTATTATCTTTACTTTAAAAGTTGTTTAATTTATTTGAATACCTACCCTTGAATTATTTTTTGTAAAATTACCAACTAGTTGTAAATCCCTTTCCCGCCTATGACACGATATGATGATACCCAGCAAGACATACCCCACCTGGACTGCGATTTCTGAAACTCATTCGCTGAGTTCAGCAGTTGTAAATGTCAAAATTACTAAGGAGATACGCATCTTTCTACTGCTGATTTGACTTTCAAAAATCGCACTCCTGAATTATGATTTTCGAAAGTCAAATCAGCAGTAGAAAGATGCATATCTCCACACTAATTTAAAGATTTTCAACTGCTGAACTCAGCGAATGAGATTAAAAAATCGCACTCCTGATCACGGAATATATTATACCTGACATACAATAATTCGATGATTTACCTACGTTGAGTGAGTAAAAAACCAGACAGGTTCGAAGGATAACCTTGGATGGACCGGACAACTTTTTCTTTACATCCAGAGTCGAGTGCAATGAATTCAAGGTTACTTTTTTACTTGTTTTGTTCTACGTTCTTAGTTCTACCGTCAGTGGCGTAGCGTGGGTTTCTGTCACCCGGGGCAAAGATCGATTTTGCCGCCCCCTTATCTTTATAAGATGACTTAGGTACATAAAAAATATCGGAGCGAGCGTAGCGAGCTCGAAATTTTTTGCACAACTATTCGAGTTTTTGACCACAACTCCGTACATCTTTTGATTTATAAATGTAACAGTATAAACTTAGAACGAGTGAAGCGAGCTCGACTTTTCTCCTAAATACGAATCAGTACAATCAGAGCCAGAGCTTTTTACGTACAATATGTGCAATGTAACCTAAGTAATCGCTATGGATCGAGCGAAGCAAACTCTGAATTTTTAGCAACACGTCATAGCCAGGACTGTTGAGGATTATGTGTAGGTAAAGTACAATAATTAGAACAGAAACATGAGCGAGCGAAGCGAGCTCGACTTTTCTCTGTTTCACGAATTGGTTATAGACAGAGCTTGAGCTCTGATAAATAGATTGATTGCTCAATCTATATTTTTCCCAAATTTGCCGCCTCTAGTAAAGTGCCGCCCGGGGCATTTGCCCCCCCTTGCCCCCCCCCTCGCTACGCTAGACTACCGTAAAACTTCTACGTCATTCAGAATCGCAATAAAATACTGTTGGTAGCAATGAGACTTATGAATGGTTAGTAAACAAATACAAAAACTTGCCGCCCCTAGTAAAGTGTCGCCCGGGGCATTTGCCCCCCCCTGCCCCGCCCCTTCCTCGCTATGCTACTGCCACTACCCCTGACCCGGCGTGATGCTGTGCTTTTTTGCGAATTATGGCTTGCGAGCAGCAATGCAATGCACTAAGCGCAAACATCGTCACAACCAAATTCGTCGTTGTTACATTGTTGTAACATCGTCGAGCTTTCAATTTTATGTGTCAAACTCACAATAAAACCTTCTACGATCTTCAGATCGAGAGGATACGAGTTCGTCAATGTTTTTGACAGCGATGTGACGCTTAAGTGAATTGCAATCGTCTACAGTGTTCCATAACAAACATCCATGTCCATATATCCATCTCATTTTTACCATGCAGTTGAAAGCGTGCAATTTTATCGGCAACCAAAATAACATGCATCGTGATTGATGCATCATGTAGTTTTGATGCAGTTGCGTAAAAGTAAATATCTTCACCTCCAAGGTAACACGTCTGAAGCGCCAATACACCAAAATAAATGCTACTTCAAACTTTTTAACTTCGAGGTGACTAATTCGCTAGATTCGTTTTAAATAAATAAATAAATAAAAATAAAAATTCTTTATTTCAGATACTTATTACAATCCATATTGATGTTAGTAACACACTTAAATAACTATGTTAGTACACATACTTAAGTGCAGACCGACCCAGTGCTTAATGAAGCTACTGTCGTATCTACTTGCGACCATCTTCAGAATGCTGTTGGTGCTGGCGCGAACCCTCTGCAGTGCGGCGGCACAGCGTTTGCGGAGCGTGGTGAGAAACCCATCGACATGAGCGTCCGCGAACATGCCTGACGCACTGCAGAAGCGCGGCAGCCCCAGCAGCATCCTGAAGGCGTTATTATATTGGGGGCGCAGGGCCCCTAGAGATGCCTGGCGATATGCAGTCCACAGATTACAGGTGTACATGGATGTGCAGTACGCTCTAAACAATGTTATTTTAACTTGCGCTGAGCAATGCCTGAATCTGGTTTTGGTTCTCATAGTGGAATTACCTAGGTTTAAAAGCTTTTGGAACTTCTAGGAATGATATCTTTAATACAAATGGGATTTTAGGATTTTTGGGAGATTGTCTGGAGCCAAGGAGTGGAATGCGCTGCCTGCGTCAGTATTTCCGAACGCTTACAACCCGAATTCCTTTAAAGTACTAGTGAAGTAGTGAATAGGCTTCTTCTGGGTAAGCTCGCTACATCTACGACCCCATCTTTGTCCTAAGGAACTAGATTGAGGTCAAGAGCGAACCCAACTTTAATTTAAAAAAAACGGGATAAAATGCTGTGTGCACGACACTAGCGCCATCTAGCGCAAAACGGCCCCGTGGATTATTTGTACATAAAATGTTAGGACAAAGTTTGTTATTTTAATTTAAAATAAAGTAAAAACTAAATAAATGAGCAATATTTACGATATTAAAAATGTTATAAGACCTAGCTAGCTGGGATTCCCATTCTTTTTTTTTTACAAAATTCTCATACAGACTTTCACTACCGTTTTCACACCTTTAGGGGTTGAATTGCGAAAAATCTTTTTTTTTGTGAGCACCTAGATGGCAATAAAAACATCCTTACCAAATTTTAAGTCAGTAGTCTTTGTAGTTTTCGATATTTGAGTGGTGAGCGAGTGTGCGGATTTGCATAGATTCAAGCAAATCTGCAACAGCTTCGCCGTCAGTAGTTCAAATTTCTGCCACAGCGTGCGCTGCGATCGACTTGACAGTTCCCAACACCCACTTCGGACATAGCCAATAGAAAACACCTATTTATGTTATGATGATGATGATAGGGGGATATACGAGCAGGTATGTAATATTTTAATCGCGGGGAAAATAGTCGCAAATAAATACTTTGGAGATAAAACTCCGAAATAGTTATGTCTATCTCATTGCCTTAAAATAATTCTGGAGATAATTTAAAAATAATGTTTTCTTTAACATTCAGAAGTCAACAACTAAGTATTTGTACCTATGCAAATGAGAGTAACAATCACCAAAAACCTTGTAGCATTGCAATAAATGTCATATTTGAACAGTAAGTTTAAGGCTCTTTAGATAATATCTTGCAAAAAAAGCCTTATCTCTTTACAATAGATGTCATATTTGCACAAACAATTTCAGGCTACACACGAAAATTTGCAGCACTTAGTTTTAATTATGAAGTAAATTAACAAAATTAGCAATCTTTTGTTTTTTAAATTGACGTATGGAAGGAAACTAAAAGAGATGTTCAATGTCTTGGTCAAGTTGTTTTTATTTTGTGTCGTATTAAGGTAGATACCTAGTCATTTTTGTTTAGTTTTAGCACAGAATAGGTCTACATAGTTGTAGGCTAACAATCCTTGAGATTGAGATATAATCTTTGATTAAATTAAAACAGCGGAAGATAGGTGACGTTCTTGCATTACGCACTCGAAAAAAGGATCTGATTTTCATGCACTTACGAGTGAAAAAGTTTTTAAAATGATTTGTACAACGAGTTTTAAGCACGCGAAGATATTGTGGTACCTTTATCCCGCCTAAAATTAACCCACTTGTTTCTGAACAAACTAATTACATTAAATCTTAACGAATTTTACATATTGTGCTAATAATGCGGTGTTTTATACGAGAAAAATAAAAAAAAAAAGTTCTTCTTCTGGAAAACATGGAAAATGCCGGTCTTTTAAAAGGACGTTAGCAATATGTACTACTATGAGATACAGAGTTGAAATAAAATAAGATTATTAGTTTTGCACAATTTTATTTCGGAACATGAAAGTTTTCAAGGCAAGACTTGGGATGCAAAGTAACATTACATTTAGGACGGTAAAAATTAGCTTTTTTATGACACTCAAAGCACCGAAGTTGGTTGTCTCTGTATCTTATAAGGTGATCCTTTCCATCAAATCGTGAATCTTCGCGAAAATTTTGGGAATCACGAGTTACTTTACGATCCGATTTTTTCTTATATGTGTCCAGAAGAGCTGTTGCCACACTTCTGCGAAAGTGAAGGAAGTCGTATTCACCTCCATTATTCTTATAAATTGCCAAGAATTATGTAAAGCCATGTCCAATCCGTGACAGATCAAAGAGAAATACCATTTCTTTTTCTTATAGAGTTCTATACAGACCGATATTTTGATCGGATCTGTCAACCCCTCCCATGTTCTCATTATATTTTCTAACGACTGCTGGCTGATCCACGAGTATATATTTTTTTTCTTGCTGTGAATATCTTTTAGCTTTTGCTACAGGCTGAATCATAGCTGCTTTTGACGCAACAGTAACCACGCTGTTGCATGATTACACTTGCATACTAAAATGTTTTCTGCCCTGGTCGACTGGTGTTTGAATGTCCCTCGTGGTGCCTTCTGTAGTTCTTTGTTAGTAGGTAAAGGACATTTGCCTATGCGATTTTCACGAACAGTTCCAGTGGCCTTATGCCTTATGTGGCTTGTAGACCCACTGGTTGACGTTGACTGAGGAGAGTGATCAGATTCCTCGGAACCCACGCATCTGCGTTTTGATAACTGTATGAGTGGCACATCATCATCGTCATCACTATAATCTTTTGATTGGAAACAGACTTCCCCCTGTGCCCGTAATTGAGAGATACTTGGTTTTCGTCACCTGAATCCTCGTCAGTGACGTCAGCATTGCAGTTTTCGGTAGGCAAAATAATAATGGAATCAGGTACTTCCTCTTCTTCATCTTCTTCTAGCTCTCCGATTATTTGCTTTAACGTCAAAGGCCGAGACAACTTCTTTTTCAACCAGAAATTCACAACGTACGATAGTAGCTTATTTTGCTATTGGTTGTTTAAAAGGACGGCAATTAAAACTGTACAAATTGCATATACCTAAAGAGAATAACATACTAATACTACTTTTACTCGATGATTGACATTCTATTTTATTATGTTCCAAGCTTATTGAAAAAATAATACTTCATTATAACAAATAATTCATACCTTGAATTCTCCATATTAAAAAGATTGTTTTTGAAAATTATTTTAAAATACAACACTACTTATATCACGCACAATGAATTATGTGTCCGCTTCGCACACTTGAGACCTGTCAAATGAAGTTTAACAATAATATTATAAGTAGGTACCCTAATTGTTTACAATAATTTTATTTCTCCGGTGACCTTTTAAAAGGACGATAGCAACAAGTGGGTTAAAAAAGTATCTCAATACCGCTCTAAGTAAATTAGGCGACGGGGGCTCAATTTATGCAGTCCATGCGCTATAGGCTAGTCACCTATCTTGCTATTTTAATTTAATCAAAGGATAGAATAATTCCCACCAACTACTTCCCTACTTGACATTATAGATGCAGTGCAGTGTTAATTCACAAGCAAAAAACTCCATTAATTTATTTTTAAAAATTGAAAATAGCGCACTGATTTTGAAAACTACGGAGGCCTGTTTATCATCTCGTGCTTGTGATTAGTGCGTGTATGATTTTTTGATTTCGGTGATCCTATATAATGTGTAAGTACTTTATCAGCCTTAGTTTAGTACCTAAGTGGCTACGGACTCACTACCGGTTACACTGGGAAAATTGTGGGAACGCTATAGAAATGACAAGCCGTGGTGGTCCAGTGGCGAGTAACCTTGCCTGCCGTGCAGGAGGCGATGGTTCGATCCCCGTCCAGGCCGACTCGTACCAATGAGTTTTTCGGAATTTATGTACGATTTGTAACACCACTGGCTTTTCCGCGAAGGAAAACATCGTGAGGAAACCTGCATGCTTCAATTTCGAGGCATGTATCGTACCTACTGTCTATTACAAGTGGCGACGGGCTCACTCCCCGTCACACTGGACAGAGTTTCGGTACTAGTGAAACGTGGATGTTCTGAAGTTTCAGAGTATCTCTGACTACCCCCTCGGGGAATATAGTCGTGAGCATATGCTATGCTATGCTATGCTATAGAAATGTGGATATCCTGAAATAGCATTTATAATATCTCTTACCAGCCCCTCAGGGAATACAGTCGTGAGCATACATATTGCTTATGCCTTATGCTAACAGAATGAAAATAATGTCGTTCATGTCCAATCTGTATAACAATTTGTAAACGTATCCATCCAAATACCTTGATAACTTCAAACAAATCTCCACAAATAGACTGAAGTGTTTCCGTAGTCTCATACTTGCGATTTGATTAATCTTTGAGAATGTTAGCAAACAATAGATAGGTAAGGCAACTATTTTAAGAGGATTAAAAATACCCGTGAATGTGCCCAAGCGCGATGCATACAAACGAAGTTTGATCCTATTTTCAATATAATATAGGAGTGGAATGTCCTGCCTGCATCAGTATTTCCGAGCACTTACAACCCGAGTTACTTTAAAGTACGAGTGAGGCTTCTTCTGGGTTGGCTCGCTTCATCTTCGAGCCCATCTCTGTCTTAAGGACTGGCTTGAGGTTAAGAGTAAAAAAAAAACAAATAAAAAATAATTTACATCCAATAAAGTCCATAAAATTTTTCAAATACCTACCGTTTATTTGAATTTTTTTTTTCGCTATAATATTGAAGAGCCAATTTGAGCTGACAAATGTAGGTAGCAAAATTAAAAAAAATCATGTCAGCAACATTTTAAAATTTAGATATTATCTCGTTCTAAAAAACATGATGATAAAATTTTTTTGGCACATATTTAAGGCTTTACCATTATACATACTTCAAACATGGTTTAAATATTTTTGTCTACTCAGAAGGTTTTGAAAAATACATTCCTATTTTCTAATAAATACCTCATTTTTAAATTTTTAATGCCTATTTTATTGCTCAAAAATAATGTATATTGTTGAATGTAATTCAAATGAGTGTTATTAATTTAAAAGCCTTCTGGGACACTTAATTTTGATTTCTATGTTGCGTAGCAAAAATTTTTTTAATTTGGCTTAGGATAGTATTTTTGTGACTAAATGGTGCCGGTTACAGTTTAAAAGTCCAATTAATAATTACTTCCTACCCCGCTTAACAAAACTCCGTAAAATGACTGGCCTAGTTTAGAAACTAAATTTTGTGTCTGTGATTCGTATGACTGTTAAAATATACAGGGTTTTAGGGTAAACAGTTGCATTACTTTAAGGCGCGTTTGTTTGTACCCATGAATCCCAAAATACTGAACAATTTTCCCCAAGAAACCTGTAGGAAATATAGCAAAAAAAAAAAACAACTTTCCATAGTAAATGCAATTAGCTGATCGAACGTTTAAGTATATCAAAACATGTTTTCTTTTTTGCAATTTTATTTGTTCCTTTGGGAAGTTATTTAGTATCATGCCCTGAAAGTAATGCAACTGTTTACCCTAACACCCTGTATAGTCTCAATGCTAGAATTAATTACGCAACGCAGGCTTCGTCAAATATTAATCACACATACCTATATCCGCTACAAGCTTCGTCAATGGCAGCACACAAGATAAAATCCGCATGCAAGCTTCGTCAGACTATCACTAACTTATTCTAAAGGCACTGCCCTGCGCGACACTGGCTCAAAGGTCCCAAAGATGCTGGCCGCATTGCCCCTCTGGATGGCCAGATTCTCTGCACCAGAAAGGCTCCCGAGCGTGGGTCCCCCCCTTTAGTTCGCATCCGCTGCCCTATCTCCCTAATAAAAGAAGAAGAAGAGAAGAATTAATTTAAAATTTTTATGGATATCTTTGAGACACTAACTTTGAAACTATACAGAAAAAAATATTGAGCAGCAGAATCTTTAAGAACTGCACAAACACAATACCGATTTGATACCGATTGAATCGAGTAGTTACACAATAGAACCCTGAACCGCCACTTAAAAGCGATTAACACCAAATAATACTTTAAAATTTCCCTAGATCTCAGTTATGAATGTTATGATCCAGTAATCATAGTGAAAGCAAAGTAAATCTTATAGAAAACGATCGACCGACGTGGACCGTAACGAATCTGTTGAAGCGTGACATTTAACTGTTCATTGGATCTCATCTTCATTACTAGCTTCCTTCCTGGGTATTTGATTGGGTGGACGCTCCTTCAGAAGTACTACAAAATATTGGATAATGCCCTTTGTCTTCTAGCGCGCTGCATACAATTTTACAAACCAAATTTGATTAACACGTTGAACGCCGGCGGGTCACAATAACAATAGATTTTCCATTGTTTGTCGGTCATTTGGCAGTCAAAGCCTTAATAATAATATTTTTGAGTAGAGCGGCGCCCGCAATTTCTAATATTTAACTTTTGATAGAATAAAGCCTAAATGTTTATCTAAACTAATATCTATGCTTTTGTGAAGACCCCATTCAGATCGGTTCAATAGTTTTTAAGTGATGCGTGCACAAACAAACAGGCGAAAATTCTTAAGATGGTCTCATTAGGTATATTTCTTTTCGTTCGCTCCAGGAGTGCGATTTTTTAAACTCATTCGCCGAGTTCAGCAATTGAAAATGTCAAAATTACTATGGAGATTATGCATCTTTCTACTGCCAAGTCGCTCGCATGATTTTCAAAAATCGCACTTCTGTAGCCTCAGCTTTTATTTTTTCGAATTCCATAGATTCATTTCCAATGTGCTCGATAGTCGTGTGAGGCAATCTGTGAATTTTTTTACACAATCTAGAAACTAATCCATGGGCCTGTGCTGTTGACATGGGGTATGAGGATATTATCATCTATCGCCACTGAAGCTTTCTCCTCGAACAATGTAAGCGAATGCTGATGTTGTAATCAAATGCATTTCCCCATAGTTTTAATTCGCACGTTTTTACCTCTCAAAGTAACAGAGGTGTTGACACGCAGTTGATAATTTGTCTGCGAGTTCTTTGTTTCCACCTAGCTTACGTATTTCGCATTTGAAAAGAAACCTTATGAAAAAGAGAAATGATCTATTGCAGGTTGTATAATGCGCGAGAGTCTGAGGAGGCTGGCATCAGACGACGGCAGCGGCATGGTGAAACGGATCGGCAGTGACAGACGAGTGAGGGTCGAGCTACTTGATGGAGAGCATATCAATATCGACATCGATGTGAGTATGTTAGAGTCTGTAGATACTGGCTTCAGACCACGGCAGCGGCATGGTGAAACGGATCGGCAGTGACAGACGAGTGAGGGTCGAGCTGCTTGATGGAGAGCATATCAATATCGACATCGATGTGAGTATGTTAGAGTCTGTAGATACTGGCTTCAGACGACTGCAGCGGCATGGTGAAACGGATCGGCAGTGACAGACGAGTGAGGGTCGAGCAACTTGATGGAGAGCATATCAATATCGACATCGATGTGAGTTTGTTACAGTCTGTTGATACTGGCTTCAGATGGCGGCAGCGGCATGGTGAAACGAATCGGCAGCGGCATGGTGAAACGAATCGGCAGTGGCAGACGAGTGAGGATCGAACTGCTTGATGGAGAAGATATCAATATCGACATAGATGTGAGTATGTTAGAGTCTGTAGATACTGGCTTCAGACCACGGCAGCGGCATGGTGAAACGGATCGGCAGTGACAGACGAGTGAGGGTCGAGCTGCTTGATGGAGAGCATATCAATATCGACATCGATGTGAGTATGTTAGAGTCTGTAGATACTGGCTTCAGACGACTGCAGCGGCATGGTGAAACGGATCGGCAGTGACAGACGAGTGAGGGTCGAGCAACTTGATGGAGAGCATATCAATATCGACATCTGAGTTTGTTACAGTCTGTTGATACTGGCTTCAGATGACGGCAGCGGCATGGTGAAACGAATCGGCAGTGGCAGACGAGTGAGGATCGAACTGCTTGATGGAGAAGATATCAATATCGACATAGATGTGAGTATGTTAGAGTCTGTAGATACAGGCTTCAGACCACGGCAGCGGCATGGTGAATCGAATCGGCAGTGGCAGACGAGTGAGGATCGAACTGCTTGATGGAGAGCATATCAATATCGACATAGATGTGGGTATGTTAGAGTTAGATACAGACGAGGGCAGCGACATGGTCAATAGGATCGGTATACAAAAACTCACGACTATAATTCGGTCTGGGGTGGTCAGAAACATTGCTATAACTGCCAACCGTCTTTTCAAGCGTGTAGCTTCTCAATCTATAATCTATCATAGAATGACAGTGACAAATAGTGATAGGGGTAGGGTTATATACTTTCGATCACAAAAACAAGCATTCGAAAATGTATCCCTTAGTAGTTGGTAGTTTTGGGTACGCCACACTGGAAGAAAATCGACACATACACGAAATATGTCTTTGACTTGACAACAAAAATCCTCCATGTTGTTACAGTTATTGCAGGGTGGTCCATTCTTTCTAAGCCGGCACCACACTAACTTACTTAGTTTATTAAAAGTTCAAATTGCTAATCCTTTAGACTCGAAGCGGATGGGAGACGCGGACCACTGTTTGCTTCCCTTTTTCACCCTATACGAACCACAGAATATTAAAGGGCTTGATACGACCTTGAGCATCAACTATCTAACATAATAGAAGCTCTTTGAACATGAAACAAGACATTTAAATCATCCACCAATACAAGAATAGCACGCAATATCTGCGCATACGCAGCGCAACTAATGCCAAGCGTTTATCGTTTATTGATTTACAACAGCTACTGAGAAGATCGTTATGTTGTTGTTTGGGGGCAGAATTAATTCGAGGAACACTTATTGTTTAGTATTGCTAGTTTGTTCCGTGTTATATTCTAAGATCCTGATACAAATGATCTACAATCATACCTATATTATGCCCTGCCTTGCGCAACCCCGGCTCAAAGGTCCCTGATGCTGGCCACATTGCTCCTCTGGATGGCCAGAGAAAGAGCTACGAGCTCATCCCGCCTTCTCCTTTCTAACATCGGACTTCCAGATGCACTGCGGGATATCACCCCTTCTTGGTTGACATCCCACCATCCCACATATCCGCACCAAGCTCCTTTCTGAATCTTTTATAATGCGCACAGCCAAGGAGTGTAATGCCCTGCCTGCATCAGTATTTCCGAGCGCTTACAAACCGAATTCCTTTAAAGTACGAGTGAATAGTGGCTTCTTCTAGATAAGTTCGCTAAATCTTCGACCCCATCTTTTTAGGACTGGATTGAGGTCAAGAGCAATAGTGACCCCACCCCATCAGTAATTAAAAAAAAGATAAATTATCTGTATCAAACAGGTACCAGCAAGGAGTTCACGACTTCACGAGGTTATTATCATATTGCGTCTTTGTCACACGTAGAAAAAGACCTAGGTCGCCCAAATGGTTGTTGTTAATGTTTTATTGCAACGGACATCATCATCATCATCATCAGCCTATCATCGTCCACTGCTGAACATAGGCCTCTCCCAAGGCGCGCCACAAAACTCTATCCTCGGCCTTCCTCATCCAGTCGCTCTCCGCTACTTTTTTTAGGTCGGACATATAGTTAATTAATTTGTAGGTATCATTTTATTCATACATGGTGTTAAAAATAACACTGTCTCCCTTATGTTCTCAGCGCAAGGCCCGAGGCGGTGACCTGCTCGACCGAGTATGCGATTCGCTGGACATGTCCGAACGAGACTACTTCGGGCTATTGCACGCACAGCGCGGTGATCCTCGCGTCTGGGTCGACCTCAACCGAAGATTGTCCAAGACTTTCCGTAGTAAGTTGGATCTTGTAGCCATATTCTGTTTAAGATTTATAATATCACCTCTAGCAATATCCTCAACAGGAGAGAAGTAACGAGAACTTCGGTACAATTTGCAGACAGGATTACTACGTTTACAACCCACTGGCTACTGGGTAATCAGTAAGCCGGTTGATATCTGTTCACCGTGATGGCAAGTCAGCAATCTCAATGATATACCATCGACTTGACAGAAGAAGACCAACAAACAGGTTATCGGACATGACCCTCTTAATAGATGTTCACATTGGAGCTCTGAATACAGACTCAGATATAGATCTCCATCAAGCACGCCTGATCATGCGTGGTTTTTTCCAGGAGGGCCTAGTAGATCAACTCCCAAAATAAAACTGTCTTTGGCATGCGTAAAGCATACCAAACTGAGCGTGCATGAGAACATGCACCAACAATGGACTTATAAGGCATGTTCCTGATGTTGAAACTTGTAACATTCCAGACGAGCCGTGGGACGTGAGGCTGGCAGTGAAATTCTACCCGCCAGAGCCGTCAGAGCTCCGCGATGACGTCACTAGGTACCAGATCAGCCTGGCTGTACGTCGCGACTTGATGGAAGGTAATTATTATAACCCTGGGTTGCCAAAAGTTACTTGGTATAACTTTGATGTATTCGAGAACATAAAGTAGGGTGCCATGCCAGTCCTACCTATGCCATGCGAACAAAAGACGTAGCGTTCTGCATGGTGCTCTCGGGGAATTGAACTACTTTTATTTCCCATCAGATATCAGTAGGTACGATCTGTAGTACAAGCAATGAATTCATGTCTCCAGGTCGCCTAGCCTGCTCCACAATCACCTACGCCCTCCTAGGCTCCTACATCCTGCAATCAGAACTTGGAGACTATGAAGAGCATCACATGAGGCCACCAGCTCTGTCTGAACACAGAGTGGCTCCAATAAACGTGATGGATGGGGAACTAGTAGAGAAGATACGGGAACTGTATAGGAAGCACAAGTAAGTGGACTTCTATTGCTTTTGACATTGAAAATGTCTTTTCGTTTGCTCTTCCAGTCCTCCAGTGTAGGCTCCGATTTCACGAAAAAGTGCTATCCTCTTATATCCATACGTTGTCGATATTCCAACAATCCGCACAAATAGGTTCGCATCCTCTTTTATAATGAGAACCGGTAAGGTTTGGAACTCTCTCCCTGCGTCTGTTTTCCCAAGCAAATACAATCAGGATATTTTTAAAAGAAGAGTAAATAGGCTTTTTCTGGGCGAGCGCGCTACATCCTCGGCTTCATCTACACTTTCCATCAGGTGAGCTGAAGCCAAGCGCAAACCCACATTGAATAAAAAAAAAATAAAAAAATATCTCGGAGAGTTGTAAACGTTTTTTGAGCCTTTTTTGAATATATTGATATTTAAAAAAGGCTCAAAAAACGTGTATTCACGAGAGCTGTAACGTGCAAAAATAATTCTTCGAGAAAGCAAAAAACGAAAATAGTTATGGCCGAAACAGTGATAAAAAAAACATTTTTTTCCGAATTTTTGTTTTTGGCGCTCGATATTTTGGAAACGAAGAATGATATCAAAAATTTGAGAAATTATCCTCTGGACAATTTAGTCAGCTATAAGTTGAGCCTAAAACAAAGACGATCGGGTTTTGCCCTGCAGTATGCTAACCTTTTTGAGACAATATTTTTTCGAATTCCGTAGATTCATTTCCTATGTGCTCGATAGTCATTAGTCGTGTGAGGCACGAAATCTGTGAATTTTTTGCACAAGTAAACTTCTTGGAAGAGATGATTGTATGATACTATTAGTCTATTTAGGTAGCACTATTTCTCATGGCTGAAAGTGCTTCTCCAACAACGGTGCTTCAATCATCTGTAAAAGATGTTAAAGCCTGTGATGATGTTGATTTAAGTAGGTAGGTACTCTAGGGGAAACGATCAACCTCGTTAGGTTTTAGTTAGACATCCTCTTTATTTTAGAGGATAGGTATATAAATGTGGAATTCATCTATGGACATGAGCGCATTCCGCTATGTCTACTGGACAGCAGGTTGATTGATTGCGATTTGCAACAGTGTAATAGTTTTTTCTCTTGCCTACGCTATTTCAAGATCCTAAAACATTATCTATACTTTTAAAAGAGTTCCGTGACTGACTGACTTACTGGCAGAGAACGCACAGCCTAAGCCGCTGAAGATAGAAACATGCAATTTGGAATATACATTCTACAAAGGATGTAAGGGTGCACTAAGAAAGGATTTTTCGAAAATCGTCCCCTGAAGGGGTAATCCACGCGGATGAAGTCGCGGGTCAAAAGCTCGTTAAGTATAATATCCTCTATATTGAGTCCCATCCCATAAAACTGTAGACGACTAGGCACAAGTATTTAATATTTCATCTCAATGTTTCCAGAGGTCAGACCCCAGCTGAAGCAGAATTGAACTACCTGGAGAATGCGAAGAAGCTTCAGCTATATGGCGCGGAGCTGCACTGCGCACGCGACTCGGACGACGTGGACATCGTGCTAGCCGTGTGCGCTAGCGGCATCTCTGTCTATAGAGACGGGTGAGTTTGTCTTCATTGTTCACCCGAAAGACGCTTATTGTCCAATCCAAGTTTTAAATTAACCTTTGGTATGCCAGAACGCGGATCCGCGCGACGAAAACAATTTATTTCTATTGTGTAATTTCCTGCATACGAGAGGTTAAATGTTCAGGTATTACTACTTCTTCTTCATAGACATGAAAGACTGAATGATTCGAAAGGCTTTGAATAGACTCCGACCTCTGATGAGAGGCCTGCGTACAGGATTAGAGGGGTTTCGAGGTGATCCAGGGGATCTATGGATGTAAAAAATATCATATCATATTTTCAGACTGAACTGAAATTCGACATGCATTGTGATGAGATACTTGGTCGCGAATGGATCTTATATTCCCCGCACTTATCCCTTTTCTTGTGAGAAAAACTGGGTTGGAAACATTTAAAGTGGTAGGTATGCCATCGACCCTACAGTCTGCATAATGGGCGCTTGCCAGACTTGGCCGCAAAGCTATGTTCAAATATGCTATGTCCAGTTATATTTTATTCATTCATCCATCACAGCCCTTGATCAGACAGCCTTCGGACATAGGCCTCCTCCATATTTTTCCATGACGTTCTGTCCCTCGTCCTCTACATCCAGTTGGGACCCGCGTGTCTCCTAATATCATTGAACAAAATTTCTGGTGAGCTGCCTGGCGTGGTTCCTCTGGGCCTCCACTCCAGTGTTCTTCTGGTCTAACGCTCAGTACATGCAACGTGGCCAGCCCATCTCCACTTCCCGCGTTCTATAGTGACTACCACTATCTACATCTATTTAATAGAGAAGGAAAACGATAGCTACACTTTGAAAAGACAATGTAAATGACACTCTTCGACAAGTTCTGAATTGGTTCAATGTTAATAATCTTGCTTTAAATGCAAAGAAAACTAAATGTACCTATTAAATTCACTCTACCAAACGTTATAAATAATGATGAAAATAATATAACTTTAGATAATGATATATTGCATTTCACAAGTAATACTGTATTTTTAGGGATAAGGATTGACTCGAGGCTGCAATGGGGTCCACATATAGAAACCCTAGCGGGTAGGCTGAGCTCGGCAGCTTATGCAGTTCGAAAAATTTGACAGCTAACTGATATAGCTACTGCAAGACTTGTATACTTCAGCTACTTCCACAGCATCATGTCTTATGGTATTTTGCTGTGGGGCCGTGCTACAGACGTCGAGGCTGTCTTTATCCTTCAAAAGCGGGCAATTCGAGCCATTTATAATCTGCGTTGTCGAGACTCACTACGAGATCTTTTTAAAGATATCAGTATTTTGACTTTCTACAGTCAATATATTTACGAAAATATTTTATATGTTCGGAAAAATTTGTCTCTCTTTCCCAAAAACAGTGACGTTCATAATTACAATACAAGAAATAAAAATAAATTAGTATTCCCACATTTTCGACTCAGTAAAGTCAACACATCTTTCATGGGGCAGTGTATACGCTTTTATAATAAGATACCAGAGGATATTCTAAACTTACCAGACAAAAAGTTTAAGTCTCATGTTAAACAAGTCCTCTGTAAAAAAGGTTACTATAAACTCGATGATTATTTGAATGACCAATATGTCTGGTCTTGACAATTTTACACTATGTAATGCAATATTGTATTTTAATTGTACTTTGTACATTTTGTTTTGTTTAAAGCATCTTTTGACATGTGTTGTAGAGTTTTTGGCCGCATCTTCTCTCAACGGAACACCTTCCGACGCGGTGGTAGAGTCAAAAAATGACGTCAAAAAGCTATCTATATGATATTATTTTGAATAAAAAATTTTGAAAAAAAAATTTTTAATTTTGAATACACCTTTACATTACAGCTATGTCTGTCATCCGGGATAGTTAAAAGTTCCAGTTGAGAGTTTACCAACAACTGGGCAGCATCATTCACCTCATCATTTACCTCATCATCATTTACCTCAGGGTGACCAAAACCCGAAGATCGCCAATGATAAATCCCTGTTTTCGACGGAGATCCATATCCAGCAGTGGATCTGAATATCTATAAGCTTATGTTGATTTACCTTATGAGTCAAGATTCACTCTGCTACTTTGCATTCCAGAAACCCAGTAAGAGTCTTCCTTCAAAGACCTAAAACATTTGATCGTTTACTTGCAGCCTCCTAATGAACCGGTTCCCCTGGGCTAAAATAACAAAGATAAGCTACAACAAGCGCTCGTACACTCTGAAGCTGAGAGCGAGCGAGTTCGACGAGTTCGAGACACACCTCGGCTTCAAGCTTCCCGCTACCCGCGCCTGCAAGAAACTCTGGCGTTGCAGCGTCGAACACCACATGTTCTTCAGGTGAGCTGTTTTACCTTAAAAGCCCTGGCGTTCTCAATGCTTTTCAGATTTGTTTATAAAGATGCCTAAGAATTTTTAGATCTCATACCTACCTATTGACCGGTTAATGTCAGTTATACATCAGCTTTACATGTTGCTTCAAAGCAAGCAAGCAAGCAAGCTCAAGCTTATGACTAATTTGTATTATAGTCCAGTCCAGTCCAAACCTAAACATGATCTCGAGGGAGAAAATTATTGGAATGATATCAGTGGTCAAGGGGGATTTGATTGGACAATATTCACATTCGATTCCCACTTTTTGTCTCTTAAGGGGGATTTGACCAGGATTATTGGAATACCTGGTCTGGCGGGCACCCAAATAGGAATTGTGGCGATCCTGGGGGCAGGCCTTAGACAATTTAATAGTATGGACGCGTAACGCGTGTATTCTCCTATCAAAATTTTCTGCCACTTTTTGCGGGGGGGCGAGGTAACATGAAATCCGCAACTTTGGATTTTATTCCCTATAACTTTAGATTCTAATTTTAAATGTTAAAAATCATGAAAAGTAGTCTCGTGTGAACCCCAAACGTTCTAAGTTCAAAATTATTGTTTCGCTATTATAGGCTGTCTCGTTTAGTGATAAGGTATAAGGTATAAAATTGAGTGTAAATGCGCAAGATTAATTGATCTAATACCGTGGCAGAGGGGAAATGCGACCGCAAGGCCAGTCCTTACTACATAAATTGTCTAAGGGGCAGGCCTATGTCCAGCAGTGGTCGTCCATCGGCTGAGATGATTGAAATACCATCTTAATTAAAGATTGCGTTAAAATATCGGAATATTGCTCGTCAAAGGCCTTCCACCGCCACCAATGGTGGCCCACCATGTTTAAAAGTATGCTACCTACCTACTCTTGTAAGCCAAATTAAACCAACCTTTCTCCCCAACAGACGTGAAGCCCCTGTCAAAGTGGAGCGTGTGTCAGGCTTCCCACGGCTGGGCTCGCGGCGTCTCTCCTGCCGGCGCACACTGCGGCAGATGCGCGCGGAGCCGCCGCTCGCCAGGGAGATTACTGCTTGACGAATTTACTGCAGATAACCTCAACGTTTGTTACGACGTCTTCCTACTGCTATTTTTGATACATGTATCACTGCTTGACGAGTATACCGCAGAATACACCTCTACCTATGTTAAGTTTATCACAAACGGCCGCTAAATAAGTTGCTGTACTCTTCTAACGTGCACACGTTTGTGTGAGAGGAAGCGATTAGCAACTTGCGTGCGTTAGAAGAGTACAGCAAACATATTTATAGCGGCCGTTTGTGATGAGCTTGAGGCCGTCTTTGCACTGTAATTTTTGAGGCGTGTATTACTGCTTAACGAATGCACTGCAACTGCAGATTACTTTCTCTTTACAATCAAACAAGTGAAATGTAAATTATGAAATATGAAATAGTAAACTAAATACAGCGATGTATTTTAATGTGCTTGTGTGTGGGATAAATAGAAAGACGGCCTTAGGCTCGTATTAAATAAAATTTTCTTAGAGAATAAAATGGCCCCGATTCGGACTGTGCCACGACTTAACTTAACTGAATTTATTCCTGTCACTTTCTAAAATAAGATTAAGAAAAGAGACAGAAAACCAACAGCTGACTTTAGTGCTGTCAAAGTGACGTTACACGCCCAAAATAAGATGCCATCATAATGTACGCCATCTTATTTAAGGCGTTTTTGGGCGTGTAACGTCACTTTGACAGCACTAAAGTCAGCTGTTGGTTTTCTGTCTCTTTTCTTAATCTTATTTTAGAAAGTGACAGGAATAAATTCAGTTAAGTTAAGTCGTGGCACAGTCCGAATCGGTACCAATATATTTTTGGACATGCATTGTAAGTAGTCGTTTCAGCCTACCCCTGCAGGATAATAGCGTGAGCATATGTATATTGTAAGCTTAGAGTATAAAAGTCTGACAGCCTGAATGTATTTTAAACGATGCACCCGACTGATACTGCTTGCATTGTTAATACTGCATAAGTAGTCAACTCCAATAGGTTTGACCTAAGATGTAAATTAAGTTAAGTTATAGCTTGTAGCATCCCAATGCTGGGCAAAGGTCTTCTCTCGTGAGAGAGAGTGGGCATATCTGCATTATCATGGCTTATCGACATAACACAACTCAATATAAAAATAATTGTTCCCTTTTCTCTAGTTGTAGGGCGCTTTTCACTTATAGTAGGGCGCTTTTTCACTATTTCTGCTGATTTCATTCGTTAAAAGATATAAAATAGATAGAGTAAATAAAGTAAGTGTATGTTACTTATGCAAATAAATTTTTTATCTACCTATCTATCTATCTAAATCAAGTGCCATTATAAAAAATAATTAGTTACGGACTTAGATTAATAAGTTGGATAGGTACTCTATTAGATGCAAGTTATGTCTTAGGTAAAATGTTTAATAAATAAAACCGGTCAAGTGCGAGTCGGGCACACCACCACAGAACACAAAAAAACTTTTTTGTCCGGGATCTTTAGCGCAAGACCAGCTCACACTTGGCCGGTTTTTAGCATTTGTTGTTATTCAGTAGAGTTTGCTCTATAATCACACTAAGTTTGACGCTTTTATGTATTACCGTTTTTACGATAGAGCGTGAAGAAAAAATGTTGATAAAAACTAGTTTCTTGTTGAGAACCCCCCTTAATTTTTAACTTTTTGTAATTTTTATTATTTGTAACAAATCCGCCGTAATAACGCACATTCTGTGAAAATTATTCATTTCGAAATTCAATTATCTAGCTCTTACAGTTCAAAAGTTACAGCCTTAAATAGGTCGGACAGACGGACGGACGGAAGGACGGACGGACAGACGGACAGACGGACAGACGGACGGACGGACGGACAACGTAGGCTTAGTAATAGGGTCCCGTTTTCACCCTTTCTTTGGGTACGGAACCCTAAAAATATCGTCTTGTCTCAATTTTAAGAACAGTGAATGTAATGTTACATACAAAACATTTATTTCCAAAAAAACACATGAACACACAACAACAATATTCTTGGTTTTTGGATACAATTAATACTTTAATAAATAAAGAAACTAGAGGTTTGGTGCCCGCAAATAAAGTCGAACCCGAATATTCAATGTTCGACGTCGAATGTTTCTGATGAGAACCTAGCGCTCTCACAGACGAGCGACACTTTGCGATCGCCGGGTGACGCGGAGGGTCGCGCGACCGTCGCGCGACCGTAAAATGTATGAGCGCGACGCTCTGCGATCCACCGCGACAGCAAAGTGTCGCTCGTCTGTAAGAGCCCTTAGACGTAACATAATGTATTTTATTTTATTTTGAAATTAAACTATGAGAATAAAATTTTATTTGTGTATCAAGTCTTTCTTTTGCAAACACATTGGTGGTAAATGGGTGCGGCGGCGGGTTGTTAATATTAAGTAAAAAATATTAGTAAGTTTTCATCATCAACAGCCTATACAGGGTGTAAAAAAACACCCTAGTAACACTTGAGGGGGTGCTTTAGACCATCAAACTGAACAACTTTCACTATGGGGCCAAAATCAAGAAAAAATTAAAAAAATCTGCTGTCCCATACATTTTATTCGAGTCGGTACAGCAGTTTTGTATGGGACAGCTGATTTTTTTTATTTTTTCTCGATGTTGGCTCCATAGTGAAAGTTGTTCAGTTTGATGGTCTGAAGTATCCCCTTAAGTATTACAAGGGCGTTTTGTTACACCCTGTATACGTCCCACAGCTGGGCACAAACCTACCCTCAATGAAGGACCTCACCACGCGTGCCCAATGCGACTTCACAAGTTCACATAAACAAATTCTTCTTCAGCGAATGATTCCCGTACCTACGGGACATCGAACTTCCGCTGGTCGATTAACGTTTGGTCGAATGAACTACTGGCCCTGTACCCAGAGTTTCGATGTTCGATATATCGCCACTGTTTCGGTCCGCACTTCATTGTAATAGAGTTGACCAATGTCAACAAAAATCATGTGTTTCGTTCCAATGAACGAAAACGTTCACGCAATTGCGAAATTCGAATGTGCGGGTAGAGACTTTATTAACGCCGATCGAAAGAACGATAGATCGCTTAACGCTTCAGGTTCAATCGATGGGTAGACTCTTAGTTTATACCAATTTCACCCTTTACTAGACTACTGTAGACTATCTATCTACAGGGTGAAATTGATATCATTAGCATCCTTTTAAACTAAGAGTCTACCCATCAAACTGAACAACTTTTACTATAGGAGCAAACCGATCGGAGCAACTAAAAAATCAGCTGTCCCATACTAAACTGCAATGCATACTCAAATGTATATGCAACAGCAAATTTTTTTTTCGCTCCGATCGGTTTTCTCCTGTAGTAAAAGTTGTTCAGTTTGATGGGTAGACTCTTAGTTTAAAAGGATGCCAATGATATCAATTTCACCCTGTATACTTATATAAAAAATCGGGCAAGTGCGAATCTTTCTACTCGCACACCGAGGGCTCCGTACACAACACATCAAAAATAACAAAAAAAAAATCTCCGGGACCTTTAGCACGAGACTATTTAGTATTTATTATTTTTTGTTATACTGTAGAGTTTTTTCTATAATCACACCAAGTTTAACGCTTGTATGTATTACCGTTTTTACGATAGAGCGAGAAGAAAAAACGGTGATAAAAAAACTAGTTCCTTGTATGAGGACTCCCCTTAATTTTTAACTTTTTGACATTTTTATTATTTGTTAGCAAATCCGCCATAATAACCAAAATAAACATGTATCTTATCTTATCTTTTCTTATCTTAATAAAGCACATTCTGTGAAAATTTAATTTATCTAACTCTTTACGGTTCAAAAGTTACAGCCCTAAATAGGTAGGACAGACAGACGGACGGACGGACGGACAACGTAGGCTTAGTAATAGGGTCCCGTTTTCACCCTTTGGGTACGGAACCCTAAAAAAGGTCCGTGACTGACTTACCTGCTGACAGATAACGCACAGCCCGCTAAAGATATTAGAATCATGACATTTGGGGTGGCGTGGCTAGAGGGCTCTCGAGTGGACGTCTGTCGTTCGGCTCGCGATTTAGGTAGCCACGCGGCTCCGCCATTTTATGGCGGTTTCGAGTGTTTTTGTATAAAAACAGGGCTTTGAGATCGCCATATCCATTACCGTACAACGTCAAGCACTAATTGCTCTTTTTAAACTAGATATTGGCAAAATCCACCAAGGAAACGCAATTAAACAAAAATAGAATAGAATAGAACATGACATTTGAAATATTATGTATGTAGTCATTATACCTACTTAGGAGGATAGGATAAAATAAAATTATTCTACTTCCTACAATTGGTTATATTTTTTAACCCTCACTCGGTACAAGTTGAAGCTTCAAGGGCCACATCACGGTAAACAAGCTTAGTTTAGTGGAAAAAACTACCTATAAACATGGATATAACTAAAATGTGGAAGAAGCATGCTCATTCATTTTATAAGGGGGAAAATATTGTGTTTATTATTAAATGAATACATAAGCTGCCTAGATTTCTTTCTGTCCTGTATGGGTCATTCGACAATTTTGCGATATTTTCTTTATTTCATTCAAGGAATGGAACCACTATTCTACCTCAAGATCTTGACGTGCTTTTCTGTAATTCCATCTTTCAGTAATTCCACGGCCTTTTGGTAGACATGTAGGAAGACTATATAGATTACTGTGCTTTTGATTTAGATGTCGTCTTTTCTCTTATACGTATCAGTTCTGATTTTGATTTCTTCCTTTATTGTAGTTATGTTAAGGACCTGGTGATTTCTTTAAATTTGCGACATATTAAATAAATTAACTACGTAATAATATGCGTGTAGCTAGCTACCTTCACAATCCTAGCGCGCGGGCGCAATCTCGTGAAGTCCGAGCTTTATAAAGGGCACCTTCCTTTTTTTGTTTTGTCTCAGAGAAGAGTTATAAATAGGTAGAGAAGTTAATAATAAACTTCTTGCTAAATATTTAAATTAATCTAAGCTGGTTTATACTACAGTGGTTAGGTATGCGATACGGATCAAAACCTGTTTTTAATACTTTAGATCAAGTTATTATTTCGTATAAAAGTAGTAGAGTTTGTAGGGTTGCCATAATTGGTATTGTGGGACAATCGGGACATTGATAGATAAACGTAAAAAAAAATAGTAATTACCCTTCATAGATATAGGTATAATACTACAGAACTAATATATCTATGTAACACTTACAATAGTTTGTTATCATGGATCAATAAGTTAAAAATCAGGAGTTACGTTGCAACTTTTGACACGAGCACTTGTCTCGCGAGGTGTTCGCGCGGTTCGCGTTTTTGCCTGCCACGAGGCTCCGCAATCCGCAATCTCTTCCTGCTCTTGATAAAAAACAATCCCTGAGATTGGGATAGACACTTCCACAAACTACTTGACATTGGCGGAAATGCAGTGCTAACGCACGAAAAAGACAATTAATAATGGTTAAAACAAATAACTCAAATGAACTACTTTGAGGGTCTAATTCTAATCATACACATACAAAAAAAAACTCACGACCGTGTTCCCTTTCGGGGTGCTCATGAAACATTGCGACAACTAGCAACTTTCTGTTTGAGATCCCCTTAAAATAATTGCAGCTAATTTTTTTGGACCTTATACTTAGTAAAAAATATATACGGTCGAATTGAGAAACCTCCTCCTTTTTTTGAAGTCGGTTAATAAAGTACAATACAATACAAATACATTGACTAATCATAATCAGTAATCAGTAATCACACAGTTTTCGGAGACAATAATAATATACAATTTTGGGTAACGTTGGGTAGCCCGCCAAATAAATACTAAGTGTCCGGTAAGTAATGGATAACCCTGTACCTGCTGATAGATATTCAAACCCGTTCAGAAAATGGAATTGCATGTCCAGTAAAAGTGGTTTCAAGATATTTTTCTGGATTTTGGTACCTTTGTCACTCTTTAGACCGTCATGGCCACAAACGAAGAGAGTTTTTCAGATGGCTTTTTGCTTAATAACTATTCTTTAGGAGTGGGACTTTCCCAAAAAAATTCTTGAAAAATCTAAAACTGTTATCCCATAGGTAAAACATTTGAGTCGAGTGCTGCAGCAACCGATTTTTATTTCTTCTAGAGTTGATTTCTATGCACCTTGTAATTCGGAACGTAGGTATGGCAGCCCTAGCTACTGGTGCTTCGCTGATCAAAGGGCCGGCATGCGGCAGCCTCTGAGACGAGCGTGACATTGACATTGAACCGTGTCAAAGAGTGTTTACACACAAGAATCACTGCAAAAGATCGCGATATATTTCACGTACCTATCACGCTCGCAGGGTCAGTCTGTCGGAGATCGCGGCCCAGATTTGTCGCGGAGTGGAAACTAAGCCGGGAAAAAAGTAAGTTTATTTTTTGACATACGACTCATTTTTCAAGGTGTTCGGGATACTTTAACAACTTCAAACTATTCAAATTAAAATTAATTCATATTTAAAAAATTCTTTGTCACTCTACCACCTCCCTGAGCCCTCATAATTATAATAGCCGGCAAACAACTTGGCAAAACCCTTGACTGCGCAGAACAAAATTTGCTGGCGATAGTGCTGATGCGCACATCCCTCATCCCCACCTCATTAGTCAAGTTATTTACCTGGTAGTGTACGCCGCCTTTCTCCCAAATGAAGCCTTTGGCATCGAACCAAGGGCTGTCTCAAAGGCTACCTACCATTGGGTATTGATTGAGCTGGCCCTCGACGACTAGGCGCCTATTTTGCGTGAGGTGGGGACTACTCCTGCGATCCCAGCTCCTCCAAGAAGCCCACCAGCTTGTTAATACTGCCGAGGACTTCTGGAAGAGACCCCGGTGATCCGAGGTGTTGTGCCCGATAGTGTGCTAGCCCGTTGCATTCCAACACGTGCGCAGCAGTTTCTTCAAACTCTATGCACACCCTGCTTACTGTTAGTAACTCCAATTTTAAAAAGATGTTTGTTAAAAGGACCGTGACCAGTCAGGGCTCCTACTATTAAATTATAATTGTTTTTTATTCATTAACATTCAACGCACTTAACGTTTTTGGTAGTTTAACAGTTTATCGTAAACACCGACGATATCGGCACGCGTGTGCGTATTGTGTGCAAAATACTTAATAAATAAATAAATAAATAACGCTCACAGGCACATACATTGTAATGATCCCAAGTAAGCCTCAGGCTTTTTGTTATGGGAATCATACAACAACGGCACAAACATATATCTAACATCCATGACCGAACCGGGATTCGAACCCAGGACCCTGGTTTGGCAGTCCGGCGTGGAAACCATTACACCAACCGGGTCGTCGGGTGTAATCCTTACAATCCTTAACTACCAAAATTTTTATTTCAAATCGGGTTTATTTGTGATACTGAAATATGATAAGTCAACATCAAATGCTTAACTAAGGTTAAGTCCCGACTTTATCTTAAGTTTAACCAAAGTTTTCGAATGAATTGACGTATCTAACTAATCTATTAATTGTAAATCTTAGGCTTTTTGTTATGGGGACCATGCAACAACGGCAACATCCATGACCGAACCGGAATCCGAACCAAAAAATTAATAAAGTTCGAGAAAAAATGTATCTTGTTTTGTCTCAAAACCAGCCCATGATAAACACAAACCTACATTTTGTTTCAGACTACAACTACGATGTCCTACCTACTATATTTAGTCATAACCAGCCTATCATTGGCTGCCGTGAGCAGCCAGAACAAGTCCATGATGGGATTCTTTGATAAATTCAATAGGGGCATACAAAAGGAAATACAGGAAATTAAAAACCCCGTTGAAGCTACTGTGGTATTTATTGGATCAAGTCAATGTGAGTTAAAATATTAACACTTCAGTTATATCTCATAGCTCTTAAAAATACGACAGCTGTGGTGTGGTACTAATCTAAGTAATATTGGACTGAAACTCTCTGGATACTGGCAAATATACATTTTACGAGACTTTTCCTCAATTATTATACAACGTTTTAAGGAATTAGCGCAAAACCTCATACACCCCAACTGATTTATACCAAAATAATTAGATTAAAACAATAATTTTAATTATTTTGATCGTTAAAATTTAAAGTTATTCGCATTTTAAATTTTGAGGCAAAAATTATTTGTTATAATTTCAGCACTGAAAGAAAGCGCTACATGGATACATTTTTATAATCTTGTTTTGGTAGTAAGTAGGGTGAGTGTGCCCGTGCGGTGGGTTGACATCGGGTTCAGAAAATTTTAAATTTTGCAAACAAATTATTTAATATTTTGAAAAAAATTACCTATGTTGAAACCATGATATTTCGACTCTGCTCTCGATTCTAAACAAACTACTTTCTAGTTTTGCGTTAATTCATTAACACGTTGTATAAAACTATCGGATCGGCGTATGCGACTCGTGCTGAGCGCGGGGAGAAGGTGACAGCTGTCAGTATTGACAGCTTTCGGGTGCAGGCAAAGGGGCGTCCCATAAAGCACGCAGGGTGGGGTTCGCCAAAAACCACATTTCCGCTCTAACAGTAAGTAAGTACAATATTTTGACATTGGAAATGTCTTTTCGTTCGCTCCAGTATAGGCTCCGCTTTCACGAAAAAGTGCGATCCCCTTATATCTCGGAGAGTTGTGAAGATGTGATATTCAAAAAAGGCTTAATAGACACGTATTTGCAAGAGCTGTAAGGTGCAAAAAGAATTATTCGAGAAAGTCATAAATGAAAACAGTTACGGCCGAAATAGTGAAAAAAAAAAAAAAAAAATCCGGATTTTTGATGTTGGCGCTCGATATTTTGGAAACGAAGAATGATATCAAAAATTTGAGAAACTTTCCTCTGGACAATTTAGTCAGCTACAATTTGAGTCTAAAAAAAAGACGATCGGATTAAGGGTTTGCCCTGTAGCCTCACCTTTTTGAGACAATATTTTGTCCAATTCCGTAGATTCATTTCCAATGTGCTCTAAGCACGAAATCTGTGAATTTTTTGTCGTAGGAATGGGGCGTGCTCACCCCAAAATGTTGGGTTACTAACCCAAAATTCTATGTCCTACCCTGACCAGTGTTGCATTCCGTATTATAGAGTATATTTTGTTACTACAATTTCATATTGCGTACATTCTTAAATATCTTTTTGAGAATCTAAAATGTATCTACTTCTACTTGAATCCTAAAAACAAGGAACAGAAAAGTAGGTAGGCACTTCCTAACTTAAAATGTGTTTTTAATTTACGCTAGTAGGTATTAAGTTTATAGTTTTTATTCAATCTCAGGTACACACGTGAAGAAGATAGTAGGAGTGGCCTACGAGCAAACAAAAGGAGAAAAGGAACCAGATCTAAACCAGCTCACTCTTAACTTTATTAGCACGTAAGTCTATCTACAAAAATCAAGGCAAACTAACTAGGTACCTATCCTTAGTTAAGAGTCCCTTTACCAGTTATCAATTTAAAGGCTTGTGTACTTACCCATGAGTAATTTTTAAGGTAGAGCATTGTCATATTAAAGTAGGGCATTGCCGCACGATGCTGCCCCCTAGCTAGGGCCCTGTAGCCTACCAAATTGATTGCAAATGATATCTGCAGAGGCTTCTCAATCTCGTACAACCTGTCGACGGCCGCGCAGTACATCCCTCAGGGCCGGGGCTTCGACACCAACAAGAAGCTGTTTATCTTCATACACGGCTTCACGGATGACCCCAGCAAGGCCAGCTTCGGTACTATCAGGGAGGCGTTGTTCAAACAAGGTACGTTGATTTTTTATTTTAGAAATGGCAGACGTCAATATATCTATTGTTTTTTGTATTTTGTGTTTTGGTGACGGCTATTTTGTTTTTTTAACAGCATAATAGAATAGTATATGTTCATGATTATATTGCCCGATGGGGTATCATCGTTTACCAATGAAAATGCGTGCTTTACGACAGGACCCGAGGCCTATTAATTCCGCTACGTTTACGTGGTCGATTTCTAATATTTTCAAAGATAGAAGCAACTCACGAAGACCAACCCACGAAGACATGGGTCGTCCTGCAGCCCTAGCATGACTTCTTTACTCGGCACGCGACTCGCTTTCACTGCATAGAAAACTACCCCTTCCCTCGCTTTTCAGTCGCGCTTGCCGCGACGACGGGCAGTATGGGAAAAGGCCCAGTTGCGCGTAAGAAGAGAAATCATGCTAGAGGGTCTGGCAAGAAGTAGGAATAATGAGATTAGGGACGGACCCGCGCCCGGCCATTCAAAAAAAAAAAATGGATCCGCCCTTACAAGCCTTGCTGAAAAACCTTTGAGCTGCCGCGATTCCTTCATTTTGCAATCTTTAATTTATTGTCCTTAAGGATACAAAAATGAGTAATTCTTTAAGATAGCATCTAAGTAAATCTTAGAATACCCGATGATTCACATAGGTAGGTATTTACATCACCTTACGCTAAGTGAATAGTAATTACATCTATTGTTTCGTTTCATAACTTATCAGGAAATTATCACATATTCTCTATAAACAGGTAATATTGCGTTATCTATGTTATTTATACAGGGTGTAACAAAACACCCTAACACCCAAAAACGAGAGCTAGCTTCGCAAGCCAGGTTGTAATGTTGAGAAATTTCGAGCTCGCATCGGTCGCTCCATATTTTCAATCAAAGCTCCGTTTTGATCACAGTTCTGCCAATAACGAGCTCGCTTCGCTCACTCCATATTTAAAAAATTGTAACCTACTGCTTACGTTACTGCTGTCATAAAAAACCGATTTAACTCTTTGGACTTATCTGTTAAGGCTATTCTACCGTTGGCGCGCTCCATACAAACGTAGTATGGTGATATTTTCAATACTATCTAATTAAAGTCAATGAAATTTTTCAAAAACAATCAAGTAACTAATCTCTATGTCGGTATGAAGTCAGATTTTCGTTAAAATATACAGTTTCAATGCTAGGATTAATTTAAGATTTGTATGGAAATATTTGTGGCACTGTAACTTTAAAACTATAAATTTTATCGAAAATCTGACTTCATACCGACATAGAAATTAGTTACTACCTAGATTGTTTTTGAAAAATTTCATTGACTTTAATTGGATAGTATTGAAAATATCACCATACTACGTTTGTATGGAGCGCGCCAACGGTAGAATAGCCTTAAACCCAAACCGTAGAACCTTTGCTGACAAGAATCTTGCATATTTGGAAGTACGGGTATGTATCCAAAATCGGAAAAATTTGCAAGTGGTCTACTAGACAAAAATGTTCGGGAATAAGATTCTGACAACTCTCGACTCTTCAACATCCAAAAGGCTCTTCATATATATGCTCGTCGGTTCCGAAAACTTTTACGTGGCCCTTCTTGAGTACGCATCCGATTTATTCAGCATAGGTACTTACTTTGTGTCTAGGGCGACCCTTTTCAACCATTCCATTCACACTTGCCTTGTAAATTTCATACGTCCACCTACTTTCGCTATTTCTTTCCAAAGTCAAACACATTTCCACATGGCAAAAAAGATTGATTAACAAAACCATTTGTTCACAATCTTGCAGGAGAATACAACGTGTTGGCGCTGGATGGAAGCTCTCTGATCCACTGGCTGTACCTCCGCTCCACCACCTACATACGCTTCATGGGGGAGAAGTTGGGGGAGACGCTCGCTGCCATGGTCAACAGTAAGTTTACAGTTACGTTTATCATCGTCCACTGCTGAACATAGGCCTCTTCCAAGGCGTGCCACAAAACTCTATCCACGGCCTTCCTCAGCCAGTCGTTCCCTGCTAACTTTCTCAGGTCATCGATCCAGCGCCGGAGCGTCCCACACTACGCCTGCCAGTTCGTTGTCTACACTCTGATAGAACTCTGACTCCCCATCGGTTGTCAGTTCTTTGACAGTTATGACCAATTGACCAGCTAATGAGCTTCAACTTGCAAATTTTCTTGTCAACCACTTTAGTTCTCTGACGTATCACTCCATTCCTGATAGCTCATTCAGCATTCAGCTTGCTAATTGTCTGAGCTATGTCAACTACTTTATTCCTGATGTTATCTCTCTGAGAAACACATATTCTTACATTAATTATGAATACATTTTTCCTTGTTCCGTTTATTATAAATTTATAAAGCTCGCGACCTCAATATACAAGATATTAGTAGGTATGTTTTACTTTGCAGCTGTTATGTAGATAATAAGCGAAAAGATTTTTGAAGAAACGCGGAGGTCATAGACGACATCGACAAAAGCTCGCGACTTTAAAAAGTGTGGTTTAGACCGTCATGTCAAACTGAACAACTTCCACTATGGAAACAACGTCGAAAAAAATATTTATAAAATCCGCTCTCTCATACCTACATACATAGATTATTTATTTTTTCTCGATGTTGGCTCCAAAATGTTGGTAATATTAAAAGGGGTAGATTAGACCATCAAACTGAACAACTTTCACATCAAGGTAGGTACATAAACCTCAATGCTAAATGTGAGCATTGCTGTGCAACTACACTGTCAAACAGTATGTTGGTATAGTTGTAGCAGCGTTCTGACCACCCCGAAAGAGATTGTGGTCGTGCGTTTATGTATGTATGTCAGTTATAGCCTGTAAGATCCCACTGCAGGGCAAAAGGCCTTTTCTCACGAATAATGGTAAGAGTGGGTCATACTCCACCACTATACCTATAAATCGTTTTATTTCTTTTTTCATGTAATTAACTTTGATAACAAAGTTGAGGCCTACGTCTTAAAATTATTAAGGAGTCAATGTACTTTTTATCACTTTAGTTTTTATTTATAACAACTTGTTTTGTCATACATAATTGCGCGGAACGTAGATTAAATTCTTATCGTTACAGTTACAAGCCAAGGTTTAGCGGAACTTGAATTGAACGGTTAATTTGAACCGAAAGTTGTCAACAAAATATTAATGAAATAATAATAGTAAAATAAATATAAATAGGTCTTATTACGAATGATATTGTTCTGAGTTATGATAGTCTAGTGGTCTATGAAAGCCTAACCTCCATTCTTGCGGCGGTTCGATTCCAGCCTCGATCATAATAGCTTGGTTACTTCAAATTCTAAACCCGAGTTCCCAACTAAATTTATATTTTTTTCACGGCTAAACCGCAGAATCGCTATTAGTGATTAAAAAGCCCAACGCAAAAAAAAAATATTTTGAAAAGTAATAAAATAATAAAAGTACCTTTATTTTTGATGTAGACTGCCTATGCAGATGTTTATTTTACTTTTAACTCTCTTAAAGAAATAAGGACCTGTGTCCCCACGCAAGCCTTTCCAAAGGTCCGCCGGGCTACGGCCCGAGAAATACCATAGTGTGAGGTTACACGGTCAGTATTTCATCAGTCTGGTCCATCAGTCTGGTCATGTATATTTGATTTGAAGGGAAACTGACTCGAGATTGACCCGACTAACATGGTGCTTTAGTATATCAGTTTCCCTTCAAATCAAATAAACATGACCAGACTGATGGACCAGAATGACGAAATACTGAACGTGTAACCGGGCTCATACAGTAATAATGACTTATAACGCGAAAAGCGAGCTTCATACTAAAAGATGACGTCACATCGCCCGCGCGGAGTGCTAGATATTTACGGGAGCTTTAAATGTATGTAAAACCAAAACTACCTACTTGGTCTTTTTGAATGAAACATAAACTAGTGTACTTGTATCTACATAAGCTATAGAGTTTCAAGTGATTTTGCATAACATTCGCCAAGGTTTAGGTAACGTTGTTAAAGAATTTCCTTATGAGATTCACTTAAGTACAATAAAATGGTTTATTAGGTATGTTCCACGACCATGATCACAGAAGCGGAATTTAAGCACGTCATAATCACATCTATTATGGCTATAACAAGTCGTATTATCGTGGGAAACAAACAAATAAATAATAACAATCTACGACACGCAAACTATGCTATGGTATGTAGAATAGATACGTAAATAACATAAAGTGCTTCTATTTATGGTAAATATAGGAAACTGTATTTTATATTAAGTTGTTATTTATTTAAATTGATATTAGGTACATGAGTATGACGATCGTAGTATAATTGAGAATAGCTATTCAAAAACAAATAGGTATAGGTAGGTACTTCATCAACGTTGCGTGACATGTGGTAGATATTTATGTCATCTCAAACGACTTCGTGTGTCGAAATCAGATTTTCCTGCAGCACAATCCCTTTCTTTAGCCGGAGCTGGGCCACCTTGCTTGCAGGCGCCCACACTCTCTGCCATGCCACCGCAGCTGTCGCCAACCTGGAACCTATCATCATCATCTTCCTCCCCTTATCCCATTATTTGGAGTCGACGCAATAAGTCGTCTTTCTCTCCATTCATTTCTTTTCAGCGCGTACCTACGCTACTCATTTTATACACATGCCATCTTTCATATAATCCATCCCAATCAACTTGCATTCGATCGAACTATCGAAATATAATTATACTGGGTGATGAGAAATCTGTTACTGGACTGCAATGCCTACTTGGCTCAAAATAATGTATGAAGCAACTGTATTTTTTTGTGATTTCAGGTTTGCTCTCATAAACAAGGATAGTCAGAAGGTGCATTTTTCATTTTATTCCCTCAAACATCTCCAATATTTCCTTCCCCTTAAAACCAAAATCTCCTTAGCCCAATCCCTCATCCTACCTATCATCGATTATGCTGACGTATGTTATTTGGATGCCACATTAACAAATTAAAGAGGCTCCAAAATTTGTGTATTCGGTTTATTTTTGGTTTGCGTAAATACGATTAAAATGGCTTCCTATTCGTGATCGCAGGAACTCTCATATCGTCTCTCTCCTTTACAACACCCTCCACAATCCTTCTGCTCCCAGTTACCTCCGCGAACGCTTCTCCTTCTGCCGTCCTTCTGACAAACCCTGTAGATCCCACATCCGTACCCTCCTTAATATCCCGTCCCACACTACTGACTCCTATTCCTGTTCCTTCACTGTCCATGCAGTTCGGCTCTGGAACTCTCTCCCATTTAATATATGAGACTGTCAAATAATTGCTTCATTTAAAAAACAAGTCAAAGATCACTATCTCTCTTTTCATTCTATAAACTAGTATATTTATTTGTTTATCTTATTTTATATATCTGTATGAATGTATGTAAGTATATACCTACCTGTATCTTTATATAATTTTATTTATTTATTCATGTTAAATACTGTTTTATTAGTTAAATGTGCACACTATGCCTGCCTCACTTTATATGCTCTCTCTCTCTTTCACGGGTTTGCCGGAAGAAATCTCTTTAGAGATAAGCTCGCCCTTTGTAATTGTCTATGATGCTGTTTTCATTTATATTTCCGTGTGTGCAATAAAGTGTTAAAATAAAATAAATAAATAGTAAAAGTTGTTCAGTTTGATCACCTGAACTAGGAACCCCTGAAAATTTTGCAAAAGATTTTACCCATTAGTTATTTGGTGATCAGCAGCACAGAATAATCATAATCATTTATTTCTTGCTTGATTGTGTACAGTGAGTTCTTATCTTAATAGGTAGGTACATAGTTGAATTTAAATGTACTAATGTGATACATAAACTCATGATCTCCACTTTCAGATGGTAGCTTTTTATTTTTCCATCCTCCTTATCAAAACACATATCAACTCTCAATTTTTTCCCCAGGCGGCTTAGACCCGGCATCAATCCACATAATCGGTCACAGCCTCGGCGCCCACGTGTCCGGCTTCACAGGGAAGACGTTCACAAACCTGACTGGTCTGAAGATTGGCCGTATCAGCGGGCTGGACCCCGCGGGGCCCTGCTTCAGCCATGTTGACGATGACGTCAGACTGAAGTCGACTGACGCAGAGTTCGTTGACGTTATTCATACAGACGGCGGAGTGTTCGGACTGATCGATCCTATTGGTAAGTTTGTTATTTATTTAGAGCACAATGAGGAGTAAGATACCGAATTCGAAGTCGCAACTGTTCCGTGAAAAAACAGTTCTGCATTGCCCCTTTCCAGTTGAGGTTTCAGATGTAAACGCAAACACTACTGGACTTATTTCTCCTTTGTTAAAAAAGTTTTGGATGTTGTGTCATAAATCATAATCATCCACCACTTTTGGCCAATTTAACGAGAGCTATATTGAAGTACAAGTTATTCTGTGGGGCAATAGCACAGACGCTGACGATATTATCTTAGTACAAATGAATGCTGCTACATTCCTTGTCAAAATCGTAGTCAAATAATAAGACTTCCACCTTGGCTAGCATGTTGCACGTGATGCGGCGTCTTTTATCTCGTTCATCATCATCATCATCTCAGCCGATGGACGTCCACACGTCATTTATCTCGTTCGTTCGCGCGCAAATAGGAAGAGAGTGGAAGCGTGATGGCGCTATATCACGCTGGCATACTAGCCATGCTGATTGTATTAGGAAGTATGGCGCGTAAAGGAGTTCTGGCTTATCTTATAATAAAAAAGCGCTTTCATACATAACTTTGCTATGCCGTGCGGTCATTTTGAACTATTTGAAGTAAAGATGGGTTGACTTCTTTCAAGCTACTTCGTTAAAATTTGGATCTGTTAACTATTATAGGCTTCCTCTCACGAGTCACACCTAAACCTAAGAGTATGTGCCCTGCATTGGGTGGGACGTATACAACAGGCAGGAATGAAGAATTAAACTTCAGTAGGTAATGAATTAACTGGGAATTTAGCCAGATAGGTTTGGAACAAGCTGTCCCAAATAAAGTGTAAAAACACAGCTCAGTCGTGTGAAAATGTTTCTATAGATACATAGGTACTTCTCAATAATCCACTCCTAGTAGGAGATAGGGGACGGGGCATAGGCATGCCATTTGGTCTAAAAACTTGGTTCATTCCCCCCACAGGTGACGTAGACTACTTCCCAAACGACGGGATGCAGCAGCCAAACTGTTTATTCCAAACCTGCAGTCACAGCCGTGCCTGGGTTTACTTCGCGGAGTCCGTCACCAACCCGACCGCCTTCCCTGCCGTCAAGTGCAAAGATTACGAAGCCTTCAAGAAGGGCGCGTGCGATGAAGAAGTCAGGTTGGTAATGTTGGTATAAGTGTGATAGGGAAGATCTTCCGCCTGACGTTACTGGATAGAAAAGCGGAGATCTGCAAGATTCGGTTCTCGGCGTTTAAATGTCGATCGGCCCACTGATCAAACTGATGATGAAGAAAGTATAGGAAACTAGTATTTGTGAAATTATTTTTGCTGATTTCCAACAGTTTGTAGGAACATACTGAAGGTTACATTACTGTATATTGAAGTATTCTTAATAAACAATTTTACCATATTGCAGCTACATGGGATTCCCCACAAAGCCGTCAGTCTACGGTCGGTATTACCTCCAAACCGGCGAGGACGCTCCCTTTGGCCTCGGACTACAAGGGACCAAGTACAAGAACAACGACGGAATAGCCAAGACGGTCACCGGCTTCATTCTCGGTTAATTTAGAAGCTTGATGTAGATAGACTTGAAATATATATTGAGTGACTTGACTTAGACTTGGAATACATATTAAGTGGCTTAAACCCATAATAAGAGTAATATAACGCGCTCCCCTGGGGAAGAGATGTTGTATCGAACTGTGCACAGATACTCAACTGGGCCTGACGTCATAATAGCGGGAAGTAGCGTATTTAAATGTTAACCCTTCCCCTCATCCCCTTTTCACCCCCTTTGTTGGCGACATTTTCTATAGAAACAAGGATGTTGTATCGAACTGTGCACAGATACTCAACTGGGCCTGACGTCATAATATCGGGAAGTAGCGTATTTAAATGTTAACCCTTCCCCTCACCCCCTTTTCACCCCCTTTGTTGGCGACAACATTTTCTATAGAAACAAGCCGATATGCCATCTCTTCTTACTCTATGCTATTACCTATTCTGTGGTTATGTCACGAAAGCACAGAATAGGTAATAGTATATAGTTGACGAAAGATTAATATCTCCGTCAGTAATAAATAATAATATAGATTAATATCTGAATTCCTATCCAAAGAGTCCGTTACATAAAGCCCTAAAATAAATTTTCATTGTACAATTATTTTTCGTCACAAAAAGACGTGCATTGTATTTTGATTGTATTTCTTGGCAAATAAAATGATGACTCACAAGGAATAAAAAAAGTTTATTTATTTTGTACTCATCTATGTTGTATAAATGAATTGAATTGAATTTTTATTTGTCAAAAAGTACATCTTTAAATCCCCGAAGCCCCTTTTTTCAATATTTAGGGAATATTTGTCAACGATTCTATAGAAACCTGTGAACTATTTCAAGATTCTGGCAGTGTTACGAGCTGGCTGCATCCCTCGGGAAACTATTTGCATATATTTTATAATTCGAAATTCATTTATAGACCCAGCATCTTTAAATCCGCAGACCTTGTTTTGCCTGAATTTACACGGTGCAGCCTTAAGAGCTACGCTCTTTTCGGTGGAGTATTCCCCAATCCTGTCTATTTTCCGCTAGTGTCTTGAGTTCTTGATACGACACGACATCAACCTTTTCCTTCACTTGGGAAAGGTAACTCTGTCTAGGTCTTCCTCTGCCTCTCTTCCCTTCCAGTATGGTTTTAAAGAAGTTGTCGTTTCGTATCAAGTGTCCGATCATTTTCCCCCTCCGGTTTTCGATTGTTTTTAGAATGTTTAGCTCCATTCTTAATACCTCTTCATTCGTTATTTGTTCCGTCCAACTTATCCCCTCCATTCTCCTCCAACACCACATCTCATAAGCTTCCAGCCTATCTCGATCTCGTGTAGTCAATGTCCACGTCTTGCACCGTACAGAGCAATGCTCCAGCAAATGTTGAAATAGTAGGTACATTATAATACAAAAGTGCTAAGTTGGTCATTAGAGTCGAGGCTGGATTTCAGCACGAGCAGTAGGCGAGAGGGCTGTAAACGAGCCGAGACTGTAATGACCAACGCACACGCGTTTCATACGTTTTTCAACACACTTGGGAGGAAAAAATAAATAACATTTTGACAAATATTTATGAGAAATGGCGCTCATATTTCTTTTTTCCCGCTTCGTGCATTACTTATGCGTGCGTAGGTAGTAACTGAAAGTCTCTGGATACTGGCAAATATACATTTAAATAGACTTTTCCTCAATTATTATATAAAACTATCGGATCGGCGTATGCGACTCTTCCGTAGCGCGGGGAGAGGTGACAGCTGTCAGTATTGACAGCTTCCGGCTAGCAAAGGGGTGACCCATAGAGCACGCAGGGGGGGGTCTGTCAAAAACCACATTTCCGCTAACAGTAGGTATGTATTACTGTGCGATAATGTAAATTAAAATGCACGCATGTTTTTTAAACACTGTATTATGAACCGGTAAGTGGATATGAGCACTTTACGAGCAAGTGTGTTGAAAAGATTGTTTCTTTCAGCAGGATACATAACTATTACATACTACCTACGTAACTAAGAAATAAAAAGACACAATTTTTAAAACAATTCATTTTTATTGTAATTTCTATCATTTCATAACTTCATCACGATAAATACAAAATAATAAAACATCTTCAATACAGACATAACTAAAGACGGATCGGGGAATGTTGATGATAAAACATTCACCAAGCTTTAACATCACCTTAATTACTTACACGTAAAAAAAATACTTACACGCTATTTTTTTTATTGTTACCACCAGATGAATTACATAACAAACTCGTGAGACTAGATAAAATTAGAGAAACATTATGTAAAAAACAACAAACATCAAACATCTACTCAGGGCCGTCTTTAACCTCTTGGAGGCCCTGGGCACATTAGGATAATGGGGCCCCTATGACTTTGACAGAGCTCTATTTTGTTAGATTAACCAAAGAAAGTAGATAAACAAGGTTCTAGATGTTTTTTGTCACTTTAAATGAATATAATATAACATAATAAAAAAGTTACTGTTTTAGCATTCACAGGTTAATGCTTAAAAATCTATGTTGATTGGATAAGGTGAGTTCTAGATTTGAGATGGGCAAAATCGTTAATCACTTCTTCAAAATCTGTTTTTGGGCATATCATATTCTATGGACATCAGCGACAAACTGGTTGAAGCATTGTACTTCCTAATTAATTTTTTCTTTTCAATTTGGAGAAGGTTGACGTGAGCTCGACGCGTGAGTCAGTTACGTTCAATTTATTCGAATTAAATAAGTTTTTCGGTAATAAATATCGGTAATCGTTTGGTGATTTGGCAGGAACTAGGGGGCCCCTATCGATCGCGGGGCCTTGGGCAAGTGCCCAGAGTGCCCAGTGAGAAAGAGGGGCCTTCATCTACTTACAGGCTAAGGTGTGTTGTACATAGTTTCTGGCAGCATTTTCTCTGCAACGGAACGAGCTATCCATGTGATATTGTTTTAAACAAAAAAAAATGATTTGGATTTTTTGCTTTTGAATCCGTATCAAAATACCAAAAACTTTAATTTCAAATCGATGTAGGTATATTGCCTACTGTGAAAGCTAAAAACCTAAGATATGTTAGGTTAGGTTTTACCGGAAAATGTTAAGACTTCCGTACAAAAGTGTGGAACGGCCGATCGATTTTCTATGGGAAGAACAAAAAAATTCTCCTTTCTCGATCAATGTTTCTTAGGGAAAGTTGTTAAGATTCATGGTCTGAATACACCCTTAAAGTTATGTTAGTAATTGAAAACTAATTGTGCATCAATCATCAATCTAATAATGGACCGAGAAGGAAGCCGGTGACCGTCTTGGCTATTCCATCGTTGTTCTTGTACTTGGCCCCTTGTAGCCCGAGGCCGAAGGGCGCGTCCTCGCCAGTTTGGAGGTAATACTGACCGCGGACTGACGGCTCTGCGGGAAAGCCCATGTAGCTGCAAAATTGGAAAATTATTCATTAAGAATACTTCAATATACAGTACCTTTGTAACCTTCAGTATTTTCCTACAAACTGTAGGAAATCTGCAAAAATAAGTTCACCTTTGTTCTTTGGGGAAAGTTGTTCAGTCCATGATTTTAATAATCATCCTTTAAAGTAATGAAACTGCGTCTACCATGTTTTAAGTTATGATAAAACACCACCAGATGATTTCGCCACCAACCAATTTCACCACCAATTTGATCGGCGGACGGTGGATGCCTAGATACTAATATTTATTGGAAAACAGCTGCCAGCCCTCTAGTCATCCGTATTCTTTAACAATTTAACTGCTGACGACCTACGTGGTAGGCCGCAGTGCGCACGACTCGCCTGGTGAGTCAGAATTGTATTGCATTTCACAGTGTTAGCACTGCGCGAAGATCATTGTTTTAAGCGTAGCAGTGGATATGATTGTTAAGAGACATTTAAAAAAGTTTTTGCTTGCTTTTTAAAAAAAAAACTTTTTGAAAAGTCCACATTACCTTCAGATTGAACGGTGGGCAGACCGACATGAATCCCGAGAACCAAATCTTGCAGATCTCCGCTTTTCTATCCAGTAATTCAGACGGAAGATCTTCCCTATTACACTTATACCAACATTACCAACCTGACTTCTTCATCGCACTCGCCCTTCTTAAAGGCGTCGTAATCATTGCACTTGACGGCAGGGAAGGCGCTCGGGTTGGTGACGGACTCCGCGAAGTAAACCCAGGCGCGGCCGTGGCTGCAGGTTTGGAATAAACAGTTCGGCTGCTGCGTCCCGTCGTTTGGGAAGTAGTCTACGTGACCTGCGAAGGGAATGAACCTAGTTAACCTTTTAAACCAAATGGCATGCCTATACTTCCTCCCCTATCTCCTGAGGAATAATGAGAAGTATGTATCCAATGAAACATTTTCACAGGACTAAGCTTTGTTTTTACACTTTAATTGGGACAGCAGCCTGTTCCAAACAGATCTGGCTTTACTAACCGAAGTTTAATTCTTCATTACTAGCCTAATATTATTTAAATACGTCCCAATAAAGGGTACATGGTCTTCTCACGATCATGGGATGGGTGTGACTGTGGAGAGGAGGCTGGGCTTAGTTAAGATCTAAATCCCATCTCAACTTCAAATTGTCCAAAATTACCACACGGCACAGCAAAGTTATGCAGTACTCTTGCATTTAGCGCGTATGAATGCACCTTTTAAAAGTTGTGCTAGATCTCCTCCAAGCACCGTACTAATACCATCGCCGTACGATTTGACTACGATTTTGACAAGGAATGTAGCAGCATTCATTTTGTGTACCTACCGATTTCTTAACTACTTTCAATACAACTCTCTTGAAATTCGCCAAATGGGGTGGGCAATTATGGCATATCCCCTTTTTACGAACGAGGAATAACTCCTGTAGTGTTTGCGTTTACATCTGAAACCTGTCCTTCTGGAAAGGGATAAATGCAGAACTATTTTTTTCACGGAACAACTGCGACTTCGAATTCGGTCTTTTACTCCTGCCTGTTGTGGTCTAACTAAATGAATGACTTACCAATAGCATCGATCAGTCCCAACACTCCGCCGTTTGTATGAGTAACGTCAACGAACTCTGCGTCAGTCGACTTCAGTCTGACGTCGTCGTCAACGTGGCTGAAACAGGGACCCGCGGGGTCCAGGCCGCTGATGCGGCCGACCTTCAGACCAGTCAGGTTTGTGAACATCTTCCCTGTGAAGCCGGCCACGTGGGCGCCGAGGCTGTGACCGATTATGTGCAATGATGCCGGGTCTGAACCACCTGGGGAAAAAATTAAGAGTTGATATTACTTGTTTTGATAGGTAGGATAGAACAATTTTAAAAACTACCATCTCAAAGTGGAGGACATGAGTATGTAAGTATTATAATCAGCCAATTTAAATTCAACTATTTATTCTGTGCTGCAGGTCACCAAATTAACTACTGGGTAAACAACTAACAACCGATGGCAAGTCAGAGTCCTAGAGTGGAGACCACGAATTGGCAGGCGTAGTGTACGTGGGACGCTCCAGCGCTGGACCGACGACCTAAGAAAGGTAGCACGGAGCGACTGGCTGAGGAAGGTTGAGAATACAGTTTTGTGGCGCGTCTTCGTAGAGGCAGTTCAGCGGTGGACGATGATAGGCTAGATTGTTAAATAAACGTAATGTAAACTTACTGTTGACCATGGCAGCGATCGTCTCCCCCAACTTCTCCCCCATGAAGCGGACGTAGGTGGAGGAGCGGAGGTACAGCCAGCGGATCAGAGAGCTGCCATCCAGAGCCAGCACGTTGTATTCTCCTGCAAGTTTGTGATCAAATGGTTTTGCTAATCAATCTTTTTTTGCCAATGGAAATGTGTTTGGAAATGTGGACATAAAAAGAGTGAAAGTTATGAAACGTATGAAATCTTCGAAGCATGTGTGAATGGAATGGTTTAAAGGGGTCGGCCTAGACTAGACACACGCTGACTAAATCGGATGCGTACTTGTATACAGGGTGAAATTGATATCATTAGCATCCTTTTAAAATAAGAGTACCCATCAAACTGAACAACTTTTACTATGGCAGCAAACCGATCGGAGCAAATAAAAAATCTGCTGTTGCATACATTTAAGTCGATTACGCACTGCAGTTTAGAATGGAACAGCAGATACTTTTTTTTGCTCCGATCGGTTTGCTCACATAGTAAAAGTTGTTCAATTTGATGGGTAGACTCTTAGTTTAAAAGGATGCTATTGACCCTGTATTCTACTAATTTTGTATCCATTAAAGATTGAATAGAAATAAAGGAGACGCGGCAGCTCAAATATTTTGAGCAAGGCTTGCAGGGCCGGACCCACGATTTTATTTTGGGGGCGCGGACGGACCTAATCTCAATTACCTACCGCTTGTCTGACCGTCTAGCATGATTTCTCTACTTCACGCGACTCGACCTTTTCTCATACTGTCCGTCGCGGCAAGTGAGACTGAAAAGCGTGGGAAGGGGGGGTAGTTTTTTATGCAACGGAGGCGAGTCGTGCGCGAGTAGAGAAATCATGCTAGGGCTGTAGGTCGACCAATGTCTCATGAGTTCAAGAGGGACTTAAATCATAATATTATATGATATTACTATGTTGTTAATACAAACAAAATGGCCGACACAAAAAAAAAATGGAGACATTTTGACGTGTGCCATTTTCATGAAAAATCTACTTACACGCTATGTGCTTACCTTGTTTGAACAGCGCATCCCTGATAGTGCCGAAGCTTGCCTCGCTGGGGTCACTCGTGAAGCCGTGGATGAAGATAAACAGCTTTTTGTTGCTGTCGTAGTTCGGGGCCTGAGGGATGTACTGCGCAGCCGTCGACAGGTTGTAAGTTATTGAGACGTCTCTGCAGATATCAATTGCAAATTTGGTACTGGGCCATAGCCCAGCACGGCCCAGCTACGGCACACCGTAGCTAAGGGAGTAGAGCATCGTGGGGTGATGCCCTACATTAAAATGACAATGCTCTACCTTAAAAATTGGTTTAAGTATTTTGGTTTAATAATTATTAAAAAATAAAATAAAATGAAATGAAACGAAACGAAATGAAATGAAATAAATAATTACCACTAAGGTTTTAAGTCTTCGTGAGTGACATTTCGAGCTTACTTTGCTCAGCTAAGTTTCAATCAAGGAATATAACTACTCTCTACGTTTCAATAGGTATTGATAATTTATGGTTCGATTCTCTCGCTCCACAGCCTGTGAATGATGTTTTGAACATACCATAAGCTAATGGAATTTGTACCAACACGGTTTGCGCAGCAAAAAGGGCGCGAAAACAATTAGATAGTCGCGGCAAGGGATTTCAGGCCCACGAAAGTGACACATCCTGATTGGTTAATATAATAGCGCTATAAAAATTTCTCAACTGCGCAGGTAAGCACGGCGACACATCAGGCTAAACAAAACCAAAATAAGCTGGCCGCGCGTAGGTCGCATAATGTATAACGTCGCGCGGCCAGCTTATGTTGGTTTTGTATATAGCTTGATGTGTCGCCGTGTGTACATCGGTAAGACTTAGTTTGCCATAACTTTGGTGTTTATAAACTTACGTGCTAATAAAGTTAAGAGTGAGCTGGTTCAGATCGGGCTCCCTGTCTCCATCTCTTTGCTCGTAGGTCTCTCCTACTAGCTTCTTCGCGAGTGTACCTGCGTTTGAATAAAAACCATAAACTTAATATACAGGGGTACTTTATTCATAGGAAATGGTAGGTATTTACCTAAACCTAGCAAACAGTACCTAATACAGGGTGTTAGTGTAAACAGTTGCATTACTTTAAGGGTTGAACCTCATCTGAAAGCACCGCATCGCCTTTTTCTGTCACTAAGGAACGTCAATTGCTAGAGCAAATAAGTTAGACGGAACAACATCGTACCTACCTAACGATAGCGCCTATCTTATGTGCTCTAGCAAATGACGTTCAGTGACAGAAAAGGATGGAGCGACAGAAAAAGGCGATGCGGTGCTTTCAGATGAGGTTCAACCCTAAGGGGTGATTATAGGTGACCCATGATACTAAACAACTTTCCCTAAGAAAAAATACGCAATTTAATTTAACTTTTCATATAAACGTTCGATCAGCTAAATGCATTTAGTAGGGAAGGTTATGGTTTCTTAGGGAAAGTTGTTCAGTATCATGGGTACAATTAACCGTTAAAGTAATGCAACTGTTTACCCTAACACCCTGTATACAACCTATGGGTATGGTTAAAAATAATATAGGTAAGTAATAATCAGGGAGCGGAATCCATAGATATAATTTTTACGTAGTAAATTAATATTTCTATGGCGGAATCTCATATCAAAACAATTGAAATTTGAAATGACATAGAGATGGGACATTGTTTTTTATCGTGTTTTCAGGCAGGATTACCGTTCTGTTACAGACCAAAAAAAATCTTTGCGTTCTGTATTGCAAATCTCTGTGACATTCCAAATGTTTTGATATGAGATTCCGCTCCCTGGTAATAATAAATACATATATTAACGAAGTAGGGTTTAATTTAAATTAAATATGTATTTATTACAAAAAAAAAAACACGTTTAGTTACATTGTGGCCTACGAATAAGAATAACTACACGTAATTGTTCGTTAGGGGCCAAAAATTAAGTGGATTTTGAATCTTTTAACTCACATTGACTTGATGCAACATATACCACAGTAGATTCAATGGGGTTTTTAATATCCTGTATTTCCCTCTGTATTCCCCTGTTGACATTATTAAAGAATCTGATCACGGAGTTATTCTGGCTGCTCACAGAAGCCATTGATAGGCTGGCTATGACTAAATATAGTAGGTAGGACCCCATAGTTGCAGTCTGAAAAAAAATAGATTTGTGTTTATCATGGACTAGTTTTGAGACAAAAAAGGATTCAGTTTTTGAGAGTTACGTGGTTATTATTTAATCTAGAATTAAACATTTTAACGGGTTCTTACCGCGTGGTATTTATGAGTTCCCGATATTTCGGCAGTGTTACAACTACCATGATCACGGGATGACTTCTTAAAAATCTACCTGCAGTTTCTCAGTCATCCCGTGATCATGGCAGCTGTAACACTGCCGAAATATTGGGAACTCAAATATACCAAAACGCGGTAAAAACCCGTTAAAATGTTTAATTCTAGATTTAAAAAAAAAAGGATTCGTTTTTTATCGAACTTCATCAATTCTTTAGGTTTATTAGGTGCAGTGTAATAGTCGATTTTACACACCGAGGGCAGGAAAGTAAGAAAGGTCTCAGATCTCATGTAATGATCAAACATGTAATCTGTGGCTTTCTTATTTACTGCCCGAGGTTAGTACACTATTTTTCTCCCCGACGGAGGCGGAAAGCGGCAACTTCGTTGAACGCAGCGGGACGAAAGTCGACGCGTTCCGCCCGGAGTAGTGAAAATATAATTTGACGACTATCTTTGACGGTAACATAACTTATAAATGAACGGTTAATTAATTATTCAATGAGGCGATTTCCAAGACTATTAGCAAAGTGAATATACCTACTAATAGTGAGGGCGCTTTCGGGTCGCGACAGGCCTATCGTGCGGGGGGTGCGGGTGGCGGGGGAATAACCCACTTTATTGTATTTACGCTATGCTATTAGGTAGGGTAGGTATAGGTAGGTATATCAAAAAACCAGTATTAAAATAATTGATAAATCTGTTACATTTCAAAGTGCAAGTTGAAAAAGTCTCTGAACACCTCGAAAAATAAGAAGTATCTATGTCAGAAAAAACTTACTTATTTTCGGCTTAGTTTCCAGTCCGCTCCCCGACAAATTTAAGCTACGATCTCTGACAGTGCTCTGATAGACTGACCCTGTGAGCGCGAAACGCGAAATATATTGCTATCCTTGACAATGGATCATGTGTGTAAACACTCTTTGACACGGTTCAATGTCAATGTCACGCTCGTCCCAGAGGCTGCCGCATGCCGGTCCTTTGATTAGCGAAGCACCAACAGCTAGGGCTGCCATACGTCCCCCTTCCGACATATTTTTGAAGTTTTTCTGTAACCAGCTCATAGAAATATTAGGTACTTATATGAAATATGACTTTTTTCCACCTTTCTTTTTAGATTTTTTTAATTAGCCATAACACCGCATTAGACGGAGATTTTTACAAACGAACGATTGTAGGTATATAGAGTACATACTCATCTCCTTTATTAGCACAATTAAAATCCATAATTATCTAACTCCGCGTTATGTAGAAGTTATCGTTAATTGTATATTTTGAAAAAAATTACCTACTTATGTTAAAATTAAAACCATGATAATTCGATTCTGCTCTCGATTCTAAACAAACTACTTTCTAGTTTTGCGTTAATTCATTAAGACGTTGTATAACAAAATTAAAAGGAAAACTATCACCGCAAAGTAGGCTTTACAAGTCTACGAGTAATAGTCGATCAACTTATAAAATTGACTTTTTAGACTGTATAAAACAAAAAGCTTTCATCTAAGTCCATATTATATTGTGACGGGTAACTACGGGACCCTATCCTGCGCGTGGTCCGACACGCACTTGGCCAGTTTTTTATTATTTAGCCATAACCAAGTAACTTATTATTAATCTGTGCCATAACACCGTATTAGATGGAGATTTTACTAACGTACTATTGTGTAGGTATACCTAGACCTACTCTGGACTGGAAAGGGCTAGGCATCAACATAAACGGCGGGTACATCAGTCACCTCCGGTTTGCCGATGATACATCCTCCGGTTTGCATCATGGCGGAGACTATGGAGCAGCTCAGTCGAATGCTCGATGATCTCAGCAGAGCCTCCGAACGAGTTGGTCTGAAGATGAACATGGACAAGACGAAGATCATGTCAAATGCCCATGTTGTACCTACCCACTCCCCTGTAATGATCGGAAACTCTGCGCTCGAAGATGTTGACGATTATGTTTACCTGGGACAAACTATTCTGTTAGGTAGGTCCAACTTCGAGAAAGAGATCACCCGTCGAATCCAACTCGGCTGGCAGCGTTCGGGAAGCTACGTAGTATCTTCACGTCACAAATACCGCAGTGTCTTAAAACGAAAGTCTTCGATCAGTGTGTGTTGCCAGTGATGACATATGGAACAGAGACGTGGTCGCTCACTCAAGGGCTCATAAAAAGGCTGAAAGTCACCCAAAGGGCAATGGAGAGAGCTATGCTCGGGGTTTCCCTGCGAGATCGAATCAGAAATGAAGAGATCCGCAGAAGAACCAGAGTAACTGACATAGCAGAGAGACGTAAAGAATTGCTGAACTAAAGTGGCAATGGCCGAAGAATTCTCGAGTGGCGACCGCGTACCGGAAAGCGCTGCGTGGGTAAGTCCCATAAGGTGAAATGACGACCTGGTGAAGGCGGCGGGAACCCGTTGGATGAGGGCAGCGCAGGACCGGTCGTTGGTGTGGCGATCCCTGGGGGAGGCCTATATCCTGCAGCTGAGATGATGATGATGAGGTAGGTACTGCAGTTTAGTAACTGCACTTAAAAAATCGCACTCCTGCAGTATAATTTTTGAAATTCAAAACAGCGGTAGAAAGAGGCATATCTCCATAGTAATTTTGATATTTTCAACTGCTGAACTCAGCGAATGAGATTCAAAAATCGCACTCCTGAAGTCTGTTTTCTTTTTGCCGTTGTTTCACTATAGTGCATAATTTTGACATAGGTAATGCATAATATTACATTTATGAAGACAGATGTCGTATAATGCACTACAATGCAGACTGCACTTTGTGCGTCTGTAAAATTAATTAGTAAATATTCAATTATGTAGGTATCTTGGTACCTATTTTAAGGCGGACAACTAAATATACAGGGTGTTAGGGTAAGTTTTGTATAAAATTGACCCCTCTGCAACCGCCTTAAGGAGTCATTGTACCCATGATACTGAACAACTTTCACTAAGAACCCTTATAGAGTTATAGCAAATTCGCAAAAAAAACGGCTTTTCATACAAACGGTCGATCGGCTGATTGCACGTGTATCCTATAGGTTTCTTTGGGAAAGTTGTTCAGTATCATGGGTACAATCACCCCTCAAAATAATGCAACTGTTTACCCTAACAGCCTGTAGTTATCAAGGAATAATGTGGAATGCTCCTCCATTGAAGCACAGAATAGTAGTAAATATAATAAGGTACTGATACAGAAAGGCCACTCCCTGCCCCTTCCCAACTTTAAGATAGGTACCTGATGGTCATTTTAGATTGAGTCGAGCAAGAACCACATGGGTACAAAAGCCGAAAAAACATCAGCTGTTCCACTTTAGTTGGGTGGTACCTCCCTATTGGCTCCATAGTGAAAGTTGTCCAGTTTTGGCCTGAAGCATGCGCCTCTTTAAATATGACCACACTTTTTTGTAACATCCTGTGTTTGGTTCCTTTCTTTGGTGTCGTGTGAAACCGAAAAATATACTTTAAACTTTAAATTTATGAAAATAACGCTATTGTTTCATTACGATAATATTTTTTTGTATACTTAAGCATAGGTATCGTCAAATTTTCCATAAAATTTATTATAACGAATATATTTATTTGAATAGGTACCTACATTTATTCGCGGATTGCCTGAGGCTTCAGAATATCTCTGTCTCGGGTAATATAGTCGTGATCATAATATGCTATGCTATGCGACTTATTTATTATTTCATGAATAATAGGCACCTAATTTTTGGTTGTCTGGTCTTCTTTTGTCTCAAATTTTCATGTGTCATTTCATTAACATAATGCCCGTTGCAGATGATAATAAATAAAATAAAAATAAAAAATGTTTATTGAGCAGAAAAAACTACAGAAAGTGATTTTGAAGCCCTGAACCCCAAGATAAAGTATATGTATTTAAAAAATACGATTATACGATGATGCGCATACGCAGTAGCTTACGCCAGTAGGTAGGTACTAATCAAGAATTTTGGAATCAAAAAGGATGCCACTTACGGTAGTACATATAATAGTCTGTGATGCCACTCCTCTTTACAAGCATGGAAACAAGGAAATTGCCCATGGCGGTCGGTATATTCGATCTTCTTTCGTACGTCTCTGTCGTCGATATTTCCAACTCTTTTGTGTCCCTTTCTATCACAACAAAAATTAAATAAAAACTTTTTTTTTAGAGAGGGACAAAGTAACGTCGAAAACAACGACGGGAATTTACGAAAGAAGAACGATCATTACCGACCACCAAGAAGTATTATCATGTTTCACCGCTTGTTAGGTACCTAGTCTGTACTCGAAGGTATAGACAATAGGTAACTATGCCAGGTTCCTGGTACTAATCATAAAGTACTTGCGCTAGCGTTCAAATCAAATGTATCGTTCAGCGATCACTTTTACTACGCAAAATGTTTACGCGACGAAATTATACAGGGTGTTACAAAAGTAAAAATAAACATTTCAATCTTTTATGGGGGTTGTTGAGACCATCAAACTGAACAACCAACATCGAAATCGCGAAAAAAAAAAATGTCCCATACATTAAGCTCGATTAGATCCGTAGTTTAGTATGGAACATCGCAAACGCATCGCATCTTGACGATTATGGCAAAGTCCAGCTGTGGACGTCAATCGGCTGATATGATGATGATGGAACATCAGATTTTTTTTCGCGATTTCGATGTTGGTCCCATAGTGAAAGTTGTTCAGTTTGATGGTCTTAACCAAATCCCGTTCTTAAATCAAACCCTGTTACTAACACATGGATCATATTTGTTATCTGAATTCAAATAAATATTATTAACCACCCCCTAAAATGTTTATTTGTATTTTTGTGACACCCTGTATGCATAGTAGTAGCTACTTACTGCGCATCGTCTGTAATGGGCATAAGATCAAAACAAGAAGGTATTTAATGTATTCGAACTAAATATTCGAATAATAAACACCATCTGGATAAACATTTTACAAAAAAACGACTGTAACTAATTTTGTATAATTTGTATACAATTAAAAATTATTGAAGATTCGAAAAATTTCCACCATAATAAACACCATCTGAATAAACTTTTTACAAAAAAACGACATACTAATTTTGAATACCTACATACAATTAAAAATTGTTGATGAGTCGAAAAATGTTAAGGGTTAGTTCAGACCTTCAGACTGTACACTTTTTTCTATGGGAGCAAACCTGAAATAACAAATAAATCTTACTGTTCCATACTTAACTCCAGTGCCTACCTACGGGACTCAAAATTGTATGAACCGTTTTTTTTTTTTGCAATTTCTCGTTTGCTCCCATAGTTGTTCAGTTTGATGGTCTGAAGTACCCTAAAAATTTGACGACTCACTTCTAAGAAATAAAAAGACAGAATTTTTAAAACAAAGCATTTTTATTGTAATTTCTATCATTTCATAACTTCATCACGTTAAATACAAAATAATACGGAGCAGGACTCTTAGAAAAATAAACATCTTCAATAAATATAAGACGTAACACAAGACGGATCGGGGACAGTTGAAGGTAAAAGATTCACCAAGTTTTTACTTACAACGTAAAAAAAAACACTCTTTTTTGATCCCTCTCAAAACACCAAAGACATGTATTATTAAAACCAGAGATTAAAACCTTTATCACTTAACTGTAAAAGTGACAATTAAAATAGTAGGTATTTTGTCTATGAAGTCTTTTGCGATGCTAATTTTAGTGGCAACCACTAGATTTTTTAGGGCATAGCCCCAGCACACATTCCCACCCAGCGGTCGCCGCTGTTGATCCTGGTATACAGGAGTTATAGCAGCCTATAACTCCTGTATACCAGGATCAACAGCCCTATAACTCCGGTATACCAGAATCAACAGCGGCGACCACACTAGACAATGAAGTCAAGCGAGTCCCCTAGGCAATGCCAATCTCGGGGCCCCCATGTGATGGATTTGTCTCTGTGGCTCCAAAAGCCAGATACAGGCTAGATGGTCGCAATTAAATAACCACCAATTAACATAATCCCCTAAAATGTGGAGTGATCAAATTTTTTGCAATAAGTACATTTTTAATACCTTTTTTATTGACTGTAACAGACTTCTAAATAATTTCTTTAAATTTTGGGGTGGGCCTAAATCTTCGAGTTTTTCCTTATTTTTTTCTCTCGGGCTGCGGGGCCCCTGGGCGTCGCTGGGCCCATAGGCAGCTGCCTGCTTTGCCTCTATGGTTAATCCGGCACTGATTCCGGGGTATGACTCTAATGTCTTTGAAATCACTAGACTTATGTGGCCTTTAGATTTTAATAGTGTCCAAAAATGAAAACATCTATTGTCAATATTTCTACTCTGGTCATCTTCATACAAAATATTTAAGCAATGTAATAGTTTTGTATGTTTAAAAATACATTGGTAAACCTTTTCCCATCAACTATATTACAAATAGACAGAAACTTATACTTGAATATGTCACAACTTCACAGTTTAGTGACATACACAACGATTTCTTAAAAAAATAAAATGTCAAATTAATAAAAAAAAATATTAGAAATAAAATCTGATTCACAATCAGTATGGATAACTTCGTAATATAATAAACTTATATGCTAATACAAAACATTACGCTATCGTGTATGAAATATATTAATCATAATAAATTGTACAATATCAGTATCATTTCGTTCTCATTTGCTATTATTTTGCGATAAGCGCAAGCTTAAAAACACGAGAAAAAAGTTATAATCTTCGATCACAAAATACAAAACCAACTTGTAAAATATTAGCAAAATATCATGTCCGAATAGAAATAGGTTCTTGTTAGCTTATCTGACAGATCTATTGACATATCTATCGGTCTGTCGAAGAAACTCACAAGAACTTCCGAAGAAGTGGTGAACCAGGCCGTAAGTATCTAGTAATAGATACTCTTTCTTATACTGTGCCGTAAGATTCTAAAACAAAACATTTAGTTTGAGAGCTTTTTTTTAGTTCTGTTTTTTTCGAATACTACCATAGCGTGCCCGTGGCATAATAATGACTTGAGCATAACATAACATAGCTCCTATATAACCTACTATATAACGTAATATATAGGAGCTAACTTATTTTATATAAGATATGTTTCACATATTTCAATGAGGGTAGATATCACAAAATAATAGCAAATAGGGAATCATGTTATACATAAGAAATAACCTTAATTATTGAAAAAGTAGAAAAAAACACCTCGTGTCATGATCTAGCGATAAGTCTAGAATAATTCTAGATTTGTGAACTATTTTCAGATCCGTATCTTTGGAACGAAAGACATTGTCTATAACAATCGATTTTCGACTGTATATCATTGATTTGTGGTTTGAAATTGTGTGGCGTGCTAAGCTGTCAGCTTTGATTGAAAAAAATTACTTTAATAGAATGGAAATAAAGCTGGAAACCGATTGGTATTGATGATCCTTCATTCCAAAGCTATTGCGACCCTAAATTGGAATGTCCAGATTTTTTTAATGTTATCTTTTTAAATAATAAAAAAATGGTGTGATGATTAGTTTCGTATGTGGATTTTATTTAGTTAAAAAAAGTAGCAGAATAGTAAATCGATAATTTTTTAAATTGTGCTTTTCATAATTATTAAAAAAAAATGCTTAACTGGTTTTTTTAACTTTCCTAAACATCGATCAACTAAGTTTATCAGAATAAAAAAATCATTTTTTACTTTAAACTGCAATGTTACGATTTTGAGCAGTAAAAAAGTCGAAAAAAGCAGTACACCCGATTACAGTATTAAAAAAAAAAACACAACAAAAAGGGCACTAACACATAAGTGACAATTTTTAACACTAAAACTTTTACTAAAAATCTCTAGCTATTTACTTAAAATCTATTTAAAATTACTAGTTTGTTTAGATTTATAATTTTTCGTCAACTTTCATAATGACGCTCTGCTATAATTTATTTTATAATGAGTTAAATCCCAATACTAACATTCAGATTTGTAGATGTAAAAGTCATTTTAGTAAATTTTTAAATAGTTTTAAGTAAATCAAGTTTTTAGTAAAAGTGAATAAACACCTAAATACTTAGTAGCACCTAAGTGGTGGATTATATTAGAAGTATGTATGTAGTTTATAGCAACACGTTCATATACATATATTTATATAATATATATCTTTTTTTAACATACATCCGTAATATATTTTTGATGTTGATTTTAACCTTCTTTTATGATGTTTTAATTTAACCCCCGACAATTAACTGTAAGGTTTATCGAAATAAATTCTTTTATATTAATTGTAGTAGTTTTTTCATTGAATAAAACAGGTTGTAGATTAAACAAAAAAAGAAGACGCAACATTACTATTAACAAAACTTTGTTGAAAAATTAATTATCCCATCTTTCTTGGAATACATCACTACAATTGCATGCTTAATATGTAGTTAGTAGTTTTAATACAGTTTCAGATCACCTCAAAAGGAAATAATGTCGTGAAATTAATAATTCTGTATGTTTTAATGAAACTGATGATATTTTCTAGGATGTTTTGAGTCGGGGTAGTGCATTGCATTTGAAATAGTTGCATTATTTCGAAGGTTAAAACCGAAAAAACAATTTTAGTCCCGCGCTACATTGTTTAGTAAATAGAGAGAAATAATTTCTTTTTTTAAATCTAAAAAACGGTGGTCTTACATCGTGTGACATGTTTTAAAGCTATTTCATAGAAAAAACATTATTTTAATATGAAACTTTTATATATTATCATTACACGAACACTTTGATTATTCTGAATCTATGGCAACATTTATTCTCTAAAAGAAGCCGGAAGTATTAATTGTATTGCCTTAGTCTAAGCTTAATAAAAAAAAAACATTGACAAATGCTGTATATTCCAATCTAGTAGGAATATCTTAAGTAACCTCAAAAAAATTAATATCGTCAGAAATCCGATCGGTTTTTTGAGTAATTTTTTTGCTTCGTGAATTGCAAAAATATTCATGTTTTTGAGGGCATTATGTGTATTCGAAGCATTATTTAACTCACAGTCAATGTTGAGACGAGGTTTAGTCAGAGTCGGGGAATAATAATACGTCCACATTTGTCGGCATTTTAACCCAGCTTTTTTATTATTCCATATAAATGCCGAATCTAACCTTAACTTCAAAACCCGAAAACTGTATATTTTTTACGTGGACGCCCCAATCTTTAGACTATCCTACTAGAATGAAATGTAATACTAAACTTACAATATTTTACAAGTAACGATATTAAAAATTGCATTTCTTCAACTTGTTTCTTTTTTTTTTTGTTAAATAAATCGTAAAGGTGCGTATCGACGTCACAACATCAAATATAATAATCAATTAAATTTTTCAATATTAATTAATTAATATAAACGTTTAATTAAATAACTTAATTAATTAATATTCGCAGTGATGTATCTTACAGCTAAATACTGTATGTACCTCCATATACATACATGTTTATACATGACTTAGCCGCCATCTTGTTTTTTCCACGATTTATAAGGCAACTATAACAATGAAAAATATACTTTAACCTTTGTGGGTTAAAGTATAAATTGTTTTGGCAATCTCTATACCTAGCCTACTTGACAAAAAAGGCATTTTCTATATTCAAGTTATATTTTGACGCGAATCAAAGCTAATAATTAGTTCGGAGAGCTTATAAAATGATTTTAAGACACTCTATCATTCAATGTACTATTGATATAGCGATTGAAACAAACTTAAATATAATTTTGATAAAAACTTAGAGAGAAAAATGCAGCATTTACCAAGCACTTGCTTAAAAATCGGAGTCAAACTGGACTTAAATTAGTCGCGTCAAAGTCGCGAGTTTAAAACACTGTCTCACTGTCGAAACCCATACTATTAAGTTACGGGACACAATCCGTATATGAAATATACAAACAGATATACCGCATCTTCCTCCTTTTAGTTTTATCTAAGTATTTCACAAAAGCATCCATATATGCACCGTGGAATTGGGGTCATTTCGAAGCTGGAACAGGGTGCGTCAGACTATCAAATTAAACAACTTTTACTATAGAGAGGAAAAAATGAAAAAAAAATTCTGCTGTTCCAAGACAAAAATGTATGAAACAGTAATTTTTTTTGCGATTTCAATGTTGGCCCCATAGTAAAAGTTGTTCAGTTTGATGGTCTGAGTGTCAGTTGCAGAAACGCTCATTAAAGTTAATCTTCCATTAAATCTCTTGCTGTCATTTTGTCTTGTTGACGTAGTAAAAGCTAGCAGATTTAATGGAGGATTAACTCTAATGAGCGTTTCTGCAACTAACACTCAGTTGCAGAAACGCTCTTTAGAGTTAATCCTCCATTAAATCTCTTGCTAGCTCTTACCACGTCAACAAGACAAAAAGTGACAGCAAGAGATTTAATGGAGGATTAACTTTAATGAGCGTTCTTGCAACTGAGCGTAAGTGTCAATCATCTACAGCTTCGAATGACCCCGATTCTACGGTTTTTTTTGTAATTTTTTGATAAAACAAGGCACCATTGCCAAACCGCTGAAGAATCAAATCATCGTATTAAATACAAATGTGACGTACGTGGTGCGACGCAAGATGGCGGCCGCGTTGTTGCGTCGTCACGCGTTACGGCTGCGTGCTCTGTTGTTGTATTTCTATCTTCTCGACCGTCATATCGGGGTTCATCGCCGTTGCCTCCTGTTTGGACAAGATTATGGAAAAAATTATTATAAAATTCATAGAATGCACTTTCTTGAAAACATAATTTGCATAGGAATGATGGGAAATTCAATACTTATAACGAATTACAAAAATAGACTAAAATATCATGCCCAAAATTATATGTAAGTTAGGCTGAAAAATTACTATAAAAATGTATTTTATTTTTAAACCCCCATTCCCACAGGGCTAAAAATACATTATGAAGGGATTCATAATTCAAAAAAATATTTTTGGTAAAATAATGATGCTGACGCATTGATGACGCATCTTTAGCCTGGTTTTGGGCATAGCCTTTGTTGTTCAAACGAAATTATACAATTGAATAGAGAACAAAAAGTTATCTAAACTATTATAAAACTGTAACAGAAGTGTGTCTGTACATTGAAGATATTTACAAAAAAAAGATTACGGTGTTCCTGATTCCAAATCACAATTTTTTGGATTTTTTGTCTGTCTGTTTATTTGTTTGTGTTTTTGTTTGTTTGTTTGATCGAGCATCACGCAAAACGTAACTTCTAAACATTGACTTACAAACTAATGGACGTCGGGTCTAATACAAAATTCTCGAAAAAGTGTCCTAGACTAACTTTCATAAACGTAAGTACGTGTTAGTAAGTACTATTTTTATGATTCCCGCGATACAGGCGTTGCCTAATGCAGTGATCCATGTAAATAATATGCAACGTATCTTTGGCTGGCAAATAAATATTACTATTACTACTATTACATAGCGACTAACCGCTGCGCCAGCGGTTGGCGAGTAACCTTGCCTGCGTGTGCAAGATGGTTGCAAAGAGAGAGATAAGAAGATAGTAAAAATTATACGCGCGAGAAAGACATAAGATATACATAGCTTCGTGCATACTATTGTCTTCTCTTTTTCGCCTATAGGTTTGTCCTTCAATTTAATTTATGACTGGCAATAATTCTTTTTTCTATTAATTCATCTTGCTTACCTATGAAAAGTTATTCCTTTACATTTCTTGAATTGTTTGTGCAGTATCTCAGTACACACCACGGCATTTTTTTTGCAGATTAAATTGTTTTCAATGTAACTGCTACACGTGACCGCAGTGAGAGAGCGACTAAATGCCAGAGTACTATATAGCCGCAGTTAAATGAGACAACGTCATGAAGCGCGATGTTCACTCCATTCTTCCTTCCTCTATGCTTTTATCGTAGTAAGAATTTTTTCATGTGTCCGAAGTAGTACAAGCATCGTGTGACCGTTCTATGGAGTGCTGGAGATGTGCCTTCAGTCTTAGATCAAAGTAAAATTAATGGATAGGCCTTACGCGAACATTTCAAACCAGAAAAATGAGGCAAAACCATTGACAGTTTTACTTCAAATATGTACTGAGATGACAGACCAAGTGCCCTAGTTTGTATTGAAGTGCCCTAGTTGTTGCGTGCTTCAGATTAAAGCGCGTTGGGCCTATCCATTAATTTTACCTTGATCTAAGCCTTCAGTATACTAATAGTACTGTACTGACCTGTATGGCCTCGGCGAGCGCTCGGTCGTGGTCTATAGGGTCGCCGTCCGACTGTATGGTGATCTTCTGTTCCACGCGGGTCTCGACCACGCCGTTGCGTTCCGTCTTGTACTGTTGAGAGAAAGATGTCACATTACATCTGAGGCATAAAGGTATTATACTACGTAAGAGAGACGGTGACAGCTGAGAGAGCGAGATGTACCTAGCGGCGTGCCTGTATAATAGAAAGAGATACGTGACGCGAGGCAATAGAACCGTTTTTGGGGATTTGGAGTCCTGGTAAAAATTCAGTTTCTGTCAATAATCGTGAACCTAAAGTGAAATCGTAGATAATTTTGTAAAATATACTAACACTGTTTCATTAAATTATTCACCATTTCAAGTTAGATTGAGAATTAATACACAGAAATCGAATTTTTACCCTGCCGAGGACTCCAAAAAACGTCCAAAAACGGTTTCATTTGACAACTCATGTCACCTACTCTATTCCGTAAGGTATAATATCTTTAAGATCTGAGGTATTCCAAAATAGGTCCTGTCACTCGATATTGTTTAGTACTCAGGAACCAGTGGGCCTAGACGAAGTGCCTTTCGATTAGCGTTAACGCCAGTAGAAACGATAAAAAATGTATGGGACTGTAGATAAGAACGAAAACGAATAGAAAAAGCCTAGACAACATGCAGTTTTTGACAGTTGATGTCGACAGTGAGCGTTTCGTTTTGAACGCTCCCTGGCGATCGACAAGACCTTGTAGATAACGCTAGAAAATGGCGGGCGTCGAAATTTGACAGAAATATCAAATTTTAAATTTTTTTGAAAAACGAACTCGACTCGATATAAAAAAGAAAAAAGATTGAATGATTGAGTGAACTAAACGCTAACCATAGCGCAGATTCAGCTTTTTTTCTCTAAAAGCGTTTGTCAATAATTTGTGACATTGTCTAGCATTCTGTCGTTTTTCTATCGTCGATAACGCTGCGGCTTTAGCGTTTGTAGAATAGAAAGCATGTGCACTTTGTGTAGGGGCGCAGGTGATTAAAAGATGTGTAGCGTTAGGGCCTACGTCTAGGTTTTACACGTTACAGATGATATCCATTCTTATGTCGCAAGTGCGAAGACAATAAATCCACAGGATAAAACATAGATTTATATATTACTAGCGTAAGGATAGGCCCGTCAGAATATTTTACAAAAACCTTCTTCATAGAAACAAAAATTTGCGCCATCTGTCATAACTCGTATACGAAATATATCGTATTTGTAGTGCTCTAAAACTGACATTTTTCCTTGCATTTTAGAGCCAACGAACTGGGGACAATAGTCAAGCTCATAGGCCATGTCCTTACGCTAGTAATATATATGTCTTTGGGATAAAAACATAAAGTCGACTATCGAGCGTTAATATAATTAAAGTAATAAAGATTGTGTCGAGCGTCGGTTGCGTGTTGCGGAGAGGTATGGACATCCCATTATAGGGGTCAGGGTTCGAATCCGCTCGGACAACATGCCATGTACCAAAGAGTTTTTCTAACTTATGTACGTATTTCCATAGTTTAAAGAACTAATATTGGTGAAGCTCTGCGGTCGCGGCAGGCCAATCGTGCGGGGCGTGCAGGGGCCGGGAGGGGTGCGTCCCGGCCCACGCTGTCTACCCTAATAGCGAATTGAGTTAGGGTACGCACGTCCTCCGCACGCGCGCGGGCATAGACCCGCCGCGACCGCTGAGCTTCGTCACTTATTTTATTTACACTATGGTGATACCGACTGCTCTCAAACGGAAAGGAAAATATCGTGAGGAAACCTGCATACACTGAAGAAGAAATTCTGATGTGTATATGAACCACCAATCCGCATTGGGTACGCGTGGCGGACTAATGCCTATACATCCTCCCTGAGGGTAGGCCTGTGCCCTGCAGTGGGACGTTTATAGGCTGACTAGCGACCCGCCCCGGCACGGTTCCCCGCATGGGTGCAATGCTGATATAAACCTTCCTTTTGAATCACTCTATCAATTAAAAAAAAACCGCATCAATATCCGTTGCGTAGTTTTAAAGATCTAAGCATACATAGGGACAGACAGACAGCGGGAAGCAACTTTGTGTTATACTATGTAGTGACGACGATGACGACGACGAATAAAGATTGTAACTCACGGTGATGGTCTCGACGGTGCGCGTCTTGGAGCTGATGGTCTGCGAGGAGACCACCTCCCCCTCAGGAGTCACCTCCTCGGTCTCCACGGTCGTCTCCTGCGGCCCCGTACTCGTCTGCGAACGACAATGTGTGTTGTATTTTACAGTCATGTATGTGGCAATGGAACGTAGTGAAGTCTGAGTGAGAGTGAGAGAGGGATGACAAATAGAATGCAGTGTTGTGTGGTAGGGTAGAAAGATTTAGGACAAATGACAGGCCAGGTAAGAGAGGGATGAGAGACAAGGTGCTTATGGGCGAGAGAGATGGAAGAGAGTGTGACGTAGGAGGAAGCTGAGAGGAGGGATGTCTCTTTGATTTTCAAGTTGAACGGACGATGGGTGTTTTTTTTTAAAAGCCTATGTAAAATAAATGTTTTTGTATAAAACGCTGTGCTTTTGGAGGATTAATAATATGAAGATTTTACAGTTATTCAGTTTGTTTTGCTTGTTAATTATCTCACGAACTCACCCTGGTGGTGGATCCGTGGACCATGCTGCCAAACGGCGCGTTGCCAATCACAGATGTCGTGGTCGTCGTCTGATATGAACCAGGCTCCTGTAAATAGGTCAAGTTACATTTCAATTGCAATACGATTAGAAGATCCTATGCACGGAGATAAGCGGGGAAAGAATCCACCAATAGCATGACATTTACTGTATAATTAGGTTCTTTCGACACGGGTATCAAATTGTCAGTATGTCCGACAGGTATAATAACTTTATGCAGTACTAGCGGCCCGTCCCGGCTTCGCACGGGTGGACGTCTAATCTTTTCTAGCAATAAATATAGCCTATGTTACTCTGGGTGAATGCAGCTTTCTAATGGTGAAAGAATTTTTTAAATCGGCCCAGTACTTTTTGAGCCTATTCATTACAAACATACAAACATACAAAAATAGGTACAAATCTTTCCTCTTTATAATATTAGTGTAGATGTAGTCTTGTAATTTTCGTCATAAGCTATTTCTGCCAACAAAGTTGGCCAGGATCACTTCCTATTGTCAAAAATATACATTTTCGATGATCATTAAGATACAATTTTCGTAAACAACGCCCCATTTTCTGGCTCTGCTCATAGAGCGTACAATATGACACATACATAGAGCCTTAGAAAACGGTACCTACTCGTATTAATAAAGCGAAAGAGAACACTGGGACCGTGTGGTGGTATTAGTACCAAGACCCACCCTAATACATGAGAGCTTATGCCCTGCAGTGATAGGTATGAAATTATTATATTAACCCTAATTCATGAGAGCTTATGCTTTGCAGTGGTATGAAATCAGATGATTAAATCCCAAGTTTCTTAACTATGTCCATGAAGTTAAAAGTTTAACCTGCATACATGTAATTTTCTGATAATCAATAGAAATCTGTTGATTATTGCGAATAAATGCATTTTACTTATATCTTTATTCCTTCCGCGCTTGTCCCATTGTTTAGGTACAATCACAAACTCACGACGACACGACGTGGCGACGGGCTCACTCCCCGTCACACTGGACAGAGTTTCGGTACTACTAGTGAAACGTGGATGTTCTGAGGTTTCAGAATATTTCTGACTACCCCCTCGGGGAATATAGTCGTGAGCATATGCTTATGTACAAACTCATGTCTACGGCGGGTACGGGTCATTTAATTTAATTTAATTTAATTGATCTAGATTTTAAACATGTATCGTGATATGACTTTATTTAAAGCAGTTTGTCGTGCTTGTTCACTTACCAGTTATTAATACTGACTTAGTATTATAGAAACAAACAACAATGCAGTTATGTAACTAAAAAAATCAAATAAAAACATTTACCTACTTTTACATGCACTACGAGAAGTACAAAATAAATTTTAAAATTCAAATGCATCATGCAAAGTACACAAAATGCAATACTTCTTAAAGAACATGCTAAACACATTCTATCAGATTTAAAATGCACATCGACAAAATAAAGATATGTACTTGGAACTCATCAATCATTTTACTCACATTTTGCGCATCATGAAACTTAAAGCTGTATTTTCGTAATACCTTATAAACTAAGATTATTTTGACAATGGTAAAACTGGAAAAATATAATGGATAAATAATTGAAATAATTAATTTGAATTGGATTGAAAACTACTCATAATAAATACGTCTTAATTTAAATGTTATTTTCACATTTAATAGCTTCAAAGAAAACATGGGTACTCGAGAGTCTCTACCCCAAACCGCGGATGACTTTTTAGATATGCTTGTAGATATGCCACTATTTGATAAAGTTTCGCAATTTGTGCATGTGCGTCAAACACGCACCAAACATGATGACATATCCAAATGGACATTTATTCAGATTTAAATATCTTTCCGCCCGGAATTCAGACAAACCTAAATTAATATATTTTTTTAGTTAAACCACAGTCAAATAGCAAACATACGAACCGTAGTGTAGTAGTGTCCTTCGCCGGCACCCTCGTCGAAATCGATCGGCGTACCAGAGTCGCCGCTACTCAGTGAGCTTTCTGAGCCGCGCCTAGTAAGCTGCGACGTTGTTAGCCCATTATCAGTCGTGTGAAGAGAAGACGGGAGTGACAATTATCATCCGTGTTACATGATTATCATTCGTGTGAAGATACGGTAGTGAGAATTATCATCCGTGTCAAATGGAGATGAGGATTATCATTTATTTCAAAACCATAGTGTCACATTTTAGTGAATGAGAAAATCAAAATTATTATCACAAAATGTAGTGTCCAGAGATGAGTGAAAAAACCAAAGGTTAAGACGTTTTATTTAAAACCAGTGAATGAAGACACGATTGTGCCGTGGAAATGAGGTAACCGGAATGGTAATGGTAGTGAGGGCCGATGGGAATGAGGCCGAATAAAATTATCACACATTGTTGAATGACCCACACGTTTTCGTATGGCATGTTTAGTTTCATGTCATAACATTCCCAAGCGTTATTTGGTATCAGGAATCCGGCGTTTCATGTCCGTTTTGGTAGTCGAATTGAGATGGAAAGAAAATAAAAAAGTAAAATTAGAACAAATTCATTCATGCAATGTTTTATGACAGCTTTTTCACAACATATTTTTAAAGTTTCGGTAACATCGGTAAAAAATGTTACCGCTTTTATTCGGAGACGTATTTTTAATTTTGATGAATAAATGGCCAATTACCACAATTTCCTATCACAATGTCACTGAAAGAGCTGCCATTTCAAAGCAATGCAAATTAAAATGAAAATCATTAAAGTAAAGAAAAAAATCAAAATGAAATCAAACTTCCATGCTAATGAACGATGATTAAAAACAATTAGGGGTCATCAATTACCTGATCGCCGGTAGTCACCATAGTCTTGACTTGCTGCGTGAGAACCCTCTGTTCTTGCCGCGTCGCTGACGACGTGAGGGTATGAGCAACTGTCTTTTCCTCCATCTGCTGGGTCTTCGCCTTTGTGTCGAGGTCATGGTGGGTGGTCGCCGTTCTCGTGGTGACAGCCCTGGCAGTCACGTACGGAGACTTTGTCTCCATCGGCTCGATACTTTCCGCCTAATGAGGGTTAGACTAGCATGCTTAAACTATTTACATGGAATCTAGCTACGGTTTTACCAATTCTGATGTCTCTGTCTAAAAGAATAAGAGATGGAAACATAATTGGTAAAACGATAACACTGATTACTACAAGCTTTAGCTTAAAAAAAACGATGGAAATTAAAAACAAAATGAAACCACACTAGACAACAAAATTTAAGGAAAAATTTGGGAGTGGCGTCTCAAATGCCTGTTAAAAGGTTACTCGAAATTTATATACAGTAAAAAACGAACCTTATTTGTATGTGTCGAGAAGGTGACTTCCCCTGTGCCGAGGTTTTCGACTTCCTGCTCAACATTGTGTGTGACGCCATCGTCATTTTTCGTCAGAAGCTGCTTGGTGGTCGTCTTGACGACTACTGGAGGAGTCGGGGTCTTTTTGCTTCTCTGAGAAATCGGGATCTTAGAGGAAACAGGGGTGGAAGAGACGTATCCTTGATGCTGTATGTGCTCACTTGTCGTGTATTCAGTGAAGGTCTTTGGCTCGTCACCTTTGGCTGGACTCTCGTCCTTTCCAAATGTGGAGAACTTATGCGTGTTTACTGTATGGATGTCGATGTTAGCTGGTAAGTCCTGAGTCTCTTTCTCGATAGTGTAATTTCCGCTCTTATCTTCAAAGTGTGAAGGGTCAATTTGCGAGTAGTGTAGGATCAGCTGGCCAGTGACTGGGTCTCTGACAGCCGTGCTAGGGTCAATATCTCCGGTATCAGGGTCAATATCGCCATATTCTGTCTTAATCCTTCCAGTGATAGGATCAATTTTGCCAGAGAGCGTCATGGTTTGTGTGACGGTTGTTCGCGCTCCCTTTAGCCTTGGGTCATCTGGGTCGACATCGATTGTTTCTCCGGTGATAGGGTCAATAATTTGATACAAATAAACGGTCTTGGTAGTAATTATTCTACCTGTGGTTTCATCAATCGTGCATTCCTTAGGATCAACTTCTTTAACGCGTCCCTTGTCGTCCTTTTGAGTTATGATGTAGATTCTGACAATGATAAGCCTGCCAGTTCTTCCGTCAATCTTTCCTAGTTTAGTATAAATTTCACCAGTTCCAGGGTCGACTTGAGAAGCCGAGTAAAGAGGTTGATTGTCTTCATCTACTTCACCAGTTGCTGTGTAAATTTGTCCATTGACAGGATCCACTTTGATGAGAGATTTGTCGATGTCGTTAGCACGGACGATGGTTCCAGTCTTGGGGTCCAATCGGCCGTAGATTGTAATGATGTAGCCAGTAGTTGGGTCGATTTGACCAGCAGTGTATAAAGTTTCTCCAGTTTGTGGGTCTTTGGGACCAGCGATCCAGATTTGGTTCGTTTTAGGATCGACTTTGACGTTCCTCGGATCATTGGATACGATTTGTTTTCCTGATACAGGGTCAACTTTGTTCTGGATTATTCTTAGACAGATCAGTCTGCCGATATCTTTGTCTGGTTTACCAGATTTCGGGTTGACTTGTCCAGATCGGAGCAAGAATTGTCCAGTTACAGGGTCTACCTTCAGGTCCCTGCTCTCCAGTTTCCCTGATTTTGGATCATTGTATGTTACAGTACCTTTAACGAGATCGATTTGTCCATATTTTGTATCGATTTTGTTGGTTTCTGGGTTCAATTGACCGGTAGTACTTTCGATGACAGAGTGTTTAGGTTCGATAACTCCCTTCTTGGTGTCAACTTTACCAACGAAGGTGGTGACTTCTACTACTGGGTCAATATGTGTTCCTACTACTAGTACTTGACCAAGTTTAGGATCAACTTTGCCTGTCTTAGGATCGACAGCGCCAGTGATTGTAATCTGTCCTGTATTTTCGTCAATTTGAACTGGTTTAGTATCTTGGGCTCCTGAGGAATTGGTGACGAAGATGACTCCATTTGACGGGTCAATGACACCATATTTGGTTGAAATATGGCCTGTTTCAGCATCGACTTTGCCTTTAGTGTGTTCCACAGTACCATCTTCAATGTTAACTTTGCCAGTTCTTGGATCGATTGGTCCAGTAATGGTGGTAATATCGACTACAGGATCATCTTGTTTAGCAACGCTTAATAACATACCTAAGTTAGGATCAACTTTGCCGGTTTTAGGATCGACAGCGCCTGAATGGATGAATATCTGTCCAGTTTCTGGTAGAACCGAACCGTCTCTTGTTTGTTTCTGACCAGCCGCGTCCGTAATAATGATGTTTCCTCTAATAGAGTCGATAACTCCGTATTTAGTTTCAATCTGGCCATTAGGATCAAGAATTCCAGTGAGGTGTTCAACTTCAGCAGTGTGTAGATCTGGTTTCTTAGTCTTCGGGTCTAGTTTAGTAAAGACAACCATAATCTTGACGATCTTTCTCTTAGGCGCAGGCGGTGCCGGTGGAGCGGTGGTTGGTTTAATAGGTGTTGCCCTTTGTACTGAAGTAATAGGGGAGGCCTTCTGAACTGGGCTTGCGATAGGAGAAGACGTGCGCACAGGTGATTGCAATGGAGTCTGTACTGGCGATGAAGTAGGTGTCTTAATAGGTGATGGGACGTGCCTTGCGGGGGAAACGCTAGCTCTTTGCGATACTACTGGCGCTACTTTAGGCAACACGTTGTTCTTGTCAACAATAGTCAACTGCTGAGCGAATGTAGGATCTACTTTGCCAGTCTTAGGGTCTATTACAGCGGTAGTAACGATAATGTTTCCTGTCTTAGGATCGACTTCTGCTTGTTTCAGCTCTTGCTTGCCAGTCAGAGGGTCCTTGTAGAGGATCTGTCCGGATTTAGGATCAATGATGCCAAAGTCTGTGTGAATTTTGCCATCTTCAGCGCTGACGTAGCCTTTGGAAGCGTCGACTGTTCCAGTACCAGCGTCGACTGTCTTAGTTCTAGGATCGTAACGGCTTGTAACGATGACAAGACGGATTTCGCCTTTGGAAACTGGTTTGGCGATCGGTGTAACAGTTTTGTTTACGATGCTATATTGCTGTGCTAGTGTCGGGTCGACTCTGCCGGTTTCCGGATCGACAACTTGGCTGGTAATAAGCATGTGACCAGTTGCAGGATCGACTTGAGCTTTCTTTACCTCTTGTTTACCGGTTCTGGGGTCTGTGACAGTAATTTCACCAGTTGTGGGATCGATGATGCCGACTGCCGTACGGATTTTGCTATCAGGTCCAATTGTTCCACTGACGGTATCGACATGGCCTTGGCTAGGGTCGATCTTCTTAGTTCTTGGGTCATATTTGGTGGTAATAATAACCAGATGAATTTCTCTTTCGACTGGTTTAGCGTCCTTATCAACAATGCTTAGCTGCTGAGCGAGGGACGAATCAGTCTTTCCTGTCTTAGGATCAACAACACCAGATGTAAGGATGAAATGTCCTGTTTTAGGATCAGCGACGGCCTGCTTGATTTCTTGTTTGCCTGTCTTTGGATCAACATGCTCAATCTTTCCGGTCTTCGGGTCTATTATACCGAAGTTCGTGTGGACTCTTCCATCGGATGCAACAACACCTCTTGAAGTCTCCACATGACCGTTAGGGTTATCCAACCTCTTGTGCTTAGGGTCATATTTGCTAGTAATGATGACCAATTGAACTTCCTTTCCGGATACAGAAGCGAATTTATCCTTAGGTTTATCGACGACAGTAATTTGCTGTCCCAAAGTAGGATCGATCTGTCCTGTATGAGGGTCAACCACGCCTGATGTGAGCAACATGTTACCTGTCTTAGAATCCACTAACGCTTTCTTAACTTCTTGCTTTCCAGTTACTGGGTCTGTGATGGTGATCTGACCAGTGGTTGGGTCAACAACACCAAAGTCAGTATGGACTTTATCATCGCTACCAATTTTACCAGGAATTGTGTTAACGTGAGCATTCGTTAGGTCCAGTTTCTTACTCTTAGGATCGTATTTGGTGGTAACGATGACCAAATTGACGTATCTTTCAGGAATTCCTTTAGGTGCGTCTTTGTCCACAACCGTCAACTGTTGAGCCAGAGATGAATCAGTTTTTCCTGTCTTAGGGTCAATGACACCCGATGTAACAATGAAGCTTCCTGTTTTAGGATCAACAACAGCTTGCTTAGAATCTCTCTTTCCTGATTTCGGATCAGTGAAATGTATTTTTCCGGTGTTAGGGTCGAGAATGCCGAAGTTAGTATGGACAGTGCCGTCTTTCTCACTGATGATTGCTTGAGATGTCTCAATGAAACCGTTAGGATTGTCCAACTTCTTGTTCTTTGAGTCATATTTTGCTGTTATAGCTACAAGTTGAACTTCTTTTCCTGGTAATGAAGCGAATGTGCTTGTAGGTTTATCAACAATACTGTATTGTTGTCCCAGAGTTGTATCTAGTTGTCCTGTTCTGGGATCAATAACACCAGAAAGAAGCATGATATTTCCGGTTTTAGGATCAACTTGGGCATGTTTAACTTCTTGTTTCCCAGTCTTGGGATCAGTGACCTGAATATCTCCGGTTCTTGGATCAATGACGCCGTATTCAGTGTAGATTTTACCATCAGTGCCACTGAGAACTCCTTTGACCGAATCAACGTGAGCGAAGTTAGGATCTAACTTCTTACTCTTAAGGTCGTATTTGCTTGTGACAACTACTAATCTAACTTCTCTGTTGGCTTTAGAGGCATCCTTTTCAACAATGCTGAATTGCTGGCCAAGAGATGTGTCAACTTTTCCAGATTTAGGATCAACAACGCCAGTTGTGATAAGAATGTTTCCAGTTTTCTGGTCGACATAGGCTTGTTTAGGATCTTGTTTGCCTGTCTTAGGGTCGATGTAATCGATCTTTCCATTCCTGGTGTCGATTACTCCATAATTTGAAGCAACTTTGCCATCAGGGCCTACAACTGCCCTTGATACATCAACATGACCGTGAGAAGCATCTAACTTCTTGTGTTTACCGTCATATTTACCAGTAATTACTACCAAGTCTACTTCTCTACCTGGTTTAGCTCCTACTTTATCACCGGCCTTGTCAACGAAACAATACTGCTGAGCCAATGTAGGATCTATCTTTCCTGTCTTAGGGTCTATTACACCAGAAGTAAAAAGAATGTGGCCCGTTTTGGAATCCACATGTCCATTTTTGGTCTCTTCTTTGCCAGTAGCTGGATTAGTGTATGTAATCTGACCGGACTTGGTGTTGATAAGTTCTTTTTCAGTTTGTACTTTTCCGGTAGCTCTGTTAATAGTTCCTTTGGTAACTAGAACTGTACCGTTAGCGTCATCAAGTTTTTTAGATTTCGGATTGTATCTGCCTGTAATGATGACGATTTGTACTTCGTTTTCGGGTTTGGAAGCTGCCACTGGTGCGACAGCTACTGGAGTTTCATGCATAGCTCTTTCGGCATTCAAAAGTGCGAGAGTTGGATCAATGATATTAGCTTTAGCTTGTTCTTTAAGTGCTGCTGATTGAACGTAATCGATTCCAGGTGTTTTAAGCTTGCTCGGGTCTTCTGGTGTTTTTCGTTTCTCAGCGCTTTCAGCAACCTTTTTGTCTTCACCAGGCGCGTAACTAAATGCGAGTCCAGCTTTCCTTGTTTGTGGACTTTGGGAGTCATCATGACTTCTTTGTTTTTCTTCCGATATTGGTTCTTTCTCGTAACTGAAAGCTCCTTGGATGAAGGGTTTTCCGCGTGTTGGACTTTTCTCTGTGTCGGTGTATTCGTATGGTTTTGTGAATGCTGGCTTGTCATCTTTTGTTGGACTTTTCTCTTGTGAACTATCGAGGTTGGAGCTCTCGTTGGACGTGTCGAGCACGGCGACGGCGACCTTCGGATCTTTGACCTTCTTGTCTTTATCTTTAGGCGATTTGTCTCTTGATTTAGGAGATTTATCTCTGGGTTTAGGAGACTTATCTCTGGATTTAGGTGACTTGTCTTTCGATTTGGGAGATTTCTCTTTGGGGGATTTCTCTTCTTTCGGTGACTTATCTTTTCGGCCACCGAAAAAGCCTAAGCCTCCAGTCTGAATGGGATCGGCGGGGGTGGGAAGGAAAAACAAAAAAAATAAATTATAAAAATCATAAAACGCACAACAAGTGTCGTAGACACAGCGAAATTAATATAAAATTGCATTATGCGTCGCATGCTAAAACTAATAGCATGTTCTAACATTTATATTTACAAATTTGTATGATACACAATCTACTTTCAATCACATAATGTGAACAATCAGTAGTTTGAATCCAAAATGCCATTTCGTCTACCGTTCTTGCGAAAAATTTAAAATTGCTTAAGGACAATACTGCAGAATCGGTGAGTAAAGCTGTTCCACTCACCTTGGACTTTTTAGGCGTTGTTTCCACGTTGTTTGTGATGCCCGACTCACTACCGGTCTCCGTACCTGAAGACAAAAAGGCAATATGATGTCAAGTTTCATTAATTGTAATTATCAACCTTTTCCTGAATTTATCATGACGTACCTAGTGTAGCATTCTCTGTTAAAAGGTCAATAAAATTCTGATTTCTGATATCCTATTATTTGCGGAGGTAATACCATATTCTTCCTTTCGTATCTTCTGTCAGAAGTAACATAAGTGTTTTCCTCTGAAACATCTCATCTTTTACAACAATACTTGACTTAAGTCAAGCCTCCGTTAATCGGCCGTAGGCACACCTTGGACACTGTCATGTCATACAAATGGGAAAAATTTAAAAGAAGAGGTAAGAATGTGCGATACTGAATAAGTGCGAGCGAGACAGGAATTTGCCTTCATTTTACGCCACTATGCTAAAATTGATAGTGTGGCACGTGGCAGGGAGTGTCCGTACTGTATCTAGTACCAGATACTCTTTCTTATACTGAGCCCTAGGCACAGTATAAGAAAGAGTATCTATTACTAGATACAGTGCGGACACTCCCTTCCTCACACAAATTTTTTACCTCACCCCCTCTATCGCCATCTGGTTACCTCGCACTGGTTACTCGTTACCTACGAAGAAGACTTAAGGCGGTTGCAGAGGGATCAATTTTATACAAAACTTTGACGCACAATACGCGTAGACGGTATTAATATAAGTAACTTTGTATATATGGAAAAATAGGTTATAAAATCTAGATATCGCGTATCAAATAATATTTGCAATTTATAATATAATTACGAAGATATAAAGCTTTGAAATTTTTCATACAAAATTTTGTAAGCTTTATATCTTCGTAATTTTATTATAAATTGCAAATGTTATTTGATACGCGACATCTAGATTTTCTAAACAATTTTTCCATATATAAAATATTACTGTTATTAATTCCGTCTACGCGTATTGTGCGTCAAACGTTTGTATGGACTGAAACCACCTTAAGGTTCAATTTCTTTGGTTTCGCATGTGCTGACGTCATCATGTCAATTTCAAATTTTTGTATGCAGTGTCCAGGCTGTGCCCTAGGTACAGAGCTAAGCACCTACACTTAGGCACATCGTAAGCGGCGCGCTTGTATGAATTCTACCACTCGCGCCAGCCGGCAAAGTAGCATACGTCGCGCGCTGTACGAAGTAATAACAACGCTGATTCAAGCTTTATTAGATACTTTTTTGCGCGTACCGTCTACGTCTGGCAGTAGGGAATTTACAGTTTTCTAAGGAAGTGATGTATCTGTTACAAAGCTGACTATTTACGGTGACTTCCTTTCTCTTCTTTAGTAATCGGTGCTTAATTCAACAACAAAATGTTAATGGCAGTACCCACCATTCTCAGCAGGTTTCTTCTGCTCTGCGACCTTCTTTTCTTCTTCCTTCTTTGGCGGTGCGGTGGGCATCACCTTGACGGCGCCTGGAGGCGGCTTCTGCAAAAATCACCAACAATATTCGCATTAGTACATATCTTTATTAAGTTGTTAGGTTTATACGAAACTGACACGAGAGCCAAAGGAAATAAAATTCTCATTCAATTGCTATTTAAATACTGCGATTAATCACTATTGAAGAAATCCATCCGACTATCCTCTTGTCTCTTTAGAGCGAGAAAGATAGAATTATGATCTTACTGGGACGAGCAATATTGGAATCGATCATATATCCATAACCATCAATTTGATCTCACAGAACGTTGTTTCTGATTTCACACAAATATCTTAAACGTCAAGTAACGCCACCTAGTGACGCGCAACGAATGTAACTCTAATTACAGTGCGACTATATTTTAAAAAGACTACTTTTCACAAACAAACTAAATGACAGAATGTCGATGAATATGAATGAAGATAAAATTGTTGGTCACACCAAGAAACCATAATAATAATACTTTATTCCATTAAAAATATCTTAAAGCGTAAACATAAATATAGTAGGATCACGAAAGAACAAGCAATTCTCCAAACAGATTTCAACTACAAAACAATAAAACAAAATGTGAAATCTCACATATCATTATTAGTAAATATAGAGAAAAAAGTCAGCCCAGCAGCTGGTGATATGACTTATTTCATTATTGCGATTTTTGAAAGTCACACGTTGAAATTTAGAAAAGCAAAGTAGCGCTTTTGTTTCGAAGACGGCTGTCGCCACTTGTATTCCCGCTCACGCAGCTACAATTACTCATGCCCTCTCGCTCGCACCACGCCGCGCGCCTTATAGTATTATGCAAATCATTTCATAATCTGTGGCGACACGTTCCACGCCTACTTTGTACTTCTAACCCCTCTTACGTTCTGTGTCAGCAGTAGAAAATGTCATAATCTCCATAGTCATTTTGACATTATCTACTGTTTTTTGACTCTCAAAAATCGCATTCCTGGGCCAATAACATTTAGCACCGACAGCAAAATAAAAGATGATTAGAAAATCAACGTCAACGTTTTATTGTTTACTCCTAAAGATATTTTTAATGGAATATACAATAGTGTGGCTGGTTAGTATAGTGTAGCTCTTACTACGTGTACCTTAAGACTTAAATTGTAATGTATTCTCAATTTACCGTGTTTGAAACAGAAATGGGTGCTAAAGTTAAGATCAATCAACAATGTAGATTCGTTATCTCTTATTGATGCCGTGTAAAGGTAAGCGCATATTAGGGCGGGCCGCATAGCAGCGGAAAATGCGTACTTTGCACACTAGAGGCCTAGGGCCCTAGGCCGGGTCGCAACGCATTGATGGATTATTAGTTTGATGTAATACTGGCAGACGTAAAAAGTTCTACTTGGTAGGTATAGCACATCTGGGCGGAGCGGGCCGCATCGCACTGACGGAAATCCGCAGCGCTAAAATGCGACCTGCTTCGTCCCGGCGTAGTATGAGACAGTTCATATCTTAACTATTATAAAACTGTAACAGAAGTTTGTCTGTACATTGAAGATATTAACAAAAAAAAAGTTACGAAATGGTTTTTAGGTGTCCCTGATTCCAAATCACGCAAAAACTTATGAACCGATTTTGATCAAACTTTTTTTTGTTTGATAGCTTATAATCTGACTTATCTGGTATATAATTTGTGCGGACGAAGTCGCGGGTAAACTCTAGTAAATTGTATAAAAACGATTTAGGTAGATTTATGCGCTGCGGCCCGACCCGATGCGGGCTGCCCCAATAACTTTTACCTTAATCCGTCGTGCAATATTGTACCCTATGCAAAAGAGGATAAAGTCTTAACTCGAGCACCCATCCCTAGCAAGTGTAGTGACGGGCACCTTGTCGGCGAGCGCGAGGTACTCCCCCTCCAAGGAGGAGGCGGACGAGACGCTGACGGTGCCGCCCGAGCGCCGGCGCAGCTGTCCGAGCGGCGTGCGAGAGACCATTCGAGTTTACACTTTATTGTCAGTACGTTATGGACCAATATCAGTGAGAGTTTTAGATACTTATTTGAATTGGAAGCGTGGTGTTTCTTAAGCTATGTCTCCTGCACATGTTTTTAGCAGACATTACACAAAAACACGATACAAATGGGCGTGGCCACACACTATCCAAGATGGCGGACGACGAAAAGTGAAGCTATGTTTTGTTTCCTTCGTAGCAAGAGACCTGGCTTTATACACCATAAGTGTGGTCTAAGTTCGGATTCAAAATTCTGACGTAACTTATGAGTTACTTTGACGCAATTATGAATAAATAGGTATCGCAGAAGTTGTTTCCTGGATTTGTAGGGACCCACTGTTCCAAGAGCTCATTGTATGCCGACAAACTGTTATGCAGTTTGGCATAAAATGTATCTGTGTAATGTACTGTGTTTTGTGAGAAAATAAATAATAATAATAATATGCGAACGGGTAAAAAAATGTTTGGGGAAAAACGCGACTGGAATTTTTTCTACTAGGAAAAAACAATTTTGGGTAATTTATCTATACAGTCCATTGTAAGTACTTACCTTACTATTATTATTATGCTTATCCAGTAATGCTATACCGGTACGCAAGAGGACCAAAAATGCTTTCAACTTTCTGCAACTTTCTAAGGTTAGAAACGACGACCCGGTTGGTGTAATGGTTGCCACGCCGGACTGCCAAACCAGGGTCCTGGGTTCGAATCCCGGTTCGGTCATGGATCTGTGCCGTTCTTGTATGATTCCCATAACAAAAAGCCTAAGGCTAACTTGGGATCATTACAATGTATGTGCCTGTGAGCGTTATTAATTTTATTTTATTTATAGAAAGTTTTCTGAAATTGTATACTTATTTAATTACATGTTCGTCGGTGGTGTCCCTACAATAAGTTACGTCAAAATGTGGAGTCGAATTTCGAATTTAGACTTCAGAGAATTTACGGTTTGTGAACAGTGTGTGTAATTCTGCGAATTGACACCAGAAGCATTGATGTATCACTTATTCTTTGTAATTAAAGTTATTTAAGTACACAAATAACGATGATTTTAGTTTAAATAATTACAATCAATTAGATAATTTACATACAAATAACAACAAAGCTTGAAAAAAATATTGTCCCTCCATTTTACAGTGATTAATTAATTAGTACAGATGTTTCAAATCATTATAATTAAGAGAGAATATGACAATATATTTTCATTGGTCATTAGTTAATAGTATTTTACTCAAGCGATAATACAAATGTATCTAATTTGTTTATAATAAAAGTGCCACTCATAATTGAACGATCAACTTTTAAAAAGTAATTAAATTAACTCATTTGTTTATTGTAATCTTATTGTAATTTGTAATCTGTGATAAACACTGCCCGAGTTTCGAATCAAGAATCAAATATTTATAGGGCATTGCGAAGGTTTTTGTTATTCATTTACCAGAAATAAAGGGGTATAGAATCAAAAAAGTGTTTCACTCGAATGGCATAAAATAAGGAATGACATAAACCAATCATGTAGGTACAATAATAAGACATGCCACATGTGTTAACAATGACCATGTCAATAGCACATGAGTAAATACGCGACAGAAATAATAAAGCTTCTTAAGGAGAGCACAAAATGATCACGTGACGCGCTCGCCCATAGATTATCCACTGGCCGAACTGGTTTGTCCACGAGCGGACTGTAGGTGAACTCGTTGGTGAAAGGTCACGCACACACCGCCGTGCCTTGTATCTAATGTAAGATTGAAGCTTTGTCTTGTGGGATATTTACTCACGTGTCTAGTCTATAGTATGCTGAGATCATTTGACAAGTTCTAATAATGCTAACCAAATCTTTTTGCACACTACACTAAAGATATACTTGGTGACTGTACAAGACTGTTGCTGTATTATTGTAAAACTGAGGCCTAATTGACGACCCGGTTGGTGTAATGGTTACCACGCCGGACTGCCAAACCAGGGTCCTGGGTTCGAATCCCGGTTCGGTCATGGATGTTTATATGTTTGTGCCGTTGTTGTATGGTTTCCATAATAAACAGCCTATAAATAGTGCTTTCTTGGGATCATTACAATGTATGTGCCTGTGAGCGTTATTTATTTATTTATTTATTTAATTGAGGCCTATGACGAACGAAAAGGCACTGTCGCGCCATTTCTCTCGCTCGCAATCGATCGATCATAAAAAAAAAATAGATGCAGTCTCATGAAAAATCTTACCTACATTTTTGTCCGAAAAATTGTGTTAATCGATTTTCAACGTTATTTTAGCCAAAGCAAAGTCGATTATGGTGCGCTGCGTGTGACAGCTATTTTGCGCTGCTATGTATGTATGCATGTTTTTTTAAATTTATTTTATACAGGAGAAGTTACTTCTCGTCTCTTCTTCGTCCTGAGGACTGGATTGAGGTCAAGAGCAAACCCATAGTTAATAAAAAAAAAAAAACTTGTCATACATTTGTCTGAAATAAATAGTTTTTTTTTTATAGTTATTTATTTCCAGCTATGGCCAGTGTTAGCTTGCCCATATAAAGGCTCAAGTTTTAGTACGTAAGGAGAGATGAGTAACTCTAATTGCATTATTAAGACAGGGTACTAAAAGTGTAAGTTGTTAGTTAGTAGTGCAACAAGATCTGGTTCATACAACAGTATTAATGTTATTTGTTTTTTTTTAAAATACACTACCCTCCTTGCGAAGTGGGGTCAAAAATAACGAAGGGGGCAGAGGAAAAATAAGGGTGAATAGTCCGATCATAGGTTTACCCCATTTACATAAAATTTATGGACACTATACAATACAATGCTTTGACATAAATACATAAGCTCACGACCATAATCCTTGTTGGGGTGGTCAGAAGCCTTGGTACAACCACCAATTATCAATTGCATGCAGTTGTTGCAATGATGATTTTGAGCATTTTGAAGGTTTGAGTTAAATAAAGTTTGAAATACAATATCTCTGTAGGTACACATTTTTCTTCCTCCGTCCTTTTTATTAATTTTTGTGTTGGTTTAATTTATTAAAATAATGCAACTAATAATCAACACATTAATCGACTCAGGGAGCGCAAATGTTCCCCCGCTCCGGTTCGTTCCTGGTGCAAAGGTTGGCCATAGCAATACGACGCGGCAGCGCTGCTAGCGTTATGGGCACCTTTGCACCTGGGTCGATACGAGGCGGGCTATTTGATTAATGTGTTCATTATTAGTTGCATCGTTGTAAATAAATAAATCCACGCTATTTATTAAAACTAAATAAATTACGCATTCCCTTATAAAAAGAAAACTGTGTTTGGCCTCAAATATGGATTCAAAATAATGTAATAATATTCTTCCCCTGACCCCCTCAAAAAGACAATATGACTATTAATAAGCTTTTTTTCATGCATTTAACTCTCTGTATTATGTATTAGTATTCAGTACAGACAAAAAATTACCATATGACAAGTCATTAATGTCGTTATCAATTTAACGACAGCTTTTCATTGAACAGAGTTATAATTTTCCCTCATAAGGTAACTTTATATAATGTTAGTTCAGATTTACAATGAACCATGAGTGTATTGAGATAAGAGTCAGAGTTGCATGCGTTACCTTATCCTTGATTGTAGGTCTGGGCGCAGGCTGGGGAGGCATCGTGTGCCTCTTGGCTGCTTCCGGTAGAGTCTCATCCTTGTCGCCTTGGGCGAGAGCTGGAAATTGAACGAAAAACATAATTTAAGTTTATGTAGGTACCCAGCACAATTCGTCATCATTATCAAAAAATTGCCTCTCTAATGAAAAGAGTACGTGGAAGTTCTAACAACAGCATCCTGAGGGTGACAGATAGGTGATAAGTGCGAGTGTCCAATCTTGAGGCACTGGACTGCGATCCTAGTGGGATGACTCACTCACATGAGATGTGTAGAAATGTGAATTGACATTGAGTGAAGAGCATTGTATGAAGAGAAATTGTACTTATAAAAGGTAATATTGCAATGTAATTTAATTAAATCTAATCTATAACTAAATTTTCTGACAAACTACCTATGTAATGCTTGTGTGATATGCACTTGCTTAGGCATGTACTTGCTGAAATAAATGATTTTTATTTATTTATTTATTAAGTTGTCACTGTAAAATATATAGAGTTCGATCCGAAATTCTCGCTACCGTTTGAAACCAATCCTTTCGTAACACAGAAGTGTGATATTGTTTCATAGACCACAAACAAACCGCAATGCTCTAAATTGAATTACGACATTATAATAAGCTTCGCATTACTCGTACTGACCGCAAATATAATTCAAGTCACCTTTGAGCGGGGTACGTATCCGAATGGGTGACCGCTTTAGAGATACAGCATCCAGCACCTTCGTTCTACGTTAGTTTACGGGAAGCATAAACATACTGAACCCTCGATGCTTGACAAAAGAGGTATAAATTATATTATCCTGTCCAATCACATTGTAGGGCAAAGGCCTTCTGCCGCTAAAGAGGGTGCAAGGGAGTGGGTACACAACGCTAACATACCGCAGTATGTTAGGGGTTATGCTCAGAAGGTCCTAGTAGCAGAACGACCCTTCTTATCTTGTTTTGGTGTCTGGCAAGCCAGCAACACTTTGACCCAGGGGGATCTTTTGTGTTAGCCCTAATACTTTTTATTTTCTTCACCCTTCAAATACATGGTCGATAGAGGAGGCAATACCATTGAGGGGAAGAAATCTAAGATCTCCCGGTTCTGGATATCCATCTCAGAACGACCCTTTCGCGAATCGTCCTACTCGCAGAACGACCCATTCTCAAAACGACAAAATTGTACATTGAGCCCCCTTTGTGGTGGCAAGTTAGTAGTTAGTCAAACTAGGGAGCGGACATAGGAAAGAAAGAAAAAATGTACATTGCTAACAAAATACATTATTACCCAGATTCCTAGCATTACAGTTTTCTGTGTAAGATCACGATATTTCAATCATGTTTACACAAAACTATTATTGTAAACAAATTGAATAAGTAGAGTTATTTCAAGGTAATAATAATAAATAATGTATGAAAATGTAATGTAATAATAGTGTATCCCTTACATTTCGATTAACTTGTCTTTTGAACGGGCCTCTACATGTTGGCTTCGGCCCCATGTACGCCTTCCAAAGGTCCGGGACTTAATTGCCCGTGATTACGGAACGTAAGACATACAATAAATAATAATAATAATAAAAAACATTTATTTTCACCACAAACATACAAGCAGGCATTCTTATTATATAGCTTCATACATTGAATATGTTTGCGGAGACTGGTGACTGAAAAAGGCTTTAACGGCTGTAAAACCTGTTAAACAGACACCAGGCCCCCAACTATAGTAGGAATTTATATTAATTAAGCTAGAGGTGCAATGTTTGTTTGTGTGTTTGTATAAGTGTGCGAGGGATGGCGAGGGTGTGTACTTGTATGTGAGTGAGAGTGTGAGTTTGTTGCGTGTGGGTGTGTGTGTGTGTGTGTCACTAGAGTACATCAGTCGATTATGATACTATGACCAAGAACTTTTCGGTTTCTTCATAACTCAGAGTGAGTAGCCAGTCTGTCACTATCTTTTTACATTTCCATCTGGTATGTTTGTAAATATTAAGAATTTTGTTGGTTTGATTGTACAAACTTGACCCTTGGAAACAGTGGAACCTTTGAGCAAAAGCAGTTCTAAAGTACTGGGCTTTACAGATTGTATAATAACGCCGAGTACTTCCATCATTATATTCATTATTGTAGCTAAGTAGGTGTAAGGAATCTACTAAGGAATGCTTTTAAACTTAGTATTATTATCTTTAGAAAACGTATGTTTACAAAATTACGTCATTTGTGTTGTGTATGTGACACACATTTAAGTAAATAAGCTATTAATTATGGCTTGAGGACCCTACTGCTGGGCAAAGGCCTTTTCTCACAAATAAAAGAGGCCACATAGGTACATCCGGAATTCTGTAACGGAATTCTGATTCGGAATTAGGATTTTGTATACAAGGTCTAACAAAATTAGCTGAAACTATTTTAAGGGGATGATCGGGTCATCAAACTGAACAACTTTCTCTATGTATAGGACCAATATCAAAGTCGCGAAAAAAAATAGCTGTTCCATACATTTGGAGTCGAGTAATGTTTGCAGAATTTTTATAGTTAGCAGTTTCACGATTTCGATATTGGTCCCATAGAGAAGGTTGTTCAGTTTGATGGTCTGATCATCCCCTTAAAATAGTTTCAGCTAATTTTGTTAGACCTTATACAGGAGGAAATTGATATCATTGGCATCCTTTTAAACTAAGAGTCTACCCATCAAACTGAACAACTTTTACTATGGGAGCAAACCGATCGGAGCAACTAAAAAATCAGCTGTCCCATACTAAACTGCAATGCCTACTCGACTCAAATGTATGCAACAGCAGATTTTTTTTTTGCTCCGATCGGTTTGCTCCCATAGTAAAAATGCTCAGTTTGATGGGTAGACTCTTTAGTTTAAAAGGATGCCAATGATATCAATTTCACCCTGAAGTGCGATTTTTGAAAATCATACGAGCGACTTGGCAGTAGAAAGATGCATAATCTCCATAGTAATTTTGACATTTTCTACTGCCAAGTCGCTCGTATGATTTTCAAAAATCGCACTCCTGTAGATTTGCCTCCCAAATTCTGTTCGGAATAACGGAAGCATCAAAGACAACGATATAGAATACATAAATATAGATATTTATGTACTCTATATCGTTGTCTAGTCATCATAATACAAGTCCAGGGTAGATTCTGGTACTTGAAATGATAATTTTTTTTTATTTATACCGATTGAATTTTTTATTTTTTTTTATTTGTGATAGGTAAGCATTTGACCCCAATCTCACCTGATGTTGAGTGATGATGAGGCCGAAGATGTAGCATGCTTACCTAGAAAGATGCCTATTCACTCTCGCCTTGAAGAGGCCCAGGTTGTATTGCTCAGGGAACAGGTCCGCAGGCAGTGCGTTCCACTCCTTAGCCGTGCGCATTATAAAAGAAGAAGCAAACTTCTTCGTGCGAATTGCTGGTAGGTCAACGACATAAGGGTGGAAACCCAGTCTGCATCTCGTCCCCCGCAGATGAAAGGGAGACGGTGGTATCAGATCGTGTAATTCAGTCGCACACTCTCCGAAATCGAATCGGGTAGATACGATAAGACCTCTGGTATTTTCATGGCATACAATACCTATGCGAATAAGATGAATCATAATAAACATATATCTGAATCAATTCAAGCAGCGTTCTAAGAAGATAAACAAATGCATGTTGCCAATATTGTGAACCCTTTCTCTTGGCATCGTACTGGAGGGAGCCAGATGCCAGATGCGCAAATTTAGTATTTCGACATATATCTATCTACCAATCAACAGTGTATTATAACTAGACTTTGTCCGCGACTTCGTCCGCATCAGATTATCGTATATAAGCTTTTAAACACAAGTTTTATCAAAATTAGTTAGTAGTTTTTGCGTGACGCCCAAATAAACAAACTGAGAGACAAAAAGTGCATGAATCTGTTTTTTAGATCTGAAAAGGTGTTCCCTTACTCCAAATCACTCACAATAAGTTCATGGATTTTTTGTGTGTCCGTCAGTCTGTTCGAGCATCGCGTGAAAACTACTGAACATATATTGACAAAACTTTTTGTTTGTGACTTAAACTGGTATATCTCGCTATGATCACGGGATGCGGACGAAGTCGCGGGCAAAATCGAATTAATAATAATATTATTAACAAACAGACGGAGAAAAAATTCAAAATTCGTTGATTTTGAGTCAGGGACCCCATATCGTAATTTTTTGTTGTTGTAAATATCAAAAACACTTCTGTTACAATTTTATAACAGCCATCATCATCATCTTAGCCGTTGGATGTCCACTGCTGGACATAGGCCTCCCCCAAGGATCGCCAAAACACGAGCGGTCCTGCGCTGCCCGCATCCAACGAGTTTCCGCCGCCTTCACCAGGTCGTCGGTCCACCTTGGGTCTTACCCACAATACGCTTTATAATAGAGTGTAGACAAAAAATTACATACATGTACAATTATGACCCCAGCACTCGTTGAACACCATTATCACAACACTAAAACTTTAAATAGCTAATTAAATTCACAAACACCCTCTCTGTCCGAGATGCGATAACCGACTGAACGAAATTAGGTGTTACTCCATAGATATAAAGAGCTATAGTTGTGTTTGTGCAGGCATCGGCTCGCTTGTGAGTAAATAATGTATTAATATCGACTACTTCACAACGGTTTACTCTTGGTCTAGACAGATGCGGACGTTGCTATGTAATAGTGTTACAAGAAATGGCTTCAAGAAAATAAATGTTTGGGTACGATATACATACATAAACTCACGACATTAATCCTTTTCGGGGAGCTCAGAAACATTACTATAACTACCAATAATCTTTTAAAGTTGTAGCAACGTTTACTTTTTTATAAGAGTCGGTGTGAACCCTAGCCATAAAAATATATATATACTCCAAGTTCTACAATCCAGAAAATTATTGCCAAGCCCAGTCGCGAATTGTATCGAATTGACAGCGACTCTGATAAAACAAATTAATAGATGCGAATGTAAAAGGACATGGGCTATATTTTAAAGTTTATTAGTTTTTAAGTAGGTATTTTCGTTACATATGGTTTTTGCAAGTTACCCCGTACTGACCGAAATCAAAGACGTTTCACGTCAAGAATTCTTTATCCATTACTAGGGTAGGTAGTAACTTGACAGGATTTAAAAACTGGTCTGTCGCGCATAACTCCATCCAAACATTAGCCTGGCAAGGTGACAATCTGATGAGTCAGTCACCGTCCCAAATTCAGACATTACGTACTCGCTACACTTCCACTGCAGCTTAAGTCATTTGTGATTTGTTTTCATTTTTCGGCGAAAATCACGCGAGGGCACGGTCATTGATGACATTTCTTTTTTGGTTCAATAGCATGTGTTAACAGTTTGGGCCCTGGCCACAGAATCGATAATAGTATACCATCATCATCTCAGACGATAGACGTCCACTGCTGGACATAGGCCTCCCCCAAGGATCGCCACAACGACCGGTCCTGCGCTGCCCTCATCCAATGGGTTCCCGCCGCCTTCACCGGGTCGTTGGTCCACCTTGCAGGGGGTCTACCCACGCTGCGCTTTCAGGTACGCGGTCGTCACCCGAAAATCTATCTAATCTATTATAAATATCTTGGACAATGTCACACAAATTATCTAGTCACATTTAAAGTACCAGAATCTAGCCTGAACTTGTATTATGATGACTAGACAACGATATAGAATACATATACAACGTGTTAATGAATTAGCGCAAAACCTCATACACCCCAACTGATTTATAACAAAATAATTAGATTGCAACAATAATTTCATTATTTTGATAATTAAAATTTATAGTTATTCGCATTTTAAGTTTTGAGGCAAAAATAATTTGTTATCATTTCAGCGCTGAAAGAAAGTGCTAACGTACTCATGGATACATTTTTATAATCTTGTTTTGGTAGTAAGTAGGGTGAGTGTACCTCTGCGATGGGTTGACAAAGGGTTCAGAAAATTTTAAATTTTGCAAAAAAAAAAATTTTATTTTGAAAAAAATTACCTATGTTGAAACCATGATAATTCGATTCTGCTCTCGATTCTAAACAAACTACTTTCTAGTTTTGCGTTAATTCATTAACACGTTGTATAGATACAAACATCCATGATTCGGGTACAAATATTCATATTCATCATACAAATATTTGTCCCTTACGGGATTCGAACCCGCGACCCTCAGCACAGCAGGCAGGTTCACTACCGACTGTGCTACCGGGCCGTCATGGTTATGGTCTTTAGGTGTCCCTGAGTCTAAATCAATTTTGCGAAATTCCTGTAGGTTTCTTTGGGCAATTTGTTCACTATCATGGGTACAATCACTCCTTAAAGTTATGCAACTGTTTACCCTAACACGCTGTATTATAGTACGGATCTAACTAGGTATATTTTATAACATTCAGAACAGAAGTATGAGTTCATCCAAACAATTAAATAATTGAAGGTCAACTGAGCAGAGCGGACCACTTTAGTTTAGTGCAAATCGTGACGTCATTCCATCTCAAATAAATAGATTCATTCATCGCATCCGATCTGAATTAATTGAAACATTCGATCCCAGAGTGTTGGGATAGTGATTGTATCAAGTGATTGTATCACTAAAGTAACCCACTTTTTGAAAGTGTTGAGGGTGATTTGACCTTCGTGGTTAGTTTAGTGCAAATCGTGACGTCATTCCATCTCAAATAAATAGATTCATTCATCGCATCCGATCTGAATTAATTGAAACATTCGATCCCAGAGTGTTGGGATAGTGATTGTATCAAGTGATTGTATCACTAAAGTAACCCACTTTTTGAAAGTGTTGAGGGTGATTTGACCTTCGTGGTTCAAACAAGGAATCCTTATAAGCACCGGTACGTCAAGTCTGTCAGTCTGTATGCCCCACCAGATTGACCTCTCTCATTTTCATTTTCACAAAAAATTTGGCATGAAGACATAAAATAATAACCCAAAATGTGATAATAAAGATCAGAAAAAAGGGATTGAAAAAATCGATCGGAACGTATTTATGAAACCAAACAAATCATATATTAGTTTGTAAACATTTAATAACGCTTCTATCTCGAAATATTTCAGCTCAAAGAAAAAAAGGGGTGCATAATTTGCAATACCATAATTTGCAATACGTGGTTTGGTGCATAATTTGCAATACGTGGTTTGCGGTATTCTGAAACTCTGTTTAAGAAATAAAACGCTAGGCTACAGAACGCTATCATGGGCGACACGCTCTTGACAGGTATTTTTAATGTATAACTCTTTAGGTATACATAAAAAGCCCTAAGGCCCTTTGGTCTCAGTATGCCAAGGAAGAAAGTACATCTTATGACGTAATTCTATAAATACGGTCGGCATAATATAGCGAGTTCATTCAACACAAATAAACGAAACGCTAACGCGATGAGACACGTTCTGGGAACGCGCGAGATAACTTATCGTTAATGAGGGCTGAGTCACGCGAGTTCCAGCTGTTTTGGCTCGCGTTAAGTCTTAATTTTATTTGTTGCCGTGACGTGTGTTCATGCCGCATCTAGATTATAGCGTAACTAAGGTCAGCATTAAAAAGATGAGTAGATATGTTTCGTGCAATGTTCGAAATGGCCGTACCACAGATAACTAGTTGCTACGTAACAAATGCATCACTTTAGAAATAGAAAACGATAAATTCCTACGCATATTACCTTCTCACCAAAAATTTATTTAAAGAAGTTTGATTCTGTGTTTTTGTCACTTCTTACAGCGCGTGATGTATGCGACGTTGCCGTTTGGCGCAAGAGGCAGAAATCAAGCAAGCTGATCGCTTACGATGTGCCAAAGTGTGCTTATCTCGGTATCTTGGTGCCGTTCAACATATTACAGGCAGCTTTCGCAAAGTCCGTAGATTATTCTATATCCCTTGAACTTTTTCTAATCAATATCATTTTCCCAATATTTATGAAATCCCGCGAGTGCCAGGATTCTCAGGGCTATCTAGCAAAATTAACTGAAACTGTTTTAAGGGGATGATCAGAACAATCAATCTGAACAACTTTTTCTTGGGGACAAACATACAATTCGCGACAAGAAAATCTGCTGTCCTTTGCAGTTTTGTATGGAAAAGCTGATATTTTTTCGCGATTTCGACTTTGGTCCCGTAGAGAAAGAGGTCCCGTTCTTCAGATTGATGGTCTGATCATCCCCTTTAAATAGTTTCTTCTAATTTTGTTGAACCTCATATACTTTTGATAATGTGTTGTCCCCGTCGTTCCGATCATCACTGTTATGGTACGTACCGTCCATGCTGCGCGAGGACACGTTCCTGGTGGAGAGCGTTCGCGCGAAGTGGGGTGGATCGCGCTGGACCGCTGCCGCGCGGGACTCGTGGTGCGTGCGCCCGCTGTAGCGGAACTTTGAGCCGAGGCGGAATAGCGTGCTCTTCTGTACCGGCTCCGGGCTTGTCAACCTGGGGGAGAGTGTACTGGATTTTAGAAGTATATTCTTAGTACCTAGTGTCGCCCGCGACTTTATATGCGCGGACCACCGAAATATATTGTGCTTGAAAATTATAAATACTATTCGATTGAGTAAGCCGATTGCTGTGAAATACACTAAATGCCAAATTAGGTTTTCGTGAAAACCCCATCTTGATGTTTGAACATGGATGAAGCGTGAGATATGAGTTAATGATCGTAATTATTTACACGCCCTAGTATCAGCCTACCCTACTCTACTGAAAAAAGGCGTGGTCTTAGATCTTATATCGTAAAGATATGATATTCGATGTTCGACTTTCGAAATGATTGAAGTAACAGTTGTCTTTAGAATTATGGTTGACCTCTCCCGATCTAAGGAAACTAGACTCTACAGTTACCTGAAGAAGGTGTGATGTTCAACGCAGGTCTTCCACAGTTTCTTAGCAGCCCGGTGGTTGGCCAGTTTGAAGCCGACGGTGGACTCGAACTGTTCGAACTCGCCCGGCCGCAGCTTCACGTAGAAGTTGTGCCGTTTGTAGCTGATCTTTAGGATCTTGGGCCAGGCGAAGCGGTTGATGCGGAGTCTGGGGAAAATAAGTCTAATCAATAATAGGTTTAAAGATATAACCAGCGCTCTGCTGGTTACATCCAAATCGTACTGCGGAAAAATTTTGAGCACGCTCTACTTTCAATTTTTATTTATCACTGCATGCATAAAAAAAGCAACGTTGCGTTGTCGGTTTCGACAACGGACCGTTCTGATCATAGCCAAGTTGTAGTGTTGAAAGAAATTTCGAGTTCGCTTTTTCGCTCTGCTTTCAATTTTTATTATTGCATTCATAGACTGATATAGTTACACAGCGTTTTTCGACTCATGTTCCTCAGAGAAAGTCGTTTAGTTTCAGTGTGTGAATAAACCCTTAAAGTTATGTTAGTAATTAAAAACTATGGTGAATTGGTCAGATAGTGACCAAAGTCTTAGCAGCTATTGCTGACTGTACATGCATTGTACTACTTACTTCTCTCTATGCACCAAAAGGCCGGATGAGCAGACCCCGAGACTGATGTCCACGTTCTCAGAGTCCTTGGCAGGGTGAAGGTCCACGCCGTACATGGCCAGCTTCTTTGCGTTCTCCAGGTAGTTCAGCTCCGCTTCCGCTGGGGTTTGACCTCTGTTGATATAAGAAAAGGAGTATATAAAAAAATCTATGTATTTACAACCGACCGACAGAGCGAATGGTGGATTGTGGCTATTCAATACTACTTAAATAACACACTTTAAGCTATTCTATATTTTTTTCCGGTGTTCCCGACCGATGTGACCTTCTCACCAATAGCTTTATTCCAACCCTTTATTCCGCCTCGTAGAGGCCAGAACCTCCTTTATTCTATTATTACATTCATCGAGGGTCCCACGACCGATTATAGTCTTCAGTGTCTCGTTTTGTGAGTGGTTTCCGTTGTTGATCCTGGTTTACAGAAGTTACAGTGGAGGGAATGTGTGGCCTCAGCCCGACAAAAAATCACCAAACTAGTGCGTTGCAGAGAGGTATAGACACTCAACCATGACGGTCCGGGTTCGAATCCGCACGGACGACATGCCATGAAAAAATGAGTTTTTCTAACCTTATGTACGTAATACCGACTGCTCTCAAACTCTCAAGGAAAACACCGTGAGGAAACCTGCATACGCTGAAGAAGAAATTCTGATGTGTATGTGAAGTCGACCAATCCGCATTGGGCCTGCGTGGTAGACTAATGCCCATACACCCTCCTTGAGGGTAGGCCTGTGCCCTGCAGTGGGACGTATAGGCTGATAATGAAGTGCATCTTACCTATGTGTCTTATGCAGTTCAATTACCTTCTCCTCCAGTTCAGAGGTGCAGGCGGAGGGCTGGACGAGATTCGGCTGCTTGCAAGCAGCTCAGCCACCGTCTGTGGTCACATATCTACTTACTTATGTATCTTGTGCAGTTCAATGACCTTCTCTTCTAGTTCAGGGGTGCAGGCGGAGGGTGGGACGAGCTTCAGCTGCTTGCAGGCAGCTCAGCCACCGTCCGGTCACATATCTACTGACCTATGTGTCTTGTGCAGTTCAATGACCTTCTCTTCTAGTTCAGGGGTGCAGGCGGAGGGCGGAACGAGATTCGGCTGCTTGCAGGCAGCTCAGCCACCGTCTGGTCACATATCTACTTACCTATGTGTCTTGTGCAGTTCAATGACCTTCTCCTCTAGTTCAGGGGTGCAGGAGGAGGGTGGGATGAGCTTCAGCTGTTAGCAAGCAGCTCAGCCACCGTCTGTGGTAACATATCTACTTACCTATGTGTCTTGTCCAGTTCAATGACCTTCTCTTCTAGTTCAGGGGTGCAGGTGGAGGGTGGGACGAGCTTCAGCTGTTAGCAAGCAGCTCAGCCACCGTCTGTGGTAACATATCTACTTACCTATGTGTCTTGTGCAGTTCAATGACCTTCTCTTCTAGTTCAGGGGTGCAGGTGGAGGGTGGGACGAGCTTCAGCTGTTAGCAAGCAGCTCAGCCACCGTCTGGTCACATATCTACTTACCTATGTGTCTTGTGCAGTTCAATGACCTTCTCTTCTAATTCAGGGGTGCAGGCAGAGGGCGGGACGAGCTTCAGCTGTTAGCAAGCAGCTCAGCCACCGTCTGTGGTAACATATCTACTTACCTATGTGTCTTGTGCAGTTCAATGACCTTCTCTTCTAGTTCAGGGGTGCAGGTGGAGGGTGGGACGAGCTTCAGCTGTTAGCAAGCAGCTCAGCCACCGTCTGGTCACATATCTACTTACCTATGTGTCTTGTGCAGTTCAATGACCTTCTCTTCTAATTCAGGGGTGCAGGCAGAGGGCGGGACGAGCTTCAGCTGTTAGCAAGCAGCTCAGCCACCGTCTGTGGTCACATATCTACTCACCTATGTGTCTTGTGCAGTTCAATGACCTTCTCTTCTAATTCAGGGGTGCGGGCAGAGGGCGGCGCGAGCTTCAGCTGTTAGCAAGCAGCTCAGCCACCGTCTGTGGTAACATATCTACTTACCTATGTGTCTTGTGCAGTTCAATGACCTTCTCTTCTAATTCAGGGGTGCGGGCAGAGGGCGGGACGAGCTTCAGCTGTTAGCAAGCAGCTCAGCCACCGTCTGTGGTAACATATCTACTTACCTATGTGTCTTGTGCAGTTCAATGACCTTCTCTTCTAATTCAGGGGTGCGGGCAGAGGGCGGGACGAGCTTCAGCTGTTAGCAAGCAGCTCAGCCACCGTCTGTGGTCACAAATCTACTCACCTATGCGTCTTGTGCAGTTCAATGACCTTCTCTTCTAATTCAGGGGTGCGGGCAGAGGGCGGCGCGAGCTTCAGCTGTTAGCAAGCAGCTCAGCCACCGTCTGTGGTAACATATCTACTTACCTATGTGTCTTGTGCAGTTCAATGACCTTCTCTTCTAATTCAGGGGTGCGGGCAGAGGGCGGGACGAGCTTCAGCTGTTAGCAAGCAGCTCAGCCACCGTCTGTGGTCACATATCTACTCACCTATGTGTCTTGTGCAGTTCAATGACCTTCTCTTCTAATTCAGGGGTGCGGGCAGAGGGCGGCGCGAGCTTCAGCTGTTAGCAAGCAGCTCAGCCACCGTCTGTGGTAACATATCTACTTACCTATGTGTCTTGTGCAGTTCAATGACCTTCTCTTCTAATTCAGGGGTGCGGGCAGAGGGCGGGACGAGCTTCAGCTGTTAGCAAGCAGCTCAGCCACCGTCTGTGGTAACATATCTACTTACCTATGTGTCTTGTGCAGTTCAATGACCTTCTCTTCTAATTCAGGGGTGCGGGCAGAGGGCGGGACGAGCTTCAGCTGTTAGCAAGCAGCTCAGCCACCGTCTGTGGTCACATATCTACTCACCTATGTGTCTTGTGCAGTTCAATGACCTTCTCTTCTAATTCAGGGGTGCGGGCAGAGGGCGGCGCGAGCTTCAGCTGTTAGCAAGCAGCTCAGCCACCGTCTGTGGTAACATATCTACTTACCTATGTGTCTTGTGCAGTTCAATGACCTTCTCTTCTAATTCAGGGGTGCGGGCAGAGGGCGGGACGAGCTTCAGCTGTTAGCAAGCAGCTCAGCCACCGTCTGTGGTAACATATCTACTTACCTATGTGTCTTGTGCAGTTCAATGACCTTCTCTTCTAATTCAGGGGTGCGGGCAGAGGGCGGCGCGAGCTTCAGCTGTTAGCAAGCAGCTCAGCCACCGTCTGTGGTAACATATCTACTTACCTATGTGTCTTGTGCAGTTCAATGACCTTCTCTTCTAATTCAGGGGTGCGGGCAGAGGGCGGGACGAGCTTCAGCTGTTAGCAAGCAGCTCAGCCACCGTCTGTGGTCACAAATCTACTCACCTATGCGTCTTGTGCAGTTCAATGACCTTCTCTTCTAATTCAGGGGTGCAGGCGGAGGGCGGGACGAGCTTCAGCTGCTTGCAGAGGCCGGCGCCGACTTCAGTGTCCTCGTAGTCGCCGAGCTCTGATTGGAGGAGGTAGCTGGCGAGCAGCGCGTGCGTCACCGTCGAACATGGTAGTCGACCTGGTGACAAAGTGGTTGAAATTTAATATAAGGTCTAACAAAATTGGGGATGATCAAACCATCAAATTGCACAACTTTCTCTACGGGACCAATATCGAAATCGCGAAAAAGAAATCAGCTGTTCCATACTAACCTACTCGACCTAAATTGTATGGGACAGCAGATTTTTTTTCGCGATTTCGATATTGGTCCCATAGAGAAAGTTGATCAGTTTGATGGTCTAAAGCACCCCTTTAAGTAGCTGTCCTATTTTGTGTTACACCCTGTATAAAGAAACAAAAAATATAGACGCAGGGGCAGAGGTAGTGAAGCTATCTATATGAATACAATTATAATAAAATTGTGAACTTGTGGTGTTTACATAAAATATATTTACCCCTGAATTATCCGCTATAAAAATTATCTGCAGAATTTCCACCTTACACGTCATTTAATCTTGTAACCTTTCATATTACTAAAATAAGCCTTGCTACAGCTGCAAGATAGCTAGTTTGTTCTAGCAATGTTTCAGACCACCCCGATAGGGATTATGTTCATGAGCTTATGTAAATATAAAGTCATCAGCAGAATTAGGTATTTTCACTTCTCATAATGTGACCGAGGAACTATAAGTTCTAAGCATTCATAGTTTTCAAGATTTCTACTGTCTTTCATCCTCTGCAGGACCACCTAATTTCTCTCTCTTCAGGTCTATCCACTGTGACAGACAGTGAGCGCCGCCACTTTGGATGTCTAGTGGAAATAAGACAGTACTTACCATCAAGTAAGTCCTTGCGTATCGCCAAGACGAGTTGATACCGAGTCAGCTCCTCTTGAAGCTGGTTCGGCTCCGGCGGGTAGAATTTCACTGCGAACCTCACTTCCCATGGATCATCTGTAAATGCAAATAATAGATATGGAATTACAGACCCCTCTAACCTCTCCTACGCCGGGAATTACAGACACAATAGAAATCAATTGTTTTCGTCGCGCGGATCCGCGTTCCGACATTCCAAAGCTTTAGTCTCAAGTTTAATTGAAAACAATTATAAGAATCGACGACGTTTCGTTTAACGCCTAAAGGGTTTCATATCATCAGCTCTAGTAACATGGTTTCTCTACTTCCGTGTGACACGTCTTCGCTCTTCCCGCTTTTTCAGAGAGCAAAAATTTGGAAAAGCACCCGGTCGCAAGCGAGTAGAAACCACGCTAGATCAGCTTGTGGAAACCTACACATAAGCCGAAAATATAGAGCTGTCTTCCAAATGCCTATTTGCCCTTGAAGATACTCTGAAGAAACTGGCAGGGATGGAGCTTAGCGATTCACAGGATGCCCTATACAGATTGCTGATTGCAGATTGGTAGAGATTTCACCACCACCTTCGTATCCTTGACACGTAATTCCTCTGCACATCTATCTGAACTCAGTTTGCCGATTGGCGTCTTTCCAGCCAAGAATAACAGTTAGCTAAACTTACGTTTAAGCATCTTAGAGACCCGTTTCTCCAGGTCGATCCAGACGCGAGGGTCGCCGCGGTCTTCATACAGGAGCCCGAAGTAGTCCTTCTCGATCAGGTTGAGGCTGTCACACACCTTGCTCAGCAGCTCGTGGCCCCTGATCTTTCTCTGCAATACAGATGAGGTTATGTTAGAAACTCTACTAAGACAACGATGTTGCTTCGATAAACAAAAGGTGGTCGTGACCTTGTAGTTTATAGACTTGGTGGACTAGTGTTTATAGCGCCGGGAGTCGTGTAAAAGCGATTCATAGATAGCTAGCATCATCATCATCATCAAACTGCAATGCACTTCACTGCTGGACATAGGCCTCCCCAAGGATCGCCACAATCACAGAACATTATATGTATAAGAGGGGTCCGATACGCGGTTGCCACTCGGGAACTCTTCTGCCCCATCAAACACTTGTAAATTATATAAAAAAAAATTAAAACGATACTTTGATATATATCAATGACTAACGATAAATATAAATACAGCCAGTTATCCGGTGTACAGAGGAGGCCGAATACTGACAGATCTGACGTAATCTTGAGAGTCTCGGTCCAACCTGGATCATACTCAGACTCATACCAATAAGCATTTTAAGATTTTTTGGTAGAAACAAACAAAAATTATTTATCGACACAAACTATAATAAATCACAATGTACGGTTTGTAATACCACTGGGTTTTCGGTGAAGGAAAACATCGCGAAGAAACCTGCTTCTAGGACAGATTTCAGGCATTGAAACGCAGGGCAGCTTCACTACTCATTTCTCTGATAGGAGATATTTCTAACCGCATTGCGGAAACGCATCGAAATTCTACACGGTATTGAGCAATAAATTGGACAACCATCCCATAAGAATGAGTTACGAAACATCTAACAATGCAGTCGGAGTAGTAGGTCCTTTTTAAGCCCAGACAATCCATTCATAAATCCTACTGAATGAATTCCCAGCGCTGCAGATTTTGCTATGCGAATCACATTGCAGATCTGTAAAGTAATTGGTGAACTGCGCCTTACAAAGCGACCGTTTGTGTTCGGACTTCGGAATGACTGCATGCGGCGAGATGAATGGGAGGCTACAATGGCAAGGCCGGTCCATTCATAGTCTAGTTCATCAATAGTTTGATGTCTACCTCTGCAATCTACATCGGTATTGTTTACCATAAAGTTTCTTTATTAAGCAGGTGATACGGTGACTTCGAAAGCGAGGAATACGTAATAGCCTCTTCTCATTTCAGATAAAAGAAAGTGAAAACCACATCTGAATATACAAGATAATTTTGCTCCTTTGCCGTGTTCCTGTTCCATCAGGTTTGACCAAGGGCAATTTTTAGTTCACCTAGAAGTAAAGTACGAGCCTTAACAGGACAATGCAAGTTAAACAAACATCGACACAGAATTAGGCTTGCAGATTCTGCTGTGAAGCACAGGAAACGCACATACACCTCCTCTGCGAATACGAAGTGCTCTTTCGCAGCAGGAGTCGCCATCTAGGTGGATACGTGGCGTAGTAACACCTACTGACATTAGGGACCTCCACTCCAAAAGCATAACACGGTTCATGATCATCAAGTCCGTGGGCCTAGGAAATGACCTTTAGGTCTAGGGTGACAGCTACAATAGATCTGTCCAGGTCGCGGTAGATATTGATCATTGACCAAGCCCTTACAAGCAAATAAATAAAAATAAAATACTCACATCTGCCTCCAAGTCCATAACAGAGCCATCTAGCAGCTCCACCTTGATCCTGACGAGGTTCCCCGTCGGTCTGCGCTTCAGCGACGAAGCCTTCGACTTGGTGTCCTCCTTCCCATCCTTGGCGTCTTTTGCCACGCCCTCCGGCATTTTGCCGCTCTATCTTCTACACCTGGAAAGAAAGAGAGGGAAGGTTAGATGATGCTATACAGTGCCTTTCTTGATGATTTACTCAGAACGACTGCTTCATTACGAAAGCCAGTGCAGATTTTATCTTGAAACCATCAGGGCTTCTTCTTCTTTCATATACGCGTGAGCAATATTATAGTATGAATATTATTCATGCTGTAGCGTAAAGATTAGCCTGTCAGTTATGGTCGTATCGTGGCTGCCTGCCTAGGGTGCGCCATATGACCTCAGGCTTTCCTTTAAGGCAAAAAATGATATTCTCTACAAATACTCGATCTTCTTAATTGTTATTCTTAGCGGGGTTTCTGACCATTCCGAAAGGCCGTAAGGTCGTAAGTTTATACAAGCTGTAAACATAAATGCATCACTTTCTTTAGGGGGTGCTTCAGACCATCAAACTTTTACTATAGGACCAATATTAAAATCGCGCAAAACGAATGGACAAACACACTTTTGAATGTATAATATAAGTATGGACAACATAACGTTTTAAAACAATTCTTTTAGATGGATGTGCGCTTATATGGACAGAGTTAAGATAGATGGAACCCTTGAACCGTAATATGTGGAAGGTCAAGCGTAATAATAACATCGGAATTGAGAACGGTTCACTGAAACGAAAGTAACTTTCTGAATAATGTATGAGAGGTTAATTTCCTGTATTTTCCTTTATGGGAGACGCGTTATTGAAAAACGAGCACTTACTGATTAATGTTCTGGATTCAGTCTGATCAGATCGACACATTAAGCAATACAAACACGGGGTGGGAGAAGAGGGCCTCCCCGAGTGACGTACTGAACCCCCGATAAGCCCGGCTTAACTTGGGCCATCAGGCCCTTATGCTGGTTTGACAAATACGCCTTTTATCATCACGCCTTTTATCTTGTTTCGCGCGCAAATAGAAAGAGAACGACGAAGGCGTGATAGCGATATATCGCGCTGCCATGCTAGCCATGCTGGTCGCCACGACCAACAGGAACACGGGTTTGCATGGCCCTGGGAGCGTTCACAAAACGAGCAACATTCGAGGCAAATTGTAATTTCTTCGACGTCTTTGCCAGTCGCTCTGCTTGGTCTCCTAGCCTAGTTTCCTACGTTTTTGTCGCCGGAAGACCATGTAGCCAACAACTAGTCTACAATTCATAATGTGCTTTTACTTAATGGGACCGCTAAGATCAGAGGTGATGTGGCGGTCGAGGGAAATTGCGCGAAATTTTCTGAAGGTTCCATTCCTAACCTTTATTCTACAATTAAGACTGGAATTAAACTTATAATAAAACCGTAACCAAGTGAATGCAGTAACACACTGGTGCAAGGACAATGGGTGCATAAATTAAACTAGTAAATAGCAATGCAGTTCATCGTGGGAACCGGTCAACCGGTAGTAAGTACTGAGAATTTGCGCTCATTTGCTTACAAGGTAATTGGAATTCTTTGTTTCAATTGAAATAATGTTCTATAGAATCTAGCAGAGGCCTCTTGAAGCTGATTGTAAATACTCTGAGAGTTGGTATTACTAACTTGTCTACACTAATCGGCACGGGGTAGCCCGCTCCCTCTCAAGGTTAATCGATTTTTTGGCATATCTTTTTAATATTCTACTTTTCTACCATGAGTCATTTGATTATGTTTAGCGGATCTAGACGTTTTTTTTTTCTAACCACCGTTCATTAAATTATCCTAACAAGTCAGAATTTTTCCCACAAAAAGTAGTACCTCACTGTATGCATGTGCAAATTTGTTAAAATAAAAAAAAAACAGTCATTAGGAGGCCTTTGTATTAACTTAACCGACAATTGACATGACATTGGTGGAATGATTTAATGTACATTTGATTGTACAAAATTGTATCATGTCACGAAACTATTTCATTTACTATTTGAGTCGCATGTTTACATACTCTAAATAAGAATTGCACTAGACCAGGGTATCTTAAGTGAGGAAACATGTAAACGCTGAAGAAGAAATTATGATACCACTACAAATGTGGACTAACGTTTATACACCCTCCCTGAGGGTAGGCCTGGGCCCTGCAGTGGGAGGCTAATGCTGAGGGTTTCTTCACCTGGGATCCATGGCTACAAAATGGTTAAGAAACCCTGCACCAAACGGTCACCTATCCACTTCGGCGATCGTCTCCAATACCCAAGTTCCACTACGCCACGAGCGCCGCGAGCTTGTTGTATGACAAAGGGCTTTTATTAATTTTAAGCGAACAAACTCCGGTAAAAGCCAGTAAGTAACATAAAACGAATTCATAGAGTATCATCGACTAGATCGAAGTCAACGGTGTCGGAGCATGTGACCCCAGCGCCTGACAATAGGCCATGCCCCTAATTTGACCAATTGACGTCGGAGGCTGACGAACAAAGACGATGACAAATCTGTACACGTTTATCACAAGTCAAGTCTATATTCATTACAGAATTATTGTTCAAACTTACTGCCCTTTACAAACTTAAGGCACGTGATTCTGCGATAAATAAAATTAAAAATTCCATGTGTGACATCGACAGAGTTATATGAAACATTATGTATATCTATCGCATGATTCGAATCATCATCATCAGCCTATATACGTCCCACTGCAGGGCACAGGCCTTCCCTCAAGGAGGGAAGGGAGGAGTATGGGCGTCAGTCCACCACGCGTGCCCAACGCGGATTGGTAGACTTCACATCAGAATTTCTTCTTCAGCGTATGCAGGTTTCCTCACGATGTTTTCCTTCACCGTTTGAGAGCAGTCGGTATAACGTTCATAAGTTAGAAAAAGTCATTGGTACATGGCATAAATAGTCCTGTGCGAATTCGAACCCCTACCCCCATGATTGAGTATCCACACCTCTTTGAAACTGGCCATCAAAGCTCCATGAAATGATGTATCAGGCGGTAGTAGTTGGGTACTAGAGTATGCTTCCACCCACATAAAGCTAGTACTAGAAACGAACTACAGAAATAAAGATTGTCTGTTTTTAACTGTAACTACAAGGCGTATGACGATGAATATTGGTATGACTTCATGCCTTTAGACCTATTTCAATGACACTGTATGACTCATCACAAGAATCAATAGAAATCGACATACAAAATTACTCAAGTATATTAATAAACGAATGATTCAATTCGAATCGAAGTAATAAGTAAACTAATTCATTCACAGGATGAAGACATCTGGATCGAAGCCAACAGTGAATCATTGAATGATTTATGTCATGCTTTACTGCTAAATGCACTCCGAGGATCGATCGATAAATATTATCGATTTGTTATATCTGCTTTCTTTCAACTGTTTTCTTCGAATCATTGTCTTCTATTATAGACCGAGATCCGACCGTAAAATTATGCATGATTTTTAGGATAACTTTTTCCACCGGTCTGTTAGGGAAGGAAATGAGGTGCCATCGGAAGGAGACTGATCTACAGAACTGGAAAAACTAGGGTTGCCACCTCTCAATCTGCCGCAACTATAGGGTTGCCAGCTTCAAAGAAGTCATTTTTGAACCTGGCAACCCTTGAGTTGCGGCAGACTTAGAGGTGGCAACCCTAGTTTTTTCAGTTTTTTAGAGCAGTCTCCTTCTTATGGCACCTCATTTACTTCCCTAACAGGCCGGTGGAAAAAGTTATACCAAAAATCATAATGGAAAAGGTACTTGCGGCAAGATTTTTGTAGGCAACTTGGCGGCGTTGAATTAACCCCTATATAAACATACACTAGAATCACATTTCGTTCGCCTATGAAATAGGTGCATAATTTTACGGTCGGATCTCGGACTATTATTAAACATATAAAAAACAGTTCAGTGACTGACTGATCAAACGGGTACATACCTCGTGAATCAATCTCTCTATTAGTGAAAACCATACCAAGATCCCAAGAGTTTTTTTCTGAGTTAAGCCTACACAGACAGAAAGAGAGACAGAAAAACATCGGTTTTAAATTGTAACCTACCCGTGTAGGTGATTGAAGCTAATAGTTATTATTATTATTTGTGGTTTTGGGCCTTGACAGGCTTGCTAAGCCAGTGCCACGTAGACCATCGCTGGTCCTTTGTGATCGCCCTTTTTATAGTTCCTTACCAATCCCCACTGCGGCCAGAAATCGCAGTAGATTCTTGATCGGGATAGTTTGTATCTCATCTGGTGTCAGCACCTGCCTACCCAGATGAGTGCTGCGTTTGTACATCAGGGGGCCACAATCACATAGGAGGTGCAGAGGAGTTTCCATCTCCTCCTTGCAGAATCTGCAGCCGGTCGTGTCACTTAAATTCAGTGTGTGCATGTGCTTATTTAATTTGCAGTGGCCTGTGAGTGACCTTGCTATTGTACAAATTTGATCCTTGCTGAGGGCAAGCTAATAGTTTGTCAAGCCGATACCTAGTCAATCAGAATAATGAGGGATGTTTTCTTAAGCATTCGAGAAGAATCTCCGAGTAGACAAATTCCGACTGACTGAAAGACAGACAACACATAGCCTAAACCGCTGAAGATAGAAACATGAAATTTTTAATATACAGGGTGAAATTGATATCATTGGCATCCTTTTAAACTAAGAGTCTAGGTACCCATCAAACTGAACAACTTTTACTATGGGAGCAAATCGATCGGAGCAACTAAAAAATCAGCTGTCCCATACTAAAATGCAATGCCTACTCGACTCAAATGTATGCAACAGCTGATTTTTTTTTGCTCCGATCGGTTTGCTCCCATAGTTTTTGTTCAGTTTGATGGGTATAGACTCTTAGTTTAAAAGGATGCTAATGATATCAATTTCACCCTGTAGATTCTATGGAGGATGTAGGGGTGCACTGGGAAATGATTTTCCGGTATTCTTATTTCACGCGGATGAAGTCGCGGGAAAAAGCTAGTTATAATATAAAGGCTAATAAAACTGAAAGGACATAAACGAGCCTACAATTACGTAAAGCTGACCGTGACCGCTTCGTACTATGACATCATATCGACCAGTATATTATAGCTTACTAGCTTTCACCCGCGGCTTCGCTCGCATTTAAGCCATTTAAAAAGTATCCTATGTTACTTCTTATACCACCAAGAACATGTGTACAAAGTTTCATGTTGATCGGTTAAGTAGTTTTCGCGTGAAAGCGTAACAAACAAACTTACATTCACATTTATAATATTAGGGAAAAATATAGGGAAGGGATTACCCAGTCAGTACCCACTTCTCCTTCTTAGTCTATTATTGTGTTAATTTATTTATAGTATAATGTGTAATGAATAATAATTAAACAAGCGATTAAGGGGTAATACAAGTTGAACTTGTGTAATTAGTAATTGAGTATTAAACGGATTAAAATTTTATTTGTATTACACCTAATAAGTTCATATTTTTTGTCCTATTGTCGGTAAATCGGTTTGTGCACGCATCAAGCAAAAACTACTGAACCTATTCCAATAGAGTTTTAGGATAAACATAAGAGTTTAAATTTAGGGTTACTTTTAGTATTTATGTCATTACAATCAATTCAGTCAATTTTATTTTTCAAGAGCATACTTCAGTGGTCTTCGCGTACCAATCGCATGTAATCTGGTGTAGATTGCTGCATGAGCGCTTGTTTCACTTTCAAGTCTATTTGAAACGGATCGATCGGTGTACTCCAGAGTACAGATTGCATGCGATTGGCAGCAAAATGTAAAGCGGCTTTAAATGAACTGACCGTGACCGTTCATAATGATCCCTGGTCGATGGTAATGATCTTTGATTAAATTAAAATAGCAAGATAGGTTACTAGCCTAATAGCGCTTGGACCGCATAAATTGAGCCCCCGTCGCCTAATTTATTTCGAGCGGCATTGCGTGATTGAGATACTTTTTTTGATTTTAGGCGGGATAAAGTTACCACAATGCCTTTGCGTGCTTAAGGGGCGTCCGTCCGGTTTTGAGTAACTTTATAACCATTTTATACATTAACTATGGCACTTTTTAAGCAGGAAATAAAACTGAACAATCTACAGGATATGAGAAGTGATGTGGTGTTTCTCGAAATCTTTTTCAATTAATAAAACTGAAGAAAAACGAATCCAAAGTCACCCCTTTTTTTCCAGTTGTAACCGTTTTACTCTTACATTGTTGATCAGAAGAATGTGAAAATTTACAATATTCTTCACAATACAATATAGAATGATGTGGTTTTCTTATTTTTTGAAAATTCATAAAGAATCATACAGGTTTTCAAAGAAAACGGAAAATTCTGACCGGAGCCAAGCAATTGAAGCGGGATGGCTAACTGCAAAAGTTTGCTTGTAAGAAAGAAAGCCTTGCACTCGGGAGGGAGAGCCTTAAAACTCGTTGTACAAATCATTAGCAAAAATTAGCAAGCATTTGTTTTCACTCGTAAGTACATAAAGAGCAGATCCATTTTTCGAGTGCGTAACGTAATGCAAGAACTGCACCTATCTTCCGCTATTTTAATTTAATCAAAGGTATATACAACTATGACATCATACCAGAGGCAGTGGCCAACTACGATTAATGAATAATGCTAATTTTATCACCTATTCTATTAGCTCGTAATTATTAATGTTAAGGTTAACTGATGTCTGGGGATAGGTACCTTTGTATTAGCATGTTCACTTAAATGTAGTATTATTTAAATCAATTTGGTTTAGCAAATAATTTTTAATACTTTAAAATTATTAATCCAAATAAACATGGGGCGCGAAAGTTAGAAGGTTACCTATGAACGGCATTCGAGCATACGCCTCGGGAGAGGAAACACTTTTACAGAGCGTTGCTCTAATACATTTTTTTAACTAAGTCATGTTAATGTGTAATAAAATAACTATAGAGTTTCTGGCCGCATCTTCTCTATAGTTAGATTTCTGAAGCGGTGGTAGAGTCAAAAAATAAATGATTGAAGATTTAACAGAAGACCAAAGCTTGTAATTCATTTCAACAGAGATATGGGTAAGCTATTATATGGGAGGATAGATAACTTGCCGTTAATTTTGAATTATAATTATAGCATCTATGATAGTAAGTTGTTGATCTTTCCGAGATATTTACGACACTTCGACTTTTATTACGATTTCCCGTAGAGTAGAGGCAAAAGACATAGAGGTCAAGTACGTGTTTTGTCCTATTCACTCAATAAGAAATGCTTTGCTCGCAGTGGGTACAGCTGCACACCAGCATATAGACTTTCCCAATGTTGGAACTTTAGATTTAAAATTAACTTTTTTACTAACGAAAGGTTAAGTTTCACTGGTACTAACACTTATGGACTAACTGTCTGAAATAAGGAATTATTAAAGAAGAAAGGCAGATTTGGACAAAGCCATTTTTACGATAACTAAAAGCCATTCAGGACGGCGGTCATAATTATTATAAACAGAAAATATTAAGGCATTTTTTTTAATTCCACATCTCCAGAAGTCCGGATTAAAAAGTAGAAATTACTAGTAAAATAGACAAATCATTCAAAAATCTGTAGCAAAACGAAACCACTACAGCTATTTTCATCTAATATTATACTGAGGTATTTTTTGGTCGTTACGGAACATATTTGGCTTGGATGAACTGATAGTGTGTGTGATTTCGTTTTCTTCCATTATCATAATATTGTACGGTTATCGTAAATTTTCATTAAAATAAACACAATGATTGCGTAGAAGATTAAGTGGACTATCTAATAAGAATGATTATGAGTTTCACACACTTGATACAAAAGGTATCATAAGGAGAAATACCTTTCCTCTAACTTCTACAGGTTACAACCAATTAACTTTTTTGTTAGTTTTGTTTCACTCTACACGTATCATTAAGTTTCATTCATGTATGGGACCTCTAAGTCTGGGTCTCAAATTACATGGCCGTCCGCCAAATTTCTTTTATTTGAATTTTTATTGCTATCCTTATTGATGTAACATGTTTTTGTACTATGGCTGGGCACATTTACCCAACCAAGAAGTTCAAATTGTATGTAAATTGTATATCTCCAACTCCATATTGCTATCACATACGCGGTTTTACGCTGACGTGTTGTCTCTGATACAATTTCCGCATACTTTTTAGAAATGTTAGTCAATGTTAGGATTAACTTTTTCTATATTTCCTGCGAATTATCGAATCAGCGAAGATCAGATTAGATCAGATGTATCCGAAACCGACGAGCATGCATGAAGAAACTGATGAATATCGAGGAAACGAGAGAGGTAGGTATGTCGTGCAGGACTGAAGCAGGTTCAGTTGTCTCTGCCTACCCCAATGGGAGACAGGGGCGTGAGAATATGTACGTATGTTATAGGCCAATTAGCACCTACAAAGGCTGCATGCAACAAAACAATTCTCATACATTTCAAGGTTTTTAAAAAATGTGTATAAAACAAACTGAAAACGATACAATATACAAACAATGGACAATGGATCCAAAAAGTAACATGTCATGCAAAATTAATGACATGCCTCCGCCATTTACAATTACATTGTTGCTAATTAACATTGTTGTTATCTAGTAATTTCACGTATTTATTTTTAACAATTTTTAATGAATCACTAACTTCTACGCTCGGAGTTTCCCAACGAGATCGAATCAGAAATGAAAAGATTCGCAGAAGAACCTGAGTAACCGAGATAGCCCAAAGAATTTCTAAACTAAAGAGGCAATGGGCTGGACACATTGCTCGCAGAACCGATTTGCGATGGGGCCGAAGAGTTCTCGTGTGGCGGCCAAGTACCGGAAAGAGCAACGTTAGGCCTCCCCAATGTGGACCGACGACAGCACAGGGCAGGACCGGTCGTTGAGGCGATCCTTGGGGGAGGCCTATGTCCAGCAGTGGACGTCTCTATCGGTTGATATGATGATGACTATCTAACTTTTTATAACTATCTAACTGTTTGTTTGACCTGGGTACTAGTTGGGCACTGTTTGGGAGCTGTTTATTGGCATCAATTCCGGCCGGATCCCTTTCATGTGTACGCTAGCTATACGGACACAAGAATGTTAGTGTTGTAAAAAACCAATGCATGTGACCTTAAGATGGGAAATAAATGACATTTTTATTTATTTATTTATTTATCTAACTTCTAGCTACCCGCGTCTTTGTCTGCGACTCTGCGCCGCCTCCGCTAGTTTGGCCACATAGAAACGATCGGATTTTGTCTAATATTGTTCTGCTGGATTAACACATATTAGGATTATTTAGGACCTATCAAGAAATGACCTACAACATACCCGCCCAATGACTCAAAAACAATCAACCAGACATTCGATTGATTCGAGAGCTCAATACATTGGCATCTGTATCGAACAGTAAATCAATAGAAGCAGTTACGTCTTGCAAGATTTATTGCTACAAAATTGATCTCTATTGCTTTCTAAACAATAACGTTTAGTGTTTGGATCCCCGTTGTTATTCTAACGTTATTTAGTGCGTATATCATTCATTGTTCTGTTCCTAGGTTGTGTACATCGCCTGCCACGGAAGCTGGCAACATGTAGACATGGAAATAAGTACGAGGGTGTCGTACGAGGTGACTTAAGGGATAATGTGCAGCCACGTTGACGGGTCCAGTGTACAACTCCGGCCTGGACAGAAAGACGATTACGGAAAAGAACCTGCGTCACCTCAGCACCACGATCCATGTTCGGGACGACGGGCCTCTGTCGGTTGGAGTGCGGGAGCTGGAAAGCAGGTCTTCGGATTTCAAGGACTTCAAGTTTAGAGTTCCCGCCGCTCACGTGAAGAAGTTCTTGGCCCCCGACGTATGACCTACAGGTTTTTTTCACGATTTCGATGTTGTTCCCATAGAGAAAGTTGTTCAGTTTGATAGTCTGATCATCCTCTTAAAAACCGTCAGCATATTAAGGTTGGACCCTGTATGTCTAACGATTTGTCAGATAAGCCATTAAGAACGTATCCAGAAATTGTGAAATAATGGCTCTTAGTTTTGTATGTGCCTCTAGTCTCTACCTACTTTGTAATAGGTAAAAGAAAGGTGTTTTAGCTCCCACGATTACTAACAAATCGACACCTAACTACACTCTGTGAGAAAGTCGATGAACACATTAATTTTTCACCGATAATTATAATCGATTGTCTCCGATGTTACCGTTCGTAGACCCCGATGGAATAGTCTTAAAAATCATTGAAATGTTTATGTGATCTAATGAGAACAAGTCACAATGTAGAATCGTGTTGCAAGTCTGTTAGTGGGCGGTAGCGAGCGTCGTTTTTTGGGTGCTATCCAGCCTCCAGCTTGCACGTGGCTGCACCATTTTTGTAGTAGTTAACACAATGTGTTTTTATGCATTAAGCAATCCTTGAGATTACGATTACGATACTCCCACTATATTGCAGTGCAAAGCATAATAAACCGGCCATATTTAGAATAAAAACACGAGAAAAGTCATAAACACAGACTTCATAAGTTTGTGGTCATAAAACAGAACATGAAATCGTTATAGCGTTTGTACGTATACTTGTCTAAATTTTGAATAAATGCGTTCGAACTAGATTGCGGTTCATTTCATGGGCCTTGAAACGTTATTTTATTTATTCATTTCGTTGTCGAGGAGTACTGGAATTAAGTGCCAACTACTCAACTATGTTCCCTTTCTACTAGACAATTCAATAGCACGTTTTACATGACACTCCGATGCTTTAACCACTAAGGTATCGGCACTTTCTTTACAATAACCATACCTGTCGTGACATTCTGGGAAACCGCATTTAACTCTCGTGGGAAAAACTAAAAACATTTCGCGAGAGTCTTAGACACCGTTAGGCGATGTGGTTCTGGCTTTGAATGGACCAGACTATTTCTTCTGATGGGTGTCGCACTGTCGCATGAGGCGACTTAGGGATAAGATTTCTTATGGAGTACTAGTGCCTCGACTTCCCCTGCATTACGGATACAGGAGTACGACATTCCATACGAACGTTTACACCTCATTTCACCCCTAAGCCCCACTTGCGCACTCCTAGGTTAGCAATAAACTCCTAATTAAGTTGGTGATCCATGAATTTGTGCATAGAAAAACAACTGAAAGCTGTTTTACCCGGATATAATTGCTAACCCAGAAGAGCGCAAGTGGGACTTGCAGACCGATTTTCTAAAAATCCTTTCTTAGTGTAGGTCCCCCCTCTCTTCTGTATAATTCAGCTACAATCCTTTCATGTTCCTATCTTCAATGATTTAGGCCGTGTTGTCTCTCAGTCAGTCACGGAACTGTGTACCACCCCGGATGGGGTTATGGTCGTGGGTTTAAGTATGAAGGTATGTATGTATGGCACAGACAGTCTGTGATTTATGGAAATAACGAAGCTATTCTAAAAGACTGAACAGAAGAAAATGTCGTCACAAACAGTCACAACTAAGCCCAGACAATCCGTCGACTGGCAGAGTAAAGTAATCCACACCTCCCAATTTTTCCGGCGACGATGGATCGATGTCGCCCCATCCTCCCCCATGCCAGACAGGAGGTTTTATATTATTTACGACCTCCTTTTGAAAAGCAGACGAATTTGTGCATGGATGAGGCAACAAAATGGAATAATAAACATAGATAGATGTGAATTTAAGACGACATGGTTTCATATTACCGCAAGTGCTTTGGGAGATTGGTAAATAGATTTTCAAATGCAATAATATAAGATATTAAAATTACCAGGTACACCCATCTGTTATTATGAAGATGATTATGATTCCTAAATCCAAGAAAAGAGTAAGCAAGAATAATTATTAGGTTTATACATAATTGTGGTTCTAAGATTAATCAACTGAGTTGATAACCACTCAAGTGGTGATAAGACTGATAAGTGTCTAGCCTTTCGCTAATTAAAACACTGGAAGAACTGAGGTTGTCCATTCTAAGCCCAAACCAGCCTGTTGTCTTAATTTAACTTTTTTTAATCTTGAGCCAAAATATTTCTATTAAATCATATAGAATATACAGGGTGTAACAAAACACCATAGTAATACTTAAGTAGGTACTTCAGACCATCAAACTGAACAACTTTCACAATGGAGCCAACATCGGAAAAATTAAAAATATCTGCTGTCCCATACATTTGAGTCAGGCCGGTATTGCAGTTTTGTATGAAACAGCTGATTTTTATTTCGCGTTTTCGAAGTTGGCTCCATAGTGAAAGTTGTTCAGTTTGATGGGCTGAAGCATCCCCTTAATTATTACTAGGGTGTTTTGTTACACCCTGTAAATAGAACAGTTAGCACAACCCACTTTAAACCGTACAGTCAACCGAAAACTACCGCTATCCGTAAAATTCGAAACTTTAAACCGCGGCCCCTCCCAAAAAGTTTCAATTCCATGTCTGCACGCAATCAGGGAATTCAGCGGCTAAAGCCACTAGCTTCAATAGTGGAATTATTTTGATGAGTTGGGCTCGAATTAGTGCCATTGAAATGCGAAAATGTTGGGAATTCTGAATTCATGGCGGGTTTGCACGGAATTGCAGAAACACTGCTATATGTGGGAGTCGGTTGAATTAGAAGAGAACCTTATTTGGTAGTTTAATGGGTGTTTTCCAGCATACAGATCCTACAATGCCGAACTTAAGTGATTATCTCTAGTAAACGCTATTATTTGTCTTTTAAGCTTTTGATACTCAAACGACCCATCTTGCGTGGGTTAGCTGTATAGACAGACCTAAGGTCTTTGCAGGACTGAATATAGACCGACAAGTGAATCCACATTGATTATTATGTGTGTTCTGATTAATTTATGAAGAAATTAAAAAAAAACAAATCACTCACTTACAGAAAAACTACTTGCTTACATCTTTAGATGAAATCCATCTACTTGAAAGAAACAAAGGTACATACATGCAAAATTTAAGAATCGGAAACAGCATTTCCGTAACAGGACCCTTCCGTCCACAAAAATTTATTTACACGTCTGAATCTATCCCAGGAGTGAAATTAAGCACGAAGGGTACCTCACAACTCTTCCAGCGTCTAAAACGTACAACCCTCCCCATAAACAAGGGCAGTAAGAAACCTAAACACGACGGGAAGGCACACCAAACCTTTGACCTCGTTCCGCGCCCACCTGTCTAACAAATATTCACTATTCAGAGTTGATACTGGAATGGCTTCATTGCGTTAGGATTTCGGCTTACTTTGCGATCGCGCCAAAAACAGTTGTTCAAAAATTCAACATTTTTTATTCAAAATAATATCATATAGATAGCTTTTCGACGTCATTTTTTGACTCTACCACCGCGTCGGAAGGTGTTCCGTTGAGAGAAGATGCGGCCAGAAACTCTACAACACACGTCTTTTAAACAAAACAAAATGTACAAAGTACAATTAAAATACAATATTCCATTACATAGTGTAAAATTGTCAAGAAATTGCCGTGTTGTCTGGAAATTATGCGAGCGATGTTTATTTATGGGCTTCTTGAGACATTCTTTTAACCCCCGACGCAAAGAGAGGGGTGTTATTAAAGTATCTATACGTATAAAACAGATCAGTGAATGACTTGAAACCACTGAAGATAGAATCTTGAAATAAATGCGTATTTCAAAATTCATGTTCTCCACAGCTAAGGGGTGCAGTAAGAAAGGATTTTTCGAAAACAACTCCTAAATGGGTTTAACGGGGTTGTTCAAGTTTAACAACGAATTTACGGGCAAAGCTAGATTTGAATATAATTCCAGATTTCTGGAAAAGAGACTTGAGTAGGCAGACTGCAGCGCGCCGTACACAGATTTTGTAATACATCTTTCACCTCAAACCATGCACACATCTTATCTAGCACCCTGAACTAAAACAGAACAAACAGGTAAATTTACATACTGAAGCCACTCCACAATTTTAAACCATAGCAGACAGGTGGAGCAAGGCGTGGAACGAGGTCAAAGGTGTGCCCTTCCCGTCGTGGTGGGGTTTCTCACTATAATCCCCTCTACAACATACAACTGCTAGTCAAAGCTCGAGACATGGTACCCTTAGATAGAGCTTCCAATCCCATTATTCCGAGATCCCAAAATCCCGAAATATCAAGATGCCACGCACCGCGGGATTACGCTGGATTTGCGGGACAAGAAAGCATAATTGATTCTATCTGTTCCTAGTAGCGTGAAGGCTGATTAGACTTTCTTGGTGGCAAGATAACTTGCCAGTAAGATTCAAAGTAGCTTGGGAGGTGAGTAGGTGACACGTTAGAAATATCTCATGTTGTCTGTCTCATGTCTGTGTCGAAGACGAAGCGGTTGTATGCTTGATCAATCCAACCATCCCTTGCCTGAGGACGAGAAATGACTAGGACTTGAATACCTGATGTCTATAGGTATAGTGACACACTAAAATCTTATAAGAAAATTCTATCTCGTAAAGATACCAGTACTGGGTATATTCGCATGGATAACCAAAACGCCTTCTGATAGCGCAGAAGTCTACTTTGGGTGCTGATAGAAAGAGTTTCCTCTATTCAAAGTTTCAAGGTGGACTTTTGACCTACTTCTGTAGCGTCAGCTGCGTCAGTATCGACTGATAAACGTCGTGTCGCTGCGATAGACTGACCGTCTCTCCCTAAACCATAGTACATTTAACTGCCGTCTTGTCATCGTTACTGATGCTTGGCTCGAAAGCCCATCAGGCGTAGGCAAAGTCTTTGACGTAATTAATGCATCGCGTTATTCAAAGTTTATTACCGCCTTGTGTTACTAGAAGAAACTGAATAATGAATATAAAAAAAATCTAGCATAATTTCATTTTAATCCACATTTTCACCTCCAAAGCTCCGCAATATTTGCTCGCGTGTCACACGACGGCATTTAGCATGTAAGCCCACTCCAATTAAAACCAGCAATGGCTACAATATGAGGGCACGAAATGGTTCGCGTGTCCGTTACATTCCCGACTAATGGACGATTCCTACATTGAAGAGGACAAAGCTGGACACAGTGGATGATTGTAATGAATGGGTGGAATGCTTTAGTTTGTTCTGCAATTATTGCCTGTGGCTACGTTCGCTAATAATTACGTGACGATGCTTCGTGCGTACTAGTTGGTTTCGGCTTCTATCCTATATTCCGATCCTCATCATCATCAGCCAGTCCATCGATTGCATGGAAACCTGCCCCCATTATGGCACACTTCTGGGTCCCGTGCCAGTCGCATATGTCTGTCTTTACAACCGTGTTAACGATGGTCGCTTTGCCCCTTGTTAGGGTGCCATATTTTCAAAATAAATATGAAATGGTTTTGGCAGCTGATTGCGCGTGATTTACCTAAACCAAACGTAAGTACTTACCTACCTATGCATTCATGATGCGCCGGAGCCGGCACGCGCCGCCACGCGCCCCTCCAGGTAGTCCGAAAACCACCGTCGCAGCAGGAGCACGCACGCTCACCTGTCAACGCCATTCTACCAAATAATAATCTGTTTTCTCATTTCTCCCACACCAGCGACCGCCATAGCCTACAAAGCTGGTCCTTCGTACCGAATCCATTAAAAATAGTCGCGGGAGCAAAACCTGTAAGCAGGAACGGTTAAATGTTTGTCACACCGCCGCGCGTGTTAAGAAAACGTGGCACTTTACGCAGTGAACAAATCGCCGAACAAGATACGCAGAATATTCTTAGAATGCCAAAGCAAGACGGTGAACTGAAGAAAGTTAAGAAGGAGTTGAAGGTTTTAGAAAAACTCACCATGGACAAACCTTCTGCCAGTGACTCGAAATTTGGTTCAGCAAAATCGAAATCTTCAGTTTCCTCATCCTCATCAACACCAGTACGTAAAAAGCAGCTAGAATTCGAAGCCGCTCAAGCGAAAGCTAAAGTACAACTAGAAGCTGCTGCACTTAAGGCCAGGGTGGAAACGGAGCTGATCGAAAAGAAGCTGGAGGTTGAAATAGCTGAGCTGGAAAGTCTTAGTTCTGGAAAATCGTCTGGAAAGTCTTACAACAGTGAAGAAAAGGTGGAGGAATGGCTAGAAAATAGTCATCATGTCGCAGCTCCGGAAATTTCCATCGTTGAACGTGAAATTTCCCACGACAACAAGCGTGAACTTCGTGCGGAACGTCAGGACGACCGCGTCGTAAGGAAGTTAGCCGACGCTTTACGTGACGCCATGACTATCACTGCTTCAACTTCGAAAATTCAAAACGAAGAGTTGCTGACCAGACTAGCTACATCTAAAGACTTACCCTTGTATTTTGGTGATTTAATGGAGTGGTTGCAGTTCAGAGAGGCGTTTAACGAGTCTACAAAGTTGTGCCGTTACAGTGAAACCGAAAACGTGTGGCGTTTACGAAAGTGTCTACGCGGTGAAGCTAAAGAAGCTGTTTCTTCACTACTTATTGGCGGCACAAGCCCTAATGATATCATGGAAACCCTAGAACTATGATTTGGGAGACCTGAAACCATCATGTGTAAAATTGTAGCTCAACTGAAAAAATTGCATCCACTGCCACACGCCTATCATAACGAAATAGTGAACTTTTCAATTAAAATCAAGAACTACGTTGCAGCTGCAATCTCCATCAAGCAAAATGACTATCTTCGTAGCCCAGAGTTGGTAAATCTAGTGGTGTCAAAGTTACCTACCGCGCTCGTATCAAAGTGGGCTGATCACGCTTATGAATGCCGAGATAGTGAGAAAGCTAAGCTGGAATTAATCGCAGATTTTCTACACAAGGAAGCGACCAAAGCTGCTGCAGCAGGAGTTAGCCACATTCAGAGTCAAGTGGATTTTCGTCGAAAGCCGGATGACCGCCGTGTGCATTCTGTGCTGTTTAATAACGGTGAAAACGACAAACCGAAGCCCAAATGCATGTTTTGTCGTGGAAATATTAAACACAGTTTAAGTGAATGCGCACGCTTTAAACGCGCGATGCGTAAAGACCGCTGGCGATTTGTACGCATAAATAAACTGTGCTATAAATGCCTAGGGTCGCGACATGACCAGCAAACATCATGCGCAGCCCCTAACTGTGATATTGACGGATGTGGACAGCCGCATCACCCGCTACTTCATTGGTTGAAGCCGAAGAAGCCAAAGACGGACCAAGGATCAGGTGACCAGGAGGAGGAGCCTCCCACGCCTGAGGATACGGTGGCCCACGCTGTGTTATCGCGCAGGCGCAGTATACCTAAAGTTTTACTAAAAGTGGTGCCGGTGACAATCGATGGACCTCGCGGTAGTGTTAGTGCGTACGCGTTACTCGATGACGGGGCGACGGTCTCGTTGATCTCTGCCACTCTCGCTGATAAGGCAGGACTGCACGGTGAAAGTGTTACTATGCGCGCCCGGAGCGCGTGGGACTCCGCTGAACTCGTATGTCAAACAGAAACTGTTAAATTTAATATTCGTAACGGCGACGGTAAGTGTTTTAACGTAAATGCACGTAAAATGCGCGAGTTAAATTTACCTAAACAAAAATTAATAAAACCCGAGGACTTAAACGGTAGTGGACAGTTAAGTTCTAGTGATAACAGTTATATATGTGATGTTCAGCCTGAATAGTTAATCGGCCAGGATAACTACGATTTAATCGCTCCAATCAAGTGTATCAAAGGTAAGCAAAGCGACCCTTACTTAACTAAAACCTCATTAGGATGGTGCGTTCACGGCACTGTCTGTACGCTAACTGATGACGTCACGACAGCTGATCGCCTTATCACTCCTATCAAGTTATTAGAAAAACAAGCCGGCTACACGCACGATTCTAATTTGAACCTTATTTCGCATGCATCTATGAATCAATTTGCTAATAAGCAGTGTAATGATTTTTCTTATCTCCACACCTCTCCATCCATCGACTCCGATAAGACGTCACTTAGTAACGGTTGTTTTGATATGCAATTAAACGACTTAGTTCGTCAATCTTTCGCGTTAGATTCTATAGGTATTATCTCAAAACCACGTAGCAATCCTGATGACCTACGTGCTGTTGCTATTTTGAATAATACTGCCGAATTAACCGACGGGCAGTGGACTGTTGGCTTGCCCTGGAAGAGTGATGACGTCACCATGCCGGAGTCTTATCCGAATGCCTACAGCAGGCTACGTTCTGTTGAACGAAAAATGTCTTCTGACGCGGAGTATGCGTCACGGTATGCTGAAAGGATACATCATTTATTAAATAATGACTATGCTATGGAAATAGAGGAAAATAAGGATGTATGTACTAGTAATCGTACCTGGTACCTACCTCATTTTGGTGTAGATAACCCTAATAAAAAAAAGTTGCGTTTAGTTTATGACGCGGCCGCAAAATCTAACGGTTTTTCTCTTAATGATTTTTTATTACAGGGACCTGATTTGTTACAGTCTTTGTTCGGTATAATGTTGAGATTTCGTGAACAGCCTGTAGGTATCATGGGTGATATCAAGGACATGTTTTTAAGAATAAAAATACGTGGAGAAGACCGACATGCCTTGCGGTTCCTGTGGAGAGAAAAGAACGAGCCTGTGAAAAGGTATGTGATGACATCATTAATTTTTGGTGCCAATTGTTCTCCTTTTATTGCGCAGTACATAAATCAACAAAAAAATACAGAGCGTTTTCTAGATACTTTACCTGAAGCTGTGAATGCTATTCGTCGAAGTCAGTACATGGACGATTATATTGACAGTTTACCTGATGATGATCTAACCGTGATGATGATGAAGGATGTCGCCTACATTCACCAGCAGGGAGGTTTCGAAATGCGTAACTGGATGAGTAACAGCCCTTATGTACTAGAAAATGTACCTAAGGAAATGTTAAGCGAGAAAGCAGTCAGATTTAATATGGACTGTTTGGTGGAACGAACGTTAGGACTATTGTGGTACCCAGCTAGCGATATGTTTGCATTTGACTTATCTTTCAAACGTATACCTAAAGATGTGTCTGATTTACGCCGCAAGCCTACGAAACGGGAAATGTTACGTTTAATTATGTCTATTTATGATATACACGGTTTCCTCGCGCCGCTAACTGTAAAAGCTAAAATTTTGATGCAAATAGCATGGAAAACCGATATAGAATGGGATCAAGAAATACCTAATGATTTATACCTATTGTTCTGCGACTGGTTTACACAATTACGATCCGTTTGTGAATTACGCATTCCTAGGTGGTACTTTCGTCAGATAGATCCGTTATCAGGCTTATCAGTGACTAATGCGAAGTCTACACGTGCGACGAGTGAGAACGAGACGTCGCTAGAACTGCATGTTTTCTGCGATGCATCTCCGTGCGCCTATGCAGCTGTAGCGTACTGGCGTAAACAATGCAAGGATAATGTGTGTGTTTCTTTCGTAGCGAGTAAAAATCGAGTAGCTCCGCTAAAACCGGTATCAATACCTAGATTAGAGTTGCAGGGCGCATTAGTTGCGTGCCGTTTAGCGGAAACTATTAAGAAAGAACACAGAATATTACCTACTAAAACATTTTACTGGACAGATTCTACTACGGTACTGTACTGGATTAAAAACAAACATAAACAGTACAAAACGTTTATTTCGCACCGATTAAGTGAAATAGACAGTTTGAGTAATGTGAATGAATGGTACTACATACCTACAGATATGAACATCGCTGATGTAGCTACAAAGAAAACAAGTTACATTCTAACAAGCGACTGTGATTGGCTTTGTGGTCCTTCCTTTTTGTACAATACTGAACAGTACTGGCCGCATAACCCTGAAATGGAAAAACACGTAGATGAAACAAACCTGGAAAAAATAAATATTATTTGTTTATCTGAAAATGACGTACCTGTACCGGATCCTAGTCGCTTTTCTTCATGGCTCCGCCTGCTTCGTTCCATGGTCCTGGTTCTAGTGTTCATATACGAGTGCAGAAAAACGCCTTATCAGATTAAAAATGAATTGTTTAGTAAGGCGGAGAATTTAATATTACGACGGGCGCAGATGGACTCTTTTGGGGATGATATTAATAAATTAAAAAATGGTAATTGTTTGGACAAGAGCAGCCGGCTGCTGCAGTTGACTCCTTTTATTGATGAACATGGTTTGCTGCGCGTTGGAGGGAGGATAAACGCAGTACAAGGAGTCAGCACCGATGTTAAACAACCAGTTATCCTAGATGGACGTCATCCTGTTGCTCGACTGATAGTGAAACATTATCACATCATGGCTGCTCATGGTCATAACGAAATGGTGGTCAACGAGCTTCGTCAGAAGTATTGGGTGCTGAAACTGAGGCCGACTGTACGAAGTGTCGCTTCTGCATGCTGCTTTTGTCGCATTCGAAAGGCGCAACCACAGCCACCTCGTATGGGCGACTTACCCGGTGCACGACTTCAGCATCACAAAAGAGCTTTCACCAGCTGTGGGATCGATCTGTTCGGGCCTCTGGAAATAACGGTTGGTCGTCGCAGAGCTAAGAGATATGGTGTCCTGTTCACGTGTCTGACTGTACGCGCAGTGCATATTGAGCTCGTATCGTCGCTGACAGCAGACTCCTTAATTATGGCATTGAGGCGGATGGCAGCCCGCAGAGGATGGCCACGAATTATTTATTCCGACAACGGAACGAACCTTCGTGGTGCCGAGGCTGAACTGAAGCGTTCTTTGGAGGAGCTGGATAAGCAGACAATTCAAACTGAGGCCTTAAACAAAGGCGTTGATTGGAATTTTATCAGTCCTGTTAGCCCACACATGGGAGGAGCATGGGAGAGGATGATCCGGAGTGTTAAAACAGCTCTGAAAGTAGTTCTCAATGAGAGAGCTCCGCAGGAGGAGACGCTCATCACTCTTCTAGCAGAAGTCGAGAATATAGTCAACAGCAGGCCGTTGACACATGTCTCTGTAGATCCTCGTTGTGATGAAACTTTGACCCCGAATCATTTTTTGTTAGGTTCGTCTTCTAATTTACCTGTACCTGGTGTCTTTGATGATGGTGAAATTTATTCGCGTCGACAGTGGCGCATTGCACAATGTCTTACTGATTTATTTTGGAGTCGATGGATGAAAGAGGTTTTACCGACGCTTATACCACGTCAAAAGTGGAACGGTGAGGGCGTACAGTTGAAACGGGGCGATTTAGTGGTAATCGTAGACCCGTCCTCACCGCGAAACGTATGGCCCAAAGGCATTATAACCGCCACGTACCCAGGGGCAGACGGGCGAGTTAGGGTCGTAGACGTCAGAACTAGAACTGGAGTGATGAAGCGACCAGCTGTACGCGTAGCCCTACTCTCACGAGGTAATGAGTGTCGTACCGACACTAGGGGGGAGGATGTTAACGATGGTCGCTTTGCCCCTTGTTAGGGTGCCATATTTTCAAAATAAATATGAAATGGTTTTGGCAGCTGATTGCGCGTGATTTACCTAAACCAAACGTAAGTACTTACCTACCTATGCATTCATGATGCGCCGGAGCCGGCACGCGCCGCCACGCGCCCCTCCAGGTAGTCCGAAAACCACCGTCGCAGCAGGAGCACGCACGCTCACCTGTCAACGCCATTCTACCAAATAATAATCTGTTTTCTCATTTCTCCCACACCAGCGACCGCCATAGCCTACAAACCGTCTTCGCCCACTAATAATATAATTAATGTAAATGTGTGTGACACAATAACTCATGAACGGTTGAATGGATTTGGATGATATTTGGCACCTAGATAAAATATGATGAAGACGATGTCGCGAGAAAAAGCTAGCAGGCAGTAAAGGGTTTTGATTTGGTAAACACTTACATAAAAACTCGTCATACTCCCCTCATTCATTCCATAACTTTTTATAGTTTATTAAATTAGCATTCGTTTTCCTCAGTGAAACAAAAACAACGTTATCGAGTAAGCCTTGAGCAGAAATAACATTAAGTACTACAACGCTTAGCGTAGTACCTAACCTACTACAATATGATTTTATGCTTTGATAAAAGATATCAAAAGTATTAACAGAGATGTTTAGTTACAATAATAATAGGATTTGATGAAGATTGATGAACAATGTTTGCTAAAATATTGTACTGAAGAAGGTTACTTGTTTTATTTCGCATTTATGTTTCTTAGGCTGACGCTGTTGTCGACATCGACTACCGAGAAGGAGGTGGTAGCCCTCGAGGAATACAGTCAGGGAGCATAAGATTTTTTTGTATCGGGCATAGGACCGCCAAAAGTCCCTCCACTGTAACTACCAGTATCAAAGGCGGCGACCTCTCACAACACTTGACAGTTAAGTCCAGCGAGCGAGCGAATGACTAATCTGTAGCGCATCGGAACCGGCAATGAATTTGTATGAAAAAAAATCTGACTTCAAATACAGCAATAGGAAAAGCATGGCTATAATGAATTAATGACCCACACTTTATGCTTCTGTAACAGCGCACGCGACTTTAGTAAGCCAACTTAAAGCATCATTTATGGCAGGGTTAAGGACCCTGCCGAAATGTCAATATTACCTACCTACCTTTACCTACTAGCTTTTGCCCGCGACTTCGTCCGCGTGGATTTCGCAAAACTTCAACACACCGTTGTATTGGTAGGTCTGTTTTGTTTTATTGTATACTTACCCCATATTTACACCCTACGTACCCCTACTTACGGGGGTGATTAGGGGGTGACCAGGAGGTGAGTAGGGGGTGCGTTGGGGTGAGTATTAGCTATTGATTGTGGTTGCGATATTATTAACGAAGTTTTTAAAGTCATGGTTGTGTCCCTTTAGGAGTTGATTTTCGAAAAATCATTTCTTAGTGCAGCCATACATGCTCTCTACAATAATGTACTCTAAATTTCATGTTTCGATCTTCAGTGGTTTAGGCTGTGCGTTGTCTGTCAGGGAACCGTTTTATAAGTATCTAGATAATGTGAAAAATAGAAGATAGATAGAAAGAAGCTAGTATGCTCATAAACTTTATTAAAATCTGTATCATCGATATAAAGTCAAGCGAAAACAAAAAAGAAACAATCTTACTTCCAAATCTTCGATCAACAATTCCAAATAATAGCGACCCAAACACTCTACCTACCCACACGGCCACTAATTTGGCTCAAACAAACCTTCGACTCCTTACAGACCGGCCTCCGACAGTTATCCGTGACGTCACGCGGGTCAACGACCCGCTCATAGAGCAAGCCTCGATAGAAGGGCAAAGTTATGCTAATGCACTTGTATTCACCTGTCCTTTCGAGCTAGTATTGCGGTACTACGTATTGAGATTTGAAATCAGTTTCAGATAATTTGAGCAATGGCAAAGTACATTTCACTAGTAGGTTGATAAATCCTACCGTTCCAGATGGTAATTGGCAAAAAGAAGTGACTAAAAAGCTAAATAGGCAACTATTATAAATATAGGTCCTCAACAAATCTCTTTTATTTTTTATTTTACCTTGTAAGAGGACTAAAACACTAGCCTCGTTCTTCGCTACGTATTTCCCATTACTTCAACCCCATTTTCATCTGTATCTGTAGGGGTTGAAATTCGAAAATACCTTCGTAAACGAGCAACAAAAAAGAGCAACCTGCCTTAGTGGCATACCTACTGTCCGCCATTTTGAAAAAATCACGATTTTGCGGCCACTGATGAAACATATGCCAATCGACAGGGAAAATTATTACAAACAGAAAATATACTTGGGTAAAATGACCTAAGTGGTATACTTTCGGAGATATAGGGGTTTGAAAATAATAAAAAATTAAAACATTTTTTTCCGCCCAAATTGGCTTTTTTGATCAGGAATAGATCGGCAAAGCTCAGGATCGATCAGGATTTAATATAATTATGTAATATTATTCTTATAAATAAGTTTTATTCATTTACTAAGATAAATAAAATACCTATCTACATGTAAGAGAGCTATGAGCAAGACGGTTGTAGTAGCAGTGTTGTTAACCATTCCGAGAGGGATTTATATGTATTTACCTATGTATTAAATACTCGATCATCATCGTCATCATCATCATCATCACCATCTCAGCCGATGGACGTCCACTGCTGGACATAGGCCTCCCCAAGGATCGTCAAAACGATCGGTCCTGCGCTGCCCTTATCCAACGTTTTCCCGCCGCCTTCACCAGGTCGTCGGTCCACTTTTTGCGGGGGGCTACCCACGCTGCGCTTTCCAGTACGCGATCGCCACTCAAGAGCTCTTCGGCCCCATCGGCCATATCGGTTCTTGGAGCAATGTGCCCCGCCCATTTCCACTTTAGTTTAGCTATTCTTTGGGATATGTCAGATTCTGCTGCGCTGATCTCTCTTCATTTCCGATTCGATCTCGCAGGGAAACTCCGAACAAAGTTACATAGCCCTCTCCATTGCCTTTTGGGTAATTTTCAACCTTTTTATGAAGCTTTGAGTGAGCGACGACAACTCATTTCCGTATTATATCTTGGGACACTGCGGTATTTGGGACGTGAAGAACTGAAGACTGAAGAGACTACGTAGCTTTCCAACGCTGCCTTGCCGAGTCGGATTCGACAGGTTGACCTTTTTCTCGAAATTATAATTGAATAGTTTTGTACCAGGTAAACATTATCGTCAACAACTTCAAGCGCAGAGAGGGTACACCATAGACATTTTACATGATCGTCCATGTTCATTATCATTTTGTCCGTAGGCTAAGAATAGCATCATCCGATTTCTTCCTCTGAATGTAGTATAAGGCGATTATGGTATCCACCAAAAGATGGGTAGCAGCATCCTCTGAGTACACACATGTAATCCAACTGCGATCGCCAACCCGCCTGTCAAGCGTGGCCAGGGCTATTCCTGGCAACAGTAGCGGCCAAGGTTACGGCGAGGCAGGGTGCGCGAAGAATCTCCGACAGAGATCCGGCTACCACAAGATCACAACCGACAACAGCTGCACCTGGTAATAAACATATAACACTCGTTCCCAGCGGACCGACGAGTCGCGCGCTGAACTCGAGGAAAAACTGAGCAGGATACGTTGGGATATCGTTGGATTATCTGAAGTCCGAAGAGAGGGAAAGGACTTGATAATCCTGAAATCCGGAAGTCTGCTTTATTTCCGAGAAGGCGACCTAAAGTCCTGGGCCCCGGAACGATGCCGGGCATATGGTCCACAAAATCTCTTGTGAATAACTTGGAGGGGATCGTAAACGTGTCGAATAAGGTGATGTATCTTACACTCAAAATAACCAAACGGTCCGACTATTCGTTAAAGGCTATACAGGTATTCCTGGCCCCGACATTAGAACAGAAATTAATACGATGATGAAGTAGGAATTATGTATGAGGGAGGATATCTCTAGGGCCATGTATATTTCCAAAACACACTTCACAGTAAAGTTGTCATGTGAGACTTCAACGCAAAACTGGGCAAATAACGGTGAAGAGTTGCAAGTGGGACAATTATTTTGATGTTGGACGACGGAATTAACGGGCCCAACTTATGGACGGCTTCATGGAGGAGGAACTCGATGTAATGAAAACTCCTTCTTTATGAAGCGGGAGCACAGCAAATGAACCTGGATGAGCCCAAACGGAACAAGAAATGAGATAGACTTCATCATGTCGACGAAAAGGTAAATATTCAATAATGTTTCTGTGTTAAACGCTTTTAAAGTCGGAAGCTAGGCAGAACAATAGGCAGATTTCGAAATCCGTGACTTGTGATCACCGAGCCTATATTATTAGGGAGGCTATAGAGTGGAACAAAAGCTCCAAAATCTACGCAATCCGTCTATTGGCCAAAGCCAGCTAGCAAAATTGAAGACCGAAGATGGCAGGATCAGTATCGTCCAAGCGTAAGCTTCTGAGAGAGGTTGAGAAATTCTGTGGACAGTATACACTAGAACACGGAGACCCGCTAAAAATCTACATAACAAACATAGATCTAGACTGACCCGGCACTATACCAAAGATATCCCGCACGTCGGCCTGTACGAGATTAATATGGCTCCCAAACAGCAAATGAGCAACAAGGCTGTAATAAAATGTAATACATTTGTTAAATAAATAAATAAATAAGGCGCTGGGTGACGGGATTACGGCCGAGCTCCGGAAGGCGGGTGGAAGACCTATCCTTTAGAAGTATTTTGTTTAGGTACGTCATACTCGAGGGAGAAACGCCGCAGGCATGGAACAGAAGTCTAGAGGTGCCCTTCCTCAAAAAGAGCGATAAGTAATGTCCTGCTGAAGACCTAAAGGCTCATTTCGCTTCTAAATCTGCATGTCTACAAGTATAAGCTGTTTCGAGAGTCGTTACAAACCGTCTCGGACGCAAGTTCAATGACTTTCAGTGAAGTGTGTTTGGAACTATACATGGCTCTAGAGACATCCTCCCCATACATAGTCCCTACCTCGTCATCGTATTTCTGATCTGATGTCGGGGCCCAGGTATACCTGTAAAACCTTTAACGAATACTGTACCTACGAGTTTTGTGCAACATAAACCCGGCACTCTGGGGCCCGAGAGTTTTGGTCGCCCTCTCGGAAATAAAGTAGGCTACCGGATTCGAGGATTATCGAGTCTCTCCCTCTCTTCGGACTTCAGATAATCCAACGATATCACAACGTATCCAGGGGGTCTACTCCGGGATTCGAACTTCGCAATTGCGAGTACATTTTCGCTCCAATATCAACTCTATTGCAATGAAGTGCGGACCGAAACAGTGGCGATATAGCGAACATCGAAAGTGCCTCGAGTTCAGCGCTCGACTCGTCGGTCTGCTGTGAACGAGTGTTATATGTATATTACCAGGTGCAGCTGTAGTCGGTTGTGGTCTTGTGGTAGCCGGATCTCTGCCGGAGATTCTTCGCGCACCCTGCCTCGCCGTTACCTTGGCCGCTACCGTAGCCAGGAAGCAGGGCCGCCAGGGAATGGGAACTTGGTTTTGGTTGTGTTGGCCCTGGCCACACTTGGCAGGCGGGTTGGCGATCGCAGTTGGATTGAATATATGTACTCAGAGGATGCTACTACCCATATTTTGGTCGATCCCATAGTCGCCTTTATACGACACTCAGAAGAAGAAATGGGATGATAGTATTCTTAGCCTACGGACAAAATGAAAATGAACATGGACATCATGTGAAATGTCTATGGTTTACCCTCTCTGCGCTTGAAGTTAATGACGATTATGTTTACCTGGGACGAAACTATCCAATTAGATAGGTACGATTTCGAGAAGGAGGTCAACCTGTCGAATCCGACTCGGCAAGGCAGCGTTGCAAAAGCTACGTAGTCTCTTCACGTCCCAAATACCGCAGTGTCTCAAGACGAAAGTCTTTGACCAGTGTGTATCGTCAGTGATGAAATACGGAACTGAGACGATGTCTCGCTCACTCAAGGCCTCATAAAAAGGATGAAAGTCACCCAAAAGACAATGGAGAGGGCTATGTTCGGAGTTTCCCTGCGAGATCGAATCAGAAATGAAGAGATCCGCAGAAGAACCAGAGCAGCCGACATAGCCCAAAGAATTGCGAAACTAAAGTGGCAATGAGCGGGGCACATTGCTCGCAGAACCGAAATGGTAGATGGAGCCAAAGAGTTTTTGAGTTGCGATCGCGTACCGGAAAGCGCAGTGTGGGTAGCCTCCCGCAAAAGGTGGACCGATGACCTGGTGAAGGCGGCGGGAACCCGTTGGATAAGGGCAGCGCAGGACCGATCGTTGTGACTATGGATATTTGAGGTGCTACTGGGAATGTTCCTCCATTGAAAAGGGAAGTACTTCCGCCAGGCTAGGTGTGATGCATGGGGACCGGCCGTGGTCTAACAGTTCTTAGTTGGGCCTTGTAGGTATATATATCGAATCTCTGTGATTATTTCTCTTGCGCGATTTATTTCTCGCATTCGATTGTGAACCTTATGTGTAGTAGGTTACGAGTTACGTATTTACGATGAACGTTGTCTTTATGTTGGGCCATATTGCCGAGAGCGACGGTATCGCCATCTGTTGGCATCTTTGCTATAACTTGTGGGTGCTGACATCTGTACAGTAGCAAGTCCCCACAGGACTTCCCCCTCAGACCGGTGGTCGTTGAGTTGTTCGAAGTATGCAGTCTGTATTCATGTAGGTAGGTGCAGGGCTCCAGTCAAGTGAGTCTGACGAGCGATGTGCGGCGTGTGTGTGCATCTGTCAGGGAGATCAGTCCTCATGTGATGCGGGCGCGTGACAGGCGTGGAGAAGGCGAGCAGAAGTGCCACGTGGAGGTGAGCTCAGACACGTGGGCTGCGGGAGATTCTTCTATGCAGACGCTGACTATCGTTGAGCAAGCTGGAGGCCCAGGAAGCGGTGTGAAGACAGCTGCAATGAACCTGGTGCGGCTTCGGGTTGATGGCGTGACTGCTGCTTGTTTGACCTGGTCGAGGGGGTGAAGGGTTGGTTGAAGCTGGTTGCTGCTCTGTGTTGGTGCTGCTGCTCTGCGGTGTTCAGGTTGCGATGTTCTTTGTCGAGGGTCACCAATATGGAGGTGCTACTGGGAATGTTCCTCCATTAACTCTTCGTCTGTGTAGGTCACGGATCCGTGACTAAGACAATAACAAATCTTTTGTGTCTGGAATCTCCACAGACGAGAGGTTAAAAAGGGAAGTACTTCCGCCAGGCTAGGTGTGATGCCTGGGGATCGGCCGTTGTCTACTGGTCCAACAGTTCTTAGTTGAACCTTGTATATAATTATATTGAATCTCTGTGATTATTTCTCTTGCGCGATTTATGTCTCGCATTCGATAGTAAACCTTATGTGTAGTAGGTTACGAGTTACGTATTTAAGATGAACGTTGTCTTTGTATGGGCCATATTTCCGAGAGCGACGGTATCGCCATCTGTTGGCATCTTTGCTATAACTTGTGGGTGCTGACATCTGTAGCAAGTCCCCACATGACGATTCTTGAGGAGGCCTATGTCCAACAGTGGACGTCCATCGGCTGAGATGATGATGATGATGATCAAGTATTTAATTTATAGGTAAATACATATAAATCCCTCTCGGAATGGTTAGCAACACTGCTACAACAACCATCTTGCTCGTAGCTGTCTTGTCTATGTAGGTAGGTATTTTATTTATCTTAGTAAATGAATAAAACTTATTTATAATAATAATATTATATAATTATATTAAGTCCTGATCGATCCTGAGCTTCGCCGATCTATTCCTGGTCAAAAAATTCAATATGGGCGGAAAAAAATGTTTTTTTTTTTTTTTTTCAAACCCCTATATCTCCGAAAGTATACCACTTAGGTCATTTTACCCAAGTATATTTTCTGTTTGTAATAATTTTCCCTGTCGATTGGCAGATGTTTCATGACTGGCCGCAAAATCGTGATTTTTTCAAAATGGCGGAAAGTAGGTATGCCACCTTCCATACTGAAATGTTCGAAGCTCTTTGTGTGAAACATTCTTGCTAAAGTGATTTTGTAATAACGAATGAAACTATCCAAATCGGAGGTAACTGGCCCCCTGAAAATTTGGGAAGGGTTTGTTACCTACAAGATAATTAACAAATAATTCACCCAGACTAATTCTACACAAGCATGGACCTATAATGAAGCTCAGTTGTCAATGCATTACCCTAGAGCCTAATAAAAACTGACTAAAACATCCAACAAACCCAAATAACCTACGTGCCAAAACACGAGCCATCTCAAAAGATAACCAACGCAGATTTTAGTCTCAGATCTCAGGCCCATATCGTTCTAAGAACATCGTTAACCTCGTTTCCTTACGGCCATCAGACCGAGACGTATTCTCTACACTTGTTCCTTACATACATAAAATCACAACCATCTCTTAGCGAGGTGTGCAGAAGCTTCAAATAACTCTTGATTTGCTTACCTATAAGTTTAACTTTTAGTTTAGTTAGGATAGCTTGCAGATTCGATCAACTATAAGTTTCTAAGTAATTCTGCCCTTATTAATAGTTCAAGATATTGATAGAAACATGACATAAAGAAATCTCCGCAGGAACGGAAAGCCATACGAATAATAATTTAAAAACCTCAATAAAGTGTACTAAAATATTCTGTAGACGTATCACTACATACCAAGACGATCGTAAACACGCAATAGAATTGATTTCTAGAACCATAACACGACCCCAAGTTACAACACAAAGAATTCGACCCTCTGTATCGAAATAAAAGACATAAAAATCCCACCAGGACCATTTAGAGACATTACTTTGCAGTCAAAAGAACACCCTAAATCTTTCAATCTAAAGAGATTTGTATATTTAGGGAGAGAAAAGAATGCTTCGTAGTGAGAAAATGATAATAAAATGTGTATACGCAATGTAGTTTATTACCTGTAATTCAACGGATGATGGATGCGACGTGATCACCAGCACCACCTATCAAACCGGTCAGAGATCTTGGGTCAACTTTGTTGGGAGGCAGTTGTTGGGAGGAGCTAAAGATCGACCGGGATGGAAGCACACAGTCCAGAATAAAGTGTTCGACTTTGAGGTAAAACGAAGAGCTGATCTCGATGCCAAGCGCAATGAACTTAAAGCCAAACCACCCGCGGCCATCCAGTACAACTATCTTAATGATAAATTGACATGTAGCCTGTACGGACGCACTTTTAAAGACAAGATAGGCTGTAACTATGAACGAAGCTCTCAAAATCAACAGCCATAATCAGTCGCTGTGGTCGATCACGGCCATGAAGCATCATCAAGTCTGTCCCAAGATTCATTCACCAAACTGTCACCTTTACAAATAAATATTCTTTGACCTACATTGACCATAACAAATCACTATTGTGCACCATTTCGGTGGTCACTTAAGCGAGGTTCTATCCATTCCAATGAATCCCATAAACCGAGCGATTTTGACACTTCCACCATGAACATAAAAGTTATGTCAGAGGTCTTGTTATGGGGAATGCACAGTAATTATACCTTAGGTCGGATGTGGGGGCCCTCTGTGAGTGAATTTTAAATAGTTTTACGCCATAGTAGTCGCCTCGATGAGTTATCTGTGTGAAAGTTTACGTTTTGAATTGTTTTAGGAGAAGTGAAAATGCTCGCTGGTTTGAAGCATTCGAAAATTAATTGTATTTAAAGTTGCTATTCTTACGGCGACGGGATCACTAACTATTCAGGTTTTGAGTTTGGCTCTACCAGTGAAATACGGATATTCGAAATCTCAATAGTGTGTATTTAACTTGATATAAATTTTTAAGGTAGGCAAGTCTCTGTTGCTCCTATTTCTTACGCATCACACAATCCTTCCTGCTTTCACAGGTATCAAGCAAAATTTTACTAACTAAAGAAAGACCAATAGAATAGTTCTGGGACTGCCTGATTGACTGACAGACAGACAAAGCACAACCTGAACTACTGAAGTGATCATAGAAACACCAAATTATCCTATAGTTATCTATCTATCAAAAATTTGGAATACATATTTTTCAGGTCCAACGGGTTCTAAAGAGGATGTAGTGCACTAAGAAAGGATTTTCCGAAAATCTACTCCTAATCAACATAGCGGGTGCGGCCAAAAGCTAGTAGGTATTGTCGAATTTAGATTATGATTAGACAGATTTTGTGTTTGGCAATGCTGGAAAAATACTATTCAGTTAGAATTTTGTACTTGCACATTATTATCTTCACGAAGACGGTCCTAATATCAGTACTTGATGAACCTACAATTAGCCATCATGTTAACCGCAAATCATACGGTCATTATCCATATATTTCGATGAACAATAACACGTGTTGAATATAAAGCTATAAAGTATAAAGAAATAGCTCTCAGTTCGCATTACCACACAATACATCGTCGACAATGGATGTCTCCACAACAGTTCACTGTGTTCATCGAGACACTTTCTTTTATAAGTTTTCTATCTATTTACTGTTTAATGATATTATTGTTTTATTTAGAAAAATATCTGGTATTCTCTCACTGTAGTTAGAGAAACATCGGATTATTTATTAGAAAATTGTGGAGATATTCTTGCGCTAGCTTACAAATTATAAAAACTACAAACTATCTTTCGAAGGATGCAGTAAACAATTTACGGAGAAATAATACAGTTCTATTAGTAGCAACTACACTTGCAACATCTATTAAGTCACTTGATACAAGCTCCTTTATATCTTCATATCGGGCTTTATAGTCACGAGCATAAGTGCCATGGTTTCATATACATTTCTCCCTTCTCAAGTACGCCTTCGATTGAATATTAATGCAGATTTGAACGGCGCCGGCGACACAAAGAAAACAATATTACCATAGCAAGGAAACTGCAACGGTTTCAATAATTTTATTCACAAATCAAAGAACAAAGAAAGTCAGTTCCCCACAATCAGGCAACATTACAAATTCATAAACCAGCCCTACCAATGGAACTTTCTGTTCTTATTGCGAAAACCTGGTCTAACCTGGGATAGTTCTAGATTCTGGTACTGCGATTGGGACTGGATAATCTGTGTGACAATGTCTTGATCAGAGATTTTATTTGGTCGTCGCTGATAGACTTTTATACAGGGATTTTCCAATAGGTTCCAATCATAAAAAATACAGGCACTTGACCGTTTAGAGATTATCTTAACACCACTGATGTAGAAATGTCGATCATCTTGGGTGATCCCATTCTACACAGTATGTCAGTGTTTCGGGGAGCTGAGCGAAATCCACGACGCCTATGTATTCTATACAACATTTCGTCTTCCTATATGTGTTCGAAAAACCATCCGAAATTTAAGAACAGGATGATCTGAAGGCGCACTTTGCCACTAAAAAAATAGACTCACTGTCTAAGTTAAAGAATATGCTGACAAAGGGACGATCAAACCATCAAACTGAACAACTTACTCTTTAGGAAAAACATTAAAATCGCGAAAAAATTAATCTGCATCCTACACATTTGGGTCGAGGAAGTAGGTATGCAGTTTTGTATGGAACAGCAGATTTTATTCCGCGATTTCGACGTTGGTCCCATAGAAAAAGTTGTTCGGTTTGATGGTCTAATCATCTCCTCAAAAAACCGTCAGCATATTCATAAATCTAGCTAGTGTCAATGTTTTTTTGTGGCAAAGTGCGCCTTCATAGATTCATAGATTCTTTATTGTACACAAAAACACAGTTATGAAAAAAACCCGCCTTCATTACCTTATTATTAAATTATTGGAACCTAAACCTGAATGTGAGTCAATTGCACCCTTAAAAGGTGGTTGGTAGTTGTAGCAAAGTGAGCGCCCACGCCAAAAAGGAATAAATAGCGTGATTATGTACAATTTCCCTTGCTTAAACTCTAGTGGACAAAGCTCAAGCTCAAGCTCGTCTTTCATCACCTTTCGCAATAATAACATTAACAAACTTTCTACTGCATTTTTTTTGTAGAAACTAAACGTGAACAAAACATTAGCGTAACTCCGACAACAGTTGACGCAACAAACTCAGACAAAAACTACAAATAAAGTATGACAAAACGGTTGAAAAACTGCGTTGGCGAATCAGAATTACCATTTGTCGGGTAAAACAAACTTGCTCTGCCATACATTTGGGTCGACTCACCAATTGTCATTTCTACGGAACAGCTGTTTTTTTTCGCGATTTCAATGTAAGTAAAAAGTTCGTAATAATGCATTTAAATTTGCACTCTGTATATTGATTGATTGATTGTTATCAGACCATCTTATTTCTTCACGTGGGTGTGTTACGTTATGAGGTGACTACGGGACAAGGTTTCTAATTTAGGTTTTTGTGAACAAAAGCTGGCTACTTATCAATAAGATAAAGATGAGGTGCTTTCACTGTACACTTAAAAATACAGAATATGGTGTTTGACAGGTTTTTAAAAACAGTTCTACGTTAATCACTGATGTCTAAGGACTCTATAGAAAAACATAGTGCATGAAAAAACGAAAACAAAATATATTATTTAATATCCCGCGAAAACACTTTTCCTGGACGATATACGTGGCAACAAGAAATCATCGTGACGTCACCGTCACCTGCATTCGACACTCACACTCTACACGCAACTGTTTACAAGCAGTTGACGTCATCAACCATACGACCAATCACAGTCCTTTACGATCACGTGACTAAAGTAGACAAAACAAATATTTTCTTTGTCGATGTTCTCTTAAAATATACAGTATTTTTCATAACTGACTAAATAGTTGGTTTCTAAAATTCATATTCAATACGGATGCCATCAAATCCTATATTTTACATGCTGTCAAATACCCTACTGTATTTTATAAGTTCGTTGTTGTGTTTACCTATGTATTTGATCTTAAATGAGATACTATTTTTAGATGGTAAGTGTTTAGAATAGCTTCAGTATTGTGTTATCTATAAGTCCATTGTCCGACTGATAGATAACACAATATACACATATTCCATTGAATATGAAGGCTATTGTCATGGCTTCATGAGTTAACCGAACTAATATTAACCGATATGGGACATTGACTGATAAGTAGAATTTTAACGACATTGTTTTGGTCAGTTTCAAAGGAATGAGTGTTTTCTAAAAAAGATAGATTGCATTTTTACTTACAAACTTAAAATTTTGCATAAATTAGTCAAGATGTGTCTGTGGTCGCGATAAATTGATAGTTTACGAGTTTATGAGCAAAAGAAAGGCAGCGCTAGAATTTGTTAACTTCGGAATATAACATTTCAAATTTTTATCTCTTTTTATTATTCTTGCATAAGGAATCTTTGGTTGATGCAACAATGCGTCCACTCAATAAATTCATACAATATTGTACTGCGCTCGCCAAAAGTTGCAGTTCGAAGGTGCATACAAAAATTTTCATTAGTCTCTAGTCAAACAAACTACAAAGTTTAAACTACGTAGTTACAAACCTGTTAACTCTTCACCACTCCACAGTTATCGTGAACTCGCAAACTACTCGCTATAAACAACAGTTGTAAACCGTGGTAGGGACATTGGCAGTTTGCCCACACGGGAACCAATAACGTCGAGTTCACTGACACGTTATCATATCTACCTGTTGTTTCCATACAAATTGTTTTGTTTTATTACCTTTTGCGTAGAGTTTAAGATCTTAATGTTTTGTGTTAAGTTTTCTTGACAGCATTGGTGAAGAATTTTAACAATTTCTCATTTGGTTTATAAAATGGACACGACGAAAGTCTGTTGTCCGTGAAGATTCTGTATATCTTTGATCATACACATTGTTCAGTTTGATGGATAGAGTATGTGGTTTAAAGGTTAAATGATACTTTTCCTTACACCCTGTATAGAGAGGGTCCTCTTTAATATTCTGACGCTTTTTCAAAGGGATGTTTAGACCACTTAACAACTTTCTGTATGCGTCCAACACCGAAATCGAGACAAAAAATCTCAAGTTCCATACAAAACTGCAATCCTTACAAATAGAGGGTCCTTCTTAATATGATGACACTTTTTTAAGAGGATAATCAGACCATCAAACTGAACAATTTTCTCTATGGGACCAACTTCGAATTCGCGAAAAAAATATCAGCTGTCCCATACATTTGGCTCGAGTAAGTTTGCAGTTTTGTAGAGCAGAGCTGACTTTTTTTTTCGCGATTTCGATGTTGGTGCCATAGAGAAAGTTGTTCAGTTTGACGGTCTGATCATCCCCTTAAAAAATTGTCAGCATATTAAGAAGGACCCTGTATATGGTACTACAAAAGTTTATCAGTTTTATGGTCTGCTTATCCCCTTAAAAAAACCGTTCAGCATAATAGATAAGTTGAACCCTGTATATTATGATTGGTTTACTGAACTGAATGAAAAAGGGACAACACACTGTCAAGCAATCAAAACCTGTCATCCCTCATCATATCAGGAAATGAATACGTATATCTCTCCATGTTGGCTCATTCTGCTATTCACAGGGTTTCCAGCATCTAAGTCCAGTATCTAGGTTGGTACGTCTTTATCTACTGCAAATACTGCAATCCACCACATGCTTCTTTGAAGAAAGAACAAACTGTTCTCCGTTATGTTTGTATAGAAAAAGCTTAATTGAATACAAACTATTCAATTTCCTTTGTTCCAAAACTCTACAAAATTCCTTCCATCCTTTATCTCAAACTCCATAAGCTGCAGACAATAAAACACCTTAAAGACATGCCGGAAACTTCGCAAATTTCATAAAACGAACTAGACAGTTGCAATGACCCGATAAAGGCAGCTGGGTGTAATATCGATTGGTCCGGGTTCCCGGTGTTCGAGGTCAAATCCGGGTCACAGTGCATCCCGATTTAGATCCTAGGGTTTCCTTATTTTTGGGTTTTATTTTGGTCGAGGTCCAAATTAATCGTTGTTTGACTAATTATTAAAAACATTGGGAAAACGCTGAAGAAGAAATTCTGATCTGATGCGTATGTCAAGTTCACCAAACTTAAGAACTATTGTGTAAGTTTCCGATCACCAATCATATCTTATTCATGACCTAGGCAATTCTTAACTACTACAGTATTTCTCCTATCATCATATCCTACACCTACACCTGAAAATTCTGAAATTAATATGTATATTAATAATCAGAATCGCAAGACTGCAAGACCGCACTACATCCATCCTGAAACTTAAATACTGAATTTCTAAATGTGAGTAAACAGAAAGTTGGTGGTTGTAGCAATGTTTTTAACCACCCCAAAAGGGATTAATGTAGACTAGGAAGATGAGTGAAAAAGCACCATGTAGCTAGATTTGATACTGATCGAATCGGGTAGTTTACACACTGTATTGCTCCTAAGTCCTGACCGATTTCAGCCACGGCGACTGCTTCAACTCCGTTGTTTGCGTTGATGAGCTCTCATGTGACTAACATAGCCAATCTTCTTAGAGAAGATTCTCGCACGCATGTTTACACATGCAGTTTAAACACTAGCACCCCTGATTGGGTACACATCGGTGGAATAACTATACAGCCTCTTTGAGAATAGGCCTGTGTCTTGTCCTGCAATGAGCGTTTTTCTTTTGGTTTTCTAGTGGATCGATAGATGGCGTTACGGTCTGTGCGAATAAAAGTCAAAATTTCAAAATGTGTTTCTTTAAAATAATAAAGAGGGAGAAGATGATCAAAAAGATGCCAACTCATCTTTTGATTTAATATTTTATTATTTACGAATCATTTTAATCGAAAATATGAAACTTTTTACGTCTGAAATTGTTGTATGGGCTCGATCCTTAGATTAAAAACTTTTCGCTTACGCTGAAAGATGTAGCCAAGAAATGAGAGAGCGAGATAGCCAGTTATGAAAACTTATGTAAACAAAAAAGACAGAAATATTATTTTTTGTTTCAGTCACCGTGGCCGGTTTTTTTGTTTGGCAAGATGTCAAACCATTGTCAAACCTATGGAATGTTGATGACATCTTGCCAAACAAACCATCTTTTTGTATGCAAAAGTCACAGTCACTATTGCTGTTTCATGTGCGGCCACGGTATGGCTTCATCTAGTTACTATATCTATGGCTCTTTTTTTAAAGCGAAGGCGCTTTTAAAAAAAAGTCAGGCACAGTCTTGACATGATTTTGACAGGATCAAGCCTACGTCTCGATGGTCTCTATGGAGCGATAATCATGTCATCTGTCGAGTTTTTTAGGAACTAAAATTAAAAAAGAAAAGAAAAACGCTCATTGGGACGCATATAGACTGATGAAGTATTGCTATTTCACAACATGAAACCAAAACAAGTTTGCGTGTGATTTATTAAAACCAAAGGGGATTTCATTACAAATATATTTATATGGAAATTCTTTGACACACAGTCTCCAAGTTTCTCAAACATCTTTATTGTCACCACATAGAGAACGTTTTAGCTTGAAAGGCATTTGGTTTGGGTGGATGAATGAGACGCAATGTAAACACTGTAAAAAGGGGAAGTTACCCCTAACGCAAGTCGTGATTGGGGGATAAAAGTCACGCACAATGGGGTGCGAATCGATCAAACTTGCAGGTTCTGTCTTCGGTAATGTCAGCAGCATAAATATTCACACTCTGTTCCAAATAACAGTAGAATTTTCGGGGAACGTTGCAAGTTTGGCCGCAAGCGGCTGTGTCATTCGCGTGGTGTTCGCGCGGTTCACGGTTGAGCCTGCCACGGGGTCCACCATCTCTTCTCAACTGTGTTTTTAAAAAACAATCCTCTAGATTGGGATTCTCACAAACTACCTTACATTGGCAGAAATGCAATGCTAGTCTGCAAAAAGGCCATTTTATAATTTAAAAAAAAATCCTGTAATGGAAAACGTTGTTGTTACAGAATCGACTGTAAACTTTCCACTCGTATACCTATATCATTTCAGGGAAAATGTAGAGTTCCCATGGGAAATGTGATGAATTGCCGCTGGTTGTATCGCGGAACAGAACAATCAGGTTCCGTTTCAGCTTCGTAAAGGTTCCTCAACGTAAATTGAATATTGAAATAAGGTTTTCTTTTCCATCTAGTCCTTGTTTCACACTCATCGTTCTCGTGCCCATTTCCCACTATTTTAAGTCGACGGAATATGTCATCTTCCATCCATCTCTCGTAGCTGTCATTTCAGCACTAACTCCTTTCTTACACACATCATCCATCACACAAGCCATCCATCTATTCTTCGGTCTTCCTCTCCTACCACAGTCATCCACATTCATACTTAACACTCGTCTCGTGACACTCGTCTCTCCGCATCATATGCCCTTACCACGATAATATTACCCTGCATTTTTTCCGTCATAGGTGCTTTCATACTTCCTTATTTCTCCCTAATTGTAATGAGGTATGAATGACGCGCATGATACGCCCGACCATAGATTGTCCACTGGACGAACCTGTTTTGTACACGGGCGGCATAGGTCGGTAAAAAACCACGGTAAGTGCCTTCTAGTAGTTTACGTATCGTAGCGCGATTGTATGAAACTTTGCCTCTGTCATCTATCAGGGATATTAACTTATGTGTTAGTAGTAAGTTTGTACCATATTTTTTCTGTCTCCGACCTCAAATGAAGAACTAAACGAGCTATTTTCGTAGCCAAGTGTACTAGTAGAAAGCCTTCGAACGCTTGTGTTAATGGGATGCTTATCTTATCTCTTCTCATCTTCTTTGAGACTTTCGTATTGGATCTGATATTCGCAAGTCAACTTAATGAAGATATCGGGAACTTGTCGATTTATCTCGCTGAAACAGCAGAATCTGTAGAACCGATATTCATTTAAGATTCCTCTATGATCTAGACGTAATAGTCTACATAAAACCGATTCTACAAATGAATAAACGATTCCAAAAATGTCAGATTCAATAAGAAAGAGTATCTGATAGGGTACATCTACATTTACACTACGTAAACTCCGGCCTCCCACCAATTTAAACCTCACGGACCTCACCCCCGCTTGGTAGGAAGCGTGGCGGAAAAAATAGGCAATGACTTATTCCTGATGCCCATTCCAATTTCAAATTTTTTGAACTATGTCAACCACTTTCATTCGCTGACGTAGTACCAAGGTTCGCGGTAGTGTATATTTTCTTTGCCAAGGTGTAAACTACTCTGTTTTCGTGAGAGTTGATATTAAGTCAACTAGTTAGTTATTTATTGTTCCTTGTGTGTAACACACTGAAATACAAATCAAACCAAGAACTTCGTGCTTAAATGAATACTACTTTTAATGAATGCTAAGTAGGACCACAGAATAATTATACAAGTACGGTAGGACCGAGGACTAAATTCTTAGTAAGTATAAAATCTGGCCAAACTGTCTACTACAGTACAACTCTACGATAACCAAGACCGGAGGACCGCTAGATGTCCCTATTTCCATATAAAATTAGGTCGAACCGAACATTTTCCGTTATCCCTGCGGCCGCGTTCAATCTCAGGACTTTCTGGCGCACTGCTGGGAGAGATTATGTTCGGGATTAAGTTTGTAACTTGTTTAAATTGTAGAGGAATTGGATGGGATGCGATGTGGTTGCTTTTGAGTGTTACATCTAGATGTTTTTAGGCATTTTCGGGTTAATTCCAGGGCTGTAAGGGTCTAAATTGGTGGAGTGATGGTGCGGTATCTATTTAAGCTGAACGTATACATACAGGGTCATTCTTAATATGCTGACACTTTTTTAAGGGAATGATCAGACCATCAAACTGAACAACTTTCTCTATGGGACTAACGCATCGAAATCGCGAAAAAAAAATCTGCTGTCCCATACATTTGGCTCGAGTAGGTTTGCAGTTTTGTATGAAAGAGCTGATTTTTTTTTCGCGTATTCGATGTTGGTGCCATAGAGAAAGTTGTTCAGTTTGATGGTCTGATCATCCCCTTAAAAAAGTGTCAGCATATTCAGAAGGACCCTATATAGGGTCTTTCTTAATATTTAGTTTTTTAAGAGGCTGATAAGACAATCAATCTGACTGAACAACTTTTTCTATGGGACCAAGACCGAAATCGCGAAAAGCAAATCATACTAAACTGCTGTACCTAACAGACTAAAAGTATTTTTTTACGTTTCCTGTGGTAGGCTCCGTAGTGAAAGTTGTTCAGTCTGATGGTCTGAGTTCACCGTTTCAGTCTGCGGAGGGCTGTCCCTTACAGTCTGTATAAATAGGAGTAGAAAACATAGTAAAAATATTATCCTAGTTGAGTCCAGACAAAAATACTTCAACCCCAATATTTTCATTAAAACTGCTTCACACAAAAACACTTCCATAAAGCACTAACAAACAAAACTGTACCCAAACAACTAACGACTAGAATTCTATTTCCAGCAGCCGCCGCAAATTCAATGTTTTCCTATGTACACCAATTCCCTCACATACCCCTTAACGCCTACATCGTAGGGAACAAAATCGCTTGATCTGTAAGACTTCGTACGTGGGAGGAAATATAACTGCGTCAGAGGAAGCGGAAGGGGATGCCTCCATGTAGAGGGAGTGTTATGAAAACCTAGTTATAGTTATGGGAAAATTTCAAGTTATCAATTTTCTAATAGTTGTTGTATAAACGTCCTGTCCTATTCATATTTGTGACTTGTGACAGACGGAATAGATGAAACTATATGGATTCCTTGTTTGACTACGGAATCCTAAAAAAAACCGGCCAAGTGCGGGTCGGACTCGCGAACCTAGTGCTCCGTATCATCTCACACAATACATAATATCTTTACCAGTAAATGTATTTTTTCTCCAGGATATTTAGAGCGTGCCCGACTTACACTTGGCCGGTTTTAATGAAGTATTTGTTGTTTTACCTTGGATTATGCACTATAATCACACCAAGTTTGACGCTTGTACGTAATATCGTTAAACGATAGAGCAAAATTAAATCAGGAGGCGATGGTTCGATCCCCGTCCAGGTCGACTCGTACCAATGAGTTTTTCGGAATTTATGTACGATTTGTAACACAACTGGCTTTTCGTTTTCGGTGAAGGAAAACATCGTGAGGAAACCTGCATGCTTCAATTTCGAGGCATGTATTGTAACTACTGTCCATTACAAGTGGCGATGGGCTCACACTGGACAGTGTTCTGGTACTACTAGTGAAACGTGGATATTCTGAGGTTTCAGAATATCTCTGACTACCCCCTCGGGGAATATAGTCGTGAGCATATGCATGCATGCAAAAATAAATCACGTTGTAAGAACACATTTCCTGTTCCTGAACCCCCTTAATTTTTACCTAAACAAAGTGTCAGAATAAAAATGTACAGAGCAGCGCGGCTATTCATAGGGTCCCGTTAGCACCCTTTTGGTACGCAACCCTATAAATACGTTATACGAATATCCTTCAAGCAAACTAAAGTTCAATATACGATGAAATTATATGAACTTACAGCAGAACCAATGCAAAAAGGTAACCCAACTTGTAATATGGTAATACTTTGGCCTACTTCGTATCCAGTAATATAGCCGGGCAAAAACTTCTGAACGCGTGGAAATTATCTCTAGCCGCTACTTATGCAAACTACGAACTTTGAGCACGAACAACAGTTGCGAATGTGGCCTCCGTCAGACGAACAAACTTTATTCATGTTAGTAGAACTTTTATATCTACAAGGAGACTTCATCATGAGCTTGTGTCCTGCCTCCTCTCACTAAATATGAGTGAGAGCACAGATAAGAGAACCAGTAGAAATGGCATGAAGACTCTTTAGTTCGAGAACTAGTGTGGCCACCTCTTACTATTTGAAACGTCATTTCATCCCGGAACTTAACTTGGTAAATGTGAGCATTGCCACAACTACATTCAAGTCTGTAGTTGTAGCAAAGTTTCTGACCAATCTGAAAGGGATTACAGTCGTGAGTTGATGTACGTATGAATGTACAAGTGTGACTAAAAAACTACTTTACACAATTGCAGCGAACCTATCCAGTCGATGGAACACCTGCTGGAATGCGAGAGAGGACCTCAATATAGCTACACTGGACGCTGTTAGGCTAGCCGAATATCTGGCCAGTAAAATATAGAAATAGAAACACAATAGTAGAACAATTGATACGAAAAGAAGAAGATAATAATGGGTCTGACAAACGTTTTTCACTTTACATGTCAAATAAATCTTCAAAAAATTACGAAAAAAACTGTGTTTTTACTTTTTTTATATCTTCAAAAATGGCTGAGATATTAACGATCAAATTGCGTATTTCCGGACGAAGGTTTTTAAAAACGCGGGCGGGCGCCCACTAGCCGATGACGTCACACCCCCGGTCATTCGTCAGTCGCGCTCTCGTACGCTCGCTGCTGTGCAGTAAACATCGAGTTCTATTCAGTGAAAATGGAAAAAAAGTATTGTATTGTGCCTCAGTGTTTCAATTCAACTGTGAAAACACCCGATAACTCTTTTTTTATGTGCCTGAGGACCCAAAAATGAGAAAGAAATGGATGACGGCCATAAAAAGAGTAGATTCAATAGGGCCTAAAACTAAAGCGCACTGCTGTGAAGACCATTTCGATGTAATAAAGTATAATTGAATTGAATTGAATTGAATTGATGTTTTTAAACTAATAAAACACAAATAATCATCAACAACAACAACCTCGTACGAGCAAGATGTGGATTGCGATTGCGAGTACCTACCTAGATTTTTTAAATCGTTGTCCATAATGTAGGTCCTAAATAAAACACACACAGACACACTTTAAGGAAGGTTTAAGCTTGAACAAATACCGGGGTTGCTTTAGTAACCTGCGGCACGAATTTGGGGGGGAGGGGAGGGAGGGGGTAGGGGGGGTACCCACCCCCCCCCCCCCCTAAAGGGAAAAAGTGAGGAAACTCCCCCTTTTTTTTAATGTTTGAAGTTTGAGGTTATAATTAGCAAATAAGTGCAATTTTTGGTGTCCTGCTGCACGAATTTGGGGGAGGGGAGGGGGGCAACCCCCCTTACAACCCCAGAGAGGGGGGGAGGTTTACTCCCCTTACCACTCCAAAACCCCCTTTTAAATGGGGTGCAAAATACAATATATATATTAAGGGAGCGGGAGGGGTGGGGGAGGGGGACCCTCTATCCCCCCCCCACGAAGCGCAAAAAAGGCATTGTTACAAGTCGAAACGCGTTTGCTCCGCTCCGCTACGCTTCGCTCCGCACTTATTTATTGCACCCCTTACTTCTGTCAAAAAGGGGCCGGGCCTCCGCCGCTCCGCTACGGCCCGGTGCCAATGCCGGTACAGAAAGGTTTTTTGACATTCACTGCGGTTATGCTCGTTGTATGATTTTTTGTGGGAGACCCCACGGGGGCCCTCCCCTCCCCCTCCCCTTCGCTATCCCCCTCGCCGACCCCCTCACTATCCCCCTCGCCCACCACCTCGCTCACCCCCTGGCTCACCCTCTCGCTCACCACCTCGCCCACCCCCTCGCTCACCCCCTCGCTCACCCCCCCCCCCCCTCATTGCCCATTACAAAGAAAACAATTTTTTTCGTTTATTCACTTCTTTTTTGCCTCCCAGCGTGGGTGGGGGGGAGGGGCAGAGGGGGGCTCCCCCTCCTCCCACGCTCCCTACCACCTATTTTTGGACTGCAGGATACTAAAAATTTAACTTTTTTGCTAATTATAACCACAAACTTCAAATATTTAAAAAAAAGGGGGTTTCCTCACTTTTTGCCTTTAGGGGGGGCATGTGGGACCCCCCCCCCACCCCCCACCCATCCCCCCCCAAATTCATGCCGCAGGATACTAAAGCTGATCCCAAATACCTACCCGACAGTAGGTAATGCTTACATAAAACATACACACCTTTTTGAAAACCTTCATCCATTCTACACACCACACGGTTTATTTTAGTGTAATCGGTTATAAAATTAATGTAAAAGTATTATTTCCTTGAAATACTAGCATATAAACGAAATTAAACGAATTTTTGACGAACAAACGAAACAAAATGCACCGGACCGAGCGCCGCGCTGTGTCGCGGTCGCGGGCTGAGCGGGGGTGTGACGTCAAAGCGTGAGCGCGCGTAAACTCGGAAATTTTAAAAAGCGCTTAAACTTCTCGTCGTCATAACTTCGGAAATACTGCATGTATTGAAGTGAAATAAAAACTAATGTAATGTACATGATCTACGCTAAGATTTTAAGTGTATTTTTTAGTAATATTTTGACCCTTTTGTGTTCCCCATTGCAACGCCATTTTACGATAAGCGTTCTAGGAAATCAATTCACTCACGCTGCAGTTGATAATTGTAGCGAAATATCTATGGGCCCAGCATCCAATGAGAAAAATCGAGATGTGCCTGTCTTTGCTACTTTACGCATGCCAAAATGAGCGCGACAATTTTCTCGTTTTATCGTGCGTGGTACGCTAGCCTTACTGACAATTCAAAAAGAAGATAAAATGTCCGGGGTGAATTTAACTCCACCAACCAATGTCAAGCAATACAAACCTACAATCAAGCAATCAAAATCGATGAAATCTGTTGAATTTTTTTCTGAGTTCAATAGTAAAATAGATGCAATAAGACTGAAGGTCAAGCCCGCATTGTGTTGTCAATTGTAAACACTTATCTATCCCGTATACCTACTTATAACTACGTCTAGTCGGAGCTAGATAATACAGATGCATGCAAATTGTATGTACATAACTATTGCGACTTCCGTTCTATATAGTTCATATGCTAATTCTATCAATATATGTGCATAATTTGAAGAGTTGACTCTGAAGGAAATATTCGTATATTTATTGCCTTTTCTATTATGTAGCCGTATTCCATCTCAAGTGATTTCGTTTTGAAAACGTGTAATCTGCCCGAATTCTGTTGATGATGGAAACAATCGATGCTGTAACCTGACCATAATGTCACCTTTTGATACTGAATCCACAGATTTCACGATGACTCGATGTAAAAATAGAGATCTTATACAGGGTGAAATTGATATCATTAGCATCATTTTAAACTAAGAGTGTACCCATAAAACTGAACAACTTTTACTATGGGAGCAAACTGATCGCAGCAACTAAAAAATCAGCTGTCCCATACTAAACTGCAGTGCCTACTCGACCCAACAGACTGTATGCAACAGCAGATTTTTTAGTTGCTCCGATCGGTTTGCTCCCATAGTAAAAGTTGTTCAGTTTGATGGGTAGACTCTTAGTTTAAAAGAATGCTAATGACATCAATTTCACCCTGTATACCGAAAAGAAAATGCAATAAATAATTAGTTCCGGGTTAAACCGTAAATTGACGGGCTATGTTTACAAGTCTCACACCGAACGTTTGAGTGTGAAACAAACAGGGTTCGAAATTATCAAGATAGTTATCATGATAATTATCCAAGGTGATTCTCAGTTTTGAGTTAAATTTCTAACACACTTTTCGTGATCGTGAGCTTCTTTTTTCGCGTGATCGCCTACACGTGGCGTGACAGCTTTTGTTTTTTCAATCTTGACTATTATAAAACTGTAAATTTTTGAAAAAAGAATTTAGTTTGTTTGTTTGGGTGTTTGTTTGTTCGAGTATCACGCAAAAACTACTGAACCGATTTTGATGAAACTTTTTTTGTTTGGTAGCGTAATATCTGACTTAAAATCTGGTATATAATTTATGCGGACGAAGTCGCGGGTAAAAGCTCGTTACTTATATAATTCATCATCATTCTCTTGCCCATTTCCCATTGTTTGGGGTCGGCGCAATATGTCATCCTCTTCCATTCATCTCTCTTAGCCGTCGTCTCAACACTCACCCCCTTTTTTACACATATCACCTATCCTATCCCTATCCTTCACACAATCCATCCATCTTTTCTTCGGCCTGCCTCTCCTACCACTGCCATCCACATTCATACTTAACACTCGTCTCGTAACATGACACTCATCCCTCCGCATTACATGCCCATACCACGATAATCTATTACCCTGCAATTTTTCCGTCATAGGTGCTACTTTCAAACTTCCTCTAATATACTCATTCCTAATCTTGTCCATTCTAGTTACACCACACATCCATCTCAACATTCGCATCTCAGCTGCATGCAGTCGTTTCTCATCCGTCCCTTTTGTGGCCCAACATTCTGATCCATACATAACGACAGGTCTTATTATACTCTTATATATTTTTCTCTTCAATTTGAGGGGGATTCGGGAGTCGCAAATCGTTCCCGTAACCTGCCGCCACTTCATCCACCCTGAGTTGATTCGGTGCTTCACGTCGCGATCTATCTCTCCATCGTTTTGTATTAGTGAATTTTCAACGTATAATTATCATGATAATTATCAATGATTATCCTTTCGAACCCTGGCCAGAATTACCTCATCATTATCAGTATGGCCGCAATCCATATTATCGTAGTAGATCTCTACCATCGATTAAAATATGATCTCGCTCGACAAAACAAGCATGGTAAATTGACACGAAGACGACAATTAACTTAAACATAGCTTGTAAACAGTACTTTATGTATCGTTTATGTCACTTAACGAGGTAATACCTGCAACTAACTGAAGTGAGTTTACGGGAACCAGCAGACTACTGCGTTCAACGATCCATTGAGAACTTAATTACCTGAAACAAAAGTGAATCAGATTATAAACGAGAAAAAATACAAATTACACGCGGACGAAAAGCGGGTAACAGTTATTAGAAGAAAAAAAATTAAAATTAAAAAAAAGAAACAAAAAAAAGAAACGAGAATAAATAAAAATGCACACATAAGTAGGTATATCATTACATTTCGCCAGAACATTTATATTTTGCTAGCTAGTATGCCACCCACGACAAAGCGACAAAACGAGAAACACATCATGCGCGTTCATTTTGGCCTACGTAAAATAACAAAGATGGAGGCACATCTCGATTTTTATCTTTTTCTCGGGGGTGGCATGCTAGGCAGGTAGAGGGCCTAGCCCCAACAAAACGAGAAAAATCGAAATCGTGCGTCTGCCTTTGTTACTTTACGTATGCCAAAACGAGCGCGCATGACGGTTTTCACGTTTTGTCGCTTCGTCATGCGTGGCATGCTAGCCCTTCAGCCAGCGCGACACTAAATCTCTTCGACGTCTTAATTGGACCGCATAAGTTTTCCTCACGTTGTTTTTAATTAACAAAACAACAAAAGAAAAGCTTAAAATTCTTGCTAAGTTTATAAATAGCCTCAGCACACATATACCTACAACAGTTCTATTACAGTAGTAAGTTGCGAAACATTACGAGTCGAGTTGTTTACTCTGCCGGCCTCCGTGTTTACGTTTACTACCATTTTTATACTCTTCTCTGTGAGAACGAAGAATTTTCTTACAAAAGTTCATTATTTTAGGCTTGCTTGATAAAAATAGGAGCGTCTAGGCTTACCCTGTCTAATAAGATTCGAGTTAGGGACTTTTTTTAGCCAATCGGATCCATGTGGGCGGGATACGGGCGGTATTTTGTTGGCTTATATTGCATGCTTTGTACAATGTTACCTTTTAACAAATCGAATGTAGCCAGCCATGAACTCAAAATGCGGCCCCGTATACGCAAAGTCAACATAGAGTTTAATTTCGAGTAATCTTTAGTGATTGTTTCATCGCAATCGGCAATCCTCAGGATTTCCTTCACCTTTGGAAACCTGCATAAGCTGAAGAATAAATTTCGATGCGTATGTGAATGTGAAGTCTACCAATCCTCATTGGGCACGCGTAGCGGATTAACGCCGACATAACCTCCTTGAGGGTAAGTGGGATCATACGCGGTGACGCATGACGGAGGGGCAGACGTCAGTCCGTCATGTGTGAAGCAAAGAAGTTGTATGAAACCGCACGCAGAAGCTCACACGGTGACGCTGACCGATGGACGCACCGTGTGTACTTCTACGTGCGGTTTCATACAACTCCTTTCTTCACAAATGACAGACTGACGTCTGCCGGTCTGTCATGCATCATCGTGTGTGATCCCAGTAAGCCTGTGCACTGCAGTAAAACGTATATAGGCTGATGATGATGATGAATCAGCAATCAAACAATAAAAAATTAAGAGTAACTATTTAAAGTTTTCAAGTCAATTCAAATACATATTTCAGAGGCATAACTTTACTCTTATTATAAAAATAATTCATGAACAGAGTGATCCCAAAACAGTAATGTTTTTGAACTTATCGGGATTTAAACGACAAGTAATTATCTAAAACTTTCGTTTATAAACTCTTACGATAACCTATATTTTATCTGTTAACATTCCCGGAGTTTAGATAAAAATTAAAGAAACTCTTTGACAGTTAGTAACATAGTAATTGATATGATAACTGGTTGATTGATGGGTTCATTTTAATAATAAATGCTTTGATACTGTCGACAACAAAGTTGTTTCTCCCTCAATCTGCTATCGAGTCGATGGCATTTCATTCTAAATTCTTTACAGCACAGTATTTCGCCACACGGATATATCCGTGTGGCGAAATACTGTATAGAAGGGTCGGACATGAGGTATAAATGCGGTGTTACTCCTCAAACTTTGGACCATCCTATCCTGCCCTGACACCTGCACGCGAACGGAGCTTATGGACGATTGGACGCTAGCTGTTGTGCTATATATAGACCCTTCTATCCCCACTTTTAAACAGGTTGTCTTTACTCCGGCCGACCTGAGTTCGGAGTCTATTAAAATGGGATTGGGTTTGTCGATTACACCCGGAAAGATGGGCCTACGTTTTACCACCTTGGTTCCCAAAGAATGGACGTCGCCGTCAGGATCGACCCCGGAAGAGATGGAGAGACGACCTGGAGTGATATTCTCTAAGCGCAAACATCGGATGAAACATCGGCGAGCTGTCAATTCGGTTCTTCAACGATCTGAAGGATGCAAGAGCGATGATACCTTAGAGAATTGCACTCCTGGATGCCTTCGGCGAAGAGTGTATGGAACTGGCTCTGGACAGGGATGAATAGAGGATAAAGGCCTGGGGAGGCCTTTGTCCAGCAGTGGGATGAAAAATGCTAAGGGAAAAAAAAATTCTCAGGGATAGCTTAACTTTCTATTAGTGAAAGAATTTTTAGATCGGATATGCATATACATTTTAATCTGTATACAATGTAAGTAGACAAGAGCAATAACAATAATAATACTAAGTAGATAAATAGGTTCTTTTGTTCCGGTCTGTACGAGTTATTTTACAGTAAAACTGATAAACAATAATAGATAAACATTATAAATGTTCAGCTGATGTCCTCTGTATTTATGAACTTTTTATTGTCTGTCATATTTTATGTATGTTATGTATGTATATAGAGGTGTTTTAAAAACAATATGATCGGACGATATTATATCGATACCAAACGACAATTTCTTTAAAACCATACTGGAAAGGAAGATAGAGGGGAAGAGAGAGGAAGACCTAGACAAATAAATAATTAAATTAGAATAAAATAGATACTTAAGGGGGGCTCCCATACAACAAACATGGTTTTTTGGCAGTCTTTTTGCTCGATAATGGTATGGAACCCTTCGTGCGACAGTCCGACTCGCACTTGGCCGGTTTTTATTAACATATCCTTACAAAACGTTTTCGACTTCAGATAACAAAATTGCAACGAAGATAAGCTATCGAATTGATTTTCCAATCATTAACCAACCAAACATTCATTACCAGAACTCTTGAAACTCCACACAAGTAATGCTGTCTCCTTTCTTCAAAATATGATAGAGAGAGAGGTTATAGTAACAATGCACGTACAGTTTAGAATATAAAGTACTTATTAAAGAGACTGGAAGTTAAGATGTAGCGTGGGCGTGGTACTGGGTAATAATTTCATTGTATTACGTAGGCCAGTGGCCTCTAATCTCTTCTATTAAATAGAACTGAGTAGGTATTTCGCCTGTATTCATAAAAATATCGAGTGCTGGAGCGCACTTCAGCTCGCTTTGATGATTCAGACGATCAAACTGAACAACTTTAACTACGAGACTAACATTGAAAACGCGAAAAAAATAATTATGGAGCCACAATTTCATTTTTAACCGACTTCAAAAAAGGAGGAGGTTTCTCAGTTCGACCGTATATATATATATATTTTTTTATGTGTGTTCGCGGATAACTTCGTCGTTTATGAACCGATTTTGATGATTCTTTTTTTGTTGGAAAGGAGATGTTTCGAGGGTGGTACCATGATAAGGAAACCAGGATCTGATGATGGCATCCCAGAGAAATCGAGAGGAACCTTCGAAAATTGTAGTGCCGACTAGTGAGTTTGTTAGTTTAAAGCACTCCTATTAAATCGAACTAATGAATTCACCACTGAAAATTGTGAAATAAACAAAATTTTAACAAAAAATTAAAACCGCCTTCAAAAAAACTAAAAAGATAAAAAATAATATTGAAGCCTATGACTTTTTCGTTCGCATCATAAGAACATTAATTTGTTTTATTGAAGTCGGTGTCAAGCCAAGCCGAAAAATGCAAGCCCTGTCGCGAATCGTACCGGCTTGACAGCGACTTCAATACAACAAATTAATGTTCTTATGATGCGAACGAAAAAGTCATAGGCTTCAATATTATTTTTTATCTTTTTAGTTTTTTTGAAGGCGGTTTTTTAGCCATGGTGGTCCAGTGGCGAGTAACCTTGCCTGACGTGCAGGAGGCGATGGTTCGATCCCCGTCCAGGCAGACTCGTACCAATGAGTTTTTCGGAACTTATGTACGATTTGTAACACAACTGGCTTTTCGGTGAAGGAAAACATCGTGACGAAACCTGCATGCTTCAATTTCGGTACTACTAGTGAAACTTGGATGTTCTGAAGTTTCAGAATATCTCTGACTACCCCCTCGGGGAATATAGTCGTGAGCATATGCTATGCTATGCTATGCTATGCTAATTTCATTTTTCACGTTTCTCGTGAGAACCCCAAACGTTCTAAGTTCAAAATTATTGTTTCGCAATTATAAGCTGTCTCGTTTAGTGATAAGGTATAAAATTAAGTGTAAATGCACATGATCAATTTGTCTTACACAGTGGCAGAGGGGAAATGCTAACCGCAAGGCCAGTTCTTATAAGTCAAAGCTTTTAACAGAAGACACAACACACGCTTCGAATCGAAACATGCAGGTTTCCTGTTTTCTTTCACCGAAAAGACAGTTGTGTTGCAAATCGTACATAAAAACTCACTAGTTGGTGTTAAAGAAGTAGGTACCTACCTACTACTTCATAAAGCTTGATCGTGTTACTCAATTACATTGAAACAGCTGGATCAATATTTGAGATACTTTGGCAGACACAGTTGTCCTAGATTACCAAGTGCACGCGGAAGTTAAGAGAGTTAATATTTTTCTATATAAATTGTCTACAAGGATTAAAGAATTAGGTTAAATAGATAGAGAAAGGTGAAGCAGATGGATGACAATAAACGTACTAGCAAAAATGTGCAAAAAAGAAACGCGAGCCGCACAAAATTTTTACAAAAACATTTTTTATCTCAATATTTTCAGCGGTGAAATACATTGGGGATGACAAATGTTACATAGATACAAAACAATGTGAGTCGCGTTGCAGGTTTGTTATTGGGTAGTCGCAAGTAGATTGCCTGCTCCCCGGCCTACAACGAAGGTCCAATTGTATGGTGGCACAAAAAAAAAACATGAAGTCACAAAATATTTATAACCGTACATCGTACACCTTTGCCGTACACCTTTGCTATTTAAACTAGAAATTGGAAAAATCATCAACACTTAAAATGAAACCACAGTTTTATGATAAAAATAGACCTATCAACTTTTAAGGAATTTTAATAATCTCCGAAGCGCTTCATCAGATCTTTGCCAAAATAAGAAGGGATCTATGTATACTATAGGTGGTAACTCCTTTGCATATATCCCAATCCGTCAAAAAAGGTTTTTGAAGACGGTTGAAATTCATTTCAGCAAGCTTTTTTACAAAAGGTGACAGTCGGTTGTACGCCTGCAAGTAAAGGGTTTATGACTGATGACCTAATAAGCGACGGCCTTGGTCTTTTGACCGAAGTTAGTACCTACGATGATGGTATACGATGACGAACCCTCTAGTCTAGAGTCACGCTTCAATTGCTTGCCTTATCGGGAAACCGCAGCTGTCGGCAACTTAAGACTGCATTCACAACGGAACTGAGCAAAATAAAACCGGTCAAGTGCGAGTCGGGCTACTGCCGCGCCGAGGGTTCCGTACCACACCACCACACAACATTAACTTACAAAAAAGTTTTGTTTTCTCCGGGACCTTTAGCGCGAGACCGACTCACACTTAGCCGGTTTTTATTACTTGTTGTTATACTGTGGAGTTTGCTCTATAATCACACCAAGTTTGACGCTTGTATGTGTTACCGTTTTTACGATAGAGCGAGAAGAAAAAACGTTGATAAAAACTAGTTTCTTGTATGAGGACCTCCCTTAATTTCACCCTTTGGGTACGAAACCCTAAAAACGAGTAATAAAATACCTAATCCACTAATAACATTGCTGAAGATTTTTTTTCCAAATGGGATTGCGCTTGGCTTCAGCTCACCCGGTGGAAAGTGTAGATGAAGCCGAGGATGTAGCGCGCTCAGCCCAGCAAAAGCCTATTAACTCTTCTAAAAATATCCTGATTGTATTTGCTCGGAAAAACAGACGCAGGGAGAGAATTTCAAACCTTACCGGTTCTCAATAAGAGGATGCGAAATTGCGAACCTTTTTGTGCGGTTTGTCAGAATATTAACATATCGTATGCAGTTTCGCAATACGTCTTGTCGTACGTTGGTGAAAGGGGAAAGGTGGAATCAGGTCATAGCACCTGAGCACATACGATAAAACACCGTCAGATATGAGACTAATTGGCGAAGAAAATGAAGGACCGATATAGCCAATCAGAATCAGTCAGAATGCAAAGTCATCATCAGCCTTTCATCGTCGACTGATGCACATAGAGGCCTCTCTTAACTCTTTGGGGCATGGTGGTTGAATTTTTTGTCACCTTGAATTGGGATTCATTGTCAGCGATACTAGATGGCGCTGACAATGAATTTTAGTGCGGGGTGGTAGGGGATTCGACCACTGTGCTCCAGAGTTCAGGCGTAACAAAAAAACTTTATTTTATGACTTAAAAAATGGGGGCCATTTACGTAATCCAGAAAGGTCCAATCGTCCCACTTCTCTTTAGGGTTACGTAGTCAAACAAGGAAAGAACCATCGATATATAAGTCTACATAACATTATTAGCCTTACCTTGATTCTAGTAGTTCCATTTGGAACTACCTAGATAATCTGTGTAATTGTCCAAGATATTTATATGTATTTACTTTGTAACTTAGCTTTTACGAAAATATACAACCCAGTTCAACATAAAATGGTTTCTCAAGTATTCGTAAGGCACTTCTAACTGCAATAAGCATTTGAAACGAACTCATCCATATATAATTGGCCTCCGGGTGCAGACTTTGTCAATTCGCCAGCAGAAGGAATGCGAGGACCTTTTTTATTGCCTTCCTGGTCTGAATTGGGTTTTATGGAGTCATAACGCGTGTTATTAGGTCGCGAGTGGAAGCGTATGACCTAATCGTAAAATGTTAATTGAGTTGTCGTTTCACATGCATAAACTTACGGGCGTATTCTCTTTAGGGGTGGTCAGAATCTTTACTACCTACTGCCAACCGTTTTATTAAGGGTGCTACACCCAATCGCATTTTTTTTCATTTCTTAACAATAACATTATAGTAGGTACAATTTTTCCAAAAAACAAGAATGTCACATTGTAGTCATTGCTGATTGATTATCTATTCATCGAGTCATTACGGATTTGTTTTTATATTGTTTTTAGTCAAGTGCGAGGGCAACACAAGAGGCTTGGTTCCCTCTTCAACAGAAATCCACATAAAAACGTAAGATATTTTGTTGGATTTTGCAAGTGTGTGCGTTAAACACAGATAACTCTAATCTTTTTTTTTATTTGATGAAACAGTAAACTGCTACGATCAGAGGTGTAGGATATTTCGACATTAGTCCCTTATTATATACAAAGTTGTTCAGTTTGATAATCGGATCATCTGCTTAAAACATTCGTTAGGAAAGACCCTAGACGTATATATTTCTGAACGTGAGTCACAAGTGTTCTTTAACAGTAGTTCGGCTCAATTGAACATCCAGCCCTCTGGCCCAGCAACAGATCGGGACCATTCATTGCTCAGACGCTAAACTGAGACGCCAGATGGCGCTATAACTCGCATTCCGCGCTATTATAGCCGCAGGGCCCGCGATAAAAATACCGCATCGCATTAGGGATATGATGTCAGAGTTGATCTCGTGTTTGGATTGTTAGATGGATGCTGGGAATTTTTGGATTAAAATGACATGTCTCTTATTTAGAAGCTCTCCCCCGTAAAATATCGTAAACTTAGAACAGGTACAAAGCTTACTAAAAGGAAGTAAATAACATAAGCCTATCATCATCATCATCAGTCTATATAGTCCCACTGCAGGGCACAGGCCTACCCTCAAGGTGTAGTGTAGACGTTAGTCCAATGCGGATTAGTGGAAGTTTGGTGTGAATAACTTCTAACAACATCATCATCATCAGCCTATCATCGTCCACTGCTGATCAAAGGCCTCTTCTACGGCGCGCCAAAAAACTCTACCCTCGGCCTTCCTCATCCTGTCGCTCCCCGCCACCTTTCTTAGGTCGTCGGTCCAGCAGGCAGCAAGGCGTTCCACTCTACGCCTGCCAGTTCGTGGTCTGTAGAATTTTGACTCCCCATCGTTTGTCAGTTCTTCGGCAGATATGATCAGCCCATTGCCACATCAGCTTGCTAATTATCTAACATTACTAACTCAAAGCCGTTAGAACGTATAGCTGGCAGCTAACTAGTGACTACAGCAGTAATTGCTTCAGCGTTCGTATCAGCGTTAATTCTGTTACTCTACGCTTGCAACAGATAATTCTATTGGGAGTGGATCTGAGATAACGAAGAACGTCGGGGATATTATACTGAAGATAATGGAGTAATTTTCGAAGGATGAGTACAGAGTTTCAGACGAAAGGTTGATTTCATGTCGATGAAGAACTTGAGGCATATGCGACAAAGAGAGGATTGTCGAATACCCCAACGACAAAAGCGTAATTAACACATTCGCTGCTCGTCGCAAAATATGAAACTTGACGGCTAACACCACCGAAATGCGATACAAACTGTCTTACTAGGCGGGTTCTTAGGCGCTATTTTTGCGAACCTAAGAGACAGGTCACCAGCAGTGTACGTGTTACATACATAAGATGAAGATGTAACTTGTTTTCAAGAGCTAAATAAATAGTGCAGCCAGCTTTTCCGGGCACATTGTTTCGACTCTAAAATGTGACTTACAAGAGGAGGTGCAATAAATATTGCTCGCCTCTACAGGTCATTTGTTACGACTTCAAAATGTGACTATAAGGCGGAATCAGACATCAACAACACAAACACAATATTAATACTATGGATGAGTCTGTCAGGATATCACTAAAATTTGTTGGAAATCCAACAGCAGTGTTCAGTGAAAGAAACAAAATAGGAAAGTTGGAACATTAACAATACAACAGATTATTGGGAAAAGATACCTTTTCCTCCAGTGGATGGACAAATCAATCAATAAGTATGGATCCCATATCCATATTGATTGATTGGTAATGAAATGTTAAATAGATACAAGTTTATAGTAGCGAAACCAAATATGTAGAAGATTATGAAAAGAAAGCTCTGCAGGAATGAATGCAAAGCCATTGATCGACGATTCATATTGTATCCAAAACACCAGGCACGACGCATCGCTATATCCCCTACTATTAGTTCACAGCTTAAAGTATGTAAGCAAACTATAGAGCTCGCCTAAACGAGTATGAACCGTGAGCATATGTATGAACAAAAAGTGACAATTACTCGTTCAAATAGTACCAAAATAAAATTCGCCCTGACTGTCAGTGTGAATATTAAAGAGCAATATTCAACCATCTATATATTCGCATAAACGTCTGTCTATCATGGAAATTTTCAAAATTCTAGGACCTGATCAGGTCCGTGTTGCTACGCTAGAAAATGTTGCTCACTCTCGTCAAAGGCTGAAACAGGTGCACGCTTTCTATAGCTTGCTAACATACTCTAAGCTTCACAGCTTTTGGTTCGTTCCCTTTAATTTGGACTTCTAAAATTCTCATACCCTCAGCCGTTACCCAGTGTTAAATATAATTCTTGAAAGAAACATAAATTAAATCAAATTCAAAATGCGTCTATTTTTACCACTCATACTTTATTTTTGACCAACGACCAGCCATTTCCTGTCATGCCTTTTAAAATATGACAGCATGCATGACGGGGATGACAGCATATTATGAATAATTTAATGATGAAGATGTACCAACTCAGTCAACACCTATACCTAGTGGTGATTTCATTTTAATGGTTAAACGTTATTTTAGAGACCTGTCATCATCAGCATCGATTATAAAAGAACTGCTAAGATGCAGTCATGTAAACTCACTAAACCTTTGTCTGAAATGACATGAGTGTTTACGTCGCGAGATGAAGTAATAAATACTAAGGCTGAGATTTAGAGAAAATTTTATTGAAGTCTTAGTTCGAACTCCCGTATGTCAAAATCCATACATTTTCGACCCTACTTAGGCGCTGTCCTATTGCCATCGCTCGCGCGATCATGCGTTCGACCGATAAAAATCATTGTGCCACTGTGCGTTTAAACATACTTATATCTGCGGAATATCCTATAGAAGGTCATGCTATCATGAGATGCGATCGAATTGTTCTATTTCTATTCAGATATAAGTTATGTTTAAACGCACAGTGGCACAATGATTTTCGTCGGATGAACGCATGATCGCGCGAGCGATGGCAATAAGACAGCGCCTCAGACTAAGCATGAATAAGCTCAAGCTCAAACGAAGTCCGAATTTCGGCCTAAGACAAAAGTACATGAAATGCACCCGAAATCTACGAGCATGTATGAAAGGTCTAATGGATGTTGAACAGGCCAATGAGAGATAAGCGTGAGTAATAATGTACGACTATGTATTGTTTTGTTGTACAATAGGATTGAAGTTGGTGTAATTAAATTCAATTTATGAAAAACAACTGACACTAACAAGCATTAGTCATACGGATTTCGGTTAAATTGATTGACACATTTATCACATGGTCCAGTGACTAAGTTTCGAGTAGACAATAGTAGTGGCTGCAGGACCCGTACGTGCGGGAATGCCGTGATGATATCCGATTCATTACGTTGCATAGCGTGCGTATCATTGTCAATATATCTATTTTCACATTTCTGTCTCCAACGTGAGCTAAATTCATCAGTTTTGACAAACTTTCTTAGGCAAGATTGATGTCCATGACATTTTATTTGGATGTATTCTGGATGCACAAGATAGTGAATGTAATCTTCTGCATTTATAAGATTTTTTTTTAGCAAAATCCCACGCATCAGACTTGACACGTACGGAATTTTGCCAGACCGTAGTACGAGTACATACTCGTACGTCGAATCTGTGAGGCCACCCTAAAAGTGTTTTTCTAGGGTTTATGTATAATGGCCGCCAAACATGTTGAGGAAGACGTTGACTGCGCAGAATACAATTTATAGGCGAAGCGCTACTATCATACATAGCTGTCCCCCCACCCCCGCCCACTTTTCAAGTTATTTCAGTTCTAGGTTCTTTATGATGGGATTAATGATGGAGTTGTATTAGTATAAGAGATAAGTGTACTTTTTGCAACCATCAGCAGCAAGGCTGATTCAGTGTTTATGGGGCGTAGAGCATTTCTGTGATGGGGATGGGCCAGGTCTGCCTGCATAACTTCAGTCGGTTTAGGAGTTACAGACGTTTAAAGGTCGGTAAATCAGCTGCAGGCTGATCTTATGATATTATTGTAGTATGCACTGTAACTATGTGAACAGTACAAAAACTGTCATGAACTGCCACCGGTTTGCTCTACTCTACACCCCATAAACCCTGAATCAGCCTTGCTGCTGATGGTCGCAAAAAGTACACTTATCTCTTATAATATATTGGGGACTAAATTTCAATGAGCTTAAATTACGACTTTAATTATATTTCATGCTTTGACTGTTGGTTACCTAGTTCATAGATCTTTGTCCTATCCAAACACGAGTGATAGAGTCATTATCATTATTAAAAAGTCATCAACTCATCAACCTGTCTCATTTTAAAATCAGTCATTACATTACGCAAGAAGAGTGACTCATCAAATAACTTTATTTACCCGAAGAACACGTTTTAGTTATTGTATTGTTTACAAATCAAGTTCTGAGAATACTATTCAATAAAGTTTCGTGTTTATGGAAAGCTAAACTCTACTAAATCGTGATGAATTTATCTGCTACTTTATGATTGCTGTCTGTGATCTAGACTAGGAATAATAACTAATATTACATTTGAAAGTGAATTTGCACATTTTGTTCCACTTTCACGCCTCTACCGAACAAATCTCATTTCAATTTAGTATGTAGGCTATGATGTGGAGATTTGCTATAACTTCTAAACTTTCCTTCCAAACAAAATAAACACTTGTTCAATGTCCACTTCTATGATTTCAGAAAGTTTCCCTGATGAAACCGGTGTTCGTCTGGGGCACACTGGGCAGTCAGCATAGATACGACTATTGCTAACTAGCTACTCTACACTACAGCACGAGTGATTGCCATGCGATATAGCTCATACAATAAGCATAGCATAGTCAGAAATATTCTGAAACCTCAGAACATCCACGTTTCACTAGTAGTAAAGAAACTCTGTCCAGTGGGACGGGGAATGAGCCCGTCGCCACTTGTAATGGACAGTGGGTACAATACATGCCACGATGTTCTCCTTCACCGAAAAGCCAGCCGAAAACTCATTGGTACGAGTCGGCCTGGACGGGGATCAAACCATCGCCTCCTGCACGGAAGGCAAGATTACTCACCACAGCGGGGCTGGTACGCCAACGCTGGTACGCTAACCAGGTCTACCCAATATCAAACTGTACAAAAACATGTTTAGTCATTCCTTACAGTCGCACACAAATTGCCATAAGAGTGACAGAGCTAGATTAGACGTTAATCTGTTACGTCTGTTAAACAAATGTCACCAATTTTTAAGGAAATTCGAGCAAAATTCGTTCTTAACGTAAGGAAATTGCTAAGTTTTCCAGCTGGAGGTCTGGTGACAAAATGATTCAAGACCATAGATTTATATATTACTAGCGTTATATATGTCTTTGTTCAAGACGGTTCCGTTTACTATTGACATTTCACTTATTCTAATGGGCGGTTGTCATAAATGTGAATGGATGTCAAGTAGCGTTTCTATGTCTTGCTTTATATTATTATCTACCCCTATATTTTATCTTTGGGTATAACACATTCATCTGTCAACTCGCCCATACGTTTGACAGCTACGCGCGCTTAAATCTTTTCGTTGGTTGAAAAATATAACTAGTATTTATAATTTATAACATAAATTATGAATGGTGACCACAATGCTAAGCCCTTTTACAACCACAACAATGGGCAATGAAATAACTAGGTACTTGTGTACATTATCACAACATCTCGTCATGCCGTGTGAAGATATGAATTTACATCCTACCACGTTAGTTTATTGTTGTAAACCTTACCTGCTTGGAACCAACATCGAAGTCAGGAAAAAAAATCAACAGTTCCATACATTTAGGATGAGTAATTGACGTTCTCTATCTAACAAAGTATTCCCACATTTTCGACTGAGTCAGGTCAACACATCTTTCATGGGGCACTGTATACGCTTTTATAATAAGATACCAGAGGATATTCTAAACTTACCAGACAAAAAGTTTAAGTCCCATGTTAAAAGAGTCCTCTGTAAAAAGGTTACTATAAACTCGATGATTATTTGAATGACCAAAATGTCTGGTCTTGACAATTTTACACTATGTAATGCAATATTGTATTTTCATTGTCCTTTGTACATTTTGTTTTGTTTAAAAGATGTGTGTTGTAGAGTTTCTGGCCGCATCTTCTCTCAACGGAACAACTTCCGACGCGGTGGTAGAGTCAAAAAATTACGTCAAAAAGCTATCTATGTGATATTATTTCGAATAAATTGTTTTTTTTTTTGCGATTTTGATGTTGCCTTTATCATGAAAGTGGTTTTAGTTTGAGTCAAAAGCAGTTCTTTGATATTAAAGCATTAAATTTTACACCCTCGTCTAAAGAATACTTGTTGGACTTTGTGAAGATAAACAGAACACTTCGCTGGTTTTACTATAAAGTCAATAAACTAACCCGTTGGATGAGGGCAGCGCATGACCGGTCGTTATGGCGATCCTAGGGGGAGACCTATGTCCAGTGGACGTCTATCGGCTGATGATGAAGCTAAACGTAAGCCTCGGTACAAGTGCATGCTTTTAAAAATGGTCGTAGTAGCGGTCGTCAGTATATAGTTAGGTACCTTTTACCACAGACCCATAAACATACTTTCAACAAAACAAAAAACAGCACTAAAGCGAAAATTATTATTCCCCCACACAGGCAGCCGAGAAAAAACTCAACGGACGGACGAAACGGCTCAAAAATTCAAATGTGCCAGCTACGCGACCGATTACAATAGCTGTTACAACTTTAACACGGGTAAATGAAGAGTGACAATCATCATTGGCAAGGTTACATCGTGGCCGACGTATGACATCATGCCATTTAAATATATAGACCGGTTGTCAGGATGTTTCTGTAAGGTACTGCAATTGGGTTTAAAAAGGTTGTTTTAAATTCCGTAAAGTATGCTTTTTAAAATGATAATTTTTTTTTTTTTTTTTTATGAGCAATCTTGTGATGAGAATATTAAATCGAAATGTTGTCATTTTAATAAGCTACTTGCCGAGCATTTTTTTTTGTCGTCGACGCACTGTGGTAATGGGCGGGGCACATTGCTCGCAGAACCGATTGCCGATGGGGCATGAGTAGCGACCGCGTACCGGAAAGCGCAACGTGAGTAGGGCAAGGTGGACCGACGACCTGGTGAAGGCGGCGGGAACCCGATGGCTGAGGGCAGCGCAGGACCGGTCGTTTTGGCGATCCTTGGGAGAGGCTTATGTCCTATGTCCAATGTTATTGATGATGATGGGCGCCAAGGACCAAGAAAGCTAATGCTATTAATTAGCAATCGGTAACTAATTTTGAGGGTCAATTGCTGTTAAAATGCCTTAAATTGACAAATCGACGAAAGCCCTGTTATAGTATAAGAGATAAGTGTACTATTTGCAACCATAAGCAGCAAGGCTGATTCAGTGTTTATGGGATGTAGAGCATCTCTGTGATGGGGTTGACGTCGGTCTGCCTGCATATCGTCAGTCGGTTTAGGAGATACAGCCGTTCAAAGGCGAGTTATGGGTGCAAAAAACGGCCGATCAGCAGCAAGGCTGATCGTATGATACTATTGTAATATGCACTGAGGCTATGTGAACAGTACAAAAACTGACGTGGTTCATCAGTCGGTTTAGGAGATACAGCCGTTCAAAGGTCAGTATGTGTGCAAAAAACGGCCGATCAGCAGCAAGGCTGATCATAGGATACTATTGTAATATGCACTGTAGCTAAGTGAACAGTACAAAAACTGACATGATCCGTCAGTCGGTTTAGTAGGTACAGCCATTCAAAGTTTCAAAAATTAATGGTAATAAAAAAATAATGATCTCCCGAAAGGATGATCATAGGATATTATTGTAATATGCACTTTAGTTATGTGAACGGTAAAAAAAACTGACATGATCCGTCACTCGGTTTAGTAGGTACAGCCGTTCAAAGTTGCAAAAATTTATGGTTACAAAAAAATAATGATCTCCCGAAAGGATGATTGTAAGATATTATTGTAATATGCACTGTAGTTATGTGAACAGTAAAAAAACTGACATGATCCGTCACTCGGTTTAGTAGGTACAGCCGTTCAAAGTTGCAAAAATTAATGGTTACAAAAAAATAATGATCTCCCGAAAGGATGATTATAGGATATTATTGTAATACGCACTGTAGTTATGTGAACATGATAAAAACTGAGATAATCGGTCACATGGTGTAGTAGGTACAGTCAGCAGCAATAAGTTGCATACACTTTTGTTCTACGCCTTAGTACTTAAGTGTAGTAACTTATTGCTGCTGACTGTACAACCGTTCAAAGTTGAACAAATTAATGTTTATAAAGATGTTATGACTACCGGAAAGCCTGATTATATGAAAGTATTATCATGTACCTACGCAGTAGATATGTAGACACTATTAAAACTGACATCATTGTCTAACAATTCACCGGTTATAAACGCTAAAATGAAAAAAAAAACAACGGGTTGCACTTCGGGAGTGCCGGTAGAAGTGATTAATTGAACACGAACGTTGTGCATTTTTGATATTTTGCAAAGGTTAGGGAATAATTTCGCGCAAATTGCTTTAATTATCAGTATGAAAGTATTTATGAGGTAAAATACAATTTTCTTTTATTTGCGCTACCGTACACAAACATGACAATTTATGCCGCTTAAACGAAACAACAGGAACAGGTATACATTTTCGGGTTAGGTGACAACTGCCAGTAAAAAATCTCGCCTTGCGGCGAGTTGCCACTCTTTAGAAATAGGAAGGGGACATGTCGCCTTCAACACAGGGCGAGTTGGGCGTTCAGAAAAAAGGTAGACCCGCCCGGATTTGTGAAAAGGGCAAATTATGAAGGGGGAGGGGTAGGTAGGTTTGTAGGTATGTATGCAGGTTGCTAGGTTTGTAAGTATGTATGTTATGTACTTACTTACTATGCTGGCTCAGGGACCCGAAGTGGGTCTTGGCCTCCGACAACAAAGCACGCCATTCATCTCTTTTCTGTGCCATCTCAGTCCAGTTGGGCACCTCCAGCTCCTCGAGATCCTTGGTAATCTGGTCTATCCAGCGATACCTAGGCCTGCCCACCGGGCGACGCCCAGAGGGTCGCCCCAGATACGCTCTCTTCACCGCACGATCTTCCCCCATCCGTTCTATGTGCCCGAGCCAGCGCAGTCGAGCAGATTTTATCTCTCCTAGTATGTTGGGAGTGGAAACTAGGTCTTCTATTTCCCTATTTTTCCTTATGCGCCAACTCCCATCTTCGTTCTTAGTCCCAGAATCATCCGGAAGATTTTCCGTTCAGCCACTAAAAGCTTATTTTCCTCTTTCAATGTCAGTGTCCAGGCTTCGCATCCGTACAGTAGGTACAGCCGTTCAAAGGTTAGTTATGGGTGCAAAAAATGAACGATCAGTAGCAAGGCTGATCATATTATATTATTGTAGTATGCACTCTACCTATGTGAACAGTACAAAAACTGACGTGATTCGTCAGTCGGTTTAGTGGGTATAGCCGTTCAAAGGTCAGTTATGGTTGCAAAAAAGGACGATCAGTAGCAAGGCTGATCATAATTTATATTATTGTAGTATGTACTCTAGCTATGTGAATAGTATAAAAATAGACATGAAAAATTTTTTTACCGCCATTAAGGCTGGTTATAAGACGGTATTGTTATATGCGCTGCACAGCGGTCCCGCTAGAGGTCAAAATTCAAAAAATCGGTTATCTTTAATTCCAATTTTGTTTTCATGAAAAGGTAGTTGAAAACCCATAGTTTTAGAAAATATAAAAATTCCCCCTTGTTTTCTAACAAAATCATTCATTTATTTGCATCGTAAGTCAGCGATTCCGCACACATTTTCCGTTATCGAAAAGTCGCAATTTACTGATCCGTTCGGAAGGTGATTGCAATAATTGTGTTTAGAAGTGGATATTGTGAATCATGGGGACTTAAGAAGAGGTTACGTTTTTTATTTCTGTAGTAATTAAACATCGTAAATATTGTTTATTTAAAAACTTCAGGTCTTCGAAGTACACCATCTTAAAATAAAATTGAAAAATGTTGATGCATAAACATAGTCTTTTAGTTTAGTTGCCCGTCGTAGCCCGTGACATTTCGGATACCATTGTGTAGCTAAAGGTGTGTCTTACAATATGAGTGCAATAAATTTACCCAAGAGTACCAAGGGACTTTATAATAAAGGTCTTCATATTGATGTTTTTTATGCGGCGCAATCCCTATAAGAATGAATACCCTTGAAAAGTGTCTCAAAAAACCTATATATGAGGAACTTTATGAATATGGACTTCACTTTTATACTCTTGGACATGTTTTTTTTTAATTTTATCCACGTGTCCTATCGATTAGATGTAAAAAAATGGCATATAGGGACTCCGGTAGAAAAAAATAAATATCTGAAAGGAGGAACTCATTCAGCAAAAAAAATGATAGAAATTGGGTCGTATTGCGTACCAGCCTCAAATAAGAGGTTGTTCTTCCGATGACGAAAACACAACACAGAATTTTTTTGAAAATCCTCAAATATCAGCGAAAATTGCAGATCTAAACAGATATATGTTCTGTAGTCAACAAGTCTTGTTGTCTGGGTGTAACATTAATAACGAAGAATATGCCACAGAAACTGCCAAGCATCTAGTAGCTGAATATCTTTGATATAATCTTCCTGCTTCAGTGAATAACATTCTTATTCACTGTTCTGAGGTAACAGATTATGGTATTCTTTCTATAGGAGAGTTGTCATCATAAGCTGCGGAAGCAAAAAACTAAGACTTAAAATACTTCAGACAACATAATACCAGAAAGAACTCAAGGATTACACGCAATAGCGACTTACTGAATCGATTTCTATTAACATCCGATCCCTACATCACCAGTCTCCAAAGTTTGCCTCAAAAAAAGAAGAGTTCACTGCCAAAATAGCGTTTGTCATTGATTTTAGAACGTAAGATGTAATTATAAAACCAATTTAAACATATATTTAAATTTTATTGAAACATTTATATTTTCGACCGCTGTAGTATGAACGCGGGACCACTGTGCGCTGTAGATATGTAACTAATATTAAAACTTACATGAAACGTCAGTTCGTACAGTATTTATAACTAGTAAACCAGCTTTATTTCACTCCTGTAAAACAAAAATAAATAAATAAAATGCATTTTATTGCCACACAAAAATACAAAATAGGTACCAAAAAAATTAACAGATTCATCCATAACACAGAAAAATTTAAAGTAAAGGAACCTTAAATCACCATGTATGATCATGTAGAGCGGATATTTGGATGCATAAATATGCATCCTATCTCTGACTTGTAATGAAAATTATCAATAAATATATGTCTATGTCTATGTCTATGTCCGGTTTAGGTAAATACCTAACTTCATTTTTCACTTTTCACAAGATTAATTTGTGTACAAGTCTTAATTTATTTATTTTATGACACAATCCCAGGATCGTTTCGAAGACCCGGGATGGCTAAAATATTTGGCTATTAGAACTTGATTGTAGTCGTGGTGTTCAAATGAACAACTCGAACAACATTAACAACTCGAACAACATGAAAAACTCGGGCAACATAAACAGCTCTGACGATTTGGTCAACTTATACAATGTTGTCAGAGTTGTCCAAGTTGACCGAGTTTTTCATGTTGTCCGAGATGTTTTGTTGTCGAAAGTACTTAATTGGACAACATGAACAACTTGAACAAGTCAAATTATTTGACCAATTTGTCCGAGTTGTCCAAGTCAACCGAGTTGTTCATGTTGTCCAAGTTATTCTACCTACTGTTGACTACCTACGAGGTATGCTCGGATCATATCTAACTACCAAAAAGGATAGACTAAGTTTTCACTCCAAAATTTCCTTCGGCACAGTCCTCGGTTGTGTTGTGCCCCTTGATTTTTTAACGTAATCGTAACTCAGCTCTCTCTGCTAGCAGTGATTAAGACTACGGTTTACGTTAGTATATGTATATAATTATTCTTTGAATACGAGTAGTATCTTCCTTGGTAACTACTGAAGGACTGATATAATTAGCATGTCAGTTTAACAGTACTTGCATAGCTACACCGCATAATCAGCCTTTTGTTGGAGATCGCAAAGCTCATGGTTGCAAAAGAATAATCTTTTGCAACCATGAGCTTTGAACGACTGTATGTAATCTGATTGACGAATCATGTTACCAAAACGCGGTAAGAACCCGTTAAAATGTTTAATTCTAGATTGAATCATGTTCATTACAAGCACAACATAGCATAGTACTTTTGACTATATTCCCCGAGGGGATAGTCAGAGATACAAATCAGGAAGATATCAAAGAGATAAAACTCTGAACATTCACTTTTCAATACTAGTACCTAACGAAACTCATAACCACTAAACTACTTCTAAGAATTTTTAGCACAGCAAGTTTCTTTTTAACTAGCGGTAATAACTGTTAAACTGACCGACATTATCACGTCAGTTTAAATAGTGTTAACATAGCTTCTGTGTATAGTAACTATAGTGCATATTACAATAATATCTCCTATGATCATCCTTTCGGGATATCATTATTTTTTATTGTAAAAAATAATTTTTGCAACTTTGAACGGCTGTACCTACTAAACCGACTGACGGATCATGTCAGTTTTTGTACTGTTCACATAACTACAGTGCATAGTACAATAATATCCTTTTTTGGTAACCATTAATTTTTGTTACTTTGAACGGCTGTACCTACTAAACCGAGTGATGGATCATGCCAGTTTTTTTACTGTTCACATAACTACAGTGCATATTACAATAATATCCTATAATCATCCTTTCGGGAGATCATTATTTTTTTGTAACCAGGATTTTTGAAACTTTGAACGGCTGTACCTACTAAACCGAGTGACGGATCATGTCAGTTTTTTTACTGTTCACATAACTACAGTGCATATTACAATAATATCCTATAATTATCCTTTCGGGAAATCATTATTTTTTTTATTACCATTAATTTTTGAAACTTTGAACGGCTGTACCTACAAAACCGACTGACGGATCATGTCAGTTTTTGTACTGTTCACTTAGCTACAGTGCATATTACAATAGTATACTATGATCAGCCTTGCTGCTGATCGGCCGTTTTTTGCACACATAACTGACCTTTGAACGGCTGTATCTCCTAAACCGACTGATGAACCACGTCAGTTTTTGTACTGTTCACATAGCCTCAGTGCATATTACAATAGTATCATACGATCAGCCTTGCTGCTGATCGGCCGTTTTTTGCACCCATAACTCGCCTTTGAACGGCTGTATCTCCTAAACCGACTGACGATATGCAGGCAGACCGACGTCAACCCCATCACAGAGATGCTCTACACCCTATAAACACTGAATCAGCCTTGCTGCTTATGGTTGCAAAAAGTACACTTATCTCTCGTAATATTAGGCAGAAAACTGTGTTTTTTATTTCTTAGTGGTCCGTTACGATCATCGTTTTTCTAGGAGTTCACGGTAAAAAAAGGTTGGGAAAGGCTGTCCAAGGGTATGGATTTGAGTGGTCTTTTTGAGGCTCACCTCAGACAGTTCGCTGTCACTTCATACAAATGGGAAAAACTGACAAGAGGTAAGCATGTGCGGTACCGAGTTAAGAAGACATACTGTCAAAGAAAAATATACTCTAACGCCTACTGTATCGTCTTCATCAGTCTTCCGAGAGGGGGTGAGGTAAAAATAATCGGTGGGGGGCAGAGAGTGCCCATACTATACAGGATGTAAGGAAAAGTATCCTTAACCTTTAAACCACATACTCTACCCATCAAACTGAACAACTTTTACCATGGGAGCAAACAGACCGGAGCAACAAAAAAAATCCGCTGTTGCATACCTACATTTGAGTCGGTATTGGAGTTCAGTATGAAACAGCAGATTTATTGTATGCTCTGACAGGTTTGTTCCCATAGTAAAAGTTGTTCAGCTTGATGGGAGTATGTGGTTTAAAGGTTAATGATACTTTTACTTACACCCTGTATTATTTAGTACCATACTCTTTCTTAACTGTGACAAACGTGAACTTAGGTTTAACCTTGTACCTTGTATCTAAGTTTCTGACCAATTCTCAAGTTACTAAAAACAAATCACGGTTAACTCATAAACATATTTACCCTGCATAAGTTTAGACACACGAGTTCGCTAAGTGACTTCATATAATGTGGTTAAGTTACCTTGCAAGCTGCAACGGCACAAATTATGCGTTTAACCTCAAAAGCAACGTGACATCATCTCTGAAGACAGCCGACCGGTTTCCATTCTCAGCAGACATCCAGGTCGCTGGTTAGAACTCGGATACACTTATACCAACGATTCCTTTTAGGAAATTACTAAATTCTAGAACAGAATAGAAATCGAAATCGAATTACAAAAGTATCGATTTGTCTTAGATTTATACGGGTTAGGGGGTAGACAGTTGCATTACTTTAAGAGGTGATTGTACTCATGATACTGAACAACTTTCTATAAGGAAACTATATGAAATTAGCAAAAAAAAATTGGACTTTCGAATCAATTGAACAGACGTTTGTATATGAAAAGTAGACTAGATCGAGCGATTAACTAAAAATAAAGACTAAAATCCTTATACTTCTTTCGCCTCATTGACATGATATACATCTTTTCGTACATGCCCGTTGGTTTAGATGGTGTAGCATCGCATAGCTCACCTTTCTGTAGGAGGTAACCGAATTGATCAGAGTATACGTACGTCCTACGAAGGCGCCCTTTTCCGATACTTCCATTCAAATCCGCCCGCTGTCGTTCATCTTTATCAAATTACTAAATCAAGAAGATACAGCGCGTAAAATTTAATGTGTTACGTATCAAACAGGGTGCTTCAACGCGCAAAACGGTTTTGTCGCATGCTAACCTAGTAGATTTCTGCTTAAAACCCTTTACAAAAATAATTGCAAGCCAGCAACCGATGACGCGATAAAGTTCATCGAACCAGGCGATTAGAGAGGCGTCTCGGCCATCCGGCAGTAACTGGTCCTACCTTACGGGCTGGCAATTCTAATTCTAGTTTATGAAGACCTGTTATTTTATAAACTCCTGGTACTTTTGTTAGATTGAACCCCTACTAAGCACTAGTAATTGTGGCTTATACTTAAAGCCGATAAGTCTTGATCAGGGTTACCATTGTTGGCGTCGCTTTGGCAGCACTGCTGGATTTTAGTATTTTTGTTTCTAACAATGCAAAGTTATACACATAGCACACCTTGGAAACATAGCTGTCATTTCAATACAGTTGGGAAAAAATTACATGAAGTAAGCATGTGCGATCTGAGTGAGTGCGAGCGAGACAGGGACACGCCATTGACGAAATTTTTCGGCACACTTCCTACCAGAGGGGGTGAGGTTAAAATTGGTGGAGGGCAGGGAGTGTCCGTAAGCACTGTAAACTGTATTTAGTACTAGATACTCTTTCTTATACTGTTGTTTTTAGCCTGTAGAATCCCACTGCAGGACAATGGCCTCTCACGAATGAGTGTAAGAGGGAGTGGAAAATGCTCCACCACTTATCCAGGTGGTGGATAGGTAGGATTTACGAGCCGTAATTCCAATAAATATCCCCGCCCCCCCCCCGAACTAAAAGTCTGGATAAGTGCTTGGCTGCTCTACTAAGAGTATCAAGGACGGGGTCACGGTCGCTAGTATTTTAGAAGCTCAAACTCATTTTGTCGCAGGACACGAGCCAAAAGGCTTCATTTTCACAGTGCAGTGTACGTTTTTGACTGCATACTATTGGGATACTTGCCAAATGCAGTTTCGATACGACCATCCATTTTTATGACTTCTGCAATATCTCCGATAGGCTGGAAGCTTCATCCAAGACTGGAAACTTACTGGAAGTAGTTTTCAAAATGAGCTGCAGACATACCGGTTTTTAAACATTGACTGATTCGCTGTTTGACCTCTGCTATACCAAATTGAGTGTAACTGGAGATCATAAAATTTTACACATGTGTGTAGCGAAGATAGAGTAAGTTGTTAAATCGCCTCCCAGAACGACTATAGCGCATGAATAAATATCCTGACAGAACGAAAGCTTCATCTAAGCGGCCGCTGTCGGTGCACACATGGCGCACGTTAGAGGACGTAGTGAATAGGAACAAATGCGCACCTACCATGGTCCACGCTATGTGTGAGTGCACCGACAGCACACGCTTGTATGAAGCTTTCGTTCTGTAGGGATATTTATTCATGTAGTCTATACCCCACGTGACAGTCGCTAGTCGTGCACAAACTTATTTGGCTATATTTTAAACAATGGTTAAACACGTTCCCGGGCGGTGAACGAGACACAATAGAACTTTTATTTTTATCACTGCTATAGCCGGTCACTGTCCAGGAACGTGTTAAGAGAATCGAAGAAAAATGTCAACAACAGTAAACCAACTAACAAAACCCGTCGACCTTTTAAAACTTGGCAACTGCTGGCAAGTTCAGAAGTACGTGATAAAATCCATCGAGTCAGAACAGCGAAGTATTAATTTAAAAGTTTCTGTAGAAAGATTATCTTCGAGATCGGAAAAGTTTCGCCACCCACTAACCCTTAAGCCTTCCTATTTCTCAAGACAAGAACTTTATAAAATTCCGATTTACCATTATATTCTATTCTAATCTTCAAATTGTAGCTATTGAGCTACAATTTGGACGCCATGATTGTCGATAATTTAGCCAATCACCAGTATAAACAGCAAATGTGATTGACGTTTTTGGGTAATCAATATTTTTGGGTTAATCTCAAGGATTTCTACAAAAACACACATCACAAAATGGTGGAGCCTCATTGCAAGCCGGAGGGCAGACACACGAGACCGCCCAGTAACAGACCTGCAACGTGACTAGAATAACCATTGATGAGATAGCAAATACAACATGACTCATATCCCATATGGGGTAGACAGATAGACAAGAACCCTAGGCGGTACACCCACGCTTTCAGGATCAATAGGTTATACAACCCACGCCCGATGAGGGCTTTAAACAGTGTATATTGCATTGATAGTGACAGCTTTGTTATAGTTAATCCCACAGAAATAAATCAGTTACTCCCGTTTCGTGCAGCGACTCTTAATAAGGCCCCTAACCTAGGGCCGAATTATATCTTTGGAAACCAATCAAGTAAAAATATAGTGTCACTTTAGTGTCCACTTCTGACACCTTAGGAGAAATAAAACTTTCGCGACAGCTTAGACAGAATAGTAAAAGATCGTTTGGTATTGCTGGATAGACCAGCCCAAGGAATATGGTAGACCAGCCCATCCAGTATGATTTGTCTACTTGCGCGCGTCCCGGCATTTTTCCATACTACTTGTCGCGGCAAGTGAGATGTTGCCTCTCTTTCAATATAGCGAATGCGCGCTCGAGGAGAGAAATAATACTACAGGGCTGGTCACCAAGAAGTCTCGATGGCACAGAATTATGCTATGAGTCTCGGAAGCCAAGACCCAATTTGATGTCACATATTGCACCGGCAGAAGTATTTATGACATCCCAAAAACAACAAAAAGTGTCATTTACACAAGTGAACAAACTTCAAAGTGCATTAAGGCAATTAAATATAATCACGATCGCTGAAAGAGTGAGTCAGTGAATGAGGTAATCGACTCAATACGAGAGGTCACAGCCTGTTTATTTATCGAAAGATGACGCTACGGAGACACGAGGTTATCTACATTTGTCAGGGTTATACGTAACCTTCTATATATAGATATGGTTTAATAATTTAGTGGCTATTATCAGTTTATTGTTGACTAGTGAACCCGACTAGCGAGATCGTAAAACCTTTTCGGCGTCGTAAGGAAATCCCTTATTAGCGGATGCTTACATAGTAAAGGTCTATGCTTAGAATTTGCAAGATTCAGCAAAGGGTTTGCCATTTTCGTTCCTCTTGGTTTGATTTTCTTAACAGATTCGGAGTTGAGATAATCCTCTACTTCCTTCTTTAATCTCGAAGATATTAAACATTCTTCGGATAGCACCAGCCAGCCCAGACGGATGTCGTATGCAGCGACTTTCCGTCAGACACCGTCAACAACCTTGATGATGGCTGCCGACTATAGCTAATGCACCTCTGATTGTATTGGTTTCCCGTTCTATCAGATCTAAGAGGACGAGAGAGCGGTTTTATGTATTAAGCGCACAAACTACGTACTTGTGCATCAAAAAATATCCTGCGTATCTGATTTCTAATATGAGTATTCATTCATTCGTTCATTTGCCAAAGAACGAAAAGAAGACCACCTGAGTATAGGCAACAAAGCAATGGATTTTACCCTACCTGGTCAACGTGGCGTAGGCAGGCCAACTCAGATGGTCTGATGTAGTAACGAAGGAAATAACGAAGTGGAAGAAACGGACCAGTAAAGCAGACCCCGCTACTCAGCGGGACAGCAGCTAGGAAGGTGATGTCCATTTGCACTATTCGTGATTTTTAAAACTCCTCGAGAATAGATCAGAATCCGTGACAGTATTTTAGTAATCTAGATCGCCTAGCTCCGCCACCCACGCCAACGAATGTAAGCGTGGGTGGTGCCAATTGTCGAGATGGTTCACAATCAGGCCTACTTCCTTAGTTTCGTGGGTATATCTTAATTTGCCTGATGGCTGTCCAGGAAGCTGATCAGACGATTGTACTAAAAGTTACCATACATTGTTGGTATTAAGGATTATTTCACGTTAGCTAACATCTGAATGTCAAACAAGAAGTAAGACGATAAATCTTTCTAATGAAGTATTCAATACTAAACCAGGCGAGGCCTCGTTTGCAGTCAAACGCATAAATTCATAAGTTTTATCATTCGAAAATATCTTGCAAAAGGTCTGAAGAGAAAATACTTCTCAGTGACTTATCGCATCGCATCAATCTTTTAATCCATCTGAGGACCTTGTGTACAATCTACCACATCAGTTCATCAACATATTAGGTTAGAAGTTAGAACAGGCAACAGTTCCGCTTTGCTGTCCCCTGTACCAGACTGGTACTAAGTTAAGTCTAATCAAGTAGGGTTGACCATATACGACGCTGACAAGGAAATGTCTTTCGTCAGTGACAGTTGGGAGCATAATTGAATTAATCATTGGGCTGATTTACGAGGTACCGTTTTTAAGAGACCTGATTACAGCAAGTTGACTTATGGCTGTTCAGAAACGGGACAGTGTAGCAACTGGGACGTGGAATTTAAAAGGCAAAACGATAAGTTGACATTTCTCTCTTCAAACACCGAGTTAACGAGTTTGCCACAAAAAAGTACGTCTTATATTTTGAACAAATAAATTCGCGTCCGCCCATCTTCCAAGTTTCCTGTATTAAGATTTCAATCACTTGATTAATGCTAAACTAACTTTCAAAGTTACTGAACAACTTTTTCTTTGGACCAACTTTAAAATCGCGAAAAAAAGCAGCTGTTCCAGAATGTGGTTGTGAAGCTATTAACATTTTCTATGGAACAGCTGGTTTTTTTTCGCGGTTTCGATGTCGTCTCCATAGTGAAAGTTGTTCAGTTCGATGGTCTAAATTCTGAAAAATCCTGTTTGATATGTAACGCGTTTATTTTTAAAAAAAAAATACAAATAAATCATGACTTTTATAAAAAAAAAGATTAAAATCATGTTTTTTTTAACCAGCTGCAAGTTTAAAAAAAGGAACGATACAGAAATTTTGCGGCCGAAAATAATCTTTAAAATACGAACGCCCATTTGCTACCCAACCGATTTAAGGTCAAAAAAACTAATTCTTCCTTTTTCGTATCCAAACATTCTTCGAACAGGTTTTGCGAGCCGGTCGCGATTATTTTTGCGTGCCGGTCTCGAGCGATTTGAAATTCGCATTCACTTCGCATCTCACGAAATGCAGCCAAGCTTCTTTTATCAAATAGTCAAAAGACCGTTACCGTTGTTAAGTACAGTTAAAAATAATTCGCGTAGCCACTTAGTGCGATGGTTTATCTTGAGCTTTTTAATTTGGCCGCTTCGGTTGGCGATGAGTCATGCTAGACGGTAAGGCTCATTGGATTTAATTCACAATTGAAGGGGCGGAGCGGGCACAGACTAAAGTAACATGTAATAGAATTAAGAGAGGTAATCAAAGAACAAAGACTGGTCTCTGCCATATTCTTGTAGTGTAGGATAACACGTCATCAGGGTGTCGTAGCCGGTGACTAATTCCATCATTTTCAACATCTTCGATGCCCTCACCTGCCGGTGACTAGTAGCAGTCTTCCGTTATACCAGATTTAGGAGGGTAGGGACGAGAGAGCATGTGTTTAGCGCATACTTAAATAAGACCGGTGATAGCCCGACGGCGGCGGTTCAATTCCTGGCCTGTATCAAGCCTGTATCACTAAGTTCTACGGAATTGATGTACGGTTGTATTCATTCATTATCACTAGCTCGACGGTGAAGAAAAATCGTGAGAAAACCAGAGATACCCGAGAATGAAAAGAAAATACCTTAAGTTCGGAGGTATTGTGTAAAAATATGGGTGAACTGATGGCGAGCACAACAGACCAGCAATGATTGCAGTGCTACATAACGAACCTTGCTTGCAATGGCCCAGTCAACAATTATATGCACTTAAAAATATTCTGAGAACCTGACTGCTTATAGAAAAGAGGTCGCTGCATTTGAAATAGGTAATTCATTCATATTCTTAATGTTTTATTTAATTAACCACATTGATGTCACAATTTTAGACAATTTATTACCTGTTCATTCTAACGAATGTAGTGTAGGTTGGTTGATATTAATAGTAGTGTGTCAAGGTCTCGTTAATTCTGGTAGCGAGCACACGAAAAAGTTTGTACGCTTGATCGCATTGTAGGAAGCTCACGTATGAATCGAATGTCATCGAGTGTCTGTGTTGACATTTGGTTAATTTGACACCACTTCTGATTGTATTTTTAGAGGTCTGAGCGCAGTCACTGGCATGATTAGTTCTAAACTAATTATTTCTTACTAATGAAGTTCCAATTCGTACGTTTAGAACTTTAGACCTAATTTCAAGAATCTGTGTTGGATTCTTGATATATGCTAAACACGGGGTATCTAAAACAGCATCCAAAAAAGATAGTTGAAGACACAGAACATAATAAGAGGGGTTAGAAGTGCAAAGTAGGCTTGCAAAAGGTGGGCGTTATGCAATGATTTGCATAACACCATAAGGCGCGCGGCGTGGTGCGAGCGAGAGGCCATGAGTAATTGTAGCAGCGTGAGCGGGAAGACAAGTGGCGATAGCCTTCTCCGAAGCAAAAGCGCTACATTGCATTTCTAATCCCTCTTATATAATATTCTGTGGTTAAAGATTTCCGACCAAACCAGAAAATGTATTAATTTAATAATTGTAAAGAATTTTTGGTAAAGATCCTATAACCCCAGTCATTCTTCTTATCTTATTTTGCTACTAACACTAGTTTTAGGATAAACGAGCTTTTTCCCGCGACTTCGTCCGCATAAATTATATACCAGATTTTAAGTCAGATGATAAGCTATCAAACAAAAAAAGTTTCATCAAAATCGGTTCATTAGTTTTTGCGTGATAATCGAACAAACATACACCCAAACAAACAGACAGACAAAAAATCCAAAAATTGGTGATTTGGAATCAGGGACATCTAAAAATCATATCGTAATCTTTTTTTTGTAAATATCTTCAATGTACAGACACACTTCTGTTACAGTTTTATAATAGTTTAGATGTATAAAACTATGGACATCTTGTCTGAAATAAATTATTTGATTTGATAACCTTAGGTGCCTATAAAGAAATCAACGAAAATAGGAAACTGCAATAAAAAATATTAAGACAAGATTAAAGTCATACTGATTTACTGACCTACATTAGTCAGATAAGAAAAAACGCGAGTCTCTTTATCAGTGTAATCAAATGAATCAGTTACCGTAATGTCAACAAGATAAACCTCAGCTGACGGTAACGTAAACCTTTACGTTTTACCACAGGATAGGTAATGGTTTTACTATAAACTTATTATAAGTACTGTTAGCAGAAACCAATGGTTTTAAATTAACTGTTTTTATTAGTTTACTTAACGATTTTAGTAACGGTCTGTCTCACAGACTGCTTATACTGATGACAGCGATAGCATCATATTTAACATGTTTAACCGTGTAAAAAAAAGGATATGACATTGTAGGTCTACATTATTCTGAGGCTAGTTTTTACCCCAAACACCCAAGAGATTTTGACCCAAGAGATTGATGAAAAATACGTTTTTTTGCGATAATGCTTTCAATTATAGTGTGATGGCTAATTGCAAACTTATGCTTGTACATACGAAAGAGACGCTCGCGCTGGTATAACCTGCCCTTGCTGGTGGAACCTATTTTGTCTGTTGTCGAACCGGTTTTTGATAACCAAAATATAAAGTTCAAATAACAGTTCGTAGATACGTTCTTTCTGCAGAGAATCTAACCGTTGAAAACACGATTCTATTAAATTTTCTCGATAGAAAAGAGGACCAAAGTAAGTTCGATTTCAGATTTATAACCAGTTTTACAAGAATCACCATACACCATTTCTTCTGAATATACCATCATTTGAAAGGTAATTAATTATAGCAGTGATTCTAACCGATGGATTTTACCCCAAATCAAATACCCAAGAGAAAAGATATTGCTGAAAAATATTTTTTTTTTGCGATCTTGCTTTCAATTAAAGCGGGATGGCTAATTGCAAAAGTTTGCTTGTTAGAAAGAGACGCTTGCGCTGGGATAACCTGTACATAAAAATGTCTAGGAAAAATAAACCTTACCTACATTCGTTGTTGAAACAATCTAATCAATAGATGGCAGCACAGATACTTTACATCGCGCTTTAGTTACGTTCCCATAGACATTACACAGTGTTTCCTTGTAGCATTCGAAATCAATTCAAATTCATATTCAAATTCATATTTTTGTAAACTAAACAGTTGTTTGAAAACTGTTTAGTTAGTAAAATTACTATAACGACGTAACTTGTCATGTTGTCATTGCCATACATTTATTGGATACAAAAAAAAAGTATGAATTCCTTAAATTCGGTGTTATGGACCGTTTATACGATGACAATTTTGTGCCGCCAATTCTGCGGCGCCTAAAATTAGCACCGTATAAACACTTTTGGCACGACAATTTTACGCCGTGCCTTAAAATTGTCGTGCCTTAAAGTGTTTACACGGTGCTAATTTTAGGCGCCGCAGAATTGGCGCCTAGAAATTGTCATCGTATAAACGGTCCATTAGCTCCATTTTTGTACAAATCTAACACGTTTTAGAGCTCCGCAACCAATGAGACATAAATACAGATTTATAACTGTGAGCTTTAGTAAGTACTAGCTTTTGCCCGCGACTTCGTACGCGTGGACATTTTATTTTTTCGCCAATTTTCCAATGTTTTTAATAGTTATTCTGTTATTCGGGACGGAGGCAAATACAACAAATCAAAAACCATTAAAATCGGTCCAGCAGTTCTCGAGTGATAAGTTTTCGAACAAACCCGAGTTTGTTTTATTCAAATTCATATTTTTGTACACTAAACAGTTGTTTGAAAACTTTTTTTATGTGGTCCATGCGCTATAGGCTCGTCACCAATCTTGCTATTTAAATTTAATCAAAGACCAAATGTTCAAACTATTTCATGATAATGGCCTCGATTCGGAGTGTACCACGACTTAACTAAATTTATACCTGTCACTTTTTAAAATAAGATTAAGAAAAGAGACAGAAAACCAACAGCTGACTTTAGTGCTGTCAAAGTGACGTTAAACGCCCAAAAACGATTTAAATAAGATGGCGTACATTATGATAGCATCTTATTTTGCGCATTTAACGTCACTTTGACAGCATAAAAGTCAGCTGTTGGTTTTCTGTCTCTTTTCTTAATCTTATTTTAGAAAGTGACAGGAATAAATTTAGTTTAGTTAAGTCGTGGTTGGTACACTCCGAATCGAGGCCAATGTCAACCCAAACTACGAACTACTCGTAGAAGAATCGATTACTTCATTGGCAGAGTACATTCGCTAGAATTCGCATTCGCACTCAGGTCGGCCGTTGCAGACAAAATTTATGCAACTGGGGGTATAGGGATCCTGGCCTAACACAATGTGATTGCGGCGAACCTATACAGTCGATGGGTCATCTGCTGGAATGTCCACTGTGCCCCAACATCTGCACAAGAGAGGATTTGAACACAGCTTCACCTGATGCTGCCAGGCTAGCCAAACACCTGGCTAGTAAAATATAAAAACACCATTGAAGAACTATTGACACGAAAAGAAGAAGATTCGCTAGAATAAAAACAAACAGGACCTGGTGCAATCAAACGAATTGGTAAATAATTAGCCAACAAGCTGCAGTGCAATATTTTTCAATTACCCAGTTGATGTTCGCTTCGCTCGGTAAAAACTTTTTACGACCGGCATGGCGACGTTGCGACGGAGTCTGTACTTGCAGCTCAATCAACAAGACTTCTGGAGACTCTTATGTCTTCAACGTAGGGTTAAAAATAGATTGATTCACGGGACTTCTGCGGAGAGTTCTTTAGTTGACACTAGAGATGTTCCAATTTGACTTTTGGCTGACTTGCAGACTGCCCAAAATAGGATTTAGGCAGATCTCACCAGTGTATCTCTTTTGGATAGGTAGCATCACATTATAATACACAATAATAATTTTATTTTTGACTTTCCGAACAAACACACAAACACAACCAATACACAACAAATAGAACGTGAAGTTGTTAAGAATTGAAATCTACTTCTACACTATTATAAAGCACCACACTGTAAAAGTAGATGTTTGCTCGAGCACCATGCATAAACTACTGGACGGATTTTGATTGAAACTTTATGTGTTTAAAATTAAAAGCTTATGATTATAATTATGGTCTTGACAATGTTACGCTATGTAATTCAATATTCAAACAAATCAATCACATTAAATTCAATATTGCATTTGTACCTAACTGTCCTTTGTATATTTTGTTTTGTTTAAAACACACATGTGTTTTAGACTTTCTGGCCGCATATTCTCTATAACGAAACGCCTTTCGAATCAAATTCGTCAACCAATTTACGACGTATTCAGATTAAATACTGTTTATTTGACCCTTTTGGTCAGCTAATAAAAGTGACCAACTGCCCGCATGGTAGGTACATCTCTAGTAGATACGTAGGTCACTTGATGACCGTTCTTAATACCAATTACTCGCCTATGACTGGGTGTGCCGTTTCTTTTGTTACGATCGATAAACTGCAACTAAGTTATGATCTACGGATAATTTTTAACCGACTTTAAAAAGGAGGAGGATTTGAGTAAATTCGTTTACTATTTTGTCTCTCAATGTTGCAAATTACAAAGATTTTTGGTTTGGTTACTATAAAACCTAATAGAAGAAGTACCAAGTGTACCACCATACCACCGTGATACCATTTTGAAAATTTGATTAAATGGGCCAACTTTTGAAATAACTTGCCTGGTTACTTTTTTATATACACGCTGTACAAAGTTGCCAAAGAAAAAAGGTTACCGCAGAAGTCTGACAAAAGTGTGCCACTATTGTTTCTTTTTGCATTGAGATCACTGGCAAAATTATTTAGGATTACGTTACAAGTATTTCCATAAAAAAAATAAGCAATTTGTAGTCACTGCATCTAAAAGTTCGACACAGGTTGGCAAAAAATAGCAAAATCTTGAAAACAATCAAACTTAGTTTATTTTTCCGTAAATAGTCATTATCTCCTATCTGGTTTTCGGCTTGACGCAGAGTATTGGGACATCCATAGATGTAAATTGTTTTAAATTAAACACACACTTTTGCTAGCTGTAATACGTGACGTACCATATTCTAGAGTAGAGAAAATAAAGATCATGCAGTTTAGATAAAGTGACACCGATTACGAAATACATTTTGTTAAAGTTTAAAACACGTGTCAGCCACCGTCTGTCCTTATCAACAGTGTTTATAATAAATCTCTGTGTAAAATGATAATGTTTTTTTAGCAAGTGAATGTAATACGTAGGTAAATAAGTGAGTCATGCTGTGATGTGTGTGCATCGCCATTGATGAAACTAAGTAGTCTAATCGTGGTGAGATACTGTTATCGGACGAATGAAGGCGGTTTTTTAAAGTTTTGGTCTACATGTACATATTATGAGCGTCGGTGGCGATGGCGGATTGCGGAGTCGTATGGACCCCCAATTATGTTTGCCATTGATGGGATTAATGGTGGAGTTGTGGATGCGGGACTACATTTCAAAGAGCTTAAATTACCTTCAATACGACTTTAATTTAAAAGAGCGTCGGTGGCGCGTTGCGTAGAGGTATGGACTCCCAATTATGGGGGTCCGGGTTCAAATCCGCACGGACAACATGCCATGTACCAATGAGTTTTTCTAACTTATGTACGTAATACCGACTGCTCTCAAACGATGATGGAAAACATCGTGAGGAAAACTGCATTCGCTAAAGAAGGAATTCTGATGTGTATGTGAAGTCTACCAATCTGCATTGGGCACGCTTGGTGGACTAATACCCATACACCCTGAGGGCAGGCCTGTGCCCTGCTTTGGGACGTTTATAGGCTGATGATGATGATGATATTGGTATTTGTTAGTTCTTCTAACTCTCATCGATATCCAAACCGCCGCGTAGCCAAGCCACATTCTATGCGGAGGCCCGTACCTCTGGCTAACGTTCAAAAAAAGTGCAAAACGATTACAAAGATGGAAAATCGGACCTACATCTCGGCCTTAAATAGTCCAAAGTTTTCGACGCAGAGGCTTTCACGAAATAAATCCAATGGGAGTATCCGATACTTCTCTCGTTTTATACAATGTATTCTGACTTTATTTAAGGACACGCCTAAGTAGTTTCCATCTTCTTACATTCTATTTCATTGTATTTTATTAGTACCTAGAGGCTAGAGGTAACTTTTGGAACTTTGTTGCTACCGTATTTAACTATATATTATAACGCAATAAACTGAGCAAACCTATACAGGGTGTAAGTGACAGCCTAGCAAATACTGAAACGGTGAACTCAGACCGTCAAACTGAACAACTTTCACTATGGAGCCTACCTCAGGAAACACGAAAAAAAATCAGCTGTCCAATACAAAACTGCTGTGCCGACCCGACTAAAATGTTACAACAGCTGATTTTTTTTCGTGTTTCCTGAGGTAGGCTCTATAGTGAAAGTTGTTCAGTTTGACGGTCTGGATTCACCGTTTCAGTATTTGCTAGGCTGTTACTTACACCCTATATGTGAATAAATAGAAACTACCAGGAACACTTCATCATGCAAGTCAGGGACCACTTCACAATGCAATTAGAGTAAGAGTAAAAAAAAATGGAAAGAGGATGGCGTGAGGTTATTACGTCATCACTCCCGCTACAGTATTGCATACACGTTTCATATTATGGAGTTTTAAGAATTTACTGCCTACTTTTTAATCATACATTCATAATATGTAAACCCATGATCACAATTACTTTCGGGGTGGTCAGAAACTCAACTACAAAATTACCAACTATATTTTTAAGCGTGCTGGTTTATTTTAGCACATAAGGGTTTGAGGAATCAGGATGGAATGACGATTTAAGTGATGATTCGTGGCTATCATAAACAGCCTATTATCGTCCACTGTTGAACATGAGCATGTCCCAAGGCGCGCCACAAAACTCTATCCTCGGCCTCCCTCATCCAGTCGCTCCCCACCACCTAATAATCGGGCATAGGCCCACCGCTCACCACCACCTGTCTCAGGTCGTCGTCGGTTTAGCGTCAAGGGCATGCACGGCAGGCATCCTACGCCTGCCAGTTCGTGGTCTCAACTCTAGAACTCCGCCTCTCCAACGGTCGTGGGATCTTCGGCAGATATGACAAGCTCTTTGCCACTGTAGCTTGCTAATTTTCGTCAACCATTTTATGGCTAGTCTTTCGCCAATGATAGAATAGTTTCTAAGTTAAGAGTCGACAGTCCTCAAAGTTCCGACAAGTTCCGACTTTGAGGACTGTTGACTCTTAACTTAGAAACTATTAATATAATTGGCGAAAGACTAGCCATAAAATGGTTGAATTTGTTGGTTTGAAGGAGAGAATTTGCAGCGATATTAATTTCAAATCATAAAAGCTAAACCATTTCTACTAGCATCCTGTACTAGATTCAAAAAATACCCGACCCAAATATCAAACCAAGAATGAACATAGATTTTAACGTAGAATAAACACTGCTACAGATAAAACAAACATTGGGTATTAGACTGCTTCGATCTAACTATAAATATCTCGATCTAACTAATATCTGAGAATGCGGAGAGGAAGTTGTGAAATGTTAACACATGCCGCGGCCAAATGTGCTCTAGTCTATAAATTGTTGTAGTTATTATGTCATTTCTAGGATTCAAAGACCATCAGCCTCATGATTCTAATATAGTAGGTAGTAGTAGGTATCCTTTAACACTTTCTTCCTCTCCTCCCATTGCAGATTTCACTGCCAACTAACAATTCGTTCGGGATACGTCCATGCATGGACACATATAATTATATATGCGGTCTGAGTACAGGTGCGAGGGATGTGTTAAACAAACTTATACCTTTCGACAACTAATCTATTAGATCATATTCATGCCTGGCTCATGAGAATATCTATGTATGACCTCAGTAAAAGGTTAGTTGACGAGAAATTGACACATTAACGTGCTTTCCATTAAGTAGGTACTACAACTACTAATAACCATTTTCAATCTGTAATTTTATCAGCGCTTACTTTTAATTATCATACAATATGAATGGACACATAAATATGCGGACAGGACACCGTTATAAAATTCACAAAACGCACAAATATTCGTCAGTATGAGGACACGAATGTGTCAAACGTGTTTCCGAAGGATCCTATACTCGCTGTTTTTAACTTTGAAGTCGAATTCATACAAAAGATCTACGTCAACGCTCAAAGACGGTAATATTATGAAGGTATTCCAATCAAAGTCCTCTGTAATCTCGCAGAATGAAATGTTAAGCCCTGGATATCGATATTAGACGTCTTGAATCTCTCAGAAGTAAAGCTTACTCCATAACGTTGAAGAATGCTAGGGATTCCAATTTAAGACTAGCGATGTAGCAGAAGAATATCTCAAATTCCTTTAAAAGGAAAATTTAAGATTTAATAAGTTTCAAGTCAAATTGCTTTGCTCAGAATTAAAGATAATATATATCTCACATACAGTATACTTAAATGGAGGTAATCAGTACGTGCCTTTTTTATTTTAATCATCTCAAAGAGAAAGTCAACATAATTTATTCATTATGAGATTGAAGCAAACTTATTAAACGTCAAATCTTTTTTCGAAACTACCCTGCCTACTACTGCCCGCGTCGGAACGTGTTGTCGCTGTAGAGAAGATGCGGCCAGAAACTCTACAACATAACACGACTTAGTAACTCTCGAATCAGTTAATCCAATCAACCCACTGCTGGGCTTATTAGGCCAGGTCTCCGTCACTCGGCCGTAGGTAAGCACTTACATTTTAGCGCATCGTACGCGATGCGCTAGCTTTATTTTTGCCACTCGCGTCAGACCAAAGATAGCGCTTATTATTTTTGCCACTCGCGTCAGACCAAAGATAGCGCTTGCTTTAAGGTGGACTTCCGATGCCAGCCACGCCGTGGAATGATCATACAAAGGCTGCATAACGCTAGATAACCTGTGGTTAAAGTTCTTAATAATCTGTGCTTCGTCGATACACTAGACATTTAAAAAAAAATTGCCATAGACACCACACCACACTCTTGAAGTGCGATTTTTGAAAATCATACGAGCGACTTGGCAGTAGAAAGATGCATAATCTCCATAGTAATTTTGACATTTTCTACTGCCAAGTCACTCGTATGATTTTCAAAAATCGCATTGTTCTTCCTTATCTATGAGCTTGACATGCTCGAGTGACAAGACTCACATCATTGACAGTTCTATCCGTAAGCAAATTGCAGTTTATTTTTGAATATAAGATTATTATTTATTTACATTTAATGTATGAAAATCGGGGGTATTGTGTTACCGTGTGCTAACGTGATATGGCGGAGAAGTGTTGCATTCCTGGCTATACGAGCGCAAAGCATTAAAGTGCGTCTTCACGCTTTTCCAAGAAGTGAGAAAAGATTCCAGACATGGCTAAAGTCTTTGAATGATCCTGCTTTGTATAAGCTAAACAAGAATGTGATTATATTGCGACGAAGACTATGATGCAAACAGCTAAACACTTTGAAGCTAAGCTAACATCCGACAAAAGCCGGCAATGAGAGTCCAGTTTGTTCACACTCCTGATGCCTATCCTAATTCCTACATTATTACGAGACGGGGACGACGGGAAGTGGTTAACCTACCAACTAAAAGCGATTTCAATGGTAGGTAAATCGAAAAATTTTTTGTTTAAAGATTAGGTAATGTTGATAAGGTTATTTTAGTGATGTGATGGATGTGACAATGTGAAATGTCGACTATCGATATTTGTGGTCGTCCAGTCCTAACCTTAGATCAAAGTAAAATGAATGGATAGGCCCAAAGTGCTTTAAGTTGAAGCACGCAAAACTAGGGCACTTCAATACAAATTAGGGTACTTGGTCTGTCATCTCAGTACATTTTCGAAGTAAAACTGTCAATTACCAGGGTCCTGGGTTCGAATCCCGGTTCGGTCATGGATGTTTATATGTTTGTGCCGTCGTTGTATGGTTTCCATAATAAACAGCCTATAAATAGTGCTTTCTTGGGATCATTACAATGTATGTGCCTGTGAGCGTTATTTATTTATTTATTTTTATTTAATTGTTTTGCCTCATTTTTCTGGTTTGAAATGTTTGCGTAAGGCCTGTCCATTCATTTTACTTTGGCCTAAGGTCCTAACCATGATAATGGTGATCAAGTGTAATTTTATCTTACATGTTTTTTTAATTTATTTACAGCTCAAATTGCTTTATCCAAGCCCATCAGCACAATGACTACAACTGCAGATGCCGTCAACTTTTTTGATCAGTTACCTATTTGACAGTTGCAATGGATGTCTCCCCTCATTAATTGAACAACTACGATTAAGAGTGTCTAGAAAAATTGGGTTTTCTTGTAGGTAAAGTAAAGGAATTTCTCGTTTTATGCTCGAATTTTTAACCGAGATCCTACTTCCTTATTATCTTAATTTATTACCCGACTACGGCGAAGTCAAAAACAAGGTTATGAGTTTTGACCGTTATGTGTATAATGTGTATGTATGTTCATCTGTTCCCTCATAATTAATTATTAGTTATTACTTTTAGAGACTGTTATTTCAAATTGTATTCACCAAGATGTTAATAAATGCCATAAAAGAAAACATAAGGACTAATGCCAAGTTTTTTACGACATGATATCTAACGCGATGCACTAGCGATTTAATTACACAAGATATATCTAGCGTCCATAATTGGATCTTACAAAGAGAAAGAATTGTATTCAAATGTTGTTCTGTACCTTACTTACCCCCCTCGTTCGGTTAAGGTCAGTTTCGCTATATGGCAGATTCAGTGGAGTCCCTGAAGGTTTTTACTTCGGAACCCGTCAAAACTACTCCGATTTCGATAAAAAATAATTAAATGAAGGTTATTTAAAATACTACAACCTTTACAGTTAAAAAATTGACGCTTTTTCTTTCGTATAGAAATCTTTGAGCCAGTGTTACTTTAAAACTACATAATTATATAACATAACGGAAATCTGATAAACCACAGACAAGGATATTAGTTTCTGGATCGTGTTAAAAAAAACATTAAGTTTATTTGGTTAATATTCAAAATTGAATCATACTTCGTTTGTATGGTTCGTATCTCAATTAAAATTGCCTCAATGTAAATGTCCTGTTCTTATACATGAACTCGCAAGTTATGAATCATTTTTTCTTAAAATTTAAATTTTTTGGGTTACAACTTTTTACTTGACTGAGAGCGTCAATTTTTAAACTATAAAGGTTGTAGTATTTTAGATTGGAGAAGTTTTAAAAAAATCATGAAAATCAGAGTAGTTTTGACCGGTTCCGAAGCAATAGTACTTTTTTTAAAGCTACAGGTACTCGGTTAATTCGCGTTACGGCAGATTCTTTTTACGGTTAGGGCAGAAGTTGGCCCTAGTCCATTGATTATTATTACAAATATCTCGGAACTCAGTCCGAACTGGGATATAAAGGCTTGAAGTGCACGTAATGGTAATATTTTCATCTTCAAGCCTTTATATCTCCGTCCGGACTGAGTTTAGGGATAGGTAGGTATACATATTACATAATACGTTTTGTTTGTTACTTTATTCTGAAATAAAATATTTATGTTTGGTTGCTGCTTGCTGGCTGCGCCAAAAACAACGCCGAAAAATAAGGCGCCAACCTTACATACAAAACCAGCCTTGTCTTTTGTAATAGGTTCTTTACTGATCAAGCTTTCAAAAAAAAAAACTCAAAAAATTTAGGGAAATTTACTAGTCAAAAAAAAACTGTGATTGACACAATGGACGTTCAAAAATAGATACGTACACTCGAATAACATAACCCTCCTTCTGTCGCAGTCGGGTAAACTTGAGGCGATCTTGTGGGTCCCATGTGGTTCTCTTGTGTCATTTGAAATTGAGACTTTTTCCAGGTTATAAGTAAAATACTCTTTTCTAGGCTTTCCAAATTTACGTGAGATTCAGAATACCTATTTAAGATATTAACCCAAATAAACGAAATTGTTAATAAAGAGCATGTTTTATTAATTTCATCCTAGCTTTTCCCTGCTACTCCGAATCTAGAAATTCGTATTTGCCACCGACAACCGGGATATTATAAGCTAGCAATAGTGATAGCTTATAATATTCCGGGTTGGTGGCAAATACGAATTTTGGGGTACAAACCCAGGTTCAGTTGATTGTGTGCAATACTATCGATGCGCTAGTATCGATACAATTGCACACAATCAATAAGTATTGAACATTCTGAGATATACTACTATCGATAGTGCGCACATCCCTAGTAGTGTTGCCATATGAATGCGGCTTTGGAGTATATGAATGTGTTTTTCTTCTGGCAACACTTCTTTGAGGTGTATCTCAAAGGAAGGATCTCCTTACTAAGGTGTATCGATACCCTCCCCCCCCCGTACCCCTGTCATAGCGTTATTCCCCTCGCCCGAAAGATTCCAGTCTGTACGGTAGTACATATAATAGTCTGTGATGCCAGCGGCCGATGCGACTAACGCGCGCGTCTGACGCGAGGTTCTGTCAAATATGACAGAACCTCGCGTCAGACGCGCGCGGCCGACGACAGACCTCACTTCCGATGTCAGCGACTGACGCGTGCCTATTGTGCAGAGTGTTATCACTTTAGGGTATTTCCCCCAAAATTTAGGGTATGTTTTTATGTTTTGGTGTTTAAACAAAAACATAAAAACACAAACAAAAAAAACAATACATATTTTAATAAAGAATATTTGATTGATTGACAGATTGATAGGTTTAGAGAATATATGAATGCATTTTTTTTACAGGGTGTATGATAAAATACATTTTTGGGAGTAATGAGACCCTTGGCTTTTTAACCTGTACCTACATGGATCGCTTTCTAGCTAATAATTATGTAGACAAGAGATTTTCCGAAAAAAGAAAAAGTAGTTTCAAGTGGCTCGATAGATGGTGTTATCGCTACGTGGATGAGCGACCTTGCAGATAATAAAATACAAATAAAATAGTAAAAATTAAGCAAATTTTCGGTAAAAACTTCGTAATATTTCTGGCAAACATTCTTGTCCCGCGTGACGTCAGAGCATAACCGCGCGCGGCCGCGGCCGATGCGATAGACATCGGCCGCGCGCGTCTGACGCGCGCGTCAGTCGCTGGCATCGGAAGCGGCGCCATACGTTTTCATAGTAACTAGTATGGCCGCATCGGCCGTCGGCCGTGAGCCGCGCGCGTCAGACGCGTCGGCCGCTAGCATCGGAAGTCCACCTTTATTTTTGCCACTCGCGTCAGACCAAAGATAGCGCTTGCTTTATTTTTGCCACTCGCGTCAAACCAAAGAAAGTATATAGGGTAGATAACGAATATAAAGCAGACATAAAAACGCTATTTGATATCCATTCACACTTACGACCGTAGACAGAGAATACTCTGTCTACGCTTATGACAGTCGTCCATTAGAATAAGCTAAATAAGCTAAAATAGTAAACAGATACCGTCTTGAACCATTTTATCACCAGACCTCCAGCTGGAAGACTCCGCTATTTCCTTATGTTATGCGTTAAGAACAGGTTAAGAACAATCGCTTGAATTTGCTTAAAAAGTGGTGACATTTGTTTAACAGACGTAACAGATTTACGTCTAATCTAGCTCTTTTACTCTTATGGCAATCTGTGTGCGACTGTAAGGAATGACTATACATTTTTTTGTACGGTTTGATATTAGGTAGACCTGCGTCAGACAGACAACGAAGTAATAACAACGCTAAGTCAAACTTCATTATATACATTTTTGCGCGTACCGTCTACACGTCTGGCAGTAGGCAATTAAAGCTAGGAAATTTATCGTTTTCTAAGCGATGTATGAAAAAATTGTATGATGCAAGGAGTGTCTGTAGTGTACAAATACAAAGACTTTACTATACTGCAATGGCTCTGATATTGTTTTGGCAAACCAGCCATCTTCTCGTCTAGCCAAGTGTCCAATTAAATAATAAATTTTTTCTTGTATTTAATATTGTTATAAATTCTATTTTATGACAGTACAGTACAAATTAGTTAAAACAGATGTAGCTATACAGATGACATCATCATGAAGCCTAGAATTGTGCTCGACCTACTTTATTGCACTCTTACAAACCACGAACTAGATTGAATCTGACATCATCACAACCAATTACTTTGTGTTGATACTAGGACAATGTTGGCACAAAAATACAAAAGGCCGGCTTGATACGAGCGAACACTGGCGCGTATGTACCGCGATCTCGGATCAATTCGGTCGAACCGTTCAAGGTTGATACGAAATCGCCGTATGGAGCCGGCCTTCAGTTCCTATTTATTTTACGTTGGTTTGTAACTGGATGTTTCGATCACACGGGCCACTTGCGAAAGCAACAAGTGGCCAGCCAACCCATCTCTCTAAAAATTTGATAAGCAAGACATTTATGATATTGTGATGGCAGCTGGAAAGAATTGGAATTGGGAAGTTGACTGCATCAAATATATTTTAGTTTTATCATCTCATTAAAAAATACGTTTGAAAATAATGCTAAGCTTACATTTTCAGTAATTCTGTAGCTTGAATACTATTTTTAATAAAAGGATAAACTATAAAAAGTATCGAAACGATGACGAAAAACAATGACGTCACTATTCATTATTTAGTACAATATTTCATACAAAGGTCGTGTTTTGACGTTTGATAAAAGAATGTTTCTATGGGCGAAAGTCTAGACGCCTGTTTCCACTTGACACATAACATAATTGAAGCTTTGAAACCTTCAATTTGTTAAAAAAGAGCATAAACTACAAATACAAGCTTTTTTGTTTTGGTAGTTGTAGCTTGGTTGTAGCAATGTTTCTAACCATCATAGAGATTGTGGTCGTGTGTTTCTGTATATAGTAGTAGTAGAGATAACAACATAGTTTACAAGTAATAATACTAATTATCCTCATACATTCATTCTTATACATGATATAGTTGTAGGTAGATAGATACCTAGTAGTTTTTTTAACAGGTTGTTTCTTGTGAGAGAGTTAACAGGTTTTACGAGTTGTTTAGCATGTTATGGTCCATTTCAATTAGCTTTGGCGTCTATCAGAGTAAATCAGAGAGGGCCTAGGGACTTAAGAGAAAACGAAAAAAATCGAGATGGTTTTGTTACTTTGTTATTCTGTCTTTGTTACTTTGCGTAAGTGAAAGTGAGCGCGTTTGACGGTTTTTTTCGTTTTTACGATTTATTGTGCGTGGCATGGTAGCCCAACAGTTATTATGAATATTATTTGACTCTATCTTTGAATATAATTTCTATTTAAAACTTTAGAAAACGATTCAGATACAATCCTGACTCAAGAAACTACACTTTGAGCCAAAGTCGATAATCTATGACCCGTTTCTAAAAGTGAGTTAGTTATTAACCTGTAGGATCAGACAAATAAAGGTAAGAGGGAAGGGAGTGAGCCATACTCCACCATACTTTAAGCATCCCTCCCCATTATACCACTTTTCTCGGCCCCATGCCAATTCCATACAATCCGCGAGTTTCCAACTAGTCAAATCAGCAACTCTTTAAGAGGGGGTCATACCTATTTTGTCTGTTTTCGAACCGCTTTTTGAGAACCAAATTATTACATTTAATATATATAGTTCACATAACAGTGTAGATACGTTCTTTCTGCAGGGCATCTAACCGTTGAAAACACGATTCTATTAAATTTTCTCGATAGAAAAGAGGAGCAAAGTAAGCTCGATTTCAGATTTATAACCAGTTTTACAAGAATCACACTACACCATTTCTTCTGAATATACCATCATTTGAAAGGTAAATAATTATAGCAGGGCTTCTAACCGATGGATTTTTCCCCAAACACCCAAGAGAAAAGATATTGATGAAAAATGCGTTTTTTTGCGATCTTGCTTTCAATTGAAGCGGGATGGCTAATTGCGAAAGTTTGCTTGTTAGAAAGAGAGGCTTGTTCTACTAATACCCAGCCTTAACGTCAAAATACAAGCTTTGTATGAAAAATTGTACTAAATCATGAATAGTGACGTCATTGTTTTACGTCATCATTTCGATACTTTTTATAGTTTATCCTTTTATTAAAAATAGTATTACAGAATTACTGAAAATGTTTGTTTAGCATTATTTTCAGACGTTTTTAACTGAGAAGATAAAACTTAAATATATTTGATACAGTCAACTCCCCAATTTTAAGATTAGAATAGAACTAATACTACATACAAAAACTCTCTCCTAAGGGTGGCCAGAAACACTGCTACAATCACCAACAAATCTTTGTGTCAGTGACAGGGGACTGGATTTCGACCACAGAAATACTGCCTGCCTACACCTCATAATTATAAATCCTTCGGGAATCGGGGCGATTGTGGTGGTACATGCTAGAACCACACGGCCCATACCCATACATGAATTAAAAATATTAAAATTAAAGTTGTTGGCATTAACTTTATTGTATTGTATTGTTTGTATTTATATATGTATTCTATATCGTTGTCTAGTCATCATAATACAAGTCCAGGCTAGATTCTCGTACTTTAAATGTGACTAGATAATTTGTGTGACATTGTCCAAGATATTTATTTATTTATTTATTTATAAAAACTTACACTCTAACGATATACAAGCCCTTTCATAGACTCAACATATTAATCCCTTGTATGCCGGAGCACTGATCCATACGACGAAACAATGGGTCTGACAAACGTTTTTCACTTTACATGTCAAATAAATCTTCAAAAAATTACGAAAAAAACGGTGTTTTTACTTTTTTTATATCTTCAAAAATGGCTGAGATATTAACGATCAAATTGCGTATTTCCGGACGAAGGTTTTTAAAAACGCGGGCGGGCGCCCACTAGCCGATGACGTCACACCCCCGGTCATTCGTCAGTCGCGCTCTCGTACGCTCGCTGCTGTGCAGTAAACATCGAGTTCTCTTCAGTGAAAATGGAAAAAAAGTATTGTATTGTGCCTCAGTGTTTCAATTCAACTGTGAAAACACCCGATAAACTCTTTTTTTATGTGCCTGAGGACCCAAAAATGAGAAAGAAGTGGATGACGGCCATAAAAAGAGTAGATGCAATAGGGCCTAAAACTAAAGCGCACTGCTGTGAAGACCATTTCGATGTTTTTAAACCAATAAAACCCAAATAATCATCAACAACAACAACCTCGTACGTGCAAGATGTGGATTGCGATTGCGAGTACCTACCTAGATTTTTTAAATCGTTGTCCATAATGTAGGTCCTAAATAAAACACACAGACACACTTTAAGGAAGGTTTAAGCTTGAACAAATACCTACCCGACAGTAGGTAATGCTTACATAAAACATACACACCTTTTCATCTTTATTCCGCGAATTTGACAGCCCGGTAGCACAGTCGGTAGTGAACCTGCCTGCTGTGCCGAGGGTCGCGGGTTCGAATCCCGTAAGGGACAAATATTTGTATGATGAATATGAATATTTGTACCCGAGTCATGGATGTTTGTATCTACAGGGTGAAATTGATATCATTGGCATCCTTTTAAACTAAGAGTCTACCCATCAAACTGAACAACTTTTACTATGGGAGCAAACCGATCAAAGCAAAAAAAAAATCTGCTGTTGCATACATTTGAGTCGAGTAGGCATTGCAGTTTAGTATGGGACAGCAGATTTTTTAGTTGCTCCGATTGGTTTGCTCCCATAGTGAAAGTTGTTCAGTTTGATGGGTAGACTCTTAGTTTAAAAGGATGCCAATGATATTAATTTCACCCTGTATATATGTATTCTATATCGTTGTCCAGTCATCATAATACAAGTCCAAGCTAGATTCTGGTACTTTAAATGTGACTAGATAATTTGTGTGACATTGTCCAAGAAATTATTATTAATTATTATTATTTCGGCAGCCGTAAAATCCTTATTCTTTATAAAATATTGTGCCACCATCAAACTATCTACTCTTGGCAGATTGTTCGACTGACCTTTTTGAAAACCTTCATCCATTCTACACACCACACGGTTTACTTTAGTGTAATCGGTTATAAAATTAATGTAAAAGTATTATTTCCTTGAAATACAAGCACACTATTAGGTATAAACGAAATTAAACGAATTTTTGACAAACAAACGAAACAAAATGCACCGGACCGAGCGCCGCGCTGTGTCGCGGTCGCGGGCTGAGCGGGGGTGTGACGTTAAAGCGTGAGCGCGCGTAAACTCGGAAATTTTAAAAAGCGCTTAAACTTCTCGTCGTCATAACTTCGGAAATACTGCATGTATTCAAGTGAAATAAAAACTAATGTAATGTACACGATCTACGCTAAGATTTTAAGTGTATTTTTTAGTAATATTTTGACCCTTTTGTGTTCCCCATTGATTTCTATCGTGTCTGCAAGTTCCGGCATACGAAGGGTTAAACTAAACTACTACAAAATGTCACTTACGGTCTGTCATTCACATATAGTTCGAAGTGAACTTGGAACATCAATGCGGTACAGGAACCGTATTCAAGTTTTCTTTAAAAGGGCTTGTCTATCATTAGAATGTAAGTCAATGGTTACTGGTAACGATTGTGGCTAACTGAATAAGGACAGGAAAAGGGCAACCAAACAACGAACATACTTTTGGAGCAAGAGGGCCTCTGAGGTTCGTCAGTTTTTTTTATGTGAGTAACTATTGCAACAAAAAATATTAAATTTTCATAGAGTTAATGTTTGTGAGACGGGGATGGAATGGGTTAGTGGCTGAAGATTCTTTCTGCATCACTATAAGATCTAAAGTATGTTTGAAACCAGCCCTAATCCTACTTAATATTATAAACGCGAAAGTTTGTAGGTATGGATGGATGTTTGTTCCACTTTCACGCAAAAACTGCTGAACGGATATTGATGAAATTTGGCATACAGATAAACCAATGCCTGGATTAACACATAGGGTACTTTTTATCAGGGTAACGCAGACGAAGTCGCGGGCAACAGCTGGTTTTAAATAAATGCTTCATTTTGCAGTGTCAATCAGGTCACAGACTAGACCTTACTCACTGCTGAAGATTAACTGCAATTTGCAATACCTGTACAAGTAAACAACGTAATTATCACGCCGCAAACTGCGCCGTAAAAACATCGGAATAGCATCACCAATGCGTTGACAATGTATAACTGCATGGTACCTACGCTACGTGCCAAACTGCCTTAACATTATGTACTTATCAAAAGTAGGACGAGCGGCCGGCGCCGCACCCAGTAACACCCGTGCCCCCCCTGACCACACATTCCAATAAGAATAAAACAAAATTTCTGCTACTACAAACAACTGTAAATGGTTTTCTACTTTTTTCAGGTGTTTTTTACTATTTGCAGCGTTGATTTACATTGAAATGGATAAGAAAAGTTGTTGTTTATAACATTGTCTGCGATTTATCAGCGAAACAAACAGGATAGAGAAAGCAGAAACTAGTTTTTTAAATATCAAACTTTAACTGACCTGTTGATTAACAAGATCCCATTAAACGGCGAATGTGGAAAGCCGAAGAGGAAATATTTCTCACGATCACGTACTTCTCACCACGTAAACACTACCTGTCTCACAATATAAAGGAAGAACTGGTAAAAACACAATTCACCACGAATCCACCTTTACGATTTCACTGTTTCACTTTACACCAAGTGCCGTTTAGTTTCATATGTGAATTATTCGTTGCACAGGATTAACAAACACAGTTTTCATTCATTGCAACAGAGTGAAATCATCCGAGACGAGTGGCAGTTGCCTTGTTCGAAGAGTAGTCGAAGAAACTACGGGAGCGGGCGACGGAGAGCGCGCGCGTCATCCGCCATAATGGAAGATTACGTCATGTTGATTTCTTTATTTTTTTGGATTCGGCTACAGGTTACAGATTCAAAACAAATTTTGGAAGTAATAACGGTTAAAAAAACGTATAACGATCAGATAACGCATGGTCACCTCTATTCATTCATTCATTCGTTCATTCACTGCACGGACTGCTCGTTTCATTTATTTTAATTTACAAAGTTTTTATTTAAATGGTTCAATATTTGATCAAAAATTAAACTTAATGGTATGCAATGGTAGGCAGTATATATAAGAAGGTTACGATTTAATATCAAATACCTTTCAAATACAGAAATAATATTTTTAATTTTACGGAATATTGAACCATAATTTATACCTATTGAAGAAACGAACAACCCTCTTCATGTCAAAAGTCAATAGAATAGATTGTGGAAGAATTTGTCATCAAAAATTAGACTAGATTTTCTGTTAATTTTTCTGAACAAATTGATCAAATTAGACTTATTACTACGTATTTACTAAGTAACAGAGACGATCTTGCCGTCTGTTAAGTTTACGGAACAACAAAACAAACACAATGCAAGGTAGTTCTTACCAAAAAATCGTACTAATTGGTTTTTAGAGAACCATTGCCTTTGTTGTAATTGAAGGAAATGTAATTTAATTTCAGACACTAGACCTGAGTTATACGAAGAGATAAAGCTTTACAGAAATGCCAGGGAACGAGAAAAGTAAGTATAGGTACCTTATCATTTATTCAACAAATAATTTTATTTGTCAAAGGAGGTCTGTTTACATTCCAATAGAAAAATTATTGATTTAATTTGTGGAGTCGAGTCGTAGGTCTGCTATTGGGTGGTCGCGTCGCGTGTCAGTCGTTGGTTGTCCCCTCCCGGGCCTACAACGAAGCTCCAGTGGTGACTTAAGAATGTGTTCTTTTCGAAAAACAATCCTTGAAGTGACCAAAATACTTATATACTAATTATAGTGGGTGGCTACAGTGGAGGTGAAATGAAAACGAGAAGAGATTGGTACTAAATTATATTTTCAATTAACAAATAAAAGTCTTAGTCTATGAATTTGGATGCGACCGAAGTTAGGTATGAGTTGGCCAAAAGAGGCACTGAAAACCTCTTCATAGGCCCCGAACCCTTTCTCGGAATCCCCAATAGTCTAACGCGAGATTCTTTGCATAGGGCCAGCTTTGGTGAGGCAATAAAGCTTTGGTGTAACACCCCAGGCATGGGCCATAGGCCAGTCATTTTACGGAGTTTTGTTAGGCGGGGTAGGGAGTAATTATTAATTGTACTTTTAAACTGTAACTGGCACCATTTAGTGACAAAAATACTATCCTAAACCATATTAAAAAAATTTTTGCTACGCAACATAGAAATCAAAATTGTGTGTCCCAGAAGGCTTTTAAATTAATAATATTAATACCAATGCACTCATTTGAATTAGATTTAACAATATACATTATTTTTGATCAATAAAATAGGCATTAAAATTTAAAAAATGTGGTATTTATTAGAAAAAACGAATGTATTTTTCAAAACCTTCTAAGTGGGCAAAAATTTTTACACCGTCTTTTTTGTTTGAAGTATGTATGATGGTAAAGCCTTAAAAAAAATTTATCATCATGTTTTTTAGGACGAGATAATATCTATATTTTAAAATTGAAACTGTAGCTGAAGTAATTTTTTTTTAATTTTGGTTTTTTTTTAAGCTCAAATTGGCTCTTCAATATTATAGCGAAAAACAATGCAATTAGTAATTAGTCCCGGCTCAAACCGTAAAATGACTGGGCTACAACTCCAAAGCACTTATCAAAGGCTACAATCGAAAACTTGCGAATGGTCTCCTTACCCTCAGCAAGTATCAAATTTGTACAATAGCATGGTCACTCACAGGCCACTGCAAATTAAATAAGCACATGCACACACTGAATTTAAGTGACACGACCGGCTGCAGATTCTGCAAGGAGGAGATGGAAACTCCTCTGCACCTCCTATGTGATTGTGGCCCCCTGATTTACAAACGCAGCACTCATCTGGGTAGGCAGGCGCTGACACCAGAGGAAATAAAAAAAAATCTAAATTTTTTTATTCAAAATAATATCATATAGATTTTGGATGTCATTTTTTGAATTACAAAATTAAAAATTACATGTGAGATACAAACTATCCCGATCAAGAATCTACTGCGATTTCTGTCCGCAGTGGGGATTGGTAAGGAACTATAAAAAGGGCGTTCACAAAGGACCAGCAACGGTCTACGTGGCACAGGCTTAGCAAGCCTGTCAAGGCCCAAAACCCCAAATAATAATAGGTACGCTGGGCCGAAAAGTGACACTTTATAATATTAAAATTAGAATGATGTCAGCGGTCACGTTGTGTGGCATGCCTCGCACACTTCCACAGCGGCTGAAAGTCCATTGAGCTGACGGGGTAGGTATTGGTAAGAGCCATACATAGTTAACCATCCAGCATCAAGCTTTTTTGCTACATAAACTAGACATTTCATTGGTCTTGAAAATTTTACACTATGCAATGCAATATTGTATTTTAATTTTACTTTGTACAGTCAAGAGCACATCAAGCTTTACACTTGCAGTGCGATTGTAATGCTTATGGCGATGGTGCACTAAATAAGAACGGTACAAAGTCCAAAGTGTCAAGCATGACATGCTCTTGACTGTACATTTTGTTTTGTTTAAAAGATGTGTTTTGTAGAGTTTTTGGCCGCGTCTTCTCTCAACGGAACACCTTCCAACGCGGTGGTAGAGTCAAAAAATTACGTCAAAAAGCTATCTATGTGATATTATTTTGAATTTCGAATTTTGATTGGCAAAATCATCAAAACCATGATGGCAACCAATTTTTAAAACTAGAATAGGATAGATTTAATTTTTTTTTTTTTTTTTTTTTTTTTTTTTTTTTTTTATTTCTCCAAACGAAACCTTATATTTTTATGAAAAACACAACAAACAAGGTAAGTAAGCAGACAAAAATGGAAAAAATAATCTTGATTCGATTAAGTACGTAGATTTTTTTTTTTTTTTTCTATTCTATGAGTTTATTAATTCGGACGAAAAAAACTAAAAAAATAACAATAAAATATAACTATATACCTAACATAACTAACTAAAATATAACTAAATAACTAAAATATAACTAAGTAAAAAAAAAATTAAAATTAAAATAAAACTAGCTTAATAAAATATTTACAATAATATTTACACTCAGTCGAAGAGCCCGCCCCGGGTCATACCGGGTGCAAAGGAGCCCATGACGCTTGTCGCGTTTCCACGTTGGATGGCAATGGACAACCTTTGCATCAAGTAGTACCCGGAGCGAGCGTCGTTCCCCCTCTCCTGGAGTCGACGGCCGAGCTCTTTAACGAAAGTCAAAGCGTCCGACCCCCAGCAGCCCGTGGTCTCAAAGGCCAGGGCACGAAATAATAATGTGGCACTAAATTGGAGTAGATGTCCCGCTTTTTGTCGGCCGCTACTTCGGCGGCGGCCCTTGCAGAGCGAGCCGTGCGGCTGAGATACGAGGCAGCGAGAGTGCTGACGCACGTGGCGTCCCATACCAGGCACTTTCCTCTCTGCCATGGCACCAGCGTTAGACCATCAGGCCTTTTCCCATCCGTGCGACTGAGGCCTGGTGGTTCTAGCCTGCAGGGTATGTTGGCCGAAATCAGTGCTCTCCGAACGATGTCGTTGAGTGCGTGGTGACGTGGGTGTCGCCCCGAGCACCGACGGCAGCTCAACGCATGATGGCCGTTCGCTTCCACCGTGGACCCGCAGATGCATTGATTTTGTTGACAAACATCGCAGCCCAGGCGGAGAGCTACCGCCATACGCATTGAGTCGCCGTCGAGCAGGGTTCCCATGTGTGGTGAAGGCAGTGCATGTAGCCATGCACCCGATTCTGCCCTTGACACTGCCCTGAGTCTGGCCAGATTTGAGCCAGTAGCCGCGCCTATCATTTGGTCAATCGCCGTTTTAGCTCCCACGTCGTTCCAGGCACGCTGTACTCCTGGGGTTCTGGGTACGGACGCGGTTGGAAAGAGAGCCGCCCACCTCGACAATGCGTCAGCAGCAAAAGGTATGCAAACCTCGTCTCCGTTGGCTGACAGGATTTTAGAGACGAGGCCGACAACCCCGTGCGCCGACGCGAGGAAAGCTGGCAGGCTCAAATCCCGCACACGTCGTACACCCAAGCCCCCATGGCGGATGGGTAGAGATGCCTGGCTCCACTGGTCCTCACTAAGGGAAACATTAGCGATTGTTTCAACCGCAGATTTCACCGTGCTGTCAAAGGCAGAGATGTCGTTAGGACACAACCAGGTAGGGGCCGTCCTCAGGAGGTAAGTGATCTTAGGCACCGCAAAGCACGTTTTCAGCAGAACCAGGGCAACATGGGCCGTAATATTGGAAAGACGCTCCTGGGCGAGGAGTAGGAGACGTTTCTTGATTTCAATAGCCCCTGGAATTGCCTCCGGGAAAATAGGCGAACCCAGGAGACTAAAAGTTCTCACGGATACTTCCTTGAGGCCAGGGAGCAAGGAACTGAACCGAGAAAATGAAGGCCAGGTTGTGGGCCCGCAGGAGAAAAACTCGCACTTGGACGTATTCATCTCCAGCCCCACCTCCTTAAGTAGGGGTAGTAGTGTTAGCAGGTCTTGCTCAACGTCCTCAGGCTTTCCTCCTATGGTACCGTCATCCAGATACCATATGTTAAGCGGAGATTTCAGTGCCAAGATGGCTTTATGGATGGCGAGACTGAAGGTAAGCGGCCCAAGTGGATCTCCCTGCTGCGCACCCACCTGTGAATGGATCAAGGATGTGTCGAAGAACAGGTTAGATGGGGATTTGTAGGCCTGGTGAAGAAATGGATATAAAGAGGGAATATTTTCATACACCTCGCCCAGAAGAACATCCCTTTCCACTGAATTGAAGGCATTCTTTACATCCAGTTTGACGATAATACAGTCATCGTTCCCTGGTTCCGCTGCGAATGCGCGTGTTGCGTGAATCGCCGCTTCACACCCCATCCGAGTTCCAAAACCTAGCTGGTGTGGTTGTAAGTATTCGGCCATCTCAGTCTTGACAGCACGGCATCCCAGTTTCGCCACCAGCCGACGTAGCGTGCTCCCTATAGCGATCGGCCTGACACCTCCTTCTTTTTTAGTTAGGGCGCACAGGGACGCCCCATACATATAAGGACACACTTCGGGGTTTAGCTGCCCACTGAGTAAGAAGCTACAAAGCCTGACGAGGAACTCAAGCAAGCGCTGACCATTGTCGCCAGCAGAGCTCGAAGTCAGCTCCTTTAAATGAGCCGGTCGTATTCCGTCCAAGCCCGCGGCAGACCCATTATAGAAACTGCCTAGCGCCTGGACTACGTCTTCTACCTTAATCGTTAAGGCGGGGGAGGAACGATCTGGTGCCTGTGGGAAGGCTAGCGGGCGGGACGGTGATGGGTGCTTCGACTGTAGGGAGGCCAGAGTTTCTGGCCCCGGAGAAGCCATCGTGTCCTCTGACATCAGCACACGAACGGCCCCCCTCAAGTCGCCCTCAAATACTTTGGCCTCAATCGTCTTTAGGACCGAAGGCGACCGGGGCGAGGCAGCCACGCCATTGATGTCATCGAAAGTAAAATTGAAAGTGGAGTCTAGATTAGACTTCACTTTGGTGGTGAGACTGCCGGGGCCATGTGAGTCTGGCGCTCTAAGCGCCGAATATGCGAAGGTAAGCAGGGCATACCAATCTGTGGTTTCGTTGGTTTCGATGCACTTACCAATCACTTCGCACAGCTTTCCAGCCGCCAGGTTTCTCGCCCCCTTAGGAACGTGTCGAAGCACCCGCACGGATTTCTTAAGAGCCGCGAGGCTCTCAAGTGTATTGCTGACCGGTTGCGAAAGATGTTGTGTACTAGCAGCGGACTGGCTGATGTGTGTATCGGCTGATGCAGGAGGGCGGCGGCGGGTGCGGGGGGGCACCACATCTTTATGTACGCGCCCGATGTGCACTTTGAGGCCGTGTGACGTGAACATGCGCGAAGACCTAGGGCAGTGGGGGCATGTCGACAGAGGAGAGGGGGGACTCATGTTACAGGGAAAAGACAGTAAAATTTACGGGACAAACACTTACACCAAACTTAAAATAATTATTATAAACACATTATAAACAACGCAAAAATAACTGATTGGAAAATAAACATATTTTAGAGTCATTTTGACGTGCAGCGGCACCAGGCAACAAACAAATGCGCGCTGATGGCGCAAGCGGTGTAAAAGGTTCCCCGGCGAGACGACCAATAGGCCGCTGGCTTCTGCGTCGGCTCCGTCACGTTTCCCGGGTAACGGGTGTTGTTTGCGGTACACAGTAATAATTATGGCGGACTTGTCAATTTAGCAGAGAAATCAGCTGATCAGTGTTGATCGGAAACAGCTGATGTAGACCTTTAGTAGGGCTGCCTACATGCGTCCGAGCAGTGCTTCGCGCCCCGATCACAGGCTATATCACAATAGTAGGGCGCCGACTGTCGATGAATTTTAAATTAGTTTTTACGTAGATTGATTACTTTTGCACCTGTTTGTACCTTCTGTTTTTTTTTTTTTTTTAGATTTAATTTGTATTTATGTAATAAAGAAATTCAAAAACGTGTAATGTGAACAGTCAACCATAAGGGTCCGTGTTTGAATCCGCATGGATGACATGCTATGTACCAATGAGTTTTTCTAACTTATGTATGTAATGCTCGACTGCTCTCAAATGGTGAAGGAAAACATTGTGAGGAAACCTGCATACACTGAAGAAGAATTTTTGATGCAATTCCTCATAACTTTTTTTTTTTTTTTTTTTTTAAATCTTTTTTTTTTTAAGGGACTTTTATACAAAACACATTTTGTACATGTCAGTCCCATCGTGCCTTATATCTAGACTTTACCTACTCTAACTTAACTTTTGAACTTTTGTGTTGTTTTTTTGTACAGACTTGCCAGATGCTGAGTGGATGAGTCATCTACTGGTCATATATTTGAGTTGTGTAATGTAGAATAGATAAGATAATGTTTTTTGTTCTCCCATAATTATAACAAATGCAGAATAGCAGATATGTAAAACTAAGAATACAGGTATCAAGTTAATATTGTAAAGCAAGGATGGGCAACCTTCGGAATGTCGCGGGCTAAACTTTAGGATGTTAACGAAGTGTATTACAATGGTTACAGGCACGACAACACGGCGGAACTGTACGCTGTAATCAGCACTCTCCAGCACTTAGAGAAGGCGTACATGAGGGACTGCGTGCGGGCCCAGGAGTACACCGCTGCGTGCAGCCGGCTGCTCGTCCAGTACAGGGTCGCGTTCAAGCAAGTGCAGGGCGACGAGTTCCCCACTGTCGAGGCATTCGTTACTAAGTTCAGAGTGAGTAGCATTTTTTTTTCTATCTGTGATGGAAAGAAAGACTATAAACATAGATGGTAGGGATGCAACGATTCGGCCATTACGATTACGATTACGATATTAATCGTTATTTATTACGATAACCGATGCATTACGATTATTTAAGCAAATTTAGTTGAGATTATCCTCAGAATGAGTTCTCATAGTGTTTCTTTGCATTCCAATGAGAGTTAAATCATTAAAAAAAAATGTTAAGAAAGTCAAAGATTTTGTAACTTTTTCTACTAATTTGAGATCGAAGTCAAAGGTTCACTTGGTCAGGATTCTGATTTTTGGATGCGTAGAGGCCAATTTGTTTTGAAAAACACAATATGAAACATGATTCTGTATAACCTCGTTAATCAAGCGATATCTCATCCAATTTACGTGGGAGATTAATCTTTTAAAATGTGGATGAGATATCGCGAAAACGAAAATGTATTAATACTTCAAACCGAAAATTAAATCATAGACCTCAGTAGAATTTAAAATGAGAGCCAAATCTGACAAAAAAAAGTCAGATTCAGCTCAAAATGAGCTAAAATGGCAGCGAGAGATCCGATTTTTGTAATGTTGTTTTTCGGCTCTAGAATCTAGTATTCAGGTCTGGTATTTGTCAAAAAGTGCAATCCCATTGAAGTTTTCAATTCGATTTAATAATCGTACGATTCTTACTACGGTGCACTGCATCGTTATTAATCGTGATTATTACGATTACAGATGCAAAACGATGCACCGCTTCGTAATCGTTGCATCTCTAATAGATGGCTATACGTCATCAATCATCATCAGCCTATAAACATCCCGCACAAGCCTGCCTTCAAGGAGGGTATAATGTATATGAGCGTCAGTGCACCATGTGTGTCTATGTGGATTGGTAGACTTCACATATGCATCGGAGTTTCTTCTTAAGTATATGCAGATTTTCTCACGATGTTTTCCTTCACATTTGTGCATGCATGGTGGACTAATGCACAAGAAACTTCACCATGAGACCTGTCCCTCCAGCAGTGGGGATGTTAGTACCTAGTACTGCATACATACTGCATGGACTCTCCCTGCCCGCACCATTTTTTTACCTCACCCCCTATTGGCAGATCGCTATAGCTTAATTTTCTTTGGCAGTATAGTCTTCTCATTCGCACTCACTCAGTATTGCACATGCTTGCCTCTTCTTATCAGTGTATGATATGACAGCTAAGTGTCTAGCGATGGAACACTTTGGGTTTTCTTTTCTTTTTAAAACAAGGACCTGAGATTTTACACTTTTTTTTTCTGTTACAGTTAGACTGTCCAGCCGCCCTGGAGAGGATAAGAGAAAACAAACCAAACCTGATAAAGGATGATAAGGGAAACACAAACAAGTATATCGCTGAGATTGTTTCTGTAAGTTCTATTATTATTCCATCTTTTTCTGTCCCTCAGGAACGACATTTGCTAGAGCAAAAAAGGTCGCAGCATTGCCGGCGCTGCCGTGTGCTATCGCACTCCCCCTATCTTTCTCGCTCTAGCAAGTAACGTTCCTAAGCGACAGAAAAGGATGGAGCGTGAAAATATACGATTCCGTGCTGCCAGATGAGGCTCAACCCTTATTCTCCACCTGATCAAACCAACTTACATATCTTTCTTAACTCTAGTTGTTCTACTCTTCTTCTTATCGTGTGGGCAGAGCCCTGGTGTCAGAGTTTTTTCAGACCGCCTTACGGCCGCTGACGTTGTTCTACTTATTGCAGTTGTTCATAACGCTGATGGACAAGCTGCGACTGGAGATGCGAGCGATGGACATGATCCAGCCGGAGCTGAGGGACCTGAGGGACACCATGGATAGACTGATGATGCTGCCTGAAGACTTTGAGGGGAAGCTGAAGGTGAGGTACCATTTTTGTTATTATTTCAAAGTTTGCAGTTACAGACTTACAGTACAGTACAGAATCTTTTTGTTTTAATATTTTCATTGATTTGTATAAGTAATATTGATTATACTTACTGGTCATAATTCTATTAAAAATGTCAATAGCCATGTAAATTAAAGAAGAAATCTTTTTTCAAATGTTTGTATTAATAACATTTTTTTTCCGTAAATTTTACTCAGTTTATAATGTTTATTTTGGAGTCGCGCTGCGAGTCTGATGGGGGGCGAGAGCATAACTAAAAAAAATTTTGCTACCTAAATTAGCTATATCTTTATTGTGGTAATCTATATCTATACTTCATTTCAAGTAAAGGCGACAAGATTTTCTGATTCCTATGTAGCTTTCTGGCTAATTCTGATTTGCAAATATAATTTATTTATCATAAAGATATAGTATCCGACATATCTTGGACGTTACTAAAGCTGTTCTAAGAATAAGTGAGAGGAAGTGTTTCAAATCTCTGTTTCTAAAATTCAAAATAGCCTTAAATTTTCGTTGCTATTTGAAACGGAGTATAGGTAATCGTAAACTATGGAATTATATGTGAGGTGTCACACTAGATGCAGTCCGGTGCGGCTGCGGAACGGTAGCCGCTGTGTGACACCTCGCATATAATTCCATAGTTTACAACTACTGCCGGCCCGCAGCCGCACTCTGTGTGGCCCAGCCTTTTGTTCTCGCTATTTCGATGCTGGCTCCATAGTGAAAGTTCGGTATGGTGCTTAGGTATGACGAGTAGAATTAATGATTTAAGTTTCCAAAGTAAAAATGTATCCTATAAAGTATAAACAATAAAATCGGCCGCAGGTAACAGAGTGGCTGGATAAGCTGTCAGAAATGTCTGCATCGGACGAGCTCTCCGAGAGCCAGGTGCGGCAGCTTGTGTTCGACCTGGAGACATCGTACGGGGCGTTCAACAAGTTCCTGCACAAGGACTGAGGCTGAGGAGGTGAGGGCTTCATTTATTATTAACCTCTGAGAGTCTACTGGAACGTTCAAGAGCCGACATAACAGTCTACGAAAAAGGTCCACTGGAACTTTAACGTTGCGGTGACCGAGTTGCGAAATTATGACTTATTCCGTCTAAGCTAAGGCTTATTCCTCTTTGGAATGTTCTACGACATAAGACCTATGAAATTCCCTTTCTAACGATATATTGAACCAATAAGAGCGAGCCATAGTGAAGGTAAAACATTGATTTTATGTGACTCATTATAGGGAAGTGCCGGTGCTGGACGGGTATTTCGACCCAAAATTTTATTTTCATCTTTTTAAATTGGCCAATTTCTTTGTATCCGAAGCCGGATAACTTATCGATGTGTGCTCTGAAGAAGTAAAACAAAGTAAACATTGTCAATATGTCATTTTTAGTTTTTTTTTTTGTAAAAATGGGTTTCCGCCTCGCCGATCTGTATTATTTTCGTTGTTTCTCTTTAGAAGAACAGTAATGTAGTGAATTTAATGTTTATTTCTACAATCTAAATGAGTGTAGGTAGCGTAAAAAACAAAACACAACTTGAATTGGTGACGAAAAGTTGGAGAATTTCGCTTTGAAAGTTGGAGCATCAGATATCCACTGGGCCGACGCGCGCGGCGTCAAAATTATGGTGCATACAAAAATAAAGTAATTAAAATCTTGGACCCTGAGAGGTTAATAGGCATCTTGACGGCGAAGAACCAGAGTCAATACATACATACGATACATAGACTCACGTTTTCTGCCTATTAAAGTTGTTTCAAAATGTGTCGGGCTAATTGGACTCTTATCTTGTTTTGGGGGCTGGCAAGCCAGCAGCACTTCGACCCAATGGGATCTTTTGTTATATCCCTTACATATTTATTTCTACACCCTTCAAAAACGTGGTAAATGAAAAAAATCATGCATGTAATTTAAAAATTAAAATCGACAAGATGACGTCAGCACATGCGAAACCAAAGAAATTGAACCTTAAGTCTTCTTCTTAGGTAACGAGTAACCTGTGCGAGGTAACCAGAGGGCGATAGAGGGAGTGAGGTAAAAATTTGGTGGGAGGAAGGGAGTGTCCATACTGTATCTAGTAATAGATACTCTTTCTTATACTGTGCCCGCACCTTATATATACAGTCGATGAAAACGGCGTCTTTTGCTTATTGGTACGTGGGATAAAGAATAATAAACGTTGTTGCAGGTAAAACCGCGTGCTCAATAGTGTTGTCACATTCTACATCAACTAGCCTCGTTTCATAATGTTATTATTGTATATTCCTACTTTATTCTATCTATTGCAATAAGTTATACATTATTTTATACTATTTAATTAATTAATGAGAGTTAATATTACTGCTGCGTACAAATCGGGCCAAAAAAATCGATTTTCAGCTTGTTGTGCAGCCTACACTTAGCGTGTTGACACACCTGCCGAATTTACGCGGCGTAATTTACGCGTCTACTAGAAAAAATTGCGTAATTTACGTCGCGTAAATTCGGTAGAAGTGTCGTAACACTAAGGGCGTGTTTGACCACTTCTGGGTAATTTCTTAATATCTTATCTGACCATACGTTTGCCATATCTTTCATACAAAATATGTCAAACGATCTGTCAGATAAGCTATTAAAAACTTACCTATCTAGAAGCGGTGAAACAGGCGCTTAGTCAATCAAAATGCAACATGGGTAACTTTTGTAACTGAATCAATCATTTAAATTCTAAATTATAAGTCAACAATTGACGGGTATAGGTATCTCGATCCCAGCATTCAATTGTCACGTTTAAACGACTACGCAAGGTACGTTAAATGTTGAATTATTGAAATCTCATGTTATCTAGGCAATACTTATATTATTATTATTCTGAATAAGTTATAAATAAAGTACATTTTGTATTTGATTTATTTGTCTTTATAGTACTAGTAAGTGTGATGACTGATGAGTGATGACTTCAGTTGAATTCACGCGACGTAAATTACGCGTACAATGCTTTTGCGTAATTTACGTCGCGGCGCCGGTGGCGACACGGCAATATAAGCGCTATTTTACCTAGTAATCGTAATCGCATAAATTACGTCGCGTAAATTCGGCAGGTGTGTCATAACTAGTGATCCTCATAACATAAGTAGTCATAAGTCATAAACTCGCATAACATAACTCATAAGTACCACAAAATGAACGTTTAAAAACTGTTCGTATAGTTACTACAACGTGTTAATGAATTAGCGCAAAACCTCATACACCCCAACTGATTTATAACAAAATAATTAGATTGAAACAATAATTTAATTATTGAGATACTTAAAATTTAAAGTTATTCGCATTTTAAGTTTTCAGCACTGAAAGAAAGCGCTAACGTACTCATGGATACATTTTTATAATCTTGTTTTGGTAGTAAGTGCGGCACACTCAACCTGAGTGTGCCCGTGCGGTGGGTTGACATCGGGTTCAGAAAATTAAAAATTTTGGAAAAAAAATATTAAATATTTTGAAAAAAATTACCTATGTTGAAACCATGATAATTCGACTCTCCTCTCGATTCTAAACAAACTACTTTCGAGTTTTGCGTTAATTCATTAACACGTTTGATAACTAGATGAACTTATCTTACCACGCGGAAGATGTCGCGGGTAATATAAATGCTAGTGTACAACCTTGTACACTACTTGTACACCATATAATTCTAAAGTTAATCAAGTTTACCATAAAAAGCTAATTTCAATTTCAGATTACGAAACAATTAAGTATTGTAAGGAAGAACCAATTCTTACGGCAAATTATTTTTTGAGAACGTTTAGTGATTTTTTGAAACGTGCTCTTTTTGTCGCCATTTTATTAAATTAACAAAAAAAATACATATAAACTGAGCTATTATGTACTACTGTAATAGAGGTGAGACTGCACTTCAATACCCTGTCGCGTTCGGCGATGTCGCCGCACCTAACATTAATTAGAAGAGCAGCGGCGCGCAGAGTCCGGAGGAGCATCTACTACAGCAATCTTATTACTAGTGAATAAAGTTCAAATTTATTTGCATGTCGGCTGCTCGCGGCGACGCGCTACCCGTTATATCGCTTCAAATTAACGTGGTCTTTATTTACTACTGATAAGATTGCCGTAGAAAATGCTACTCCGGCCGTTGCCACAGTATGAAAAAAGAGTATCTAGTACTACATACAGTACAGTACGGAAACTCCCTGCCTCCCACCAATTTCTTACCTCACCCCCTCTGGCAGGATCGTGGCGTAAAATGTAAGCAAATGCTTTCTCGCTTGCACTCACTCAGTAGGTATAGGACCTGGGCCCTGTTTAATAAACGCGTGGCAATTTGACAATGACAATTATTCAGAGTACATTGCTTGTTACTAATGACGCTAAACTTACAGTGCTTCACGTGTCCTAGCATTCTCAGCAATGTACTCTGAATTTTCATTGTCAAATTGCCATTATCGCGTTTATTAAACAGGGCCCAGCTTACCTCTTTTAAATATTCCCCATTTGTATGAAATGAAAGCTAAGTGTCCAGGGTGTGCCGCTGCTCTTCTAGTGTGAATTGACCCGTCTTGGTTCTCTTTCACCGCCTGCGGTCCTGTAACCGCGCCGTTTGTCGTGTCACCTCTAGTACGTAGCACATTATAGCTCAATGGACATAAACTAGGTGTTGGTAGAACTGAATCCATAGATCGTTTTAATGAGAGAAGACCATTTCTAATGCCCTACGATGCTTGTTTACAATGGAACGAGCGATGTTATCCTGTTGTTGATGTCTCTGCTGTGTTTACGAGAGGTTAGTTTGTTATAAGACCGCCGTTTGTCTCGTTTACAGACAATTTAAAAAAGCGTTTACAAGGTGTAAAATTAAATGGGACACTTGCGTAAAGGAGTGCTTCAGACCATCAAACTGAACAACTTTCTCTATGCGACCAATATCTGCTGCTAAAAAATCTGCTGTTCTATACATTTCAGTCGAGTTATGTTTGCAGTTTTGTATGGGACAGCGGATTTTTTTGCGATTTCAGTGTTGGTCCCATACATAAAAGTTGTTCTGTTTGATGGTCTGAAGCACCCCTTTAAGTAAATGTCCCATTTAATTTTACACCCTGTAGGTGTATACTAGAGTTTTACTTAATTTGCTGATGTTTTTTAAGGGGATGATCAGACCAAACCAAACAACTTTAAGGGACACAAAAATCGAAGAAAAGAAAACAGCTGTTCCATACATTTAGTATTTTGTATAGAATAGCCAGAATCAGAATCGATGATTAAAAAAATCTTTCTCCATTTCAATTTTGGTCCTCGAGATAAAGTTGTTCAGTTCGATCATTCGGTTGTCTGATCATCCCCTTTTAAAAAACAGTCAGAATAATATTAAGAAGGATCCTATTTGATGATGATGATGATGATAATTGTCGCTATATCACTGTGTAGGGACTGCTTATCTACCTTTTTTAAAAATTCATGATGAAGCCGAGGATGTAGCGCGCTCGCCCAGAAAAAGCCTATTTACTCTTCTTTTAAAAATATCCTGATTGTATTTGCTTGGGAAAACAGACGCAGGGAGAGAGTTCCAAACCTTACCGGTTCTCATTATAAAAAAGAGGTTGCGAACCTTTTTGTGCGGATTGTTGGAATATCGACAACGTATGGATGCAGTCTCGCATTACGTCTTGTCGTACGTTGGTTGAAGGGGGATGGTGGAATCAGGTCATGTAGCTCCTGGGCACATTCGCCGAAGTGTAGCCGATAGAATACCGACAGACAAGCGACCAATCGTCGGTGCTCCAGACTACGTAACTTAGCCTCGACGAGTCCATCGTCGTCGATGAGTCTCTTGGCTCGACGCTCAACTGAGTCCAGTGCCTTTTAATTTGATTTTGTTTATTAAAATATGGCCGGTTGCTTATGTGCCAGGAATAAGTAGTATTACCTATATCCAAATCTCAAGGATTGTTTTATGATAATGATAAAACACATTTGAGAAAAGATGGCGGGGCCTCGTGGCAGGCTCGAACGTAGACGACCGCTCGTGACCAAACCAGCAATGTCACTAGACCTTTTAATCATTCTAGTGCAAAAACGCCTTCGACATAGAAGAAAAGTACTATCTAGTGACGGAATCTTACAACATGGCCCGGAATCTGTTCAACGAGGGTCGACTGCAGTATGACAAACTCAAGGACAAGTCCCGGCATGCCGTGGACACCTTCCTAGACCTGGTTCACATCATGAACGAGGAGATGGCGAGGGAACTCAGGACTGCCATTGTCAAGTTCTATAAAATAAAGTATTTTCATGATTTTACTAATTACGCTATTTCTATGGAGGAGGTGAGTTTTTTTACTTTCACATGCTCGCGCGAGCTTATGCGGGCCCGCTGTGCATCGACATCAACTAGTCTGTAAGTAAATAAGGCACTTCACTCGCGCGGGAACTTTCAAGGAAAATTGCTACGGCTTATGACGCCACGAGAACAATGAAGGGCATCCACACTCTCGTTCTCCGCTGTTCTCGGCGAGAATGTAGTGACCGCATAAAGTGATTGTAATGCCGGCTCTACATTCTCGCCGAGAACGGGCGAGACAGGCCGAGAACGAGAGTGTGGATGCCCTTCATTGTTCTCGTGGCGTCGTATAAGCCATAGTAATTTGTCTTGAAAGTTTTCGCAGAGGGTTCTCGGCGAGAGTGAAGTGCGGGCATTAGGAAACTTAGTTTACAGCGGGCTCGCGTAAGCTCGCGCGAGCGTGTAGAGGGCGCATAAGATGTTTATAATCCATTGATTGCTTTGGTCTTGGCCGCTAGGTACACTTAAAAACCAGCCAAGTGCGAGTCGGAGTCGTACGCTGAGAGGGTTCCGTACTACCACACAGGGAGTGAACTTTAAATCCGGAAAATTCTCTCTTCGGAATAGAAGAAGAGAAGTAGGTACGACTTTCGACGTGGCCTCGTAGTGTATGTGGCTACACTCAGCGGGACCCCGTGTCGTAGAACGATGCAAGTATGTCTGGGATTTAGTTCCGAAATTTGTTCTATCGAATCCAATTAGAAATAAAATTTGTTTCGTCAAAATGGGAGAATGGCATAGGTTTGAAAAAACCTACAGCCAGCGGGACACTTTTTATTTATAGGACACGAGAACTCCAAATGCGGGTGTCAAGATTTAGTTCTACTTTCCTTTATTACGTTGTAAGTGAAAACAGTGTCCTAGCGTTTATAGTTTAAAAAAAACAGGAATTGAATTTTTGAAAAACCTCCAGCCATCAGCGGGACCCTTTTTATTTATAACTTATAAGTTACAGGAACTCCAAATGGGTGTCAAGATTTAGTTCTACTCTACTTTATTACGTTTTAAGTGAAAACAGTGTTCCGCCGGTCTGAAATGGTTATGTAGGTACCTATTTTACCAACAACAAAAAGTGTTTTCTTTCATTCAGTTCGGGATCCTTAGCGCAAGCCCGACAGCAGACTTGGCCGGTTTTTATTATTTGTTATTTTACGTTAGAGTTTGCACTGTTATCACACCAAACCAAGTTTGACGCTTGTTCGTATTAACCTACCGGTTTTACGATATGATAGACGGCGTAGCACCTTCACCTTCTGGGTACGGAACCATAAAAAAGAAACACCCCTAAATATTTTCCAGATAATAGACATATCAGAGCACTGCCTCATAGAGCCCCTAGAGAAGTTAAAACAAATCCGAGAGCACTTCCATCACGTCATCAAGAACTTCGAGGATGTGCGCAACTTCAACACTGTTGATAAATGCGCCAACGAACTGCCTGACGAGGTCGCTGCTGCTCATTGCGTGCTGCACCAGGCTGTGCTGTAAGATGCAAGGGGTTAAGAACTATTTAAGTGTAACCATGGTAGTAGTTTTCTCAGGGGTTGCATGGTTTTTCACACCGATATACTTTCGAGGAGCTAGTTCTCCTGGCGTTGATCTCCGATACCAAACGATGATACTAACTTTACTGACGCGATTATTAAGTCTGACTGAACGCGAAGGGGAAAGCTGGGAGGGGCATCGCATTCTAGAGATAGGAATATTTTGGGAAGGGGATAGACAAATAGTAGCTTATCTATGGGATAGACTGTATCTAGTTATCATCATCATCACAAAAAAAAACTGCAGCATTTTTTATGACACCTAAAAATCTCTTTAATGTGATGTATTATTTAAGTCTTGTCAATTCATGTATCTGGTAAATAAATAAATACAAAAAACAAATACTTACTGGTATACTTAATAGGTAGATACTTACTTAAATTATGAATATGTGGCTTTAGTATGGCAGCGTGATATACCTATCGCGCCTATTTGCTCTCTCTCGATTTGTGCCCGAAAGTAAGAGATGTAAGTGATAAGCCTTATCACGCGCATCATGCTACAGCTAGGCAATTGGACCTATGTATATCTACCTTTTTCTCTTTCTTTCTATTCAACAGCTTCAACGAGACAATGCATGAAAGCCTGGCGACTATAGTCGAAATAAAAATGCGACAGCACGCCCAAGATATGAACTCGTCACTCTACGGCGTCCAGAAATGCCTCAACGATTTCGTGCCCAAGTTCTTTGACCAGCTCCTTGTGGATGCTTACACTCCACACTGTGGCTTCTTGAAAGTCGTAAATGCTTCTATCGCGGATCTGGCAAAAGTTAAATGGAAGAGGAACGAGACCTTGTTCTCGCAGAAATGGAGTCCTTTAGTTAAGGTTTTGAAGGAGAAGTACGTTTATTTTGTTAACGCTTATCTACGGGGTCCGCTGGCCTTTCCACCCACGTTAGCCAATGTATGTGCCAATGGGTTTGGTGCATGTTTTGGCCCAGAAATTTGTGATAAGTTCACACGTTGGTCGGTCGGTCGTCCAGTTTGTGCTGGCGCAAGCCAATTTGCGGATATGCATTGGCACAGTATTGGCCAACGTGAAGCGGGGCCATGTTGGGACTATACTATAGACTTATAGTCACTATAGGTAACCCATGTTTTTTTTTGTTTCAGAGCAAAGCAAGCGCAGTCAGATCCGTTGTTTCTAACATTATTCGCAGCTAATTTGACTTCTAATGATATAGGTTTGACTTTGTACTAGTAAATAAGATGTTTTTGAATAAAATAATACGAATCGTAAAAAACCTTTTTCCATTTGGCTTTATGGTACGTAAACGTAGTCTAAGTACGTAAATCACCGCCTTAAGAAGCGACGCAGCTTTAAAAAGTAAAATGTCAATGTCATGTCAAATTCAAACTGTCAAAATTCGCAAAACAAAACAAAAGCGCGCGTGATTGTTGTTGTGAAAGTGAAATCAATGATGTTTTTGCGTTTTTACAATTGAAACAAAACCTTTTACACTACCAAAATGCCGAAAGCAGTACGAGCAATGTTTCAAAATCTAGAATCCTACGATGAAACTGATCGAATGCCACGAAATATTACTATTACCAATCTCGACTTAATAATGTATGTAGTAGCCATCGTAGGGCATCTAGTGGACTTGGGCTTGGATATTAACATCGCAGTGAGGTATTACTTGTTGAAAAAAGTGATGGAATTCAGCTGGACATTGACTTTCATACTCTTACCGGCGTTTGTGAACACAGCAGTCTCCATACGAATGTAAGTTTATTATCAATGTTTTCGACTTTGCAATATGTCAACGACCGATAGCTTCGCTTGAGTCATCATAAAATGTCAATGTGTGCGAGGCGCTATCAAAAAGTGCTGCCAGCATTTTAGATCTAGTGCTATTTTGGTAGGTTTATCCATAGTTTATCTCCAGAACCTGGCAGAAAAGGACATCATCGGTGTTTCATACATTTTTGGTCCAAATATGAAAGTGCCGGCCAACAAAAACTAATGCTATATTCTTTTAGAACTTGCCGTTTTCGAATTTATAATTAATGGACTCTTGCTTGTGCGTTAGCACTGCATTTCCGCCAGTGTGTCAAGTTGTTTATGGAAGTGTCTATCCCAATCTCAGGGATTGTTTTGATCAAGAACAAGAAGAGATTGAGGATTGCGGAGCCTCGTGGCAGGCAAAAACGCGATGCGTGAAACCACGTGAGACGAGTGCTCGGGTCAGAACCTGCTGTGACTCAAGCATTTATTATTATGGCACGAAAGCTGTAGCTGTTAAGTTTTATTTCATCAAAAATGTATGAAAATAAAAATTTTCAAACCTTAATAAAACCAAAGAAAACAGCCTTACAGCTTTGGTGCCATAATAAAAAATGCTAAGACAGACTAGTTCTAACAGAATATGTATAGCCTTAGCTAATTTCGTCGAAAATGTGTATGAAAAGGCAGATTTTCGATACTGCATTATTAATTTTTGGCTGGCACTTTCACATTTTGGACCAAATCCGATGTCTTTTTTTAGCGCTTTTTGTAGAAAAAAAGTTTTGTGATTAAAAATCCTGATTTTCTGTGTTTTGGCATTTAATGAAAGATGAATATTGATACCATAATGTTTTCCGAAAAAGAGTAGTTCACCAAATTGTCATGAGTGTTGAGTGGTCGAGGACGTTCATCACCGTGGAGTTGTTCGCTACGAGCAGGCTCTTATGACATTCATGATCCGCTTAGAGTGAAGAGACTTGATGTAGGGTATGAGTGAATAGGCTTCTTCTGGGTAAGCTCACGGCCTCTGACATGGTTTTTATGTGACGACTACTACCACCAGAGATAGTAGCCGGGATGAACGGTTTAACGTTCCATCCACATTCCATCCAGCACCGAATCATTTTTCTTTTCAGACAATCAGGTGATTCAGCCTGCAATGTACTAACCAACTGGGGAAAAACGCACAAAGTGACATATCACTACGGTTACCCCACGGTTCCCCCGTGGGAATCGAACCCACAACCTCCATGTCGAGAGCCAATGCTCTAAACCATTAGACCACGGAGGCAGTTTCGCTTTCCTTTTATAGTATTTTTTAATACTGGTAACACAATTATTGTGTTGGTATTTTGATGAATTTAGAAACGGTCACACTGAGGATTAATTTCTCAAAAGGACAAGAATCCCGAGCCTTTAAAGATATGACATTAAAAAAATATCAAATCATAAGTTTTGGTTCAAAAGGTTCAAAATTACTCGTACGTACCATAGTCATTTTGGCGGCAACTAGTGTGCTTACAAAATCGACCACAGATTCGTCTTCATCTTACATCCATCATCACAGAATTAAGAGGACAACCATCATCATTCATCAAGGTTAAGAATAAATGAACTAATTCCTCAAAAGGACAAGTATCTAAAGCCGTTAAAAATATGATAAAAAACAGCGTGCCAGTGCTGCCGCCATCGCGCTTTCGGCGCTAGATCTAGCGCATTTTTGGCATACTTAGCGCCGTATCTCAGAAAAGGGAGCGGACTGCATAAAATATATTTTAGTTTTATCTTCTTAGTAAAAAAAAACATTTGAAAATAACGCTATACTCACATTTTTAGCTTTTTTTAAGCTAGAGTACTATTTTTAATAACATGGATGAACTATAAAAAGTAATGAAATGTTGATGACGTCACTTGTGAGTATTTAGTACAATTTTTCATACATCGCGCGCGTTTTGACGTTCGATTAAAAGTTGCTAATTTGACTTATTTTATTATCCCGGACTGTCCGATCCCCTATTTAGCGCCAAGCGAATCTAGCACTTTTTTAACTTTTAATAGAGCAACATTATTTGTGTTTGAATATGCTATATTTTGTGTTTTTTGATTGGAATATACAGGGTGTTAGGGTAAACAGTTGCACTACTTTAAGGGGTGATTGTACCGATGATACTGAACAACTTTCCCAAAGAAACCAATAGGTCCAACTTTCCCAAATAAAATATATTTTTCATACAAACGTTTGATCAGCAGATTACATTTAGTATGGAAAGTCCAATTTTTTTTGCGAATTTCCTATAGGTTTCTTTGGTAAAGTTGCTCAATATCATGGATACAATTACCCCTTAAAGTAATGCAACTTTTTACCCTAAGGCGGTGTCCTATTGCCATCGCACGCGCGATGGTGCGATGCGATGTGATCGTACTGATGGGTAATTTTCCGAAATTTTACAAATCGTTGAAATTTTTCTATAGAAAAATGTGAAAATTTGTAAAATTTCGGAGAATTACCCATCAGTACGATCACATCGCATCGCACCATCGCGCGTGCGATGGCAATAGGACACCGCCTAACACCCTGTAATAAATATTGATGTGTGTGGATGCCCTTCATTGTTCTCGCGGGAGCCGTAGTAATTTTCCTTTGGAAGTTCTTGCCGAGAAGTTCTCGCGAGAGTATAGTGCCTGCTTTAGGGTTGAGCCTCGTGTGGAAGCACGGAATCGCATTTTTTCACGCTCTATCCTTTTCTGTCGCTCAGGAACGTGAAATTGGCTAGAGCGAGAAAGGTCGCACCACTGCCGGTGCTGCTTCGTTCGGTCGCTTTCCCGCTGTCTTTCACGCGGAACTACGACCTCTAGCAAATGACGACGCTCCTGAGCGGAGAGACAGAAAAGGATAGAGCGTGAAAAAATGCGATTCCGTACTTCCACACGAGGCTCAACCCTTAGCCGTCGATTCCGCACGCACTCCTTTCTCACACATATCATCCTTCACACAATCCATCCACGTTTTCTTCGGCATTCCTCTCCTACCGCAGCCATCCACAACACATTACTTAACACTCGTCTCGTAACATTCTGTATACCTAGGTACTTTAGGTACTAATACAAGAAATAAATATAAATGAGTATTCCCACACGTTCGACTCAGTAAGGTCAACACATCTTTCATATTGGGGCACTTTATACGCTATTATAATAAGATACCAAAGCAAAGGATATTCTTAACCCCATTTCCTCTCGTGGGTGTCGTAAAAGGCGACTAAGGGATCTACCTGAGGATGTGCAGCAGCATCCTCTAAGTACACACATTCAATCCAACTGCGATCGCCAACCCGCCTGCCAAGCGTGGCGATTATGGCAAATCTCCCCATTTTGGGGGAGGCCTATGTCCAGCAGTGGACGTCTATCGGCTGATATGATGATGATGGTGATGATTCTAAACTTGCCAGACAAAAAGTTTAAGCCCATGCAAGCAAGTCCTCTGTAAATTACCTGCTACTTACCAACCAAATGACCAAAATTTCTGGTTATCCACTATGTAATTAAATATTGTACCTATTTTTATATTTTGTTATGTTCAAAAGATGTGATTTGTAGAGTTTCTGGCCGCATCTTCTCTACAAAACGGAACACCTTCCGAAGCAGTGGTAGAGTCAAAAAATTACGACAGAAAGCTATCCATGTGATATTATTTTGAATAAAATTTTGAGTTTTGCGTTTTATAATGTATAATGGTAACAATAAAGGTAAAAAATTTTGGCACCTATGTAAAGGATAATCTCTGGAACTACTGAACCGATTGTAAAAATTCTTCCACTTCTTGAAAGCTACATTATTCCTGAGTAACATAGGCTATATTTTATTTTGATACGCGAACGAAGTCGCGGGCAAAAGCTAGTAAAATTATAAAGAAGTAATTTTTTTTTTTTGTATAGTATTGTGTTTAATCTCTGGAACTACTGAACTGATTGTAAAAATTCTTCACTAATAGAGAGCTACACTTTTCCTGAGTAACATAGGCTATACTTTATTTAGGTAAATATACGTTTTCAGTTCTAAATCTTAATATTTGTGCCTAAATAAAGTCGAACAAAAAGCGCCCGCCGCGCGCCGGCGCCGGCGCCGGCCGGTGTATTCGCGCGTACGCTGGCGCTGACCTCATTTAGATGTTCGTGAAAATAATTTAATGTAAAATGTGACCGTGATCTTGGTTTCGGAATTAAAATTTTCAACACTATGATCATTGATCACTGTTACATTGCATTACTTACATAACTTTTATACGGAAACTAGTTTTTGTCCGCGACTTCGTCCGCGTGGAATTTGGAAAACCCCATATAAAGTAACATAGGATACTTGGGGTTTTCCAAATTCCACGCGGACGAAGTCAAGAATCCTCCAAGAATATGTGCACAAAGTTTCATGATGATCGGTTAAGTAGTTTTCGCGTGAAAGCCTAACAAACAAACTTACATTCACATTTTATAATATTAAAAATATAGGGAAGGGATTATAAAAATTAGAATAGCATAGTAGACGAGTACAAAGGTAGAGCTTATCTCTAAAGGGTGTTAGGGTAAACAGTTGCATTACTTTAAGGGGTGATTGTACCCATGATACTGAACAACTTTCCCTAAGAAACATAGGAAATTATAGGTGGTTAATTGTATAGCAGTATAGCATGATGTGTACATGAAAAATGTTTAACAAGGTAGAGGCATAAGAGGTTTCAGGATCGAAGCTAATGGCGATCAATTGTCGCAATTGAGACACAGGCATGAGTATATTTATGTGAGTGTGTAAAAATCCTGAACAAAATGTATATTTTTTGTTTTTCTACGATTAAAATGAGCTATCTACAATCATTTGAACGACTATTGACCTGCCATGCGGTCCCATGCCGATCGTCAATGAGACGATACCGGACGGGGCGCGGCGCGGGCGAAGTGCGTGACGTCACGCTACTATGTGTAATTTTGATCGAAGGTAAAGGTTTAGTAAGGTATTTTAGCATTAGAAGTCTCATGATGAAAAATCTTGAACAAGGTAGAGGCAAAGGTCATGCACATTGTTATTTTAAACTGATAGTACCTGTATATCGGCTATGGTGTGTTCCACGTCGAAAGTTTATGTCACCAAAAATCTATAACCAGTTCTTATAGCGAAAATAAAAAGTCGTGCTGTCAGACTCCTAAAATATTAAGAATATTTTAAGTCCAGGAACCAAATATATTTTACTACAGTTAGTCCTAGTCGTTATGAAATCAAAGCTGCACTTTGGGATGGAAGCAAGCCGCTTTGCACAGTGATAGTAGGGACCAAAATAAGCGATTTGACCCGCAGCAGCGCAACTTTCATCCCTTAGGATAATAGAGGGCGCCACATTATTAAAAAAAACTTTGAAAAATTCTACAAGCCAAACGGCTTCACCGATTTCTATTATTAATGTGTCAATCGAAAGAATATTTATTAGTTTATGATAAAAAAAATAAAAAATAAAAATATCTATAATGGCTGCAAAAAGCCATGCATTTTTGTAAATTTTTTAAAGTTATTTTTCCGTTTTTTCTTAATAACATTAAAAAAATGTATGAATTGGGTATATTTTTAATTATTCACATTGTTAATAAATCAATAACAAGTTTAATAAAAAAACTGCATGTCAATATCTTTAATAGTTAGGAAAATATTTAAGATTACATAAGCAGGTAAGGCGCGCCCCAGTCTTAGTAATTATGCAAAAATTACTCAATTTGGTACTGGAAGCAAGCCGCTTTGCACAGTGATAGAAAGGACTAAAATAAGCAATTTTACCCGCAGCAGCGAAACATTAATCGTTTAGGATCACAGATGGCGCCACATATTTTAACAAACTTCAAAAAATTATAGAAACTAAACGGCTACACCGATTTTAATTATTTAGGTGTCAAACGGTTCGTCTTTTTATGTTTCAATTTAAAAAAATTAAATACTCAATTATTTGTAGAAATTGAAAGTGCAAAAATAATAAAATATATACAAAAAAATTTAAAATGTCATGTTTTCACTAAACTACGTTGAACAATGTATGAAGTGTGTATTTTTATTTTAGACGGATTTATTTCGAATCTAAAGATGAAAACTGCATCGAAATCGGTTTAGTAGTTTTGTAAATATTTCTAATTTCTGCTGATAAAAGTCCACAAATCAAGGATCGCCACAACAGGACCGGCCCTGTACTATCTTCATCCAACGAGTGCCCACTACCTTCACCGGATCGTCGGTCCACCTTACGATACGCTTACGATTTATTACGATACGCTTACGATATACGCTTACGATTACGACTATCCACGATACGCTTTCCGGTACGCGACTGCGCGGTGGCCACTCGAGAACTCTTCAGCCCCATCGCCCATCCGTACGTTGAGCAATGTGCTAAGCCCATTCCTACTTTAGTTAGTAATTCTCCGGGTTGTGTCGGGCTGTCGGCTACCCTGGTTCTCTTGCGGATGGACCTCTTCATTTCTTAATCGATCTCGCAGGGACAATCTATATAGCCATCTCCATTGCCTTTGGGTGACTTACAACATTTTTACTTGGCTTTAATTTAGTGAGCGACCATGTAATAGCATAATTTATTATATTATATTTGTATATCATTTCAAATCATATCTATTAACTTACGTATGATTTCCACAGCCGCCCTTGCAGAATTTTTATTACACTGCAGAGGACAGGGTGCAAGCTAGGTCAACGTGTCGGCAACCACAACGCATTGTGTCCGTCACAGCCTGATTTCTAAGCGAATTGGTTGAAGAATATTTTCTGTTTAATAGTTCCCATCCCATGCCCATCTTTTTAGGGATGTAACAAGAGCTCTTAAGGTGGATGGACTTCACAGTAGTTAAAATATACAATGGTCAGTGCATTGTGCGCAGCCTGATTTACAAGCGTATTTAGTTAGTCGAAGAGGGATAATTCTGACAAATTGCAACTTTTGACCATTGTGGAGTCCATCTTACCTTAGGAGGTCTTGTTACATCATCATAAAAAGATAGGCATGGGATGGGAACTATTAAATTGAAAACATTCTCCGACCAATGTACTTATAAATGAGGCTGCGACGGACTCAATACGCTGTAGTTGCCGACACGTCGACCAACCTTGCACCTTGCAGTGTAAAATATTCTGTAAAAGCGTCTGTGGGAATCAAACGTAAGTAAAGTACCTACCTATAAAATTTTGAAATGCTATAAATAAATATCTTGGACATTGTCACACAAATTATCTAGTACATTTAAAGTACCGGAATCTAAACTCATACACCACAACTACAATACCAATCACCAACTACAATACCTGGCTATACTAATATTATTATTATAATACTAAATGAAGGCATAGTTTGAAGGCTGCAAGTCAACCAAAGTGCAATGGGCTAGAGGGCTAAGCTCGGAGTTTCCCTTTCTAAATCAAATCAGAAATGTATTCGACACAACCCGAAGAATTGCTAACTAAAGTGGCAATGGGCTGGGCATATTGCTCGCAGAACAGCTGGCCGATGCTGATGGGGCAGAAAAGTTCTCGACCGGCGACCGCGAGGTCGCGTACCGGAAAACGTACCGTGGGTAGGCCTCCACTAGGTGAACCGACGATCCGGTGATGATAGTGGGTACCTTTTGGATGAGAGTAGTGCAGAACCAGTTGTTTTGGCGATCCTTGAGGGGGCCTACGTCAACGTTTAGTGGACGTTTATCGGCAGAAATTAGAAATATCTACATAACTACTAAACCGATTTCGATGCAGTTTTCACTTTTAGATTCGAAATAGATCTGTCTAATTTTAGACAAAGAAAAAAACACACTTCATACATTGTTCAACGTAGTTTAGTGAAAACATGACATTTTTCATTTTTTTTATATATTTTATTATTTTTGCACTTTCTATTTCTACAAATAATTGAGTATTTAATTTTTTTAAATTTAAACATAAAAAGTCGAACCGTTTGACACCTAAATAATTAAAATCGGTGTAGCCGTTTAGTTTCTATAATTTTTTGAAGTTTGTTGAAATATGTGGCGCCATCTGTTATCCTAAACGATTAATGTTTCGCTGCTGCGGGTAAAATTGCTTATTTTAGTCCCTTCTATCACTGTGCAAAGCGGCTTGCTTCCAGTACCAAATTGAGTAATTTTTGCATAATTACTAAGACTGGGGCGCGCCTTACCTGCTTATGTAATCTTAAATATTTTCCTAACTATTAAAGATATTGACATGCAGTTTTTTTATTAAACATGTTATTGATTTATTAACAATGTGAATAATTATTAATATACCCAATTCATACATTTTTTTAATGTTATTAAGAAAAAACGGAAAAATAACTTTAAAAAATTTACAAAAATGCATGGCTTTTTGCAGCCATTATAGATATTTTTATTTTTTATTTTTTTTATCATAAACTAATAAATATTCTTTCGATTGACACATTAATAATAGAAATCGGTGAAGCCGTTTGGCTTGTAGAATTTTTCAAAGTTTTTTTTAATGAAGTGGCGCCATCTATTATCCTAAGGGATGAAAGTTGCGCTGCTGCGGGTCAAATCGCTTATTTTGGTCCCTACTATCAGGCGCTGTCCTATTGCCATCGCACGCGCGATCATGCGTCCGTCCGATGAAAATGATCGTGCGATCGTGCGATCAAACATAGGAATCAGTATTGACTGTCCTAATTTCGATCGCGCGATCATGCGATGCGTTCGAATTGTTCTATTTTCGACGCACGATCGTGCGATCGTGCGATCAAACATAGGAATCAGTATTGACTGTCCTAATTTCGATCGCGCGATCGAGGAGCGCGACGAGGCAAGGGTGTACCTACACTCAGCGGGACCCCGTGTCCTAGAACTTGTTCTATAGAATTTGTTCTAATTTCAAATATTATTGATTTCAAACATATTACAGCCTTTGGATAACGCACCCCCCCGGTTTGGAAGGGTGCGGGTTCAAGTCCGGCTCGAGACTTAATTTTTCAATCTTTAATTTGATTAGAATTTGTTCTATCGAATCCAATTAGAAATAAAATGTGTTCCGTCAAAATGGGAGAATGGCATAGGCAAAGATTTTTTTTGGTCTTTACGACTAGAATTCGAGTTTCAACAACAACAAAAAATGAAAACCGACTTCAAAGTAAAAAAGTTAAAAAATAATATTTCAGTTTGACTTTTACGTTCGAATCTATAAGAAAATTAATATTTTGTTTTATCGAAGTTTGATAAAGGTGAGAAATAAAACCTTTGGCCTTAATAATTAAACTCAAGTTGTTTTATTAAAATAATCAAGCACTGTTGTACAAGTAAGAACATAACATTGTCTACAATTGTATCATGGACAAACTTTTTCTATCATCAACCGTTGTCGAGATATCTGTCTATTACTATTTTAATTAATTCGTTTTTGCAAATATCTCTTTTCGTATGCATCAAATCGTGAACAAAGTTAAAACAAAACATGTAGAACATAACATTATCTATAATTGTATCAAAAAGAAACTTTTTCTATCATCAACCGTTGTCGAGATATCTGTCTATTACTATTTTAATTAATTCGTTTTTGCAAATATCTCGTTTCGTATGCATCAAATCGTGAACAAAATTATGACAAAACTTGTAGTACATAACATTATCTAGAATTGTATTCTACACAAACTATTCCTATCATCAACAATTTTCGAGATATCTGTCTATTACTATTTTAATTTATTCGTTTTTGCAAATTTCTCTTTTCGTATGCTTCAAATCGTGAACAAAGTTATTACAAAACTTGTAAAACATAATATTGTCTACAATTGTTTTTCTGATTAACTTTTTCTATCAAGAACCGTTTTCGAGATATCTGTCTATTACTATTTTAATTAATAATTTTTTGCAAATATCTCGTTTCGTATGCATCAAATCGTGAACAAAATTATGACAAAACTTGTAGTACATAACATTATCTAGAATTGTATGCTACACAAACTATTCCTATCATCAACAATTTTCGAGATATCTGTCTATTACTATTTTAATTAATTCGTTTTTGCAAATATCTCTTTTCGTATGCATCAAATCGTGAACAAAGTTAGAACAAAACTTGTAGAACATAACATTGTCTATAATTGTATTTTTAAGAAACTTTTTCTATCATCAACAATTTTCTAGATATCTGTCTATTACTATTTTAAATAATTCGTTTTTGCAAATATCTCTTTTCGTATGCTTCAAATCGTGAATAAAGTTATTACAAAATTTGTAGAACATAACATTATCTACAATTGTATGCTACACAAACTTTTCCTATCATCAACAATTTTCTAGATATCTGTCTATTACTATTTTAATTTATTCGTTTTTGCAAATATCTCTTTTCATATGCTTCAAATCGTGAACAAAGTTATTACAAAACTTGTAAAACATAATATTGTCTACAATTGTTTTTTAGACAATATTTTTCTATCATTATCCGTTTTCGGGATATCTGTCTATTACTATTTTAATTAATAATTTTTTGCAAATATCTCGTTTCGTATGCATCAAATCGTGAACAAAGTTATAACAAAACTTGTAGAACATAACATTGCCTATAATTGTATCTTTAAAAAACTTTTTCTATCATGAACCGTTTTCGAGATATCTGTCTATTACTATTTTAATAATTTTTTGCAAATATCTCGTTTCGTATGCATCAAATCGTGAACAAAGTTAAAACAAAACTTGTAGTACATAACATTATCTACAATTGTATGCTACACAAACTTTTCCTATCATCAACAATTTTCGAGATATCTGTCTATTACTATTTAATTAATTCGTTTTTGCAAATATCTCTTTTCGTATGCATCAAATCGTGAACAAAGTTAGAACAAAACTTGTAGAACATAACATTGTCTATAATTGTATTTTTAAGAAACTTTTTCTATCATCAACAATTTTCGAGATATCTGTCTATTACTATTTTAATTTATTCGTTTTTGCAAATATCTCTTTTAGTATGCTTGAAATCGTGAATAAAGTTAGCACAAAATTTGTAGAACATAACATTATCTACAATTTTATGCTTAACAAACTTTTCCTATGATCAACAATTTTCGAGATATCTGTCTATTACTATTTTAATAAATTCGTTTTTGCAAATATCTCTTTTCGTATGCATCAAATCGTGAACAAAGTTAAAACAAAACATGTAGAACATAACATTATCTATAATTGTATCAATAAGAAACTTTTTCTATCATCAACCGTTGTCGAGATATCTGTCTATTACTATTTTAATTAATTCGTTTTTGCAAATATCTCGATTCGTATGCATCAAATCGTGAACAAAATTATGACAAAACTTGTAGTACATAACATTATCTAGAATTGTATTCTTCACAAACTATTCCTATCATCAACAATTTTCGAGATATCTGTCTATTACTATTTTAATTTATTCGTTTTTGCAAATTTCTCTTTTCGTATGCTTCAAATCGTGAACAAAGTTATTACAAAACTTGTAAAACATAATATTGTCTACAATTGTTTTTCAGACAAACTTTTTCTATCAAGAACCGTTTTCGAGATATCTGTCTATTACTATTTTAATTAATAATTTTTTGCAAATATCTCGTTTCGTATGCTTCAAATCGTGAATAAAGTTATTACAAAATTTGTAGAACAACATTATCTACAATTTTATCCTTAACAAACTTTTCCTATGATCAACAATTTTCGAGATATCTGTCTATTACTATTTTAATTAATTCGTTTTTGCAAATATCTCTTTTCGTATGCATCAAATCGTGAACAAAGTTAAAACAAAACATGTAGAACATAACATTGTCTATAATTGTATCAAAAAGAAACTTTTTTTATCATGAACCGTTGTCGAGATATCTGTCTATTACTATTTTAATTAATTATTTTTTGCAAATATCTCGTTTTGTATGGATGAAATCGTGAACGAAGTTATTACAAAACTTGTAGTACATAACATTATCTACAATTTTATGCTGTACAAACTTTTCCTAACATCAAAAATTTTCGAGATATCTGTCTAGTACTATTTTAATTAATTCGTTTTTGCAAATATCTCTTTTCGTATGCATCAAATCGTGAACAAAGTTAAAACAATACATGTAGAACATAACATTGTCTATAATTGTATTTTTAAGAAACTTTTTCTATCATCAACCGTTGTCGAGATATCTGTCTATTACTATTTTAATTAATAATTTTTTGCAAATATCTCGTTTCGTATGCATCAAATCGTGAACAAAGTTATAACAAAACTTGTAGTACATAACATTATCTACAATTGTATGCTACGCAAACTTTTCCTATCATCAACAATTTTCGAGATATCTGTCTATTACTATTTAATTAATTCGTTTTTGCAAATATCTCTTTTCGTATGCATCAAATCGTGAACAAAGTTAGAACAAAACTTGTAGAACATAACATTGTCTATAATTGTATTTTTAAGAAACTTTTTCTATCATCAACAATTTTCGAGATATCTGTCTATTACTATTTTAATTTATTCGTTTTTGCAAATATCTCTTTTAGTATGCTTGAAATCGTGAATAAAGTTAGCACAAAACTTGTAGAACATAACATTATCTACAATTTTATGCTTAACAAACTTTTCCTATGATCAACAATTTTCGAGATATCTGTCTATTACTATTTTAATTAATTCGTTTTTGCAAATATCTCTTTTCGTATGCATCAAATCGTGAACAAAGTTAAAACAAAACATGTAGAACATAACATTATCTATAATTGTATCAAAAAGAAACTTTTTCTATCATCAACCGTTGTCGAGATATCTGTCTATTACTATTTTAATTAATTCGTTTTTGCAAATATCTCGTTTCGTATGCATCAAATCGTGAACAAAATTATGACAAAACTTGTAGTACATAACATTATCTAGAATTGTATTCTACACAAACTATTCCTATCATCAACAATTTTCGAGATATCTGTCTATTACTATTTTAATTTATTCGTTTTTGCAAATTTCTCTTTTCGTATGCTTCAAATCGTGAACAAAGTTATTACAAAACTTGTAAAACATAATATTGTCTACAATTGTTTTTCTGATTAACTTTTTCTATCAAGAACCGTTTTCGAGATATCTGTCTATTACTATTTAAATTAATAATTTTTTGCAAATATCTCGTTTCGTATGCATCAAATCGTGAACAAAATTATGACAAAACTTGTAGTACATAACATTATCTAGAATTGTATGCTACACAAACTATTCCTATCATCAACAATTTTCGAGATATCTGTCTATTACTATTTTAATTAATTCGTTTTTGCAAATATCTCTTTTCGTATGCATCAAATCGTGAACAAAGTTAGAACAAAACTTGTAGAACATAACATTGTCTATAATTGTATTTTTAAGAAACTTTTTCTATCATCAACCGTTGTCGAGATATCTGTCTATTACTATTTTAATTAATAATTTTTTGCAAATATCTCGTTTCGTATGCATCAAATCGTGAACAAAGTTATAACAAAACTTGTAGTACATAACATTATCTACAATTGGATGCTACGCAAACTTTTCCTATCATCAACAATTTTCGAGATATCTGTCTATTACTATTTTAATTTATTCGTTTTTGCAAATATCTCTTTTCGTATGCTTCAAATCGTGAATAAAGTTATTACAAAACTTGTAGAACATAACATTATCTACAATTTTATGCTGAACAAACTTTTCCTATGATCAACAATTTTCGAGATATCTGTCTATTACTATTTTAATTAATTCGTTTTTGCAAATATCTCTTTTCGTATGCATCAAATCGTGAACAAAGTTAAAACAAAACATGTAGAACATAACATTGTCTATAATTGTATCTGAAGGAAACTTTTTCTATCATCAACCGTTGTCGAGATATCTGTCTATTACTATTTTAATTAATTCGTTTTTGCAAATATCTCGTTTCGTATGCATCAAATCGTGAACAAAGTTAAAACAAAACTTGTAGTACATAACATTATCTACAATTGTATGCTACGCAAACTTTTCCTATCATCAACAATTTTCGAGATATCTGTCTATTACTATTTAATTAATTCGTTTTTGCAAATATCTCTTTTCGTATGCATCAAATCGTGAACAAAGTTAGAACAAAACTTGTAGAACATAACATTGTCTATAATTGTATTTTTAAGAAACTTTTTCTATCATCAACAATTTTCGAGATATCTGTCTATTACTATTTTAATTTATTCGTTTTTGCAAATATCTCTTTTAGTATGCTTGAAATCGTGAATAAAGTTTGTACAAAACTTGTAGAACATAACATTATCTACAATTTTATGCTTAACAAACTTTTCCTATGATCAACAATTTTCGAGATATCTGTCTATTACTATTTTAATTAATTCGTTTTTGCAAATATCTCTTTTCGTATGCATCAAATCGTGAACAAAGTTAAAACAAAACATGTAGAACATAACATTATCTATAATTGTATCAAAAAGAAACTTTTTCTATCATCAACCGTTGTCGAGATATCTGTCTATTACTATTTTAATTAATTATTTTTTGCAAATATCTCGTTTCGTATGCATCAAATCGTGAACAAAGTTAAAACAAAACTTGTAGTACATAACATTATCTACAATTGTATGCTACGCAAACTTTTCCTATCATCAACAATTTTCGAGATATCTGTCTATTACTATTTAATTAATTCGTTTTTGCAAATATCTCTTTTCGTATGCATCAAATCGTGAACAAAGTTAGAACAAAACTTGTAGAACATAACATTGTCTATAATTGTATTTTTAAGAAACTTTTTCTATCATCAACAATTTTCGAGATATCTGTCTATTACTATTTTAATTTATTCGTTTTTGCAAATATCTCTTTTAGTATGCTTGAAATCGTGAATAAAGTTTGTACAAAACTTGTAGAACATAACATTATCTACAATTTTATGCTTAACAAACTTTTCCTATGATCAACAATTTTCGAGATATCTGTCTATTACTATTTTAATTAATTCGTTTTTGCAAATATCTCTTTTCGTATGCATCAAATCGTGAACAAAGTTAAAACAAAACATGTAGAACATAACATTATCTATAATTGTATCAAAAAGAAACTTTTTCTATCATCAACCGTTGTCGAGATATCTGTCTATTACTATTTTAATTAATTCGTTTTTGCAAATATCTCGTTTCGTATGCATCAAATCGTGAACAAAATTATGACAAAACTTGTAGTACATAACATTATCTAGAATTGTATTCTACACAAACTATTCCTATCATCAACAATTTTCGAGATATCTGTCTATTACTATTTTAATTTATTCGTTTTTGCAAATTTCTCTTTTCGTATGCTTCAAATCGTGAACAAAGTTATTACAAAACTTGTAAAACATAATATTGTCTACAATTGTTTTTCTGATTAACTTTTTCTATCAAGAACCGTTTTCGAGATATCTGTCTATTACTATTTTAATTAATAATTTTTTGCAAATATCTCGTTTCGTATGCATCAAATCGTGAACAAAATTATGACAAAACTTGTAGTACATAACATTATCTAGAATTGTATGCTACACAAACTATTCCTATCATCAACAATTTTCGAGATATCTGTCTATTACTATTTTAATTAATTCGTTTTTGCAAATATCTCTTCTCGTATGCATCAAATCGTGAACAAAGTTAGAACAAAACTTGTAGAACATAACATTGTCTATAATTGTATTTTTAAGAAACTTTTTCTATCATCAACAATTTTCTAGATATCTGTCTATTACTATTTTAAATAATTCGTTTTTGCAAATTTCTCTTTTCGTATGCTTCAAATCGTGAACAAAGTTATTACAAAACTTGTAAAACATAATATTGTCTACAATTGTTTTTCAGACAAACTTTTTCTATCAAGAACCGTTTTCGAGATATCTGTCTATTACTAGTTTAATTAATAATTTTTTGCAAATATCTCTTTTCGTATGCTTCAAATCGTGAATAAAGTTATTACAAAATTTGTAGAACATAACATTATCTACAATTTAATGCTTAACAAACTTTTCCTATGATCAACAATTTTCGAGATATCTGTCTATTACTATTTTAATTAATTCGTTTTTGCAAATATCTCTTTTCGTATGCATCAAATCGTGAACAAAGTTAAAACAAAACATGTAGAACATAACATTGTCTATAATTGTATCAAAAAGAACCTTTTTTTATCATGAACCGTTGTCGAGATATCTGTCTATTACTATTTTAATTAATTATTTTTTGCAAATATCTCGTTTTGTATGGATGAAATCGTGAACAAAGTTATTACAAAACTTGTAGTACATAACATTATCTACAATTTTATGCTACACAAACTATTCCTATCATCAACAATTTTCGAGATATCTGTCTATTACTATTTAATTAATTCGTTTTTGCAAATATCTCTTTTCGTATGCATGAAATCGTGAACAAAATTAGAACAAAACTTGTAGAACATAACATAGTCTATAATTGTATTTTTAAGAAACTTTTTCTATCATCAACAATTTTCTAGATATCTGTCTATTACTATTTTAATTTATTCGTTTTTGCAAATATCTCTTTTCGTATGCATCAAATCGTGAACAAAGTTAAAACAAAACATGTAGAACATAATATTTTCTATGATTGTATCTGTAAGAAACTTTTTCTATCATGAACCGTTGTCGAGATATCTGTCTATTACTATTTTAATTAATTATTTTTTGCAAATATCTCGTTTCGTATGGATGAAATCGTGAACAAAGTTATAACAAAACTTGTAGTACATAATATTATCTACAATTGTATGCTGCACAAACTATTCCTATCATCAAAAAATTTCGAGATATCTGTCTATTACTATTTAATTAATTCGTTTTTGCAAATATCTCTTTTCGTATGCATTAAATCGTGAAGAAAGTTAGAACAAAACTTGTAGAACATAACATTGTCTATAATTGTTTTTCAGATAAACTTTTTCTATCATGAACCGTTTTCTAGATATCGGTCTATTACTATTTTAATTTATTCGGTTTTGCAAATATCTCTTTTCGTATGCTTCAAATCGTGAACAAAGTTGTAAACTTGTAGAACATAACATTATCTACAATTTTATTTTTCAAAAACTTTTCCTATCATCAACCGTTGTCGATATATCTGTCTGTTACTATTTTAATTATTCAGTTTTTACAAATATCTCGTCTCCTATGCATAGGATTGTAAACAAAGTTTATACAAGCGTGAAGACCATTAAATTTCCAACAATTTTGTTCATAACAAATTTTTTTCTATCACTTACCATTGTCGAGATATCTGTCATTTTTGTTATATTATAAAAGTGGTCTGATTCTGGAAAGGTGACCGATCCGCCATGTAAGACCGGGTTTTTCGTGATGGGTAAAGTGTGTTCTTTCGATCCAAGTTGATTTCACATTTCCTATATTTAGGCCTAAGACCTATTTTTTTTTATTTTCAACCCCAGTCTGATTTTGAACGGTGACCGATTTGAGAATAACTAAATCTGCTGTGGTGTTCTCCTAAGAGGGCTCTTTCTTAAAATGCGTCCAGTTCGTATCCTATATATTTAGGCCCAGACCCCATTTTTTCGCGATTGTCTTACCGCTGTAAAAAAAATCAGTGACCGCTTTGAGTCATAAGACCGAGGCTAAATGATGTACTTTGGCGTCTATTTTCGAGCTAGACTGAATCCAGCTTTCCTATAATTATAATACGTTTAGGCCCTAGACCGTTGGTGGCTCTGGATCTAATTCTTCCATTTTGACGGATTTTTTTTTATTTCTAATTGAATTCGATAGAACAAATTCGGAACTAAATCCCATACATACTCGCATCGTTCTAGGACACGGGGTCCCGCTGAGTGCAGGTACACGAAGCAAGGGAGGGTGATCGATCGCATCGATCGCATCGCACCAAATTAGGACACACGTTTTTTGATCGCGCGATCGGTTTCATCGCGCGATGAGATCGCATCGCACCATCGCGCGTGCGATGGCAATAGGACACCGCCTCACTGTGCAAAGCGGCTTGCTTCCATCCCAAAGTGCAGCGTTTCCTTAAAATATCTCCATAACGACTAGGACTAAGTTTCCCTCTCATTCTCCGCCGTTTATGCGGGATCGGCAGAACCTAAGGAGTGGGGAATTTACTAAAGGGTCTGTGAATTGGGTGGAAAGACACCAAAAATCCCGACTCCCCACTCTAAATTCTTACAGTAGGATACTAAAGCCCCAAGCCTAGTACTGGAACAAAATCGACCTCCAAATATCTATCTATCTATAACGTCACGCCTCTTTCCCAGTGGGGTAGGCCGAGACCAGGGCGCACCATTTACTACGATCCTTCATACATGCCCGTCGGTTTCAAATACTCCGTTCCTCCCCTTTTTGAATCTGATTGAATACAAGCATAGATAGTGTAGGAAATGAAGGTAGTGGACCCCCACAGTAATTCGTCAGTCAGAAAAAACTTCATAGCATGATAAAGTATCAATAAATTAAAAGTATTGTATAAATTTCCAAAAAATAATAATAATAGAAGTTAGGTATTTTTAACAAAACTCTTATTTAATTGATATCTTTTTTAGGAAAAGTTCTCAGTTTAAACATTCTTCACCGGACATATTCACGTAACGTTTAAAAACAACATATGAAATTTCCAAAAAAATATCCTAGCAGAAATACCAAAATTTTAAGGAAATATGTATTTTTGGTGTCACTTGGACCGGAAAAGTTCTCTATCGAATTTTTTTACGGGAATGCCATTTTATTAAAGTTTTAAAACCACAAAATGAAATTCCAAAACATAAACCATGTAACAATACTATTTTTAAAAATTGTTTTTCTACTCGCAGTGGAAAATTTCTCTATCTGTTTTATTTATTGATTTAAGTACACAGTTAATTTTCTTTTCAAGTAGAAAAATGTCCAAAAAAAATATCAAACGTATTAAAAACTAAAAACATTTTACATCGACGGATTTGAATCTAGCAATCGGGAGCTGTGAGTAGCGGGGAGCGGGGTGCAGAAGCGGGGCGCGGGAGCGGTACTGTATGCCCACCGACCGCCGCCGCCCGCGTGACACATCATTCACGACTTCACGTATCAATCGTTGATACTAATAGTTGTTTTCACAATATATCGACGGGTTCCGGGCTATTTGTTTTAAGCGAAATTTTTGGAACTTTACAGGAGAGCGATTCAAAGTTTCAATTTTCGAAAAAAAATACATAACTTATAAATTATCAGGCTTTTACTAAAAAAAAGAAGCTAATACTGATTTCTGTATTTAAGTCCGCTTAATTTAGTTAGGATATTTTTTTTATAGCTTTTATTATCACTTATCAGAGATAAATGTCGTTTAATACAAAATGCCCTCTACGGTCTTTTATTTAGAAACAGGCTAAATGATTCAAGCGCCCTAGATTGTAAATTATAACCCAGTAAAATTAAGCTGAAATATACCATTCAGGAGAAGTAATTTCCGGAGCTTTGAAACTTTTTTTAAACGTTCCTTTGGTACGTAATATTGAAGAAAAAAAATAGTCCTGGTGACGGGGGGGTGAGCTCGAGGAAGGGGGGAGCTCTAAAGGTGACTTTTTTTCAGTTTTACGCTTATTTCTCGAAATCTGCAAGTTGTATCGAAATGTTTTGTATGGACAAATTAAACCTGACTTTCCTACAAAACAAGTTGTATGCATTTTTGTCATAGGACTTAACCTATGAGGGCTACGGGGCCGAGAAAGTAACAGCATTTCAAAAATTATGAAATTTGTATGGCGACCCTCATGAAAGTTGAAGATAAAAACATAATGATTTCATATTCTTAATCAGCAACCCCGAAAACCCCCAGATACAAATTTTCTGTCGGTTCGGAGAACCTTTAAAAGCTATATTGGCGTTTGAAATTTCCATGGCAGCCATCTTGGATATCGCAATTTTGAATTTTTTTCACCGCCAACCAAATCTGACCAGGGTCCTCTATGACAATTGTTCAAGGTCCATAACCCTATCTGTCATAGTTTCCGCGGGCCGTTGACCTCATCCGTCAGGAGTTGACCTTCTGAGGAAGTCGAAATATTATTTTTATCGCCAGGGCATCCTTATGATGATCCCTAAAATCATTTTACTAGACTTTGAAAGGGGGAAACCCGGTGAACAATTATACGGGTATTTATTTAATATCTATGTGAGGGGTGGAGGGGGGGGGGGGGTCAACCAAATACCTAAAATTGATCTCCGGGTTCCCCTTACGGTACAAGGATGACATTTGGGGATCATCATATGGATGCCTTGGTGATACAGGGAAACCTTTGACTTCCTCGGAAGGTCCACTCCTGATGGATGAGGTCAACGGCCCGCGGAAACCATGACAGATTGGGTTATGGACCTCGAACAAATGTCATATAGGATCCTGGTCAAATTTGGTTGGCGGTGAAAAAAAAACAAAATTGCGATATCCAAGATGGCTACCATGGAAATTTCAAACGCCAATATAGCTTTCAAGGGTTCCCCGAACCGACTGAAAATTTGTATCTGGGGATTAAGAATATGAAATCATTTTGTTTTTATCTTCAACTTTCATGAGGGTCGCAATACAAATTTCATAATTTTTGAAACGCTGTTACTTTCTCGGCCTTCAAAGCTTAAGTCCTATGACAAAAATGCATACTACGGGTTTTGTAGGAAATTTTGTCAGGTTTAATTTGTCCGTACAAAATATTTCGATATGACTTTCAGATTTCGAGAAAAAAGCAAAATCCTGAAAAAAGTCACCTTTAGAGCCCCCCCCCCCTTCCTCGAGCTCACCCCCCCCCCCTCGCCAGGACTTTTTTTTTTCTTCAATATTACGTACCAAAGGAACGTTTAAAAAAAGTTCCAAAACTCCGGAAATTATTTCTTCTGATTTATCTAATTTTACTGGGTTATTATTATTATAGTTTCACGAAAAATTATTTAAGTGGACACAGGTATTTTTTTTCAGTGTCAGGCTAAATGTATTAACTACCGTTCTAGTAGAAATATAGAATCAGGCTAATTACTTTAAGTGTCTGAAGTATTCTCTCTCTTATCGTGTGGGCAGAGCCCTGGTGTCTGAAGTATTAAAAAGTAGCTAGCTCCAGACCAAAATGATTCATGTCGTAGATCAAACTTGGAAGTGAGTTGTTTGAAATGACCATAAATTCCTTTGTTAAGTAAAGATTGGCGGTTATGCCCACAATTATAGTATGCTGTGTTTTGAAATCTGTCAGAATGAAATATTTTGAATGGAGTAAAAAATAAACTGCCCCGCGCCCAAGAAACTTGAGTTTTTATTGGCTCTGCACCAATTGGCGGCTGGTACCGCATATACACAACGATAATGCCTGACCAGGGTTTGAGGGCGGCGGTGGAAGATTTGTGCAAGATGTGGTTGGGGGGGTGACCGTGGAGACAGTGGCCCCTCTCCGAACTATGGTAGAGGAGCTCCGGGGCGAGGTCCGAAAATCCTTGGCTGTGGTGGTGGGAGGGGCTGACGTAAGAGTGGGGGGCCTGTGGCTGCGAAGGTGTGGCGCTGGAGATGTCTGCCTCCGCCCCCGAACTCCTACTACTCCAGTACTACTACTGTTATCAGCGCGCGCTGATAACAGTAGGCAGCGCTGCCTACAAATCGTATTATATTGACTGGGAAATTCAACGCCTGGCAAACCCTCTGGGGCTCAGGGAGGACAAAAGGTCGCGGCGAGGCTCTCGCCAACCTGCTGGCTGAGCTCGACCTTGAAGTACTCAATAAAGGGTCATAGCCGACCTTCCGGGCCTGGCGTGCTAGGCGGAAGGAGCATACGTCGAGGGTCGACGTCACCCTCAGCGGCGGTGCCCTCCTGTCAAGGATGAGGAAGAGGAAGGAAGGAAGGAAGGAAGGATGGGAGATTCACACAGGTACCACTGCAACGGCACACGCTGCGATAGAAATTGCCCGCGCTGAACAACCCAATGTCTGGCACCTAAATTAGATTGGCTGTGATTTCGCGAGGCGTTAGAGTCCGAGCTGAAGAATCGTAACGGATTGAGCCAGGCTGCGCTGCAGGAGTAGGTATGGGACCAGGGAGGCGGCGCAGGAGTATGTGGCGTCGGTGACTGCCGCGTGCTACGTAGCCATACCCAAAATTGTGGTCTCCGGACCTGGAGAAAAAACGCATGGAGGTCCTTACGAAAAAGCGTCGTTTTCGCTCCGCTCCTTACAATTATTTCGACGGGTTCCGGGCTATTTGTTTTAAGCGACATCTTGGCCGAAATTGAGCTATATACATATTCGGAATCAGCTGATTTTTCTGCGTCGTTTGAGCTCGATTTCTTGGCATTCTGAGTACTTTGTTGGAGCTTGAAACAATGGCAAATTTGGGGCCAGTTCGAATTCGCTTTGTTTGATGCGACACAATTTTTGATCAATTTCAGACAAAATGGACTTCATACATATAATTTTTTAAAAATTTGTCTCATGGCGCTCAAGATGGTTACGCGCCGGCATACGAAAGCGAACTCGTGCTATCTCCTTTTCCCAGCCAAGGGCACCCATGACGCTGGCATTCTGCGTCCGGAGCGGTTGGAGGATCTGGTCATCAGTGTTGGCCACCAGGATGTCGCGGACCTCAATGAACGGATTTCTCCTCCACACCAACCAAGGCGCTCCTCCGCAAGCATTGATCCATCTTATCAACCGGTCACAACACCCCAACAAAACCGTCCCGTCCCTAACCGTAAGGGTGCGTAAGCACCCTGCCAATGCGCTGTGCGACTCAACTGCCGCCTCAACCTCCCATAGGACACCCTCCGCCGTGCCGGAGGGTTCAGTACACCCCACCAGAAGCGCATGCGACGCAGCTCGGTGCTGCGATGGTGCACGGCGCACCGCCTCCAGGAGTAGTAGGAGTTCGGGGGCGGCACTCCTAGCGAACCCGCTACCATCGCATAGCGAGAGGCGGGCATTTCCAGCGCCACACCTTCGCAGCCACAGGTGGGGCCTTACGTCAGCCCCTCCCGCCACCACAGCCACGGATTGTCACATCTTGCCCCGGAGCTCCTCTACCGCAGTTCGGACAGGGGCCGCTGTCTCCACGGTGTCCTCCCTAACAGCGATGAACTCCTTGCGCAAATCATCCACCGGCACCGCCGCCCTCAAACCCTGGTCAGGCCTCGTTGTCACGTTTGCGGTAGCAGCCACCACTTGGTGGAGCCCCTCCAGCAACAGCTCGAGATTCTCGGGCGCCGGGGTGGCCACCACCGGATGGAGGGCATATTCCCGGACCTTGTCGTGGATCCCCACGACAGCCTGCTCGATGACCTCCATCAATCTTTGCTCTAGTTGTGGCTTTTCGGCTACCTTTCGGAGATGTGCCGCAAGCTCCTCTCTAAGTATTCTTTACAGCTCATCGATCAGGCCACAGACCGCCACATCCTAATAGACGGTGAAATGTAAAATAAAAGACTGTTTAACATCATGAAGATAATAAAAAACAGAATAAAAAAAAACATCATGAAGATCTTTATGTAAGACTAGCTGTTGCTCGCGACTTCGTACGCGTGGACTTAGGACTTGTTTATGGTTTTTTGTGGCATTGCAGGTCAATGCCACAAAAAAAAAACATTTTTGTGACTTCTGAAAGAACACCCCCTCATCCCTCTATGCACCCCCTACTCACCCTTACGTACCCCCTACTCACCCCTACGCACCCCGTACTCATCCCCTACGCACCCCTACTCATCCTCTACGCATCCACTACTCACCCACTACTCAGCCATACGCACCCCTCACCAACCCCCTACACACCCCTACGCATACCTACTCACCCTTACGCACCCCCTTCGTACGCCCTACACACCCCATACGCACCCTCTATGCTCCCCCCAGGCACCCCTACTCACCCCTACGCATCCCCTACGCACCCCAAACGCAACCCCTACTCGCCCCCTCTACGTACCACTTATGCACCCCCTTCGTACCTACACACCCCTACGCATCCCTAACGCATGCCCTACGCTCTCCTCAGGCACCCCTACTCACCCCGTACGCACCCCCTACGAACCCCTACGCAACCCCCTACGCACCCTCTACGCAACCCTTACGCAACTCCTACGCACCCCCTACGCACCCCTACGCACACTCTACTGGCCTCCTCTACGTACCACTTTCGCACACCCTACCCCACCCCCTACTCACTCCCTACGGCACCCCTACTCACCCGCTAATCACACTCTACTCATCCCCAAATAACGTCCCGAAAAACCATAAAAACATTTCAACCCCATCGCACCCCAACATGGGATGATGGTATTTCACGTTCACCATGTCGGATTTTAAAATCATTGTTGTTTTCGTAATCAGCGACCCGATAAACCATACAAACAATACCCATCTCGATTTTCAGACTTTGTCACCCCATTTCCCCCTTTCAGGGGTTGAATTCTGAAAAAACCTGAAACACGTGTTAACTCATTTATTAATAGGAGTACTCCTGTGAAGTTCCGAATAAAATAGTCTAAATAATCTTGCTTCCCCATACAAACTTTGGACTCCCGTTTTACCCCCTTAAGGAGTGAATTTTGAAAAATCCTTTCTTAGTGCACCCCTAGACATCATAAGAAACCTACGTGCCAAATTCGGAATCTCTAGACTCAGCGGTTTGGGCTGTGCGTTGATATGTCAGTCAGTCAGTCATTCAGTCAGTCAATTTCTTCTTTTATATATTTAGATTATAAATCTTATTGTTAAAACCGTCTTAAGGCTGATGTTTTTCATAAAACATAATTTCGATACATAAGTGTAAAGTTTAATAAAATAAAATTAGTTTGATTTTTATTACATTAGCTGAATTATTTTTTATTCCATTTAAAATATTTCATTCTATCAGATTTCAAAACACAGCATAATATTGTTGGCATAACCGCCAATCTTTACGTAATAAACGAATTTATTGTCACTTCAAACAACTCACTTTCGAGCTCGAACTGCGACATGAATCATTTTGGTCTGCAGCTATTTTTTGTTACTTCAGAACTTAAGGTAAATAGCCTGATTCTATATTTTTACTAGAACGGTGGTTAATACATTTAGCCTGACACTAAAAAAAATACCTGTATAAATCATTCTTCTTGAGACAATAATTTATAATATAGGTCGCTTGAATCATTTAGCCTGTTTCTAGATAAAAGACAGTTGAGGGCATTTTGTATCAAACGACATTTATCTCTTATAATATTATTATAAGCTTTTAAAAAATAATATCTTAACTAAATTAAGTGGACTTAAATACAGAAATCAGTATTCGCTTCTTTTTTTTAAAAAAGCTTGATAATTTACAAGTTATGATTTTTTTCCGAAAATTGAAACTTTGAATCGCTCTCCTGTAAAGTTCAAAAAATGTCGCTTAAAACAAATAGCCCGGAACCCGTCGATTTACAGACTGTTATGCCCCAAACACAACACAATATTCACTCAAACACGTGGTTTTTTTTTTTGTTGCGCACCGTACATTTCCTCTCTCGCTTACTGTTTTGGATGACTGAAGCGCCCCCCGCAGGCGGCCCAATATAAATATTGTCACTGTACAAAGGCGCCGCCGGCGCCAAAAATGCATTGTTTTAACTGACATGTGCCAAAAGATTCATACAAAATGTTTCAATGAACATAGCTTTAATAATTTGGTAACTTGGAAAATGTTTCAACTTCCACAATTCACAGTTTCAGTTAGTCTGATGCGATATGTGTTGATAAAATCGAATAAGGAAAAATGGTTTAACCGACATACAAAGACAATAATATGAAAGAATCAAATATTTTAAACGCCTATCTGTGTTAAAATCAGATGCAGCGTAAATGTTTTAAGCGACATTGAGTATTGATCGCCGATGCAGGCTAAATGATTTAAGCGACTTTCCTATGTATTTTTGAGATCAGACAAAACGCTTTAACGAGTATCACCTATAAAATGTAGCGGCAGGAAAAATGATTGGAACGACTTATGTTGTTAAATCCATGACAGGAAAACAAGCTTAAATTATAGTAAAAATAAAATACGTAGGAAGTCCATTTTTAACCGACTTCAAAAAAGGAGGAAGTTCTCAATTCGACCGTATATAATATACTAGCTGTTGCCTACGACTTCGTACGCTTGGACTTAGGACTTGTTTATGGGTTTTTTTGAGGCACTGACTTTTTTTTGTGACTTCTGAAAGAACACCCCTACTCATCCCTCTATTCTCCTCCTACTCACCCTTACGTACCCTCTCCCTACTCACCCCTATGCACCCCGTACTCAGCCCCTACGCACCCCTACTCATCCCATACGCACCCACTACTCACCCCCTACGCATCCCTAACTCACCCCTACGCACCCCCTACGCACCCTTACCCCCTCTATGCACCCCTTACTCACCATTTACGCACCCCCACGCACCTCCTTACGTACTCATACGCTCCCCCTACTCACCCCAACGTACCCCCTGCATACTCCTACGCACAAATACTCATCCCCTACGCACCTACTACTCATCTCCTACGCATCCCCAACTCACCCCCTACGTACCCCCTACACACACCTACGCACCCCTACTTACCCCCTACGCACCCGTATTCACTCCCTCTATGCACCCCCTACTCACCACTTACGCACAGCCCCAGCATCTACCCCTACGCACCCCCTTCATACCTCCTATGCACCCCTAACGCACCACCTACGCTCCTTCTACTCACCCCCTACGCACACCCTATGCACCCCCTACGCAACCCCTACGCACCACTACGCACCCCCTCTAAAAAAAAACCTAAACTTCCACAATTCACAGATTCAGTTAGTCTCATGCGACATGTTTTGATAAAATCTGATAAGGAAAAATGGTTTAACCGACATACATAGACAATATGAATTGAAGATCAAAATGTTTTAAACGCCTATCTGTAATCTGTGTTAAAATCAGATGCAGCATTAATGTTTTAAGCGACATTGAGTATTGATTGCCGATGCAGGCTAAATGTTTTAAGCGACATTCCTATATATTTTTGAGATCAGGCAAAACGCTTTAACGAGTATCACCTTTAAAATGTAGAGGCAGGAAAAATAATTCAAACGACTTATGCTGTTAAATCTATGACCGGAAAAAAGCTTAAATACAAATTTGTAAAAAAAAACATGGTATGAAGTCCATTTTGTCTGAAATTAATCAAAAATTATGTCGCATCAAACAAAGCGAATTCGAACTACCCCAAAATTGCCATTGTTTCAAGTACCACAAAAGTGCTCAGATCGCCACGAAACCGAGCTCAAACGACGCAGAAAAATCAGCTGATTCCGAATATGTATATAACTCAATAACGGCCAGGATGTCGCTTAAAACAAATAGCCCAAACCCCGTCGATATTATTATTGTTTTGCGTTTGTATGACACTACGGTCTTACGGCGTTATGAAACTTTGTATTCTGTGCAATTTAATTTTAACTTTTTGTCATTTTTATAATTTTTTATCAAATCCGCCGTAATAACGCATATTCTGTGAAAATGACAACTATCTAGCTATACCGGTTCAAAAGTTACAGCCCTAAATAGGTAGGACGGACGGATGGACGGACGGACAACGAAGGCTTAGTATTAGTAATAGGGACCCGGTTTCACCCTTTGGGCGGGCCTGGCTCACTCGGTACTTTAGGTATAAAAATGTACCTTCGCGGCCGGGACCGCGAGGCCTAATTCAGTCGAGTGTCACTCGCTCATTGTATCGCACCGACCTTAATACTTGTTTTTCGTTTCGAAAATTAAATTAGTATCCTACAGATCGTCGGATGTATAAAATAATATAATAATATTCATAATCGAAAGATTGCAAAAAAATACTCCATCGTAATCGGTTGTTTGGCCCGAATTTTATCTATTTTTGACTTAGATGAATCAAAACCGTTGGCTGCGGTCAACGACCCCCGGCCCCGATCGTAGATTTCTTCCTCGGTCGAGCTTAACATTCGTTCGTTCGGAATCGGAACGCATACTACTGACATCCCTTGCACCAGAGTCCATGTGTGCGTGACATTCACGTACGTAGAGTCAATGTGTGCGTGTCAGCCGTGCTTGGAGCGAGCGTTCGTTAGATAGTGAACCCTCTGTTGTAAACTCTTATACAACGTGTTAATGAATTAACGCAAAACCTCATACACCCCAACTGATTTATAACAAAATAATTAGATTGCAACAATAATTTCATTATTTTGATAATTAAAATTAAAAGTTATTCGCATTTTAAGTTTTGAGGCAAAAATGATTTGTTATCATTTCAGCACTGAAAGAAAGCGCTAACGTACTCATGGATACATTTTTATAATCGTTTTTTGGTAGTAAGTAGGGTGAGTGTGCCCGTGCGGTGGGTTGTCATCGGGCTCAGTAAATTTTAAAATTTGCAAAAAAATAATTAATATTTTGAAAAAAAAAAACCTATGTTGAAACCATGATAATTCGATTCTGCTCTCGATTCTAAACAAACTACTTTCTAGTCTTGCGTTAATTCATTAACACGTTGTATATTCCGTGCTTCGGGTACGGAACCCTAAAAATGCAATAAACGTAATGTAAAGAATCACACACCAGTACGTGACCCTCCGGTGCGGGTCACGCGATCAAGGTCGTACAATTAGCACGATCACGCTAATCTGCACCCAACTGTTAAAGCAAGACGGTACATTATTGCGTAAACGCGGGAAAGATTTGGATGCAAAGATCCAAAATTTCTGTGTTCTGGATGATATTTCTTTTGGATATTTTGGATTTGTGGGTATATGTGACTCCCTAAAATAATTTTAAAAAGAAATAATGCTGAGAAGTTTTCCATACTGAGTTATTTCTAGTTTGAAATAAATTTATATTGGTAAGTATTATTTTTTGGAATTTGTTACTCGTAATGCTAAATTACATTCTAAGGTCTTATAAGAAAAAAAAAATTACTGAGCAATTTTCCGATGAAAATGAGGGTCAGAAAAAGGAATTATCGTAGAAAATCAATACTAATGTTTGAAAAAAAGTTTTGGATTGTTATCAAGTATCACATACGGGTATAAATAACTCATTTGGTAAAATAAATTTTGACTGAAAACTTACTCGGTTCAATATATAAACAGATTTGTATGTTTAGGTATAAATACCTAAAATGGGTGGTTTTTTTTTTTGGAAAATGTTTTTGTAAGTTTTAACTCGTACTATTTTATAATCCTGCAAAGTTTCATCGACTGAGGAATTAATGCATGGGTCCCCATACAAAGAATCGGTTCATTTCCTACACTAAGAGATTAGTTTCTAAATTGTTTATGAAAAATTTAATTTACTTTAATTCGTTAGCATTAAAAATATAACCAAGGGGCATAATCGAGAGGCACCTAGCCTCCACTGCTGCACTCAATCGTATTTTTGACGAGAAACGTCTTTCATTGCGTTCAGTAGGCTTGCAAAAACCACATGTAACGAAATATGTTATGACGAGATCGCTTATTACGTTGTTGGAATTGGAAGTACATCACCTACTGGCGTTATTTTATTACCATTATTACGGTTTAAAGAATTTATTTACTCAAAAGAACATTGTTCACTTACATGAGTTTTGTTAAAAATAAGCTAATAAAAACAATTAGGTATTGTGAGTGACATTGAGACAATAGAACAGTGAAAAAAAAAGAAAATTATACATAAAATAAGTCCCAGCAGAGAAAACAATAATAACGCAGTAAACATCTACTAATGGTAAATTTAGAGGATAGAAGCCATTGCTTGGCACAAGACTCCACTGCGGCTGCGTCCCTGATACAGCTTACCCATCATCATCATCTCAGCCGATGGACGTCCACTGCTGGACATAGTCCTCCCCCAAGGATCGCCACAACGACCGGTCCTGCGCTGCCCTCATCCAACAGGTTCCCACCAGGTCGTCGGTCTACCTTTTGTGGGGCCTACCCACGCTTCGCTTGCGACTACTTCTACCCAAAAACCCTGTGTAGATGAACAATCACTAACAACGTAATAATTTGCAGGTATTCACAAGACAAACAGCAGAATTCCCTGTCGAATGCGTTCACGAAGCGCAAGTACCTTCGTATCTTCATCCTGGTGCTGCAGATGGCGCCCATTCTACGGTTCTGCGATGCTCTCATGTAAGACTTTCATATCTCTTATTATATGCTGACTCTTTGCGTACGCGCAGACTATTATACTCTTACCTACACGGTGTGACGTTTTGGTCTCGTAGAATGCCACAAAGGAACAAACATACATAGGCTGGTAACTGGTATGAACAATAATGTCTATCTGAAGGCAATTATAATATTTCTGTGCTAACGTAACATCTATTCCGTAAGGTTGGTTGAGATGTTAAATGAATTCACAAAACTTATAGAGCTCAAAACCGTATATTCCATTAACGTACGATCGTTCCGAGTGTTACAAACAGTCTGACCTGGCCCATCTAAAATACAACAATTCGGGCCCCAAATAACAATAACACAATGATCATATTACAAAGAACAAAGCACATCTTAGGACTACGCCGAAATAGTTACATAGCAAATAACTCAAAAGTCCGCACTGTGAACGCGATCCCATAAGTAAACAAAACTAGCTATGCGAGTCGCACAAAGGTCCGCTGATGAGAGCCACTACTACGCAAGGTGGTTATGTACTTGATATTATTAAAACACTCGGCCGGAGCAATGAGGCCCAGCGATAGGAAGTATGATGAACCAAGAGCTGCTGTGATCGATTGCCAACACGGCCATGCTGCAACGTGCCTGCCCTCAGGCACTCAGTGCTGCACCAAGTTGCAGACTCCCATCACACTCTGAAACATGTGGAACGCCAAAATATTATCATTCGTTGAGACATTTCAGTAATGACCTTTCCTTACAGTAGAGGTACTGTGTAAATTTTCCGATTATATTATTTAGGTACAACATCAGCAACGTATTATGACTGTACTAGGCAACTTTTAAGTAATATTGCTTCTGTGATCACCATTTCCATTATCCAAAATTAATGAAACCAAACCATTAACACAATTTATAACCCAAATCATTTATTAATCATGATCAGAATCGCCAATGACTGCCAAAACCGCATATCGATTTTATATCGATCGAGTCGGGCAGTTAACTCAAAATAATCCCCTAATCAGCTCGGTCTATCATGACTTCAACTTGCAATTTCACAAAACTGACTATTTATTGTCTCCTTAATTAAACCGTTCCTTTGGGATACTCTAAACAGAATAGTCAGTCTCGTCTTTTCAACTCGCCCACGGCACTCCTTTAGTCTTAGGAAGCGCGTGTGCGACTACTTGATCACTCAGCTCGCTCCTTTAGGCTTAGGCAGCTACTGCGTTAAGTTATTTATACGGGTCTCAGTTCGCTCCTTTAGGCTTAGGTAGCTACTGCGTTAAGTTATTTATACGGGTCTCAGTTCGCTCCTTTAGGCTTAGGTAGCTACTGCGTTAAGTTCTTTATACGAGTTTCAGTTCGCTCCTTTAGGCTTAGGTAGCTACTGCGCTAAGTAATTTATATGGGTTTCAGTTCGCTCCTTTAGGCTTAGGTAGCTACTGCGCTAAGTAATTTATATGCGTTTCAGTTTGCTCCTTTAGGCTTAGGTAGCTACTGAGTTAAGTTATTTTATACGAGTATCAGTTCGCTCCTTTAGGCTTAGGTAGCTACTGCGTTAAGTAATTTATATGGGTTTCAGTTCGCTCCTTTATGCTTAGGTAGCTACTGTAAACGTTAATTATACGGCTATACTACAGTGGCATATTGTATCCAGGCAGTCCCTTTAGTCTTAGGTGACTCCTGTTGCCAGAAAATTTAATTTCGGCAGTCCCTTTAGTTTTAGGCGACTCCTGTGGCCAAAAAATTTAACTTAGGTTGTCCCTTTAGTCTTAAGCGACTCCTGTTGTCAGAAAATTTATCTAAGGCAGTCCCTTTAGTCTTAGACGACTCCTGTTGCCAGAAAATTTACCTTAGGCAGTCCCTTTAGTCTTAGGCGACTACCTGTTGCCAGAAAATTAATCTAGCGCCTCTTTAGCCTTAGAGTACGTTTCATCTGTAAACCATTAATAAATAATACGATACCTTTTAGTCTTAGGGTACGTCTCATAATTATGTAAACAATTAATAAACTATACGATACCTTTTAGTCTTAGGGTACGTTTCATAATTATGTAAACCATCAATAAACAATACGACACCTTTTAGTCTTAGGGTACGTTTCATAATTATGTAAACCATCAATAAACAATACGACACCTTTTAGTCTTAGGGTACGTTTCATAATAAAATTATGTAAACCATTACTAAACAATACGATACCTTTTAGTCTTAGGGTACGTTTCATAATTATGTAAACCATTATTAAACAATACGATACCTTGCCAACGTCGGTCATAGGGCAACGCCTCTTTGCACTCTACTGTTAACATGTATCGCTCCCTCACTAGTCATTTATATCTTAGCGATTGTGACTTAACACTTTAATTTGGTACCCTGAAGCGCGGTAATCATTTTCTACTTTTCCATCATTGTATTGGCTTCGGATCTAAACTACACTACTCCGCCTACTCTACTAAACTATTGCCAGCCTGGGAGCCATGTCTTGTAAGACCGTTCTTATGGTTGTTTTCGCGCCAACTCTATATTCTTATCAACACATTTATTCGTAACGTTCCCATAATCAAGCTGTTTCGTTGCTAAGCTGACACTATTTGTCATCACATCAATAGCCAAAAAGTACTTAGCTCGGCACCACTTTAATTGTTCTATGGTACGTACTAACATCAAACTGTAACGCTTTGTTACACTGATCCCAGCAATTGTCACGATATTTTTTTTTAAAGAGCACTTCTTATATTGAACACCGATCAATAGTGCCTGAATCTTTGTAACTATGCCACAATGGTGAGTTATAATAATATCTATCATAGAGTTACTTTATTGTATTATATTAAGTGCTTGAGAAATGAGTATAGACAATAGTCTACACCATCTAAACTTCTTAGTTCCCGGTAGTCGATACATAATCTCATTTCTCAGTTCTTTTTATTTACGAGTACAGTTGGGCAGTACAGTTTGTCTACAGTATATACTGTAGACAATGCCTTTACCAGGTTCCTGGGCTAGAATAATAATTATGGAGATTTCCTCTCTCTCATAAAGTCATAAACTCATAAGATACCATTCTCTAATAAATGTTTGATATGGCTTACGCTGAATCGGCTTTACAATTACTAAGGTCTTTCACCATATCGTGAACGTTTACTTTCCCCAGCTCTTTTATTTATACTTTTAAGCTGTACATTCATTAGACATTGTAAATAGCACTTAAAGTTCACTATGGTGTAAGTTCGCATCAAAGACAATCTGGTTCACCAACAACACAGCAAAAATCATTTACGGTCGTGAGTTTATTTTATTTATTTATTTATTTATTTTTTTTACTCATGTACTATTCTCGCATCCACACCAAATTACAATTTTACTCTCTAGAACTAGAGGGTTATTTCGCATATTATTTTATTATAACAGTATCCGATTTTCCCAGAAATATTATTTTCATTTTATCGACGGGTATTTTATTTATATATTGAACACTTCATTGCACACTTCTTTATTTTTACAAACAGAAATTATCAAATCAAGTGTACCTAATATACACCTAATATTATAGGTATTATTTGCAGACTCGGTAAAATTCAAATCCCCAGTCATGAAAATCAACCCCTTGTTGACAGGTGCTAGCTTGCAATTGTTTTCTATTTGAACGTTTTTTTTAATGTTTCTTATTCATTAATTTATCTTAATTAAGGCATTTTAAAGCCAATGTTGTGTTCATAAGTAAAACCAATTTAAAGACTGAATACCTTACATAAAAGGTTATCATTAGCAAACCTTCGAATCGCATGTACTTTATGCGAGACAAATTTTAAACTGTCCTTCCAAATACCCTGTGATGTTACGGGCGAAAATAAAGGAATGGGCTGTGTAAAAACTGCTTTTCACCATATTTTGAAATTGGAGAACAACTAAGTACCCACTTCCAGGCTACGTTACTACAATAATAAACGCACATTATTAAACAAAATTATTATAACCGCACGAACTTTGTTTCTTGTGTATTTTGCTTTTCTGGCGATCTCGGTTTAATTGTAGATTTTTATTTTATGGATACAGATTCTGTGTAGCCCTTTTTATCGATAAATTCATACCACAAACGTAGCTAAACTTTTTATGATTTTTCCCGCAACTAAAACTATTACCGTAGATTGCACCCTTAAGCCTATTTTGTCACGTATTATTTGGAATAGTCTTTGTAATTGTTAAGATTTTTAAATTCTGTAAAAAAAACAACTTATTAAACTTTCGAACGATTTGAGATTACTCGCTTCTACTGACATAGTAATCCGTGACTCCGTGAGTTTACAACTTGTCCTTTGTCAAATTAGCAACTCTTTACCGGAAGTCAAAATGTGCGCTTTGTATGAAGAACTCAAGAGATCCTCCCTCTGAGGATGAACTCTTAGATCATAACGATCGAATGATCTAAAGAACTATACGAAATAATAATGCATAGTGACGTGATGGCGTCTTTTTTTTTTTCTTCATCGTTTCGTTTCTTTTTATAGTTCATCCTGTCATTAAAATATGTTCAAGCTACATAATTACTTTAAATATAAGTTTCGCATAAAATTTTATTCAGTCAACTTACCAATTGCTCTCTCACTCTTATTTTATTTACGTAATATGATTGATATTTCATCGAAATCAGAGAAATTTAAACATTAACCATAATCATTTCCCTTTTTATCTTCACAATCTCCTTTGTTCCATTTAACCAAATGTCCCACGAAATTTTAAATCTTTCCATAACCATTCGTACGAGATAAAAAGCGTGATATAGCCGTATCACATGCAACATACTAGCCCAGCTTATGGTCCACGAGTGATTGTTACGCTACAAAGACTCGCACCATATCATAGCAGAGCCTTTAAGCTTGTTTAGAGCCTAATCGGTCATCATTATCGACCCAAGAAAAAAAGTTTACGTATAGTATTCGATAACGTTCATTCATATCATATCATATTTTCATATACAAATTACATTGTGTTTGAAATAAAAGCTAAAGAAAAACCTAATAAGTTACATATAAAACACAGAATAACATTTAGTATAAATTTACAACAACAAGTCAATATAAAATTCATAATTTACATATTTTTTCCGTATTACATAAATATTCAATATTAAACAAGTATTCAATTTTAAATTAATCATAATGTCAAGTAATGTCAGAATTGAATTGAATGTCATAATACAAATTTCATAATAATGTCAGAATTGAATTGAACTGAATGTCATAATACAAATTTAATACAAAATACATTAATGATTTAACTCAATTACCAAATTGTAACAATTATACCACAAAAAACTCATCTACGGAATATAAACACCTTTTCAAAAGAAGCGCTTTCAACTTGTGTTTGAAATGATTGAAGCTCATTTCTTCCCTATATTCAACGGGCAGTTCATTAAATAGACGCACAGCTTGATATCGCGCACAATGCCGCACAACCTCGAGTTTAGGTTGTACATCTGATTTAAGAGCTTTGCGCCTCGTGGTCAACCTTAATGATCTTTCTTCTAAACTCTCATACTTATATAAGTTCTTCTTGAGGTCTACCAGAAGGACGAAAATGTAGAGACCAGGTACTGTTAGTATGTCTAATTCTATGAAGTAAGGCCTACAGGATTCCCACTGTGGTATTCTTACTATAGTACGCATCGCTCTTTTTTGCATTACGAAAGCCTTACTAATATTATACTGATAGCTATTTCCCCACATTTTGATACTATAACGCAATTTGGACTCTACTAGAGCATAGTATACGATCTTTAACTGAGGTAATGTTATCTCATCTCGCAGACTTCGAAGCGCATAACACGCTGAGCTTATTGATTTCTCGATCGCATCTAACTCGTCCTTCCAGTTTAAATATGAGTCTATCCACACACCTAGAAATTTGGCGCTCTCTACCAAATTAATTTGATGTCCATTTAAACAAATATCCAATTGTTCTTTATTTCTTGCAGTTGTTCTAAATAATATAATGTTTGTTTTACTTAAGTTTAGTTTCAAGTTATTTGCTTGAAACCATGCGTGGAAGGCAGATAGAGCAGCATTTACTTTAAGGCCGAGGTCTTCCGAATTGTCAGCAGATATAACTGCGTTAGTATCATCTGCAAATATGACTAATTTTGTATCTTGTACCACATTATTAATAAAACTTATCAGGTCATTCGTAAAAATTATGAAAAATATAGGACCCAGAATAGAGCCCTGGGGGACTCCTCGAGTAATGCTTGTCATTTTTGATTTATATACTATTTCGTGTCTGTCTTCAGTGTTCTTAATTTCTATGTATTGTTTCCTACAAGTCAAATAAGATTTGAACAATGCAAGGGTATTCCCACGTACGCCATAGTGTTCCAATTTCCTAAGTAAAATTTCGTGGTCAACCGTGTCAAAAGCAGAACTGAGGTCTAGCAATACTCCTGCAACCTTTTGTTTACTATTTAGTTTATATGTAATATCATTAATTAATGTGTCAATTGCGTCAGTTGTTCCAATCCCCTTTTGAAAACCGAATTGTCTATCACTTATTACCTTATTTACATTTATGTGTGTAGTTAATCTATCTTTGATGATTTTCTCAAAAATCTTTGAAAGTACTGGTAACAGTGATATCGGTCTATAGTTCATTGGGTCCGTTTTTATACTCTTCTTATAAATTGGTAGAACGCGTGCAATTTTCAGTTGGTCGGGGAATGTATTTTGCTTAATGCAAATGTTAAAGAAGTCAGAAAGTGGTTCCGCTAGGACGTCTATATTATCTTTGATTGTGGAAATGGTGACTTCATCGTATCCACATGACTTTTTAGTTTCCATTTTCCTTACAATTGCTGCGATTTCGAATGAACTAGTATTTCTAAATGTCATTTCTGGATCTATTCTATTAACATTGTTTTCCAAATAAGTGATTGCCTGATTAATGTTGACTGTTGCGTTCATATCGACATTAGCAAATTGCTTCGAGAACAAGTCTGCAACTTCTTGAGGTTCTTCGATTATCTTCCCTTCAGATTTTAAGGTAAATTTTTCGTATCTTTTTGCAGTTTTGTTTCTCTGTCTGTTAACAACTTTCCATAACAATTTGCTTGAATTGCTTGCTTTACCTATTTCCCTCTGTACAGTGAGTTTCCGTGCCATTCTCAGTACCTTTCTGTAGGTTCTGATGTAATCATCTCGATACTTTGTAATGGATACATCGTTGCTGGTTTTATTCACGAAACACAATACCCTCTTCATTTTGCTTGATATTTTGATACCCTTTGTTTGCCATTTTATTCCGTTTTGCTTCAAAGGATATATTTTTTTCTTAACTTTCTTAAAGCTTTTCTTAAATATTTGTCCAAATGTATGAAGAAATTTGTTAAGACCGGTTTCCTTCCAATCATGCGTAATTATTTCTTGTCTGAAAGTATTAGTGTTTTTTTTACTAAAAGTTCTTTGCTCTTTGAACACTATTGACTCTACTTTTGTTTGTTGCGCTGATTCAACTTGAAGATAGCTTAAGAGTCCTGCGTGTCCATCTGAGAGCCCGTTACAATCAATAACCGTACTAGGTGTACAATTTTCAGGCAAATTAGTTAGTATGTTGTCTATGCAAGACTGAGAGCCGTACCTCGGACAAGTGTATGTGGCCTGTGTCACAAGAGGTCTAAAATTATAGCACGTTAAAAGGGAGAGAAATTCGCCTCGTTCTTTTTGATCTTTAAGAAGATCTATGTTAAAGTCCCCACAAATTATGCACTTCTTGTTGAAAAAGTAATCTAACGTTTTTTCTAGACAAGTCATAAAGCAATTAAAATTTGAAGGATTCCCTTTCTTTTTAAAATTCTTTTCGTCAGTATTTCGGTAACAACAACATATATAAACATTCGTATTTATGTCTCTAACACCGCATATTTCAAAACATTCCAAACTGTACAATTCTTTGCAAATTTCTATCTCGACTGTTTTCCTATCCTTATGTCCCAGAATAAGACTACCTCCTCTTATCTTGCTACGTCTTACATTATATGAAACCAGATTGTAATTTGTTAGGTTTAGTAAGGCTATTGATATTTTATTTAAAAAGTGTTCTGTAATGCAAACATAGTGTGTGGTCGTATTTAGAGAGTTTAAAAACAATTCAAGCTCATATTTTTTTGTGTTCAAGCCACAAACATTTTGATGAAAGATATTTAGCTCTTCCAAACATAAACAAGGGTTGACTATTTTATTATTATGAGGCACTGTATCCTCATTAACGAAAAAACTGTTTTGGTGACGCACTTGATTGATTGGCCTGTTGGGAATGTACGAATTCAATATCTTGTATCAGCTTCTTGATATTTGTAAAGATATTCCTCATTCCGCGATTATTAAGCAATCCCTGTCGCCCGGAGAACATAGTATAATCGTAACTCAGGTTCAAATTTGTATCAAGTAAATATGCATATTCGTGTGTCTGTATGTCTTGGTACAGGAGATTATTAAAGGCCTCAATTCGACCATTGTAGAGTGCGCTGTATTCTCCACACTTAAATGTCGGAGCACATAATATTACATTTGTATGACTTATTTTTTGCAGGGAGTTCCTTATATCTGTCACCATTTGATGATAATTTTCAGTTTTCTGAAAGTCCCTCTCTCCAATCAAGACAACACAATAGTCATCGTTCTTCAAGTTCTTTATATCCTTAATAATGTCAGTGAGCAAGTCTCTGACGCCGACATTCGGAGTCAGGACGTGACAATAATTGAACGTGCCGTCAAATGCGTCGTCTGCCACCCTCAAAATATTATTCCTGGTGTTACTACTCAGAATATGTATGCGCCCTGGTGAATGTTGTGAAGAGCACACTTTTTCTTCACTCTTTGTTGGCGTTGTTTGTGTAGTTTTGTGGCTGAGTTTGCCAGAGTCAAGTTTTTCTGTGTTTTTCGTACCACATTCTATCTCATTTATAGTTTTACTAAAATCTAGAGCTTTTACATAGTCTGACATGTCTTGGAGGTTTGTCTTAGTCTGTAATATACCTGAAGGGTGACTGTAAGTTTTTCTCTTGGTTTTTGCAGTTGAAGATCGGTTAGACCTGGAGACTGCCGCTGGTGTAGAGTTGGTTAATTTCTTCAGAGATGCTATAGAGACCGATGCATTTTCTAGTTCTCTTCTTAGCTGTCCATTTTCCAACATTAGATTACTAATCTCTTCATGTGCCCCCTCCATTTCCATTTCAAATTTTACAATTCTTTGTTTCAGCTCAGAAACTTCGGCATCGATCTCCTGATTGGGAAGACTGTGTGACAGAAATCCATCTTCTTCCTCACTGTCTGTGTTTGAGTCACTATTGTGTACTGAACCATTTTTACGCCTATTCTGGCAGTTAACATAATTAATATGGCTCGCATTTTGCTGTTCCAAGTCCTCGAACTCAGTAGAAATGTTGCTACATGAATCAGTAAATTTTTTTAGGGGTGTTTGGTTTTCGCTATCAGACAGTGATAGGAAATGGTTTTCCGTCGAAACATTGATGATGTAGCGCTCCTGATGTTGAGCCTGGCTATCTTCAGTGTTTGTAGATGCCCGCGTCTCAGCTACTCGGACTGGGGTAACAATGTTCTTAGGGGTGCTAACAGTGTCCAATATCAATTTATTTCTTCTTGTATTAGTGTGCTTTAACAGTTTAGATGAATGCCCTGTCTCTTTTATATCTGAGTGTGCAGTATATAATGGTTTTCCGGCCAGAACTTTAGGTTTTTCCTTATTATGGAAAGTAGGTATCTGTTCCCTGAGGCATCTAGTACATTTCCAAACTTGTTTTTTTTCCATCAATTTAAATAACTTTAAAGAGTATGTCGTGCACTGTACGTGAAATTTGCATTTGCATATTGAACACTTAAGGCACTCTTTTAAATTACCTATCTCCTTGTTACATTTTTTACATACTGGTGGAGCCATCTCTCGACTTATCCTGATACTATTATGTCGCACTGCTATCGATCGATCGATCGCTGGGCTTAGTGCATGACAGTATTGATCATGATGTTGAGTACTCCCTCATAGATGGCCCGTGTAGATGGTATTGCCACTTGTCAATAGATGGCGTGTAAGTAGATTTAGTCCAAAGTCCAATTTCTTTGTTTCTGCAGATTATCGCCGTTGGAAGATAATATTTAAAAAGAATCACTTGCGCACTAGTTAATACATCAAAATAATAGTTCAGGATGGTCGAACAGTACTTACAGTTTGTCTGTAGCTATTTTAATAGAACTCACTCAATGTATTTTATACGCTATGTGATGTCAGTTGTTCAATTTTATAATTGACACACAGTTTTTTAGTCTCACAATAACAGTTCTTGCAAACATTACCGCACAATACTTGATCACTAATCAGCATAGTCTATATATTTTTGATACTATTAAAGGGATATAACTATTTAATCAAATTAAGTCTATGCGGAGCTAATGTTTACACGATGACAGCGCCATTCATGATGACGTAATGTTATACTTAATTATAATTTAACTCTGGAATCATATTGTGCACATAAAATTTGTGTTTATACTCACAGTTTCATTTCTTCTATTCTTAGTTTGTGGTACCTTATTGCGTTTACCGTTGCGCTGCGGCCACTACCCACTACCGGCGGCGCGGCGCTGCTGCTGCTGCTGATAGATGCTGCTAGACGAGCGAACACACTTTTCCTTTTTCGTTTATGCTTACACTTGCCCATGGCGCGCGAGTACTGATCTACACTTCTGATATGAACAATAATGTCTATCTGAAGGCAATTATAATATTTCTGTGCTAACGTAACATCTATTCCGTAAGGTTGGTTGAGATGTTAAATGAATTCACAAAACTTATAGAGCTCAAAACCGTATATACCATTAACGTACGATCGTTCCGAGTGTTACAAACAGTCTGACCTGGCCCATCTAAAATACAACAATTCGGGCCCCAAATAACAATAACACAATGATCATATTACAAAGAACAAAGCACATCTTAGGACTACGCCGAAATAGTTACATAGCAAATAACTCAAAAGTCCGCACTGTGAACGCGATCCCATAAGTAAACAAAACTAGCTATGCGAGTCGCACAAAGGTCCGCTGATGAGAGCCACTACTACGCAAGGTGGTTATGTACTTGATATTATTAAAACACTCGGCCGGAGCAATGAGGCCCAGCGATAGGAAGTATGATGAACCAAGAGCTGCTGTGATCGATTGCCAACACTGGTAAGTGATAAACACACGACTCTCTTTTGCGTCGCGCAGTTGGGTAAAAGGAACCTCCTTTTTTTAAGGCGGCTAATTAACAATTTTCTCTACGAGACTAACATCGAAATCGAGAAAAAAACTGCTGTTTCATACAAAACTGTAAACCTACTCTACCCAAATGTATGGCACAGCAGTTTTTTTTTTCATTGCCATTTGGATTTAGAAAGGAACTACCTACTTTCTAGAAAGTTGTGATCAACTCCGTAAAAATCCGTTGATTTAAGGGAGTGTCGTAGATCATCAAACTGAACAACTTTTACATTGGAACCGATTTGAAAGATTCAAAAAAACTCATCTATTGCCCGTGCTGTTGCAGACAGTTTGCCGCTCGAATGACTCTCATAATTGTGTGTTGATTTTTCAACTGGCTAGAAGCCATTAATTGATATTTAGTAAAAAAAAATCTGCATTATTTTTATATCTTTAGAACTAATCTACATATAGCAATTACAAACACGTTATCCCCCCTCGAAATCAGAACATTTGTATGAAGCAGTGATAACAGTACAGCTATAATTTTTTCATCGGTTTTTCAATGTAAATCCCCGAATAAAGTAGAGACCCAATCCATCTTTGAGCGGTTTGAGCCGTAAGAAAATGTGTTAGTCACAAAATGCCGTATAATTGACCAACACCGGTCACCGGCAACTAGGGCTGCCATCCGTCCGGGTTTCCCCGGATTTGTCCTAGTTTGAAGGGCGTCCGGGCGGGCTGGTCACAAAATTGTCCGGGGGAAACCCGGACACTTCCTGTGTCCGGTTAAACCGGACTACTTTATACATAACTAGCGGCCCGTCCCGGCTTCGCACGGGTGGACGTCTAATCTTTTCTAGCAATAAATATAGCCTATGTTACTCAGGGTGAATGCAGCTTTCTAATGGTGAAAGAATTTTTTAAATCGGCCCAGTACTTTTTGAGCCTATTCATTACAAACATACAAACATACAAAAATAGGTACAAATCTTTCCTCTTTATAATATTAGTGTAGATGGTAAAAAAGGCATTAAAACCAATGTTACTGAACATTTTAAAACGATACAACGTCTGACGTGTTTATAACTTTGTTTATCATTTTATATATTAAGGCTATTCTACCGTTGGCGCGCTCCATACAAACGTAGTATGGTGATATTTTCAATACTATCTAATTAAAGTCAATGAAATTTTTCAAAAACAATCAAGTAACTAATCTCTATGTCGGTATGAAGTCAGATTTTCGTTAAAATATACAGTTTCAATGCTAGGATTAATTTAAGATTTGTATGGAAAGATTTGTGGCACTGTAACTTTAAAACTATAAATTTTATCGAAAATCTGACTTCATACCGACATAGAAATTAGTTACTAGATTGTTTTTGAAAAATTTCATTGACGTTAATTGGATAGTATTGAAAATATCACCATACTACGTTTGTATGGAGCGCGCCAACGGTAGAATAGCCTTAAACAACGAAAATTCGAGCTCGCTTCGTTCGCTCAATTCTATTTCTATTGTTCTGCACTCTGAAGCTTAATTCGCGCTATAATAACCTCATCATATTGCAGTAAAATCACAAGCTCTCTTCGCTCGCTCTCTTGGTTGTGATTGTATCGCAAACCTAGACTGTTGCTGATAATCTTCGCTCGCTTCAGTAACTTAGATCTATTGCAGATTGGCAAAGACCTGATAATATTATAATTGTAGAGAAATGTCGAGCTCGCTTTGCTCGCTCCTGGTTTTAAATCCTGTTGAAACCACCTAGCTAGCCATATTGCAAAATCTTGAGCTCGCTTCGCTTGCTCTATTTTTTTAAACGAAAATTGTATTACTAACAAAATGCTGCCCTTAAATATTTTCATTATTGTCCGGGGAAAATTTCAGATTTCACTGAAATGTCCGGGGTTTTTGAAGTCTTTTTCCGGCGACGGCGATTTTGGCGATGGCAGCCCTACCGGCAACTAATAGCATTAGCAGAGAGAGATACGGCGTATGTGAGGCACTAGTGCCAAGGTCGATATCGGCATCGGGTGCATTGACCGGACGATCGGCATCGGCACCGCGACCGTTACACACATTATGATGTAATCGTTTTTCAAAATATGTTTAAATAAGGTTTTAGCGTGAAACACAAAGCATAGAGTTATAATTTACGAATAGTAGAGGCCCAAAACAGAAAGAAGGATTTTTATTTGTACGAGTATCTCTCGTGCTAATTAATAAGCGCAAAACGTATACACCCAACTGATTTATAACGAAAGAACTGCATTGAAACAATAATTTCATTAGAATTAGCAACGATCATTCGAACAGTTCAGTTGTTACTCCGCCTAGCGTTCGATACAATCTTGTTATCTACCTAGTCATGGATCTAGGCAAAGTAACGCCTGCCTGATTTGATTACATAAATATAACAAATTGTTTAATTACAAGGATATGTAATTTATTTATTTATCGTATCGTAAAAAAACGGACTATTAGTGTTCCGTACCAAAATTGGCAAAACGGAACACTTATGGAATCAGCTCGGTGTCTGTCCGTCCGTCTGTCCGTCCGTCACAGGCATTTTTCTCAGAGACCCATAGAAAGTTGAAACTCGGTACAGATATAGCAATTGCTGGTCCAATATCATAAATGAAGTAAAAAAAGCTTAATTTTTATATTGGGGGGCAAATTGGGGAGTAAGAAAGGGAAAATAAAAAAAAAGTTTTTCTACCCTATGGTGTGGGGTATCAATTGAAAGCATATGAAAATACGAGTCTAAAAATATACTTTTCAAATGTTTTATTAAAACTTTGTTTAACAAAATATTCAATTAATTCCGAGAAATTGCTGTCCCCACCTCTATTTAAAAAAATATTGCCGTATAAGATCTGAAAAAAATCAAGAACATCAGAAATAACGTGTAGATGGCGGGAAAATTATCAGCGTGGCTCTAACTTGGATAGTTTTTTTTCTATACTCAAAAAACGAACACCAGTGAGACCAGTGTAAAATGATCTTCAGTTACTTTGTGACCACATACTAAGTAAGCAGGCGGAGGACAATCACCTTTTGGTGGCTTTTTCCAATTCAGTTTGCATAGAATGTGCTGCCATCTCGTAAATATATCGCAAAACTATGAAAAAAAAAGATTTATTGTCTATGTCAATGTCAAATTAACAAAATGGCTACCCATCTTGCGTAATGTGCGTGTTGTTTGTAGTTTTCGTTCAATTTCGTGCCGATTTAGTGACGTTATAGAGTTTCTGTTATTCTCTTACCAATGTATAGATTTAAGGAATAGTAAGGATACTGGAATTTCACTCGATCGGTGCGGGATAGAACGAAAACTAGCATTCAAAACAATAATATCTATCGGTATAAGTAGACACACGTAGATATAAGTATGTATGTAGGTATAGTATAGGTAGAATTATTTCAAGAGAAATATAGATGGCGCTAGCTAGCCTTCAATTTGACATAAGGTGGATGCATAATGTTGCTATGAGTGGGTTCTATTTTCTAATATACTTATATTACTCTTTGTAAGTAAGTGTCAATTTATAGTGGTTGTCATCAATGACCTATGTTAAACAACTGGCAGTACGGAACACTAATTGCCCGAGTCCCGACTCGCACTTGGCCGTTTCTTTTTCATGATGATATTAGTGTAAGAGCCGTGAGGTCACAGCCAATTGTTGCTCGATTAGCATAACCCATAGGGGTCACGTATCGAGGGTTATATAGGTACACACGGCGACAGGTCAGGTTACCCTGTTTGGACTTTGAACTATTAGAAGTTGAACGCTGCGAATCGTGCGAGAGGGTGCGGTATGTTGTTGTTGTTTCGTCTCACAGCACGCTGCGCCCGCGCCGGCAGCCGCGTCTATGCAGGTTCTCTACCGCACTATTTTGTGTTTTGTACGTAGTGTAGTTATGGGTATATAGGGTGCGTAACCTGATGTGTCGCCGTGTGTACCTACCTACCTACGGACTATTAGCAACACGACCGCGATCCCCGGATATATGTAATTTTTGTCTGTTTGTTTGGGACGGTTCTGCGAAATACCAACTAAACGCACTGGACTCAGTTGAGTCGCCGCAAGAGACTCACCGACGATGATGCAATCGTCGAGGCTTAGTTACGTAGTCTGAAGTGCGATTTTTGAAAATCATACGAGCGAATTGGCAGTAGAAAGATGCGTAATCTCCATAGTAATTTTGTCATTTTCTACTGCCAAGTCGCTCGTATGATTTTCAAAAATCGCTCTTCTGGAACACTGGCGATTGGTCGCTTGTCTGTCGGTGTTTTATCGGCTACACTTCGGCGAATGTGCCCAAGAGCTACATGACCTGATTCCAACTATCCCTCTTCCACCGACGTGCGACAAGACGTAGTGCGAGACTGGCCCTGCACCCGGACTTTCGATTTTCGATATGACGCGACCGTTTCGGACGAAACTTCATTGTAATAGAGTTGAAATCAGAACGAAAATGTTCACGCAATTGCGAAGTTCGAATGTCCGGGTAGAGGCCCTGCATCCATACGTAGTCGATATTCCAACAATCCGCACAAAAAGTTACGCATCCTCTTTTATAATGAGAACCGGTGAGGTTTTGAACTCTCTCCCTGCGTCTGTGTTTCCAAGCAAATACAATCAGGATATTTTTAAAAAAAGAGTTAATAGACTTTTTCTGTTCTGGGCGAGTGCGCTACATCCTCGGCTTCATCTACACTTTCCATCAGAAGAGCTGAAGCCAAGCGCAAAGGGTTGAACCTCATCTGGCAGCACCGCATCGCCTTTTTCTGTCGCTACATCCTTTTCTGTCACTCAGGAACGTCATTTGCTAGAGCAAATAAGATAGACGGAACGCGATCGCGCGCGTCGGTGCTGCGGCGTGCTGTCGATACGGTGCTGCCAGATGAGGTTCAACCCTAAAACCATTATGAATTAAAAAAATTATATAATGTCGCCCTGTTAAAAAATTATATAATGCTTAGCCGAATAATCTCACCCGAAAACACTTCTTGCCCTTAATGCCACGTTAAGGATTCCAATTGTAACTAGGATCATATTTCAGATACGCAATCAAATCGCGGCGAGCTGAACGGAAGGGAGACGCAGCCGCCCAGCGGTCGAATTACCACCTCATGCTGAAGGAGGACTCGGACGCAGCGCTGCTGAGGATCTTCGAGTGCTTCCTGGAGGCCGCCCCTCAGCAGGTACTGCAGATGAGCCTGCGGTTCCGGGACCATGAGGATCTTGCTAGTGAGTACCATTTTATATGAGATGCAGAGGGTGAGCCTCCTGAATCTGATGAAACGGGGAACTGATGAGGGTTGGATGTACCTAGTGACTATAACGTTGACGATGCCTTAAGGAATTAGCTTTTTTTTTTGTTGGAGGACTGAATAGAAAATTCACTTCGACCCTGCCATTTTGAAATAATTGTCTCAAAATAATATACTTATTGATAAACTCGATTGGTTTCGAGATAATTGTCTCAATAATCTTAATCTTTAACTATTATGAAACTATAACAGGAGTGCGATTTTTGAATCTCATTCGGTGAGATCAGCAGTTGAAAATGTCACAATTACTATGGAGATGCGCATCTTTCTACGACCGATTTGACATTAAAAAAAATCATACTCTAGGAGTGCGATTTTTGAAAGTCAAATCAGCAGTAGAAAGATGCGTATCTCTATACATTTTCAACTGCTGAGTTCAACGTATGAGATTCAAAAATCGCACTCCAGAAGTGTGTGTGTCTGTGCATTGAAGATATTTACAATAAAAAGATTTCGAAAGGTTTTTAGGTGTCAGTCCCTGAGTCCAAAACAAACTTTTTTTTTTTGTCCGTCTGTTTGTTTGATTGAGCATCACGCGAAAACTACTGGACCGATTTCGATGAAAGTTTTTTTATTTGAAAGCTTATGATTATACTATTGATAAACTCGATTGGGTTCCAAAAAAAATTAATGAGGTACATAATAAATGACTAAATGTAATGCCTAAGTTTTTTAATAATTTTTTTAAGAATTAATCTCTACGGGGGCACCAGCTTGCCATGTGTTTAAGTTTCTAACCGACTATCAACGACCAGTCCACCAGACGCTGTCGATAATATCTTCGATGGTGAGCCTGGGATGGTGCCTCGCCGCGTACCAGCGCGCCATCAGGTTCCCGCAGGAGGACAAACTGAACATGTCCTGGACGGGGTCCATCCTCCAAACCATCTGGCATTTCCTCGTCACCTGTAAGTACTTGTTTCATTTAAACTCCCATCAATGCACATGTGGGGAACTAGTGAACTACTACAGATCTCCAGCACCCACAAGTTATAGCAAAGATGCTAACAGATGGCGATACCGTCGCTCACGGAAATATGCTCCATACAAAGACAGCGTTCATCGTAAATACGCAACTCGTAACCTACTACACATAAGGTTCACAACCGAATGCGAGACATAAATCGCGCAAGAGAAATAATCACAGAGATTCGATATATATACAAGGTCCAACTAAGAACTGTTGGACCACGGCCGGTCCCCAGGCATCACACCTAGCCTGGCGGAAGTACTTCCCTTTTCAATGGAGGAACATTCCCAAGTAGCACCTCCATATTGGTGACCCTCGACAGAGAACATCGCAACCTGAACACCGCAGAGCAGCACCAGCACAGAGCAGCAACCAGCTTCAACCAACCCTTCACCCCCTCGACCAGGTCAAACAAGCAGCAGTCACGCCATCAACCCGAAGCCGCACCAGGTCCATCGCAGCTGTCTTCACACCGCTTCCTGGGCCTGCAGCTTCCTCAACGACAGTCAGCGTCTGCATAGAAGGATCTCCCGCAGCCCACGTGTCTGAGCTCACCTCCACGTGGCAGTTCTGCTCGCCTTCTCCACGCCTGTCACTCGCCCGCATCACATCAGGACTGGTCTCCCTGACAGATGCACACACCGCAGCTCATCGCTCGTCAGACTCACTTGACTGGAGCCCTGCACCTACACTACATGGATTCAGACTGCACACTTCGAACTACTCAACGACCTCCGGTCTGAGGGGGGAGTCCTGTGGGGAACTAGTGAACTACTACAGATCTCCAGCACCCACAAGTTATAGCAAAGATGCTAACAGATGGCGATACCGTCGCTCACGGAAATATGCTCCATACAAAGACAGCGTTCATCGTAAATACGCAACTCGTAACCTACTACACATAAGGTTCACAATCGAATGCGAGACATAAATCGCGCAAGAGAAATAATCACAGAGATTCGATATATATACAAGGTCCAACTAAGAACTGTTGGACCACGGCCGGTCCCCAGGCATCACACCTAGCCTGGCGGAAGTACTTCCCTTTTCAATGGAGGAACATTCCCAAGTAGCACCTCCATACACATGCTCAGGGCTATACTACAGGGTGCTATGGTAAACAGTTGTATTACTTTAAGGTATGATTGTACCCATGATACTAAACAACTTTACCTAAGGAACTTGTAGAAAAAATACGACTCTTCATACAAACGTTCGGTCAGCTGATTGCATATACATTTAGTATGGAAGGTCAAATTTTTTTGCAAATTTCCTATACAGGGTCCTTCTTAATATGCTGACACTTTTTTAAGGGGATGATCAGACCATCAAACTGTACTACTTTCTCTAATGGGACCAACATCGAAATCGCGAAAAAAAAACAGTTATCCCATACAAAACTGCAGACCTACTCGAGCCAAATGTATGGGACAGCAGATTTTTTTTTTCGTGATTTCGACGTTGGTGCAATAGAGAAATTTGTTCAGTTTGATGGTCTGATCATCCCCTTAAAAAAGTGTCAGCATATTAAGAAGGACTCTGTAATCTGTATACAACGTGTTAATGAATTAACGCAAAATTAGAAAGTAGTTTGTTTAGAATCGAGAGCTGAGTCGAATTATCATGGTTTCAACATAGGTAATTTTTTTCAAAATATTAAATAATTCGTTTGCAAAATTTAAAATTTCCAGAACCCGATGTCGACCCACCGCACGGGCATACTCACCCTTCTTACTACCAAAACAAGATTATTAAAATGTATCCATGAGTACGTTAGCGCTCTCTTTCAGTGCTGAAATGATAATAATTTTTGCCTCAAAACTTAAAATGCTAATAACTTTAAATTTTAAGTATCTCAATAATGAAATTATTGTTTCAATCTAATTATGTTGTTATAAATCAGTTGGGGTGTATGAGGTTTTGCGCTAATTCATTAACACATTGTATGTTTCTTAGAGAAAGTTGTTCAGTGTCATGGGTACAATTTACCCCTTAAAGTAATGCAAATGTTTACTCTAACACCCTACTGTAAGGTCGAATACAATCCAATGAACCAAGTTTTTATTTAATCCGATTTTTTTTTCAGACACCTGGAAACCAGGAGGATACGTGTCTGGCAATCAGTTCTCTCAATTAACTTCTCAGTTAACTCAATTTAAAGTGGTCTGACCCTGACCCGAGTGGTCTGCGCCTTACATTGTGTCTGCGCCGCTATCTAAACTATTATAAAACTGTAACAGAAGTGTGTCTGTACATTGAAGATATTTACAAAAAAAAAATTACGATACGATTTTTAGATGTCTCTGATTCCAAATCACTAATTTTTGGATTTTTTGTCTGTCTGTCTGTCTGTTTGTTTGTTTGTTTGTTTGTTTGTTTGTTGATTTGTTTGTTTGTTTGTTCGAGTATCACGCAAAAACCACTGAACCGATTTTGATGAAACTTTTTTTGTTTAATAGCTTATCATCTGACTTAAAATCTGGTATATAATTTATGCGGACGAAGTCGCGGGTAAAAGCTCGTTACATAATAAAATTGTAAAAATATGTTCATTGAAGATACCTTTACCTTACCATTAAGACCATTTTTAGTAGTTTTATCTGTTTGTGCACGCATCACATAAAAACTACTGAACAGATTTGGATGGGGTTTACACACCAGCATATGGCTTTAAAAGTGTTACGTCAACTATCATAAAAGGGATGGTTTTGTTTTGCCCGTACACAATATGAAAAGGATAAAAGGAAAAAGGATATCGAGTGAACAAGATGAGTGTGTGGCTGACAAGGTGAAGGAACTCTAGCTTCGTCGTTGTACCACGGAATAGTTTAAAAAAACTTGGTTCAATGGATTGTATTTGACTTACACAACCTATTTGTGGTTTAAAGGTTAATAATATACTTTTCCTTACACCCTGTATAGGGTGCAAATTTAAATGCGTTACATAAACTGCAATATACATGGTCCTTCTTAAGGGCCTATGTCGAAAAATAATTTAAGCGAAACGGGTGTGTGATAGCTTATATTACTGCCAGGTGCGTGAGAAAGAGATGGGGCGGCGCGCGCGCCTGGAACGATTCAAGCGAAAAAACAAACATTATTTAATTGTGATTGTACTATTTATGTAAGTTCAATTCTGCTCTAATCAAAATTTAGAAAATAGCAATCTCTTTTTTTGAAATCAAGTCTCATGTTTCTATTATTCACCGTTTAGCGGTTACAAGGGTTTATAGATAAAAACGGAGGCTACTTTGGCTTGTTTTTCTATCGAGAAAATGTGTCTTAATCGTGTTTTGGCTCTAATCAAAACTTCAATTATATGTTCAATTTACACATATCCGCAAATCATACTCCTACTGTTAGTACTTCTTGATATATGACTATATGAAGCTTTGAAGAATTCAATTTTTTTAACATAGCCCCTTAATATGGATTATGCTGACACTTTTTTAAGGGGATGATCCTATGGTCAGACAATCAAACTGAACAACTTTCACTATGGAGCCAACATCGAAATAAACTGCTGTTCCATAGAAAATGTCAATTGCCAGAGTCCGGACTCGTACTTGGCCGGTTTTTTATTATTAACACATGTGTTTCTCTTCCAGTGAGCCGTATAGTATCAATATCAATGATAGCGTACCTCTTCCCGCAGTGGACGATCATGGCTTGCGCCTGCCACATAGTTGTCATGGCAACGTATCTACAAATCTACGACCGATCTCACTTCTGCCCACAAAACAGCCTGGCAGAGGTCGCCTTCTCCTTCGCTCTAGGAGCCGTCTATCTATTCGAATACATCTTACCAAATGAAAGTAGAACTAGATATAGGTATATCGGTTTTTATAGTCTATGCTTTGTGCAGAATTGTGTGTGCGCTTGTCTATGGTATGTGTATGCAGATGACGTAATAAGGAATTCTATGTATTATTATCCTATTTTAGTGTGTAGTGTGGTACCTTTTATTGTTGGAATTTGCTTTATGGTTGTTTATTACGCGTTTTTTCACCCTAAGGTCAGGATGGGTAGAGATCGCGTCGCGAATGTTGATAATGTAAATTTTGAAAGATCTTGATTTTATTTTTTGGCTATACGAGTATACAGGGTGAAATTGATATCATTATCTATCCATCAAACTGGAAAACTTTCACTATGGGAGCAAACTAATTGGAGCAAAAAGAAGTCAGTTGTTCCATACTAAACAGCAATTCCTACTCGACTCAAATGTATGCAACAGCAGATTTTTTATTTGCTCCGATAGGTTTTTTTTTTATTTATTTATTTATCAAATACGTAAACAAACATCTTATGAACTAAAAGCATTGATAAACCCGATATCAGGTTTGTCCCAATGCAGAAACATCAGTCATACAAACATCGAAAGCAAAAGTTTGCTCCCATAGTAAAAGTTGTTCAGTTTGATGGGTAGACTCTTAGTTTAAAAAGATGCTAATGATATCAATGTATTACCCTGTATTACCGTATTATATGGTTTTATGAAAGTTGTTCATAACTGTCTTACTAGCACGATCTAGTAATACTATAACTATCTTACTAGACTAATTTAGTGAAATGATTGTCGAAGTGGGGTGCGGAGTGCGGGGAGCTCCCTGCGGCATTTTCCTATTGTGCCGGCACATTTTTACTATGATAATTTATCGATTCTTCATCATAACAGCCTATACAGGGTGAAATTGATATCATTAGCATCCTTTAAAACTAAGAGTCTACCCATCATACTGAACAACTTTTACTATGGGAGCAAACCGATCGGAGCAACTAAAAAAATCTGCTGTTGCATATATTTGAGTGCGGTAGGCATAGCAGTTTAGTATGGAACAGCAGATTTTGTTGCTCCTATCGGTTTGCTCCCATAGTGAAAGTTCAGTTTGATGGGTAGACTCTTAGTTTAAAAGGATGCTAATGATATCAATTTCACCCTACCCTGTATACTAGATCTTTCTTGCTCATATTTTAGTTATATTCCTAGTAAGAAAGATAATGAACTGCTTTCATATAACTATATCACGGTTTAAACCATCATACTGCGACGTATAGATATTTAAACAGATATACAGAGCTGAGGGTTCATAAAAAACAAGATCTCGTTATTCTGTTCTTACTGGTGGTATCTCTATGTTAATGATCTTATTTGCATTTTTTCGGAATTATGTACTTTGAAACCACTGTGTAATCTGCCATAATAGTACTTTTAAAGTTACCTAATAATTTGTTTATTGCATTTTATACTCATTTTAATAATTATTTAGTTGTAAGCCATATGCATATTTACTAATCTAGCCTTATACAACGTGGTAATAAGCGCAAAACCTCATACACCCCAACTGATTCATTATAACGAAATAATTAGATTGAAAAAAAAACATTACTTATTTTGGTAGTTAAAAGGACAACCGCCGCTCTCCCTTGAAAAAATACCTTAAAATGTATAAAATTTTGACTGAAGTCAAATGTGTAATAAATTATGTGTATAAGAAATGTATCTTGTACTACATACAGTACGGACACTCGTTGCCTCCCACCGACTTTTTCCTCACCCCCTCTGGTTGAATCGTGGTTCCTCTTAGCAAATGCGTAATCCTGTCTCGCTCGCACGTAACTGTATCGCACATTACATGAATAACTCTTCTTTTAAAATTTTCCCATTTTTATGAAATGACAGCAAATTTTTTCTCCGGGTCCTTTAGCACGAGGCCGACTCACACTTGGCCGGATTTTATTATTTGTTGTTACACTGTAGAGTTTGTTCTATAATCACACCAAGTTTGACGCTTGTATGTATTACCGTTTTTACGATAGAGCGAGAAGAAAAAACATTGATAAAAACTAGTTTCTTGTATCCTCATACAAGAAAACCCCCCTTAATTTATAACTTTTTGACATTTTTATTTTTTGTTAATAACGCCCTATCTTTGAAAATTACAACTATGTATCTAGCTATTACGGTTCAAAAGTTACAGCCCTAATTAGGTGGGACAGACGGACGGACGGACAACGTAAGCTTAGTAATAGGGTCCCGTTTCACCCTTTGGGTACGGAACCCTAAAAACCGACCAAGTGTAAGTCGGTCTCGCGCTTAAGGTCCCGTAGCAAACAAACCTTTTTTGTAAGTTAATAATTATGTTATGTGGTGGTGTGGTACGGAACCCTCGGTGCTCGAGTAGCCCGACTCGCACTTGTCCGGTTTTATTTTATTTATTTAAATGTTTTATGTTTGTTTGCAGCATTTTCTCAATTGCTCTGTATTTCAATGGCATGAGGACTTAACTCTTCCATTCCAGTCAATACCTCCCAGTTTCATTACAACACTGTCATAACTTTAAATTAGTACTAGCGTTTACTCGCGACTTCGTCCGCACAAATTATATACCAGATTTTAAGTCAGATCATACGCTATCCAACAAAAAAAGTTTCATCAAAATCAGTTCAGTAGTTTTCGCGTGATGCTCGATCAAACAAACACACAAACAAAGAGACAGACAAAAAACCCAGAAATTGGTGATTTGGAATCAGGGACATCTAAAAACTTTGCGTTCACTGCTAAAAACCATATCGTACCTAATCTTTTTTTTTGTAAATATCTTCAATGTACAGACACACTTCTGTTACAGTTTTATAATAGTTTAGATGTAGGGTGTAAGGAAAAGTATCATTAACCATTAAACCACATACTCTACCCATCAAACTGAACAACTTTTACTATGGGAGCAAACCGATCGAAGCAAAATCGGCATTGCAATGCCGATCTAACAGAAAGATAAAGCTACATTTTTCTAATAATTAATATAATTAAAAATTTTCTAGTTATGACAGTGTTGTAGTGGAGGCTAGATACTTAAGAGCCTACCGAGCATATTGTGCTTCTTCTTATCGTGTGGACTGTGGGCAGAGCCCTGGAGTAAAAATTTTGCAGACCACCTTACGGCCTCTGACATGGTTTTTATGTAACGACCACCAGAGATAGTAGCCGGGACCGACGGCTTAACGTGCCATCCGAACCACGGAATCATCTTTCTTTTCAGACCGTCAGGTGATTCAGCCTGCAATGTCTTAACCGACTGGGGAAAATTATGTTTTATGTATGTAGCTATTATCGTTAAAACCGCCAAAAGTGGCCACTTTTGGCGGTTTTAATGATAACTACAAATATTATAAAAAGAATCCACAATGACTCGATAAATTAAAAATCAGCAATGACTACAATGTGACATTCTTGTTTTTTGGAAATATTATTTAATTGTTAAGAAATTAAAAAAATACGATTGGGGAAGCACATTAGGCTCGGTCGCTGTTTTAATATCTTATTACTTAGTAATTTTAATTTTATTTGCAATAAATTGTCACGTGTCTCATTAGTTTAGTGTAGTAGGAATTATAACTATAGTACAATGGCACATAACTTGAGATTAGAACATAAGATATAACTTATAATATCACACTAGACAGAGTTACGGTACTAGTGAAACATGGATGTTCTGAGGTTTCAGAATATCTCTTGACTACCCCCTCGGGGAATATAGTCGTGAGCATATGCATGCTATAATATTAAGGCATAATAAGCCTGTGAAACCAGTCGGTGCCTATTTATTTTTTTAATTATAAATGTATGTAACCCCGTCTGACTCCGGGGAACAAATAATAATATTATGCTATAAATATGAGACATCGAAATAATAGCACATTTAGTATGCTAGATTGGATAGAAATTATAAAAAACTAGGATTAATTAAAGCAGTTGGTATTCCTCTTTTCCAGCATTGTTAGAAAAGGTCGTCGCGGACTATGGTCTAAATATTATGAGCCTTGCTACAATAATTTAGTTGTTAGTTGTAGCGAAGTTTCTTGACCACCGCGAAAGTGATTAGGTATGATCTTGATTTTTAGGTGTATAAGATTAATCTTTCTTTCCATCCAGTCTTGTACTAGTGCCAAAGAAGTTTGGCGGACAGCCATGTAATTTGAGACCCAGATTTAGAGGTCCCGTACTTGAATGAAACTTAGTAATATGTGTAGAGTGAAACAAAACTAACAAAAAGTTAATTGGTTGTAACCTTGGGGGAAAGGCATTTCTCCTTATGAGACCTTTTGTAGCAAGTGTATGAAACTCATAATCTTTCTTATTAGATAGTCCACTCAATCTTCTACGGATTCATTTTGTTTATTTGAATGCGAATTAACGATAATATTATGATAATGGAAGAAAACGAAATCACGAACTATCAGTTCAACCAAGCCAAATACACTGCGTAACAACCAAATAATACCTCAGTGATATTCGATGAAAATAGCTGTCGTGGTTGCATTTTGCTACTGCTTTTTGTATGATTTGTCAACTTTACTAGTAATGTCTACTTTTGAATCCGGACTTCTGGAGATGTGAAAGTTTTTTAAAAAAATGCCTTAAGAGGGCTATCACACTCCAGTGGCGCCCTCATCAGATTAAAAAGAAAGCCTAAATTAAAAAAGTGCTCAACATCAAAACTACAAAAGCCTTCAAGCTATTTTCATAGAATACTTTTATAGGTTTTTTAAAGGTCTAAACATACAAATTTTGAAAAAAGAAAAAAAACGGCCGCTTTTGTTTTTATTCGAAATTGTCTAAAAGTGGAATGTTTAGAACCTATAAAAGTATTCTATGAAAATAGCTTGAAGGCTGTTGTAGTTTTGATGTTGAGCACTTTTTTAATTTAGGCTTTCTTTATTGAGAAATCTTTTTTAATGTGATGAGGGCGCCACTGGACTGTGACAGCCCTCTTAACTTTTCTGTTTATAATAATTATGACCGCCGTCGTCCTGCAGGTCTAGCATGATTTCTCTACATGCGCGCGACGCGCCTTCGCTGCATACAAAATAACCTGTTCCCGCGCTTTAGTAGAGAAATCATGCTAGAGGGTCTGAAGAGCTTTTAGTTTTCGTTAAAAATGGCTGGGTCCAAAATTGCCAATCTTCTTTGCAGAATGTTTAGGTAATAAAATTTATAATGAACAAAATTAATATTTTTGTATAAAACATGTTTCTAGTAATTACTTAATTTATCATGGACTCTCAAAAAAGAACTGATTTACCAAATTTGTAAGTGTTTTTAATAATTTTCAGTATTTTTCTACAATAAAAATATTTCATTTAATATTTAATTGTTTTATTTACACCAATTTGTTCTACCTTATATAATTTTCCATCATATACAGGGTGTAAGTGACAGCCTAGCAAATAGGCACTGAAACGGTGAACGGAATAATCAATCAATAAATATAAATTGATCATTTATTTTTATTTACATACAGGTCAATTTACAAATAACTGAATCTTTCCTCTTCTGTAAAATAGCAAAAGTTACAATGATATTCCTAACGAGTGTTGGTTTTACCACAAAAAGTGGAATCGGGCAGTTGATATGGATTCTTTCTGAACTAGAATTCAGTAAAAACTTCAAATGAGAATTAAACCGAATGTCACCAAATAAACGGTGCTCGTTCTCTCAAAATTTTCAAACCAAACTTATTCCATTCCACCTGGTTGATCCACAACTCTATAGCGGACTCCAAGCACGACATAACTGCCGCACCCTTCCACACCGTGCTAGCCGGGTCTATGTCTTTAGGGGACGTGACAATTTCTAACTGTTCTGTCTTGTACGTATAAGGTATTTGTAGTGCTAATCTATTTTGTAACCATAAGTATAATCCATGAACTTTGACTCCGCCACCCACTATGAGGATACTGCTATACATTTTACGTTTCAATTCTTCGCTTGTACATCGGTCTATGCTTTGTAATATTGCTGCATCTAGAGCTAAAACTTGACCGGGTGCGAAAGAAACCACTTCGCCACCCCCTTCTAATGTATCTACAACAATATCTTCATCAGGGTTTGTGGCAACTTGTGTCTCGGTGACAATTTCCTGTTGGCTTTCGTTGGCTGTAGGGTCGACAGTTTCACGTTTACGACCCGTTTCTCTCAAGAATTCTGCGTCAAATGGATCTTCAGGGTCGCTAGGTTGTCGGTTTTGTATCTTTGTAGTTTTTAAACCTGTTATTTTTAGTAAATCCGTGTAAAACATTGATAGAGGTGATATGATGCATTCGTCTCCGACTTGTAAAGTGTATTTGTTTATTATGTCTCCAGGATGGTCGACGAGGAACGATTTTTCTTGCGGGCCACAAACGTCTAAGTTAACATGGCAGAAATCTTCATACATGTTACGCATTAGCATAACGTCTCGAGGTATATTTTCGTTCCAATCCTTGTACGGAAAAGCGCTTTTGTGAAACATCCAGGATAACGCCTGACAGACATCACCGGCCCCATAATCCATTCGTAACCGTGTAGTCTTGTGTGAAATGCCATCTTCGACGCACGATATAGCAGTTTTCTGATCTCCAATGTCTACGACACATGCCGATCCTATCCCAGCACCGAAAGTAGCTCCCACACTTTCTTGCACCAAAAAACAGTGACCGAACCCCAGATCTTTCAATAATAACGACATTAGGTACTTCAAATGCCCTCTGGAGTAAATATCAGGTATTAATAACACACATCTATATTTCACAAGCTCTATCAATGGTATACCTAACTTATATTCTATAATAGAACTCCATATTGTGTACAAATCGTTTAAAACTGACGAAATAGACCCACCAACTTCCGAATGGATATTAAAATCGCCTCTACGGTATGGGAAGTGTATGTTGTAAGGTAATTCTGGATCTATATCGAGGACTAGATCTCCGATTACGATGTCACATTGGACTTGCGGCCATGGTTCTCCGTCGCCGACGCATTCCGGCAAAGAGCGACGATTAAAAGCGGCAATTTGCTGCGGTGGAGTGGCATACCTTCTAGCACCGTTCGACTGCATGCACGACTGAAGCGTGTGCGATATTTGAAGCCTGCATTCTTCTAATTCCTCGATCAAATCTTTCGTTTTAGGTACGCTTGGTGGTACGAATGGATCTCTGTAGATTTTACCTCCGTGGCGACGTTTTCTGGCTATGCAGTGTAGTTGTTTCACTGGGAGCAGGTCAGAGGCTCTTCCTATTCGTACATAGAGTGATCCCGGATGGATTACGATGATCCTGTTTGAGGGGAACTGTTGGAATTGCTCCGGTCCGTGATCGTGCGAAGGCACACTCATTTAGGCAGTTTTTGATTGAAAAATAGGTCAAATAAGTAGATTGTAGTGTAACTGAACTGATGCGCTTGCTATTTGCAGTACTTTTGAGTAATAAAACGAAGAATATCAAGATGTTCCTTTTGTTTTTCCGGAATATAACCTCACTGGAAACTGACTCCGGTTCCGGTTTTTTCTGAACGAGATCCGTGCTAGCTAGTTTTTTTTTTTTTGGTTCAGTTCAAGGTAAAGCGATTATAGTATCGCATACAACCGATGTCAGGAATAAATACTCTCATTTATAGCAAATAAAACGTTGGTGTTCGACGTTTCAACGCTTCTTTGGAGTTTTTGGAGGCAATCGAGAAACGCAGGAAACGCAGAGAAGTCCACAGGAAAGAGGTGAACCGACCGCTTGCCGTGCTACAAAAGAACGGAACACTTTTCCTGTTCACGACCCACACCATCATATTTCACTGAACTGTATATTGTTCACTTGCACGACACTTTGTTACGCAAAACAACACCGATTTTACGAACCAAAACTCACTATAAACAATAAAAATTCGATTAAATATGAGGACTCCAAACGTAGAGGGAGTAAACCCTGGAGTAAATGATACGCACACATCTTTAATGTTCGATAGAGGCGAACCTATACACTAGTCTGTAGAAAGAGTGAAAAAGACTATAATGAACGCCGTGTAACCACTTTTTTGGTGACCGCAACTTGTCATTTTGACGTATTGCGGTCTAAATTGACTAGTATTGTTGTTAGGCTTATCAAAAGTTATTAATTACGGAATTGTAACAGCCTGAATTACCTGCTGTGTGAGGTGTTCTGATAATATAATAATTTATAATCATTATCGAAGTGAAAATGGTGGTCTGCAGTGTCCTAGGATGCAAAAACAGATCGAAAAGTGCTGCTGGGAATGTTTCGTTTCACAGGTACGTTTCACTGCAATTAAATGCTACAAATACTTTGTTTGTGATTAGATTAATGTCTATTGTACACGTAAAAATGATATTACAATACAAATTAAATCATAAGACCAAGTTATAGGTCAATATTGATTCCATAACCTCTTAATCACCAGTCATTCAGTGTTACCAGTTTATGGCCTTTGAAACACCCGTAAATACGGGAAAACTGACTTGGAAAATACATAGGTACCTAGTAATGGTTAGGTTTCATCACTGTTTTGTTCATTTTCAGGATTCAGCTACCAGACAACCTGTCATAATAGAAAAAAATACAGAAACACTGAGGTAGAAAAGTCTTGGAATTCAATTGAAGAGTGAGTTAGCTGAAAAGCGACTAAAGAAGTTGCGTGCTGCTCGTTTAGCGCAAAGACGATTAATGAAGAAGAATGCTGAGTTACTCAATATAATTATGGAATTAAAAGTTAAAGCTATGATTTCAGATGTTTTAAATTCAATTTTTTTTCCACGTTTTTTTTAACGGTAGAAAAAAAACCGTTTTTTTACAACACTATTCCTGATCAAAGCCATTTGGTTAGAATAAGAAACATTAAAATTTATTTTCCAAATTGTTATTTATTTACCATTACCCTTCATCATGCTTCAGTCAAATAAAGAAATTGATCAAATTCGATAAAAATAACCTCTTTGACCTCATTGCTTGACAAATAACTACAGTTTTTCAAGGCTCAAATTCTGGCTAATTTTATTACATAAAGGTGGTTGCAGAGGGGTCAATTTTATACAAAAACAATTTTACTGACGCACAATACGCATAGACGGTATAAGTATAAGTAACTTTGAATAAATAAATTTTATTTTTTACATATGTAAAAATAGTTTAAAAAATCTTGATGCCGCGTCACAAATAACATTTGCAATTTATAATATAATTACGAAGATATAAAGCTTTGAAATTTTTCATACAACATTTTAAAAGCTTTATAAATTTTCGTAATTATATTATAAATTGCAAATGTTATTTGTAACGCGGCATCTAGATTTTATAAACTATTTTTCCATATATAAAATAAAATATTACTTTTATTAATTCCGTTTACGCGTATTCTGTGTCATACTTTTGTATGAACTGAAACCACCGTAACATTAAATTTTAATGTTATTTGTGAATATTTCTGCGATTTGTGTTAGGAAAGTAGTATTAACAAAATGTATTACTTAGCCGACTGTGAAAAGTTGGTGATATTGATAAATTTGTGGGAAAATTGAGTTCAATCGGGTAACATTCACACACACATGTACAAATTAGACACCGATAGAAAACCGGTTACACTGTCACTTGCTCTATAGTTTTACTCCCTCTACGACTCCAAACGTATCTGTTCAAATCCCGCCAAAAACTCCCGTGCTAGCTAGTGAGTGAACCATTTGCGTATTTTTGAACGTTTCTGTCAACGTGTTTTTTTTTTTCAAATGTGTTTTATGCTGGTTTTATGGCTCTGGATTAGCGATGCCCGATACGTATCGATATTTTGGTATATCGATATAACGCAATGCGATATCTCGATATTTTGTATCGATACACGCCAATTCGATATGTGGCTGTATCGTATCGCTTCCCAGGTATATCGCATCAAAAATATCGCATTAAAAATCTATTATAATATTATAATACTTGGACAGAGAAATGTTTAAAAACCGATCTTTGAAGACTTGAATATTTGTTATGATTAAATTTATACCTAATCATGATTCTAAACGTAAACAAACTTATTTTGATACAGTAGGTAAGTAATTTAGCTCTAAAATATTTGTTAGTGGTTGCGAAATCATTGCTGTCAGAGCGGTTGTTTTCTTCAACTCGTATTACTTTTACAAAAAATCGAAACAGACTACATACATAGGTACATTTTTAAACAGCTCGGATATAGTATATTGGCAAATATAATAATGTCATTGTTTGATATCCGAACTTATTTTTTAACATCCTGTTATCTTTACATTATTAAAATATAGAGTTCAACTTAATATGCTAACACTTCTTTAAGGGGATAATCAGACCATCAAACTGAACTACTTTCTCTATGGGACCAACATCGAAATCGCGAAAAAAAAACAGCTCTTCCATACAAAATTTGAAACGTACTCGAGCCAAATGTATTGGACAGCAGATTTTTTTTTCTCTATTTCGATGTTGGTGCCATATAGAAAGTTGTTCAGTTTGATGGTCTGATCATCCCCTTAAAAAAGTGTCAGCATATTAAGAAGGACCCTGTATATATTATATAAAGTAGAGAGAGATTATGCAGAGCTGACTGCCAACCTTTAGTAATGCAGAGGAACGGGAGGAACCCAAAGAAAAAAGGCATAACTACGTAAAGTAAATATAAATATCTTGGACAATGTCACACAAATTATCTAGTCAAATTTAAAGTACCAGAATCTAGCCTGGACTTGTATTATGATGACTAGACAACGATATATAATACATATATAAATACAAACATCCATGACTCGGGTACAAATATTCATATTCATCATACAAATATTTGTCCCTTACGGGATTCGAACCCGCGACCCTCGGCACAGCAGGCAGGTTCACTACCGACTGTGCTACCGGGCCGTCAAAAAGCATCATTCCGTCAGTCCGTCATTCTCAAGTTGGTAGTGTAATTTTTAAAATTGGATACGATATTATATCGATATTCACAGTATCGATACAAAGCCATGCGATAATATCGCGTATCGATACAAGCAGTAACGATACATTACGATACGATATATCGATACAAAGCAAAATATCGGGCATCGCTACTCTGGATACTATGTCCTTTAAAGCGAGATCTACGTTTTCTTCTTCAAATTCATAAGGACAACCGCCGCTTTCCCTTGAAAAAATACCTTAAAATGTATAGAAGTTTTGACTGAAGTCAAATGTGTAATAAATAATGAGGTTTTATAAAAACGACTCAGATTGTATCATTTATTTTTATTTAACGAGTTATTTTATAGTAAAAGACTGTGCTTCTGTTCTGGCACACCCGCTCCTACATTTATTTAACATCTGTTTGAACACAGCTACGTATCCCGAGCAGTGGAAGATTACGCGAGTAACGCCAGTACCAAAAAGTGGTTCCGGTTCTGACATAACGGGGTATAGACCAGTGGCTATACTTTCAACTTTTGCAAAAGTTTTTTAGTCTATTTTATACGCGTCAATTTTCTCTCAGACGAATGCTGCACTGGTAGCATACACACCCGCGATAGCCGTGATACGACTTTATCACGTCTTTTATCTCGTTCTTTTGCGCGCGAACGAACGGGATAAAAGACGTGATAAAGCCGTATCACGGCTATCGCGGGTGTGCATGCTACCAGTGCTGGACTGTCTGACTCTCAACACGGCTTTAGACCGGGCCGTGGAACGCATACGAATCTCATGTGTTTTATGCAAAACACAGCTTCTGAAGTGCGGTTTTTGAAAATCATACGAGCGACTTAGCAGTAGAAAGATGCATAATCTCCATAGTAATTTTGACATTTTCTACTGCCAAGTCGCTCGTATGATTTTCAAAAATCGCACCTCAGAAGTGCGATTTTTGAAAATCATACGAGCGACTTGGCAGTAGAAAGATGCATAATCTCCATAGTAATTTTGACATTTTCTACTGCCAAGTCGCTCGTATGATTTTCAAAAATCGCACTTCAGCTCTGGATGAACGTGTGGGTGGTCAGGTAGACGTTGCATATTTTGACTACAAAAAAGCGTTTGACACCGTAAACAATGATATTCTTTTAGAAAAATTGGCGATCGCTGGTTTTACCCCAGCTCTACTTAACTTTTTTGTTAGTTACCTGACTGATCGTAGGCAGTATGTAGAGTACGCGGGACACATTTCAGACACATACATACATAACACATTCAGGAGTGAGTCAGGGTAGTAACTTGGGACCGTTAGAGTTTATTCTGATGATTAACGATCTACCAAAAGTAGTTCAAAACGCAGGTTGCCTATTATTTGCAGATGATCTCAAGCTATATACATGGTGATAAACGATTTAGCAGACTGCGATAGCGCTTGCAGGCGGACATAGACAGAGTAGTTTTATGGAGTAATTATAACAAGCTTTCTTTTAACGTATCCAAATGTAACGTAATGTCTTGTACACGAGCAGCAGACCCATACCACAATGATTATCGGATCAACAACGTGAGCTTGAACAGGGTTACCTCAGTCCGCGATTTGGGTGTTCACATTTCTCATGATTTCACTTTTCGGACTCATATTACGGAAGTATGCAAAAAAGCATACAGAAATCTAGGACTCATTCTGCGACAGACTAAAGACTTTCATAGCTTGGCAATGGTAAAAACATTATACAGTGCGCTAGTAAGAAGCCGACTTGAAACTAGTTCGATTATTTGGAACCCACACGAAACCAAGTATACTCTTATGGTACACGAGCAGCAGACCCATACCACAATGATTATCGGATCAACAACGTGAGCTTGAACAGGGTTACCTCAGTCCGCGATTTGGGTGTTCACATTTCTCATGATTTCACTTTTCGGACTCATATTACGGAAGTATGCAAAAAAGCATACAGAAATCTAGGACTCATTCTGCGACAGACTAAAGACTTTCATAGCTTGGCAATGGTAAAAACATTATACAGTGCGCTAGTAAGAAGCCGACTTGAAACTAGTTCGATTATTTGGAACCCACACGAAACCAAGTATACTCTTATGGTTGAAAAAATTCAAAATAAATACATAAGGTACATGTACTTCAAACAGTATGGGGTATATCCGTTCTATCCCCTGATGTACCCAACCCTCTTTGTACTTGGTATGGTCGGTTACAACAGCAAAAAGGTTTAGCAGCCGCGTGCTTCGCCACGGCGCCGGCGGTATTCGATCTCACATGTTTTCGAACGTACCAGGAGGCAATTAAAAAGTTTTTCGCAAAAATTCTACTCGTTGTCGAACGTATGAGGCAGTCAAAAAGGTTTAGCAGCCGCGTGCTTCGCCACGGCGCCGGCGGTATTCGATCTCACATGTTTTCGAACGTACCAGGAGGCAATTAAAAAGTTTTTCGCAGCAGCGTGCTTCGCTACAACGGTTTTCGCGACTACATTATTCGAACGTACAAGTTTTCGAACGTATGAGGCAGTCAAAAAGTTTTTCGCACCAGCGTACTTCGCTACGACAGTCTTCGAAACTGCATATGACTCCCGTCTGGAGGTTAGAAGAAATATTGCCCTCACTACATATGTTTTTAACAAAGACATATATATTACTAGCGTAATATATAAATCTATGGTTTTTAAAGTGTTTCGCGGCATACTTAATAACCCGCAAATACTGGAAAGTATTGGACTGCGCGTCCCCAATACGAGAATGCGTAGAGGCCCCCGAGATCAGTGTTTGTGATACCAAAGTGCAGGACCAATACATATATTAAAGTACGCTCCACTAACCACGGCACTCAGAATACTAAACGCGATATCTAAAGCCGGGTCCGCAGCGCCAATTTTCTAACAAAACATATTATCAAAACAAGTTAGCAAAACAAGTTTGCAAAACATCGCGTCCGCTGCGCCTTATTTAAACAAGTTAGTAAAACATGTTGGTAAAACAGCCAATCCGCTGCGCCTGTTTTTAACGTATTTTTACTTCAAAAATGAGTTCCGACGAAGAAGACGTGGCTGCTGTATTGTCAATAGTAGATTTAGCTCTCCAAAGAAGAAACAGGAATAATTTCCGGGTCCGACCCTACCTTGCATTCACGTTCGTTCAATATTTATCAAGAACTAAAAATTTATGATAGGTTCGGTATCAAAATTTTTTTTCGATGTTCAGAAAGTGATTTCCAAGAGCTGCTATCATTAATTTTACCAGACATAGAGAAGAAAACGACATGGAGGAATGATGAGATACCTCCTGACATGAGATTAGGTGCGACTTTACGCTTTTTAGCCACCGGAGACAGTAACACCAGTATAATGTATCACTTAAGAATCTCTAAACAACAACTATCAAAACTGATTCCAGAAGTCTGTTTAGCTCTCTACAATAGACTGAAAAATGTGCATCTGATATATTGCCCTTTGAGGCTCACCCATTTTAAATTAACTTCATTTTTTGCAATTTCGATAATTTTTGCTATTTCCGACAGGGCATCTAGCTTTTTATTTTTATGATCTTCCAATGTAACATCCCAAATCACCGGCCTCTCTCTAATTAGTTGTATAAAAAACAAAGTATTACCTATTTTTATTCCGCTCCATCACGAATCAATCCAAAGAGAATTAAACTTCAAACGATGTAGTCTTCCTCTAGTGAAAGCTAACAAAAAATGAATAATTTCCCCTCCCCGCAGGCGAACGCGGGGGATGTTATCCATTCGTCGCGGCAAACATGTATTTGTATTTTTTCTAACAAAACTGTTAGGCCACGCCCCTAATCGGTTAGGAAACGATGTTTTGGTGTTAGCAAACACGATAACATGGCGCAGGAGACCCGACTTTAGACTCAGGCTGAGATTCAGAGACGATTTTTAAGTCATAGTTCGAACTCCCGTATGTCAAAACCGATGCTTAGTTCAATTTTCGTATTCAGAGTCGAGTAAAACTTTACTTAGTCTGAACTCAAACTAAGCCGAGCATTAGTTTCCGAAATCGGCGACTTAAGTCCTACTTTGGCCCTACTCAGCAAGGAATCAGGGCCTTGGCGCCAGCAAAACGAAAAATAATCCTCAATGTAATGTCAAAGTCCCTTTGACATATTTATTATCATAAATACTATCAGTTTAAAATAACAATGTGCATGACCTTGAAGGGCCGTTCGATAACTTCACTCGGTTGTAAAGGAATATAGACTCTATGTAAAGCTTTAGTCATACTACAACGGCGCGGAGACGGACGGAGGACGGACGGAAACGGGACGGCAACGGACGGAGACGGGACGGCAACGGACGGAGCACGGGCACGGACGGAGGACGGACGGAGACGGGACGGCAACGGACGGAGGACGGACGGAGACGGGACGGCAACGGACGGGCGCGGGCGGAGGACGGGCGGGCACGACGCGAAACCGACACCCAGTGTTGCCAGACGTACTTTAATTATCGAATTTTAACGGTAATTTCATACCCCGTACGGTAGGACAGTCAGTACCCGGCAAACAGGCTTGAAAAATGCGGAAGAGTGCGGCAGCAGTTGAAAATGTATGGAGATATTTCTACTGCTGATTTGACTTTCGAAAATCACTCTCCTGGAGTATGATTTTTTAATGTTAAATCAGCAGTAGAAAGATGCACGTCTCCATAGTAGGTACCTAACTGCCTCCGTGGTCTAGTGGTTAAGAGCATTGGCTCTCGATACGGAGGTCGTGGGTTCGGATCCCACGGGGGACACCTAGTGATATGTCACTTTGTGCGTTTTTCTCTAGTTGGTTAGGACATTGCAGGCTGAATCACCTGATTGTCCGAAAAGAAAAATGATTCCGTACTTCGGATGGCACGCTAAGCCGTTGGTCCCGGCTACTATCTCTGGTGGTAGTAGTCGTTACATAAAAACCACGTCAGAGGCCGTAAGGCGGTCTGAAAAAACTCTGACACCAGGGCCTGCCCACACGATAAGAAGAAGACCTAATATTAAATTTTTCAACTGCTGATTTCAAAGAGTTTCTATGAGTTTCAAAAATCGCACTCCTGGGAAGAAGAACAAGACACAAATCGCGCAAGAACTACCTTATATTATAGAGACTCAGGAGGTATAGGTACAGAGTGTACATTTAAATGCGCTATTACAGGGGTGCTTCAGATAATCAAACTGAACAAAGTTCACTATGATCTAAGTTAAAAAAAAAAACAATGATTTTGTTTTTCAACCGATTGATTCCAAAATCGATAACTGAGGGTCCGCGACCGCGTGGACTCCGAACACGAATCCGATGTCAGATTTGAGAAAAGTGACCGCCATCTTGAACTTTTTTGTTTCTCAACCGATTGCTTCCAAAATCGATATCTGAGGGTCCGCGTGGACTCTAAACAGGAATCTGATGTCAGATTTGAGAAAAGTGGCCGCCATCTTGAACTTTTTTGTTTCTCAACCGATTGCTTCCAAAATCGATATCTGGGGGTCGACGTGGACTCCAAACACGAATCCGATGTCAGATTTGAGAAAAGTGGCCGCCATCTTGAAATTTTTTGTTTCTCAACCGATTGCTTCCAAAATCGATATCTGATGGTCCGCGTGGACTCCAAACACGAATCCGATGTCAAATTTGAGAAAAGTGGCCGCCATCTTGAACTTTTTTGTTTCTCAACCGATTGCTTCCAAAATCGATATCTAGGGGTCCGCGTGGACTCCAAACACGAATCCGATGTCAGATTTGAGAAAAGTGGCCGCCATCTTGAACTTTTTTGTTTCTTAACCGATTGCTTCCAAAATCGATATCTGGGGGTCCGCGTGGACTCCGAACACGAATCCGATGTCAGATTTGAGAAAAGTGGCCGCCATCTTGAACTTTTTGGTTTCTCAACCGATTGCTTCCAAAATCGATATCTGGGGGTCTGCGTGAACTCCAAACACGAATCCGATGTCAGATTTGAGAAAAGTGGCCGCCATCTTGAACTTTTTTGTTTCTTAACCGATTGCTTCCAAAATCGATATCTGGGTGTCCGCGTGGACTCCGAATACGAATCCGATGTCAGATTTGAGAAAAGTGGCCGCCATTATGAACTTTTTTGTTTCTCAACCGATTGCTTCCAAAATCGATATCTGATAATCCGCGTGGACTCCAAATACGAATCCGATGTCAAGTTTGAGAAAAGTGGCCGCCATCTTGAACTTTTTTGTTTCTCAACCGATTGCTTCCAAAATTGATATCTGATGGTCCGCGTGGACTCTAAACATGAATCCGATGTCAGATTTGAGAAAAGTGGCCGCCATCTTGAACTAGTTTGTTTCTCTATCGATTGCTTCCAAATTCGATATCTGGGGGTCCGCGTGAACTCCGAACACAAATCTGATGTTAGATTTGAGAAAAGTGGCCGCCATCTTGAACTTTTTTGTTTCTTAACCGATTGCTTCCAAAATCGATATCTGAGGGTCCGCGTGGAATCCGAAAACGAATCTGATGTCAGATTTGAGGAGTTATCAGTTAGTCAGTTATCGATTTTGGAAGCAATCGGTTAAGAAAAAAAAAAGTTCAAGATGGCAGCCACTTTTCTCAAATCTGACATCGGATTCGTGTTCAGAGACCACGCGGACCCCCGGATATCGATTTTGGAAGCAATCAGTTAAGAAACAAAAAAGTTCAAAATGGCGGCCACTTTTCTCAAATCTGACATCGGATTCGTGTTCGGAGTCCACGCGGACCCCCGGATATCGATTTTGGAAGCAATCGAATAAGAAACAAAAAAGTTCAAGATGGCGGCCACTTTTCTCAAATCTAACATTGTATTCGTGTTCGGGGTCCACGCGGCCTCTCAGATATCGATTTTGGAGGCAATCGGTTGAGAAACAAAATAGTTCAAGATGGCGGCCACTTTTCTCAAATCTGACATCGGATTCGTGTTTGGAGTCCACGCGGACCCCTAGATATCGATTTTGGAAGCAATCGGTTAAGAAACAAAAAAGTTCAAGATGGCGGCCACTTTTCTCAAATCTGACATCGGATTCATGTTCGGAGTCCACGCGGACCCCCAGATATCGATTTTGGAAGCAATCGGTTGAGAAACGAAAAAGTTCAAGATGGCGGCCACTTTTCTCAAATCTGACATCGGATTCGTGTTCAGAGACCACGCGGACCCCCGGATATCGATTTTGGAAGCAATCAGTTAAGAAACAAAAAAGTTCAAAATGGCGGCCACTTTTCTCAAATCTGACATCGGATTCGTGTTCGGAGTCCACGCGGACCCCCAGATATCGATTTTGGAAGCAATCGGTTAAGAAACAAAAAAGTTCAAGATGGCGGCCACTTTTCTCAAATCTGACATCGGATTCGTGTTTGGAGTCCACGTAGACCCCCAGATATCGATTTTGGAAGCAATCGGTTGAGAAACAAAAAAGTTCAAGATGGCGGCCACTCTTCTCAAATCTGACATCGGATTCGTGTTCGGAGTCCACGCGGACCCCCAGATATCGATTTTGGAAGCAATCGGTTAAGAAACAAAAAAGTTCAAGATGGCGGCCACTTTTCTCAAATCTGACATCGGATTCGTGTTCGGAGTCCACGCGGACCCCCAGATATCGATTTTGGAAGCAATCGGTTAAGAAACAAAAAAGTTCAAGATGGCAGCCACTTTTCTCAAATCTGACATCGGATTCGTGTTTGCAGTCCACGTAGACCCCCAGATATCGATTTTGGAAGCAATCGGTTGAGAAACAAAAAAGTTCAAGATGGCGGCCACTTTTCTCAAATCTGACATCGGATTCGTGTTCGGAGTCCACGCGGACCCCCAGATATCGATTTTGGAAGCAATCGGTTAAGAAACAAAAAAGTTCAAGATGGCGGCCACTTTTCTCAAATCTGACATCGGGTTCGTGTTCGGAGTCCACGCGGACCCCCAGCTATCGATTTTGGAAGCAATCGGTTAAGAAACAAAAAAGTTCAAGATGGCGGCCACTTTTCTCAAATCTGACATCGGATTCGTGTTTGGATTCCACGCGGACCCCCGGATATCGATTTTGGAAGCAATCGGTTGAGAAACAAAAAAGTTCAAAATGGCGGCCACTTTTCTCAAATCTGACATCGGATTCGTGTTCAGAGACCACGCGGACCCCCGGATATCGATTTTGGAAGCAATCGGTTAAGAAACAAAAAAGTTCAAAATGGCGGCCACTTTTCTCAAATCTGACATCGGATTCGTGTTCGGAGTCCACGCGGACCCCCAGATATCGATTTTGGAAGCAATCGGTTAAGAAACAAAAAAGTTCAAGATGGCGGCCACTTTTCTCAAATCTGACATCGGATTCGTGTTCAGAGACCACGCGGACCCCCGGATATCGATTTTGGAAGCAATCGGTTGAGAAACAAAAAAGTTCAAAATGGCGGCCACTTTTCTCAAATCTGATATCGGATTCGTGTTCGGAGTCCACGCGGACCCCCAGATATCGATTTTGGAAGCAATCGGTTGAGAAACAAAAAAGTTCAAGATGGCGGCCACTTTTCGCAAATCTGACATCGGATTCATGTTTGGAGTCCACGCAGACCCCCAGATATCTATTTTGGATGCAATCGGTTGAGAAACAAAAAAGTTCAAGATGGCGGCCACTTTTCTCAAATCTGACTTCGGATTCGTGTTTGGAGTCCACGCGGACCCCTAGATATCGATTTTGGAAGCAATCGGTTGAGAAACAAAAAAGTTCAAAATGGCGGCCACTTTTCGCAAATCTGACATCGGATTCATGTTTGGAGTCCACGCAGACCCCCAGATATCTATTTTGGATGCAATCGGTTGAGAAACAAAAAAGTTCAAGACGGCGGCCACTTTTCTCAAATCTGACTTCGGATTCGTGTTTGGAGTCCACGCGTACCCCTAGATATCGATTTTGGAAGCAATCGGTTGAGAAACAAAAAAGTTCAAAATGGCGGCCACTTTTCTCAAATCTGACATCGGATTCGTGTTCGGAGTCCACGCGGACCCCCAGATATCGATTTTGGAAGCAATCGGTTGAGAAACAAAAAAGTTCAAGATGGCGGCCACTTTTCTCAAATCTGACAACGGATTCGTGTTCGGAGTCCACGCGGACCCCCAGATATCGATTTTGGAAGCAATCGGTTGAGAAACAAAAAAGTTCAAGATGGCGGCCACTGTTCTCAACTCTGACATCGGATTCGTGTTCGGAGTCCACGCGGACCCCCAGATATCGATTTGGGAAGCAATCGGTTGAGAAACAAAAAAGTTCAAGATGGCGGCCACTTTTCTCAAATCTGACTTCGGATTCGTGTTTGGAGTCCACGCGGACCCCTAGATATCGATTTTGGAAGCAATCGGTTGAGAAACAAAAAAGTTCAAAATGGCGGCCACTTTTCGCAAATCTGACATCGGATTCATGTTTGGAGTCCACGCAGACCCCCAGATATCTATTTTGGATGCAATCGGTTAAGAAACAAAAAAGTTCAAGATGGCGGCCACTTTTCTCAAATCTGACTTCGGATTCGTGTTTGGAGTCCACGCGGACCCCTAGATATCGATTTTGGAAGCAATCGGTTGAGAAACAAAAAAGTTCAAAATGGCGGCCACTTTTCTCAAATCTGACATCGGATTCGTGTTCGGAGTCCACGCGGACCCCCAGATATCGATTTTGGAAGCAATCGGTTAAGAAACAAATAAGTTCAAGATGGCGGCCACTTTTCTCAAGTCTGACATCGGATTCGTGTTCAGAGACCACGCGGACCCCCGAATATCGATTTTGGAAGCAATCGGTTGAGAAACAAAAAAGTTCAAAATGGCGGCCACTTTTCTCAAATCTGACATCGGATTCGTGTTCGGAGTCCACGCGGACCTCCAGATATCGATTTTGGAAGCAATCGGTTGAGAAACAAAAAAGTTCAAGATAGCGGCCACTTTTCTCAAATCTGACATCGGATTCGTGTTCAGAGACCACGCGGAGCCCCGGATATCGATTTTGGAAGCAATCGGTTAAGAAACAAAAAAGTTCAAAATGGCGGCCACTTTTCTCAAATCTGACATCGGATTCGTGTTCGGAGTCCACGCGGACCCCCAGATATCGATTTTGGAAGCAATCGGTTAAGAAACAAATAAGTTCAAGATGGCGGCCACTTTTCTCAAGTCTGACATCGGATTCGTGTTCGGAGTCCACGCGGACCCCCAGATATCGATTTTGGAAGCAATCGGTTAAGAAACAAAAAAGTTCAAGATGGCGGCCACTTTTCTCAAATCTGACATCGGATTCGTGTTCGGAGTCCACGCGGACCCCCAGATATCGATTTTGGAAGCAATCAGTTGAGAAACAAAAAAGTTCAAAATGGCGGCCACTTTTCTCAAATCTGACATCGGATTCGTGTTCGGAGTCCACGCGGACCCCCAGATATCGATTTTGGAAGCAATCAGTTGAGAAACAAAAAAGTTCAAAATGGCGGCCACTTTTCACAAATCTGACATCGGATTCGTGTTCGGAGTCCACGCGGACCCCCAGATATCGATTTTGGAAGCAATCGGTTAAGAAACAAAAAAGTTCAAGATGGCGGCCACTTTTCTCAAATCTGACATCGGATTCGTGTTTGGATTCCACGCGGACCCCCGGATATCGATTTTGGAAGCAATCGGTTAAGAAACAAATAAGTTCAAGATGGCGGCCACTTTTCTCAAGTCTGACATCGGATTCGTGTTCAGAGACCACGCGGACCCCCAGATATCGATTTTGGAAGCAATCGGTTAAGAAACAAATAAGTTCAAGATGGCGGCCACTTTTCTCAAGTCTGACATCGGATTCGTGTTCAGAGACCACGCGGACCCCCGGATATCGATTTTGGAAGCAATCGGTTGAGAAACAAAAAAGTTCAAAATGGCGGCCACTTTTCTCAAATCTGACATCGGATTCGTGTTCGGAGTCCACGCGGACCCCCAGATATCGATTTTGGAAGCAATCGGTTAAGAAACAAAAAAGTTCAAGATGGCGGCCACTTTTCTCAAATCTGACATCGGATTCGTGTTTGGATTCCACGCGGACCCCCGGATATCGATTTTGGAAGCAATCGGTTAAGAAACAAAAAAGTTCAAAATGGCGGCCACTTTTCTCAAATCTGACATCGGATTCGTGTTCGGAGTCCACGCGGACCCCCAGATATCGATTTTGGAAGCAATCGGTTAAGAAACAAAAAAGTTCAAGATGGCGGCCACTTTTCTCAAATCTGACATCGGATTCGTGTTCAGAGACCACGCGGACCCCCGGATATCGATTTTGGAAGCAATCGGTTGAGAAACAAAAAAGTTCAAAATGGCGGCCACTTTTCTCAAATCTGATATCGGATTCGTGTTCGGAGTCCACGCGGACCCCCAGATATCGATTTTGGAAGCAATCGGTTGAGAAACAAAAAAGTTCAAGATGGCGGCCACTTTTCGCAAATCTGACATCGGATTCATGTTTGGAGTCCACGCAGACCCCCAGATATCTATTTTGGATGCAATCGGTTGAGAAACAAAAAAGTTCAAGATGGCGGCCACTTTTCTCAAATCTGACTTCGGATTCGTGTTTTGAGTCCACGCGGACCCCTAGATATCGATTTTGGAAGCAATCGGTTGAGAAACAAAAAAGTTCAAAATGGCGGCCACTTTTCGCAAATCTGACATCGGATTCATGTTTGGAGTCCACGCAGACCCCCAGATATCTATTTTGGATGCAATCGGTTGAGAAACAAAAAAGTTCAAGACGGCGGCCACTTTTCTCAAATCTGACTTCGGATTCGTGTTTGGAGTCCACGCGTACCCCTAGATATCGATTTTGGAAGCAATCGGTTGAGAAACAAAAAAGTTCAAAATGGCGGCCACTTTTCTCAAATCTGACATCGGATTCGTGTTCGGAGTCCACGCGGACCCCCAGATATCGATTTTGGAAGCAATCGGTTGAGAAACAAAAAAGTTCAAGATGGCGGCCACTTTTCTCAAATCTGACAACGGATTCGTGTTCGGAGTCCACGCGGACCCCCAGATATCGATTTTGGAAGCAATCGGTTGAGAAACAAAAAAGTTCAAGATGGCGGCCACTGTTCTCAACTCTGACATCGGATTCGTGTTCGGAGTCCACGCGGACCCCCAGATATCGATTTGGGAAGCAATCGGTTGAGAAACAAAAAAGTTCAAGATGGCGGCCACTTTTCTCAAATCTGACTTCGGATTCGTGTTTGGAGTCCACGCGGACCCCTAGATATCGATTTTGGAAGCAATCGGTTGAGAAACAAAAAAGTTCAAAATGGCGGCCACTTTTCGCAAATCTGACATCGGATTCATGTTTGGAGTCCACGCAGACCCCCAGATATCTATTTTGGATGCAATCGGTTGAGAAACAAAAAAGTTCAAGATGGCGGCCACTTTTCTCAAATCTGACTTCGGATTCGTGTTTGGAGTCCACGCGGACCCCTAGATATCGATTTTGGAAGCAATCGGTTGAGAAACAAAAAAGTTCAAAATGGCGGCCACTTTTCTCAAATCTGACATCGGATTCGTGTTCGGAGTCCACGCGGACCCCCAGATATCGATTTTGGAAGCAATCGGTTAAGAAACAAATAAGTTCAAGATGGCGGCCACTTTTCTCAAGTCTGACATCGGATTCGTGTTCAGAGACCACGCGGACCCCCGAATATCGATTTTGGAAGCAATCGGTTGAGAAACAAAAAAGTTCAAAATGGCGGCCACTTTTCTCAAATCTGACATCGGATTCGTGTTCGGAGTCCACGCGGACCTCCAGATATCGATTTTGGAAGCAATCGGTTGAGAAACAAAAAAGTTCAAGATAGCGGCCACTTTTCTCAAATCTGACATCGGATTCGTGTTCAGAGACCACGCGGAGCCCCGGATATCGATTTTGGAAGCAATCGGTTAAGAAACAAAAAAGTTCAAAATGGCGGCCACTTTTCTCAAATCTGACATCGGATTCGTGTTCGGAGTCCACGCGGACCCCCAGATATCGATTTTGGAAGCAATCGGTTAAGAAACAAATAAGTTCAAGATGGCGGCCACTTTTCTCAAGTCTGACATCGGATTCGTGTTCGGAGTCCACGCGGACCCCCAGATATCGATTTTGGAAGCAATCGGTTAAGAAACAAAAAAGTTCAAGATGGCGGCCACTCTTCTCAAATCTGACATCGGATTCGTGTTCGGAGTCCACGCGGACCCCCAGATATCGATTTTGGAAGCAATCAGTTGAGAAACAAAAAAGTTCAAAATGGCGGCCACTTTTCTCAAATCTGACATCGGATTCGTGTTCGGAGTCCACGCGGACCCCCAGATATCGATTTTGGAAGCAATCAGTTGAGAAACAAAAAAGTTCAAAATGGCGGCCACTTTTCACAAATCTGACATCGGATTCGTGTTCGGAGTCCACGCGGACCCCCAGATATCGATTTTGGAAGCAATCGGTTAAGAAACAAAAAAGTTCAAGATGGCGGCCACTTTTCTCAAATCTGACATCGGATTCGTGTTTGGATTCCACGCGGACCCCCGGATATCGATTTTGGAAGCAATCGGTTAAGAAACAAATAAGTTCAAGATGGCGGCCACTTTTCTCAAGTCTGACATCGGATTCGTGTTCAGAGACCACGCGGACCCCCAGATATCGATTTTGGAAGCAATCGGTTAAGAAACAAATAAGTTCAAGATGGCGGCCACTTTTCTCAAGTCTGACATCGGATTCGTGTTCAGAGACCACGCGGACCCCCGGATATCGATTTTGGAAGCAATCGGTTGAGAAACAAAAAAGTTCAAAATGGCGGCCACTTTTCTCAAATCTGACATCGGATTCGTGTTCGGAGTCCACGCGGACCCCCAGATATCGATTTTGGAAGCAATCGGTTAAGAAACAAAAAAGTTCAAGATGGCGGCCACTTTTCTCAAATCTGACATCGGATTCGTGTTTGGATTCCACGCGGACCCCCGGATATCGATTTTGGAAGCAATCGGTTAAGAAACAAAAAAGTTCAAGATGGCGGCCACTTTTCTCAAATCTAACATTGTATTCGTGTTCGGGGTCCACGCGGCCTCTCAGATATCGATTTTGGAGGCAATCGGTTGAAAAACAAAGAAGTTACTGAGTACTACTACAAACGGGTACTGTTATGTAACTCGCTTCAGCGCCATCTATCGAGCCATTTTGAACTGTCACCTTCACCATATCAAATTCTTTTCACCATAAAATTTTCCTCGATTTTTCGAGATCAACTATTGGCAGCACCGCGCGGGCGGAGGACGGACGGAGACGGGACGGCGACGGACGGAGACGGGACGGCAACGGACGGAGACGGGACGGCAACGGACGGAGCACGGGCGGTGGACGGACGGAGACGGGACGGCGACGGACGGAGACGGGACGGCGACGGACGGAGACGGGACGGCAACGGACGGAGCACGGAGGCCGTTGGCCGTCAAAGGATTTTATACTCTCCTACTATGTAAATAAGGTTCATTTTTCATTGCTCTCGCTGGCTCCGTCCCGTCCCGTGCCCGTCCCGTCCCGTCAAATATGAATAGAGCTTATAGGAAATAATCATTTGAATGACTCAAGTGAAGTTCGTGTGATTGAGTGACGTCACATTTGCAGGCGAGGTCATGCACATTGTTATTTTAAACTGATAGTATTTGTTTGAAACAAGAAAATTCGGAACAAATCAGTGATTTTTAAATAAAATGGACAATATCCATTATATATATCTATGACAATATCACAATATTGGCCGTGTTATTGTCCAATTTCTGGAGTATGTTGTGTTGAGAAATTACGATTTTTACGAGAATTGTTCAAGTCTTCAAGTCCTGTTCCACTTCGTCAGCAAGAATAAAGATCCCAAGATGACACTCTGACCAAGATCCCTTTTGATGGTGCTTTCGATTACATAACGAAAGTAAATTAACCGATCCCCACAACCCCCGATATCCAGTATTAAAAACAAGATTGTTACTTTGACATTATACAAAGGATACCTACCAATATTGTGATGTGTAATGTAATCTACCACTGCGCATTGATTATGCGTGGTGAACTACCTAATGCCTCAACACCCTCCTTGACGGAATGCCTGTGCCAGAGAGTTTGTGAAGTTCCCATACTTTTTACTCGACAAAGCTTTTCTCAACACTCAACATCCTTGGTTATGTTAGCATCAATGTTCATAATTATCTTATCTCCCTAAATAGGTAAGTAATTGTCTTTTAATAATCAACACATTCGTGGATAGTGACCGGCTATAGCAGTAATAATAAAAGTTCTATTGTGTCTCGTTCACTGCCCGCGAACATGTTAAGATGGCTGTGTGATTTTGGCTTACAATTTGCCACCCCGTATCTCTCTGTGGGTGTTGTACAAGGTGACTAAAGGATAAGGGTATCTTATGCAGTGTATTTGTCAGTGAAAACCTAGCCACCTATCGCTGTTTTATACATTATTCAATGTTTACACCTACAATATGCTAAAAGAGCTTTGCTATGACTGCTTGCAAGATAGTTGGTAGTTGTATATGTATGTGGTATAATCATCTGTGCAGATTCAAACCCAAATCCTCACGGTTAAGTGTCGATACCTCCGAATCGCACCACCAATCTCGAAAACTTTATTTAATTTATAATTATAATAATAATATTAATATGGAGAAGTCTTGTGATCCCATAGCAATAAAAGTTTAGCGATTCGATTACATACCTAGCAGTATAATAAACATAATTTTTATTTTCAGGCCAACGTTGCACCAACGATGAAAATGTTTGATGTTGCAGCGTGATGGACAAATAATGATAGGTACCGGCCGCGGCCCACACACTGTGTATGTGCTTACTCCCTTTTTGAATCCCAGCTCGAGAGCACTACAAAATTATATTTATGTGGAAGTTCAGACCAGAAATGTTTTGGCTCGCGTGTTTGGTGTCCTAAAAATCAGATTTGAGTGTTTATATTGGATTGAGCACCAAAATAAAGCAATATATCTAACTGTGGCATACTGTGTGTGTAGTTCTGCAATGCCAATAAAGTGCTGAAAGAAGATAAGGAGTATGAAGAACAACATTATTGAATAATATCTAGTTGTCCACTTTTATTAAAATTATTTCTTTGTATTGTATTGCATTGTACCTATCATAAATATTTTGTGTAAATAAACCCCTTTTATTAAAATTTCCATAAATCAAACCTTGTTTTATTTTGAATGTGATTTTTCATCTTAGTTTTTCACGTTTCATTAATTTATTAGTCGATTTTACGCAGAAGCGATTCAAATCACCCGCGTAGTTTGAATTTTCCATTGTGTTCCATTAGCGTCAGGCCATCTTTGACAAAATCTTCTACCTCTTTTACTCTTACGACGACTTCGTATGGTTCTATCACTTCATTCTTTCATGTAGCAGTTTTAACACCTTGGCAACACCATGCCATAGAGTGTCTACTGAATGAACGAATGATAACTCGTACTTAGCCGAGTAGCGGCTTAGCACCGGTTGAAACTTGACTGTGAATACCAAAAAGTAAGTTCGCGTTAAGTACTACTTTGGCTGTCTTGGCTTAGTTCGTGCTTAGCACGTCTTAACGAATCGTCTCTGAATCTCAGCCTTAGGCTTTTCGTATTGGGCTTCCTTTGACAGTTTGTTTTTTTTTTTGGCATCTGCTATGAGGCAATTTAGCCAATGTCAGAGGTTCTACACAGTTTGTTGCTAGATGGCACCACAGTGACGTAATGAAGTACAAGTCAGCTACCAATAGGTGTCGCTACTAAAATTACGTAGTTAAGTAGAGGTGAGGCGGGGCGAGGAGGAACTGAAATGCTCAAGGTCGCTCCATCGGGGAAACGCCTTAAGTAAAGGCAAGTTAAATAATAAGTAATTATATTATCAATTTGGGTGTAAACCTGTAAAGATAATGTATTTGTACTCTTTAGTTTAAATAAATAAATAAATATGAATATAAATTATAAAAAAGCAGCAACCCCAACATGGCTGTCAACTGCTGTCAGTTGTTTAGTAGGAGCAAAGTAGGAGGAGGTAGGAGGTGTTGCAAGCACAATGTTTTTTTTTAATATAAAAATGATAAAAACTAATAAATCACGATCGCAAATCCGGTCTCAGCCAAGAGAGAGAGCGCGTTGCGCGCGTTGCAAGAGAAAGTGGCTAGATACTACTGGAAATTTCACTGTCGCTAATGTGGCTAAAAGTGGCTGAACAAAGAAAAGTTTACAAAATAGGTACATAAATATGCTAAGATGCAGTTTAATTAGATCAATAATGCTGATTTAAAATCATTTATTCTATAAAATTATGCTCTTTTATAATTTTTTAAATAAAAATATGGAATTTGAGTTCTATTACCCACTCTATTACTAGGTATGTTGATGTTTTACAATGCTCATCGTAGAAAATAGCCTTTTGACTTATACGTTTAGGTACCTAATCGGAACTCAAAAATAGTAAAAAACGCTCTAAGAACCATTTAAAATGATTACCTTTAGCTTAATAAATTGGAAGGACGTAGGTACTATCGCTATCGCGGACTTTTCCGCCTGACCACCACTAGGCTCATTTTTGCTTGCATACTAAAAAATAAAAGCGATGTCTTACCCCGCCCTATTGATGAATAGACCAATTAATAATAGTTTCTAAACAATAAATTTTGTGTGAAATTATGCGATTTTTTTTCTTAAGTGGTCAGGCGGAAAAGTCCCCGATAGTACGTAGTACTTACTTACTATCTCTATGGGTAGGATATAAGAGTGATAAGGCAGCCAGCCAATGTCGTGCGTGACGTCATCATCATCACTCTAGTATTGCTCTACTGCGACTGCTCTAGTACTTTTTAGACGTGCAAATGATCCCATGCTTTCTCATCATCATCATCATATCAGCCGATAGACGTCCACTGCTGAACATAGGCCTCCCCCAAAATGGGGAGATTTGCCATAATCGCCACGCTTAGCAGGCGGGTTGGCGATCGCAGTTGGATTGAATGTGTGTAGTCAGATGATGCTGCTGCTCATCCTCCGGTAGATCCTTTAGTCGCCTTTTACGACACCCATGGGTAGAAGTGAAGTGGTGCTATTCTTAGCCGACACCACACGGACAAACCATGCTTTCTGCCAAGGCCAAATAGCAAATATTAGACTTCAAGTGCTTCAGCAAGACTAAAACGGAAATTCACGTGGGATAAAATATAACCGGTGTTACAAGCTCAGTCTCGCCATCTAGTGTCAGTTTCCCTTTAAATAAAGAGTGTGGGATAAATATAACCCGTGATACACGCTCAGTCTCGCCATCTAGTGTCAGTTTCCCTTTAAATATCCGGAGAGCTCGTGTAGACAGCTAACTGGATGCCAAACGTGATGAATTGAAAGCCCGACCTCCAGCGACTATACAATATCACTTTGAAAACGACGTGCTCTCGTGCCCGCTATATGCGAGGATCTTATCCAAGAAGATTGGCTATGTAAGCCACATGAGAGCTCATCAACGCCAACAACGGAGTTGAAGCTATCGCCGTGGCCGAAATCTGTCAGGAGCAATCATCATCACGTGTCCAGACTGACGGGCCAGACTCTTCTTCTTCTTATCGTGTGGGCAGAGCCCTGGTGTCAGAGTTTTTTCAGACCGCCTTACGGCCTCTGAAGTGGTTTTTATGTGACGACTACTACTTACCACCAGAGATAGTAGCCGCGACCAACGGCTTAACGTGCCGAAGTACGGAATCATTTTTCTTTTCAGACGATCAGGTGATTCAGCCTGCAATGTCCTAACCAACTGGGGAAAAACGCACAAAGTGACATATCACTAGGTGTCCCCCGTGGGAATCGAACCCATGACCTCCGTGTCGAGAGCCAAATGCCAATGCTCTTAACCCATCTTAACCATTAGACCACGGAGGCAGCGGACCAGACTGACGGACGCGAGACTGAGCGTGTAACATCCGTCTATAAGGGTAATACCCGTTAACTTAACGATCAGTTTACGATTACAGAAATCGGCACGACTGCCATGCATTGCATGATGCCTGCCTGCCGGGTGGGCAGGGGCACAGTCGAGACCGCGCTGCCGTGGCGTGTAGTCATTCGCTATGAGTTCGTTAAACCTAGCCAGTCCTCGGACAGAAGCTCGCTCCGATGAAATATATAACACATTAGATAATATACCTACGGAACAAGTGTCTAATTGGACATTTTTTTTCAAAATATTGTCAATTGTTTTTTACTTGGTGGACCTAGTTACCGATTGGACTCTTGTTTACCATTATAATCAAATAGGTAAAGTGGCGGAATTTCGGTGGACTTTAGTGTTCATAATTATCCCATCATTGGTGATTGCTCTTATAAACGTGAGAATGTAAGTTGGTTCTATTTAATTGTCCTTCACAAAAGATTTTCTTCTATCGCCTCTAAACCTAGTGGTTAGGTATAGGTATACCTACCTAGTCTCAAAATATTTTGTACAATTTTAATTATTTATCTTAGTATTTGCATCCTATCAGTTGATTGTGCGTGCATATTTCTAATAATACCTACCTATCAGTGTGCCCACTTTTAGTAGATTTCTACTTTTTTGGTAGATTTGGGGCAAAGAGAACGATAATTTAGTAGTGGGAAATTGTTTAGTAGATTTTGGTAGAAATTAGGTATTCGAAAATTTGATCAAAAATGCAAGGATTCAGTTTAAAAAAATCAAAACTGGCCATACAAATAGCTGAGAAAACGATTGCGGGAGTTTTCTGGAACTTCTAGTAAAGCTTTATAACCCAGTAAAATTAGATAAATCAGAAGAAATAATTTCCGGAGTTTTGAAACTTTTTTTTCATCACTCATACTCTGAAAGTAGGTTATTGTTTATCTAAGAAGCGGGTTGAAAGTGATACATTTCTTCCCTAGGGCGGAAAAGTAATTAAAAAAAAATCTACGTCTATACTGAGCAAAGGCAGAAACCTATACAGCCACACTTCGATAACATTATATTAAAATTATAAATTTTTATAATTATTATGAACAGATATATTCGAATTTAGTAATAATAACAATAATTAGTAACATTTCGATACTTTTGTATAAGTTATATGCATTTTGTTTTCTGCGTGAAGAACAGGTGAAGAAAAAGTACCTAATTAAAAAAACAGGCTAGTTTAAAAAAAAAAGGTTTTTCTTTTTCGCGCAAGGCTGCGTTCAGGACCTTTGGGTGCGGTTGTTTTTTCAACTCGCATTATGGTAGAACGTTTTTCACCGAGGCTCTGAAGTGCGATTTTTGAACATCATATGAGCGAATCGGCAGTAGAAAGATGCATAATCTCGTAGTAATTATGACATTTTCGACTGCCGAGTCGCTCGTATGATGTTCAAAAATCGCACTCTTGAACGGCGTTAGTGCGAAAAGTTGCGGTCGGGGTGCACCTGGGGCGTAGGTTCGGAACGCAGCCTTGCGCGAAAAAGAAAAAAACTTGAAAAAAAAAACGGAGGGAAAGCCACATGTTGCAAATTTTGCGGATCTTTTTCAAAACGTGTAAAAATAACTAGGGAAGTATATCTGTCTCACTCTAGAATCCACAATCTTCGTATGTTTTTTTTCTACTTCCTATTGGTCCCCGAGTGATTTTCAAACGTTTTGAAATGTAGCCTAAAATGAATTCATCGAGCGAATATCAATTCAGAAATTGATTTTGCATTATCTGGTTTTGGTTAATTTCCTCGTAATCGTGATGAAAAGCAGAGTGTTTAACTCGGGTGAAAGTACCCATTTCACACTCGAACTATGGGCGCCCCTCACGTTCGTTCGGGGCGCCAAACATCTCGTGTGAAATGGGTCACTTTCATCCCTTGGTTAACAATCTACTATTAAACGTTCCCTTGGTACGTAAGATTGAAGAAAAAAAAAGTCCTGGTGAGGGGGGGGGGTGAGCTCGCGGAAGGGGGGGGGGGGGGGGGGGGGGGGGGGGCTGTAAAGGTGACTTAATTTTAATGTGTCCATACAAAACATTTCGATACGACTTACAGATTTCGAGAAATAAGCGAAAAACTGAAAAAAGTCACCTTTAGAGCCCCCCCCTTCCGCGAGCTCACGAACGTTTAAAAAATGTTTCAAAACTCCGGAAATTACTTCTCCGGAATGGTATTTTTCAGCTTAATTTTACTGGGTTAGTAGTGGTGTACAACAAAATTAATCTTATCACCTTAATGTTGCTTTTTACTATATGGATTTATTTGAAAATTGAAGCATCGATGTTACGACGCGATGAAAACCGATATATTTTTTTTCAAAAATGCGAAAATAGCATGAGTGATGAGCGTTTAGTTAAAAATGATAACATTTTGTTCAGAAACGTGTTTTATATTGAATTTTAACCATCTGGAACGCATACATATTTAGTTAGTAGATTTTAAGTAGAATTTGAAACAGGACTTGGTAGATTTTGGTAGATTTTAGCAGTCATTTTGGTAGATTCTCTGAAAAAAAAGTGGTCACGCTCTATCTGTTTTCTGTAATATGAAATCACAATGCGAACAAAGAAAATTTATCACAGTGTTTCTGATGCTAAAATCTAAATAGTGCCGTAGCGTAGAATAACTATGTACCTAAATAATACACTAAACTAAAATAAGACTTGCAGACAAATAATGAACATTACACCACCATCTATCTAAAATACACAAAATCACGTAGTCATCAGCGATTACACTTGAAGTTGGTCGGGCTCGATTTTGGCATACATTGCTTGATTTGTTCTCTCTATTTTAAAGTGTAGTGATCAAAGTAAACAATGTATGCCGAATCGGGCCCGACATGTTGGGTGATGTAATCGCTGCTATAAATAGCACCGATTCGGAGATAATCTTTGTTTGTAAATAAACAGTGGCTTGCGTTTAAATACACCTCCAAGCAGTGGCGGATCCAGGGGGGGGGCTAGGGGGCTGAAGCCCCCCCCAAACGCATAAGAACCGAATTCTTTAAACTACCTTACCGACTAGATGTTACTGATTATCTTTTATTTTTATTTAGGACACTTTCCAAATTTCGTGGAACAAACGCGCATATGGTATGTCCAACTAACAAAAAAACAACAACAAATCGAGATTTTTGTGTCCATTGTTTTTTGTAACGCATTGTTTTGGAACGGTCAACCAAATGTGCGTCTTATTTATTACAGTTGACAAACTGTACAAAAAAAATTTGTCGACAGTAATAATAAAATATTAGGTAGACACATCAATTGTGATCCTTTCTTGTTCGAACTCGGCCTCAGAATGTTAAAATGAAAAATCATAAAAGTGTAAGTTCCTTGAACACTCTCTCGCCTTCCACCAATACTAATTTCGCTAATTTCAAAACAACGATATCTATGATCTATCAAACGAAGGGGATTCATAGATACTACTCTGTCAAGAAAGTACCGGGAATAGATTAATAATACACAACATGTTAGTTATTCATCCAAATTTATTTTATCACCTTCAAAGTATGCTCCTTCTGAAACGACACACTTACGCCGACAAATAATCCAATCATCAAAACATTTTTTAAACGCTTTTTCCCGGATGGAGTTCAGTTCTCGCCGCGAATTCTTCTTTATGTCTTCTACAAATGAAAATGGGTGCCACGAAGTGGTAATTTGAGTTTAAGAAAAACAAAGAAGTCGGCCGGTGGTTGCTCGATGGTATTTGTTGAGTTTTTGGTCAAAAATATGTGATTGAATTTTTGGAGAAAATAAGGTCTTTTGGGACTAGCCGAGCGGCAACATGTTTCACACCCAAGAGGTTATTCAAAATGATACGGATGGACTCATAAGACACAGAAATTTTGCCGGCTATATCTCTCAAACTTGAATGAGGATTTTCAGTCACTATTTCCTTCACTTTTGCGATTTTAACTTCAGTTGCAGACGTTGATGGCTTACCAGAGCGAGGCAAATCTTCCATCACATCTGGACAGCTTCATAAGCACGTGTTTTTGATAAAGTCGATTCACCGTAAGCCTTCTGTAACATTTTCAGTGACTCCGAACACGAAATTCCATTGGCGATGCAAAATATAAGACAAACTCTTTGTTCGATGTTTTTATGACCGTTATGAAATTCGCAATACACACTAGACATGATATAACTAAAAACAGCACTGTATTAAAACTAAATAGCAGATGCAACTCAAACTCCGCGCCAAAATGGAACACAGTTGTGCCAATCTAACAATTACCTACATAACAAAAAAAAATTAAATTTGGAACTATCAACCGTCACAAATCATCCATTCCCGATACTTTCTTGACAGAATGTATATTCAAAGAATTAAAAAAAAATTACACACATATTATGCTATTTAGGTATTCCTCAAGGGAGTAGTCAGAGATGTTCTCAAAACTCAGAACATCCACGTTTCACTAGAAAAATAAAAGAAATTACAATTCCCAGATATATCTTATGAAATTTTTAAGGTGAATAACGGTGTGAAAAATTTCGAGCTAGCTGCGCTCGCTCCAGGATTTAGGTCGTGTTGCAGTTTTGCAACGACCTTAATGATATTTAAGCAAAATTTCGATCTCGCCTCACTCTCTCCAGGATTTAGATTGTGTAGCGAATTCGCGACAACTTTATAATGTTGTGTAAAATCTCGGGCTCCCTTCGCTCGCTCCAGAATTTGTCTCGTATTGCAGATTTACAACGACCTAATACCAATAATTTAGTAAAATCTCGAGCTCGCTTCGCTCGCTCCTGATTGCATTCAACGATCAATTTATATTGCTGTAAATTCTAGAGCTCGTTTCGCTCGTTCCTCTACTCCTCGTTCGATCATATTGCTACGATAGGTCGAAGCAAATTGTGATTGATCGGTGATTCAGCCTGAAATGTCCTAACCTAACTAATTGGGAGAAAACGCACAGTGACATATCACTAGGCGTCCCCCGTGGGAACCGAACCTATGACCTCCGTGTCAAGAGCCCAATGCTCTAAGGCCTAAGCCATTAAACCACGGAGGCAGTTTTTGTAGTTCAATTTTATAATTTGATAAAATTTTCATAAAAGTTGAAATAGCTCGGCGAAATCGACCCTCAGCCCCCCCCAAAACTTAATCCTGGATCCGCCACTGCCTCCAAGACAGTGTTATGCCGCCGATCGAAGGGCTCTTGCTCTTACAGACGAGCGACACTTTGCTGTCGCGCGACCCTCCGCGACACCCGGCAACAGCAAAGAGTCGCTCGTCTGTGAGAGCGCTAACTACGCGTAGGTCTACATCGTCTTCGGTACGCTAGGAGTTTTCTTCTTGCGCCGAACGTAGAGGTCGCCATACATTGTATCAAGATGAACTCTTTCTATTCAGGATTTGTAAGAACTATACCGGATGTAAGTGACAGCCTAGCAAATACTGAAACGGTGAACTCAGAATATCAAACTGAACAACTTTCACTATGGAGCCTACCTCAGGAAACGCGAAAAAAATCTGCTGTCCCATACAAAAACCAAACCAAAATGCACCTATGGGACTATTGATTTTTTTGCGTTTCCTGAGGTAGGCTCCATAGTGTAAGTTGTTCAGTTTGATGGTCTGAGTTCACCGTTTCAGTATTTGCTAGGCTGTCACTACATCCAGTCCAGTATAAAATGCAATACGTGCAACTCAATTTATTGTTTCGAGTAGTGTCTCACTCAATGTAGATAAGCGAGATAAGGCTTGTTAGCAAACCGTAATTATGTCCATCGTGCGATTCGTGCGCAAATGTTTCGAGATGGGGCGCAGCGTGACCACTTTTTTTCAGAGGATCTACCAAAATAACCTACTGCTGAAATTAATATTTATGGTTAAAATTTTATATAAAACACATTTTTGAACAAAACATTATAATTCCCAATAATAATTTAATTAAAAATAATATATATATATATATATATTATATATATATATATATATATTAAGTATATATATATATTTTTTTTATTATTATTGTATGTCTTACGTTCCGTAATCACGGGCAATTACGTCCCGGACCTTTGGAAGGCGTGCATGGGGCCGAAGCCAACATGTAGAGGCCCGTTCAAAAGACAAGTTAATCTAAATGTAAGGGATACACAAATGGCGGATACCATCTCCGAGCGTACAACATGATACACACGGGGATGGTCCCCGCCATTTGTGTAAAGACTATTGGAGTACGGCGCTATGGCCGCGATGGAAAAATAAGGTCTTGGGCTATGGAGGTGAAAGTTGGATGGATGGATACTGGGCTATGGGAGGAGACTAACGGACGCCTGCCATGACAACTAGTCTCAAAATTGTAAATAGGGCAGGCGGTGACTCGCCGACTCCTCGAGTGGGCCCCATAAAACGGCCGCACGCACAAAGTGCGACAATGAGACAGCATCTCATTGAGCGGCTGAAGGTTGTCGAGAGGTGCGGCTCCGGTTTCACCATCGCGGGGTTTACCCCCGTGAGCGGGTTTCCCCGTTATTACGCCATTACGTGCAATATACTTCCAACCTGGAGCATAGGTTCTGCTCTTGCGATTCCACTCTGGACGGCCAATTAAGGCAAGCCAGAGGTAGGGGGGTGTGTTACTGTGTGTGTGGGTGTGGGGGTGTGTGTGTGGGTGTGTGTGTGTGTGTGTGAGCGCATGTCTGTATGGTCTTTTTATTTAATTTAATTTTATTTCATAAAATTTGGTCTCTGCCTACCCCACTGGGAAAGAGGCGTGACGTTATATATAGATAGATAGATATACATTATAATTTTTATCTGAACGCTCATCATAACTCAGGTTATTTTCGCGTTTTTGTATAATTTTTTATCGGTTTTCATAACTTTGTAACATTGGATGCTTCAATTTCCAAATACATAAATAGATATTATTTGTCGTCCTTATGAGAGTTTAAAATTTGTAGTTTTCTGTGTCTTATAAACTCTTTTTTGTAAAAAAAACAACAATAGGTGATAAAATTAATTTTGCTGTAGTGTACACCAACCAACAAAGCTTTACTAGAAGTTCTGAAAAACCCCCTGCAATAGTTTTCTCAGTTATATTTTTGCCTGAATCGTTGCATTTTTGAACAAATTTTCGAATACCGCATTTCTACCAAAATCTACTAAACAATTTCCCACTACTAAATTATCGTTTTCTTTGCCCTAAATCTACCAAAAAAGTAGAAATCTACTAAAAGTGGTCACACTACGGGGCGAGAGCCGCGAGAGGAAGGGAACAGTATTGCCAGATTTTTGAAAACTGTTTGAAAACAGTATCTGTAGATCTGTAGGTACTGAAGATTTTAAAAATCTGTATGAAATCTGTATTAAGTAAAGGCCTATGGGTAATTTTTGTATGGAGGGTGGCGTCTTTTTTTTTTAAGCGGCGAGATACCAAATGTTGTGGTTATTTTAGGGCTATTATTACCTTACATTATTATGTAAAAAAATTGTCCTACGGTGTAACATTTCTGAGATATTTAATTTTAAACTTTAAAAAAAAATAACTGAAAGGCTCATTAAATGCTACCTAACCTACCCATTTAGTTTTTTTATCACTTTATTTGTTTTTATGGCCCAGAATTATTAGTTTTAATTATTTGTGACATCATCACGCATATTTTGTGCAGCACCGCACCGCAATCCTCGCTATTTTGCGGTCGCTCGTTTGAATTTGTTTGAGTTTCTATGCTGATATAGCCAGGTAACAAATGTTGTGGGTATTTTAGGGCTAATATTACCTTATTTTATTCTGAAAAAAAAATTGGTCTATGGTGTAAAGTTACGGAGATGTTTAATTTAAAATAAAATAAATCTACAAAGCTCAGTAAAAGTTACTCATTTTGGATTTTTTACCTTTTTATTTGTTTTTATAGCCCAGAATTAATAATTTTAATTATTTGTGATACCATCATGCATATTTTGTGCCAGAACGCACCGCAATCCTCGCTAGTTTGCGGTGGCTCGTTTGAATTTGTTTGATTTTCTATACTGATAGGTACAGCCAGGTACCAAATGTTGTAAGTATTTTAGGGCTAATATTACCTTATTCTATTCTGCAAAAAAATTGGTCTATGGTGTACAGTTACAGAGATATTCAAGTTAAAATAAAAAAAAACAACAAAGCTCATTAAAAGTTACCCGTTTTGTTTTTTTGCCACTTTATTTGTTTTTCTAGCCCAGAATTATTATTCGTTTTAATCGCATCCCTGCCTTCCACCTCTTCTATAAACAATGGGTGGTGGTTCCTTGGCGCACAACGGTTACAGACATGTCAAGATACCGCCTACCTGACGTGCGATTTTTGAAAAGCAATTGAGTGACTTGGCAGCGTAATCTCCATAGTAATTTTGACATTTTCTACTGCCGAGTCGCTCGTATGATTTTCAAAAATTGCACTACTGTAGTTGGACTCCATTGATCTCTAGAGTGCATGCCGCCAACGCGTAGGTATCAGCGTAGAAAGTCATAATAATTCAAACGAGCGACAAAATATGCATGATGATGTCATAATTAAAAACAAATAATACGGACGGACAACGTAGGCTTATTAGTAATAGGGTTCCGTTTTCACCCTTTTGGTTCGGAACCCTAATATTGACCACGAGGAAGGAAGGATAAAAAATAAAAACAAAAAAAACTTGCCATACCCCCTATACTTGATCGAAGGCCATACCGAATTGTTTACCATCCAGAAAGAGATTATTAGTCGTGAGTTTGTGTATGTAGAAGTACGAATTAATGGCTACGTAACAATAATTTGCAGGTATTATCAAGACAAGCAGCAGCATCCTCTGATGCAGTGCAAGTGCCTCTGGATCCCCGTCGTGGTACTGCAGCTGTCACCTATGCTACGTACCTGCGATTCTCTCGCGTAAGCCCTGCCACCACAGATTACCCCCAATCTTTGACTTCAAAGCCCCCAATAGATACCGCTTGATGAGTACACACCCGAAGTCACCATGTTTGGCGGTAGGTGCGGGTAGCAGGGCACGAAATATTGCAACGTAATTGGCCATTTCAAGGTCGCACTACTTCGAGCTCGCTCACTCGCGTTGCTCCTATCAGTGGAAAATTATAGATGTGTGGCGCCCGTCGGCGGCCTTGTATGCGGTATCTATTGGGTGTAATCTGTGCCTGCCACACAAAAACGGAATTCCGAAACAGATTTGTGATTTAGAATTCCGGATCGGAATTCCGCATGTGTGTGCCAGACGTACGAGACGACGACTTACAGACGAGCGACACTTTGCGGTCGCAGAGGGTCGCGCGACCGTAGAGCGACTCTATGAGCGCGAAGCTGCGACCCACGGCGATTGCAAATAAGTGTCGCTCGTCTTAGTCCGAGATCCGACCGTAAAATTATGCACCTATTTCTTAGGCGAACGAAATGTGATTCCAGTGTACACGGGGGTTAATTCAACGCCGCCAAGTTGCCTAGAAAAATCTTGCCGCAAGTACCTTTTCCATTATGATTTTTGGTATAACTTTTTCCACCTGTCTGTTTGGGAAGTAAATGAGGTGCCATCGGAAGGAGACTGGTCTAAAGTACTGGAAAAACTAGGGTTGCCATTCAATTCAATGATGTAAATTGATTTTTCAAGAATACTATGTATTTTTTTCGTTTCGGTAACTTGAATAAATCGTGTAGAAAAACGAAAAATAAGAGACCCCGTCAGGTAATTCCATAGGTCCCGCTATGGCCCCTAAGCTAAGAGCTAAGTTGGTATTTCAGATACGCAATAAAATCACGGCTAGCTGAATGCCAGGGGAAAGTTGACGACCAGCGGACGAATTACCTCCTGATGCTGAAAGAGGACTCCGACACGGCGCTGCTGAGGATCTTCGAGAGCTTCCTGGAGGGTGCTCCACAGGTGGTCCTTCAGATGAGCCTTCTGATCCTGTTGCATCAGGACTTTCAGGATCTAGCTGGTAAGCATTTTATCCATCAGGGTTTATTAAATATTTATAATAAACTACCTGTTGCCCGCGACTTCGTGTGCGTTATCCGGATAAAAAGTACCTTATGTGTTAATCCAGGCCATGGTCTATCTGTGTGCCAAATTTCATCAAAATCAGTTCAGCAGTTTTTGCGTGAAGGCGGAACAAACATCCATACTTACAAACTTTCGCGTTTATAATATAATATTAGTAGGATATCAGATATTTATGACCGACTCTTTGATCTCTTACAGACGAGCGACACTTTGCGGTCGCCGTGGGTCGCGGAGGGTAGCGCGACCGTAAAGTCTAAGAGCGCGACCCTCTGCGACCCACCACGGCGGGCGACTGCAAAGTGTCGCTCGTCTCTAAGAGCCCTTACCAATGAGTTTTTAGGAATTTATGTACACCACTGGTTTTTCGGTGACAGAAAAACATCGTGAGGAAACCTGCATGCTTCAATTTCGAGGCATGTATTGTACCCATTGTTCATTACAAGTGGCGACGGGCTCACTTCATACTGGACAGAGTTTCGGTATTAGTGAAACGTGGATTATTGACCAGTCCTACAGATGGTGAAGATAACGTGGTCGGTGATTAGCCTGGGATTATGCCTCGGCCTGTACCAGCGCGCCATAAGGCTCCCGCAGGCAGACAAACTCAACATGGACTGGACCGGCACCATTCTCCAAGTCATCTGGCATATGCTCGTCGCCTGTAAGTTCACTATCAATCAAATCAGCGTCGTCGACATGAGAGCCTTGGTGGAGCGTTGCGTAGAGGTACACCCTTATGGGGGTCCGAGTCCGGACAACATGCCTTGTACACAGTAGCGTAGCGAGGGGGAGGGGGGGGGGGGAGCGGGGGGCAAATGCCACGGGCGGCACTTTACTAGGGGCGGCAAATTCGGGAAAAATATAGATTGATTGAGCCCTGTTTATGACAAATTCGTAGAGCAGAGAAAAGTCGAGCTCGCTTCGCTTGCTCTTAGATTCTGTTGTACTATCAGTTTAAAATAACAATGTGCATGACCTTGAAGGGCCGTTCGATAACTTCACTCGGTTGTAAAGGAATATAGACTCTATGTAAAGGAAATAATCATTTGAATGACTCGAGTGAAGTTCGTGTGATTGAGTGACGTCACATTTGCAGGCGAGGTCATGCACATTGTTATTTTAAACTGATAGTAATTACTGTGCCTAGGTACGCATAATCCTAAAGAGTTCTGACCACATCTAAGACGTGGTGCTAAAAATATCGAGCTTGGTTCGTTCAATCTATAGTAAGATACTTTACTTTGCGCATGTTTTGTACGTAAAAAAGCTCTAGCTCTAACCGATTCGTATTGAGGAGAAAAGTTGAGCTCGATTCTCTCGCTCAAGTTTCTATTTTTGCATGAATAAACCAAAAGATGTGTAACTAAAACCAGAACGGATGCGCAAAAAAATTTCGAGCTCACTCCGCTCGCTCCGTTATTTTTAGTGTAGGTCTTCTTAAAAAGATAAGGGGGCGGCAAAATCAATCTTTGCCGGGCGGCAGTTACCCACGCTACGCCACTGCTTATACAACACGGGCGACTTAACTTGACACGTGGCTCGAACGAAAATCCCAATAACAATGACAAATAACAGCAAATGAATAACTCGAAAATGCTAAAGCGCAGGGACACGTGTAACGGTAACTGAGATGCATCGCTACTGGCCTCGCATGGCGACGGCGACGGCGGGGTCCCGCGGTGGGTCGCAGGAGGGGTGTCGAATTCCGAGCCAGCATGGGTAGCATGACAACCCGCGATAGCCGCCCTTTCGTTTGCGCGCGAACGAACGAGATAAAAGACGTGATAAAGCCGTATCACGGCTATCGCGGGTTGTCATGCTACCCATGCAGGTGTCAAGTTAATTCGCCCGGGTTACAATGAGTTTTTCTAACTTATGTACGCCATACCGACTGCTCTCAAACGATGAAGGAAAACATCGTGAGGAAACTTGCATACACTGAACAAGAAATTCTGATGTGTATGTGAAGTCTACCAATCCGCATTGGGCACGCGTGGTGGACTAATGCACATACACCCACCTGAGGGTAGGTCTGTGCCCTGCAGTGGGACGTTTAGAGGTTGATGATGATGAATCAAATCAGCCCACATCGACCCGCTGCTGCTGGGCATAGGCCTCCTTTTTATCAGGCCACTCCTCACGGTCCAGTTCCAGTCTGATCCATCTGACCCGCATAAGTTTATTCCGAAATCGCTAATGCGCGCTGCATACAAATGAAGTTCTGCCCTAGTTTCAATATAAACCAATCAAAGTCTTTTCAAAAGATCATGCCCAAAATTATATGAAAGTTAGGCTGAACTTGCGTCTGGCCAAATTGTCACCTAAAGATAATTATGAATAACAAGAAAATCATTAAATATTTGAAGGCAAATATTTAAAAAATTCTTATAAAAAAAATAGATAGGATATAAAAACAAAAGCATTCATTCCTTACAAATAATAATTATAAAATTATATTTCATTTTTAAACCCACATTCCAACTGGATTAAAAATACATATTATGAAGGCATTTATAATCCAGACCAAATATTTTTGGTAAATGTGACTGTGACTGAATGTGTGTGTGTGAATGTGTTGTGTGAGTGTAACTGTGTGTTGTGTGTGTTTGTTGGATATATCGGGCTTGTAAGGATGCAGGAGGAAATAATATTAAAGTTTATAGTTGTATGTATTACGGAACCCTCCGTGCTCGGGTCCGACTCGCACTCGGCCGGTTTTTTGTATGTTGAGGTTTATACATCGAAATTATTTCTAACATCAGTTTTCCTCTATTCCAGTGAGCCGTATAGTATCGATATCAATGCTAGTGAACGTCCTCGGTCACTGGACAACCCTGCCTTGCGCCATACACATCGCTTTTATGGGAACTTACATACAAATCTACGATGGTCCTGCCTTAAAGGAAGACAGCAAGCTAGCAGAAATCGCCTTCTCTTACGCTCTCGGATGCATATATCTCTTCGACTTTATCGCACTCAGAAACGATAGGAATCGATATAGGTATATGGGCTTTTATAGTATATGTTTTATAGAGAATTTAGTGTGCGCTTGTCTGTGGCGTTGTTATGCATATGACGTTATATGGTCGACAGCGATCAAGAATGTTTTAGTGTGTACTAGTGTTGTACCTTTAATTATTGGAATTTGTGTTATGTGTGCTTATTACAGGTTATGCCATCCTAATGTCAGGGGGTCCCGGACATTCGAATTGTCAACTCTATTACAATAATAGTTCGAATTATAACTCGACTAACGAAAAAAAATTTACCTAGGCTTAGTTTCTTAAAATTATGGGTAGGTACTATTCATTATAATTAGAAATATTTAAGTAGGGTAAGGGGAGGTTATTCCGTGATACACCTAACAATTTTTGTTATAACTCAAATAAAGATTAACTGATTGATATGGGATATTGTTTAAAGTTTTGGGCATATATTTGATCTTAATTTATGAATACACACAGTTTGATACTAGATTCTTCATTCATAAATTTGTAATATTTGCTTGGTGATAAAGTGACATAGGTAAATTCGTGGTAAGGTATGGTAATTTCGTGACAGTGGATAGGTAATATCGTGATAGACCAAACTCATAGGATTTAGTAAGTAATACCAAAAAATCCTTTTTAGGAACAGAACGTCATACGTTAATCCTAGAGTAAAACGCCTTTCTAGAAATATTCTGAATAGCCAGCTGCTTATGAATCCTATATTTCTGCACAGTCATAAGAGTCATAGCATTTAATATAGTATAGGTCATCTTCATCAGGAGCAATTATTCAATGTCAGAATATAATATGCTACTTCACAATATAAAGGGTGTTAGGGTAAACAGTTACACTACTTTGAGGGCTGATTGTAGGTGTAGGTACCCTTGATACTGAACAACTTTCCCAAAGAAACCTATAAGCAATTAACAAAAAAAATCGAGCTTCCATACTAAATGCAATCAGTTGATCGAAAGTTTGTATGAAAAGTTTTTTTGTTAATTGCTATACGGTTCATAGGGAAAGTTGTTCAGTATCATGGGTACAATCACCCCTTAAAGTAATGCAACTGTTTACCCTAACACCCTGCATACAATAAATCGGATAAATCCAAACATTATCATTTTTTCTCAACTTCTTACCCGTTTTTTTTATTTTCTTTTTTCTTTTCTGGCTTTCTTCTCTTCTTCTGTGTAGGTACTTCAACTTCCGGTTCTTTTGTTGGCTTAGATGGGTCAGTGAAGTTGGTAAATAGTTAGTGTCATGATAAAAAAAACTACGTCATTCACGCATAGCATAGACTAAAATACAAGATTAAAGATGTATATAAGACCATACAAGCAAAATAACCCCTAAAATTATACTTTAAGATGATTAAAATTAATTGACAAAATACCTCTATCAAATCACAAAAAAAATTTGCAAAATCACTTAAAATATTGCACACCTAACTTAAGGATATTTGAATGAAAAATTCTTGAAATCCAATGCACAATTTATATCAATCTGTTCGTAAAACATTTAGCTATCAGTTTAATACCACATTCTTTAAATATATTACTTATTTACTAATTAAAACTTCATTTCATTGTCTACTGTCGTCATTTGTCACAGCTGATTGCGATTTCGCCCTTCGTTCTGAGAAAAAACTCATTGCAAGCTTGTTTCAAAAGCTACTGAGCTGAGAATCATACTACTATCTTAAGCACACTTTACTGCATGTACATACGCGGTTTTGCGTCAATTCCTTTACGGGTTAGGCCGCGGCAGACGTTTAAAAAATTATCACGAAATTACCTATATCGCGAAATAACCTCCCCTTACCCTACTTAAAATAACATGAAAAACGTGATACTTATACCAAATTTATTTTTGATAGAGTTTTATTCGGATCTTCTTCTTCTTCTTATCGTGTGGGCAGAGCCCTGGTGTCAGAGTTTTTTCAGACCGCCTTACGGCCTCTGACGTGGTTTTTATGTAACGACTACTACCACTAGAGATAGTAGCCGGGACCAACGGCTTAACGTGCCATCCGAAGCACGGAGTCATTTTTCTTTTCAGACAATCAGGTGATTCAGCCTGCAATGTCCTAACCAACTGGGGAAAAACGCACAAAGTGACATATCACTAGGTGTCCCCCGTGGGAATCGAACCCACGACCTCCGTGTCGAGAGCCAAAGCTCTTAACCATTAGACCACGGAGGCATTCGGATTATTATCATTTTAGTTATAAGTACTTAAGCCATATACTAGCGTTATAGAAGAATGTGCCAGCGATGCGTGGTGCTACTTATGCTAATAGGGTATTTGACAGCATGTAAAATATAGGATATTGATTGATGGCATCCATATTGAATATGAATTTTGGAAACCAACTATTTATAAGTTAAGAAAAATCCTGGATATTTTAAGAGAAAATCGACAAAGAAAAAATGTTTTTTGTCACGTGATCGTAAACGACTGTGATTGGCTGAGTGGTTGATGACGTCAACTGCATGTAGACAGTTGCGTGTAGAGTGTGAGTGTCACAAGCAGGTGACGTCACGATGACGTAAAAATTATGGCTACTATTCGTTATAATTAGAAATATTTACTTAAAATTAAATGAAAAACGTGATACATAAATATACCAAAATTGTTGATAGCATTTAATTCGGATTATTATAATTTTATTTGTAAGTAAGCCATATACTAGGGTTATAGAAGAATGTGTTACTTGGGTCATTATTTTATTCAGGGTAGATACCATAATAGGGTCCCCTTCAAAGGCAACGGAACAAAGGCGATTTTGTTAGTAAAATAGGTGAATTACAAAATAAAACTGTTATCGGTAGCTACCGAATATGAAACCAGTCAAAAAAAACGTAGGAATTAAAGTAAAATACTATATACCTACTTTTATGCAAATTACGGTAACTCAGACGCGATATAATTTCGAGGGACGATAATCGGTATTGTTGAAAAAACATCAATAAGAAAACATCGCTGCAAATGTCTTTAATGATTACTATAAACAATGATGAACAAAACTCGGCATAAAACGGTAAAAAAAGACTAAACAATAAAAGAAAATAAAATTTTATCCAAATTGTACCCTAAATAAAATAATGGCCTATGCTAATTATTTCATTTCATTTTTTTTATATTGTTTATCTATCTATTTAATTGCACAAAAAAGTGCGATTGGGACAGCAAAACAAAGCACAGAATAGAATATAGGTAAACTTTGTTTTCGACCAACTAGTATAATGTAATCAGGTACAAATTACACCTATTGCTAGTTTTTGTTAGTTTTAAGTTTATTAAAACCAGTGATAATATTATAATGTTAACTAAAACGAAAAATCTGTGATTTGTTTTTATTTTTGTATATCTGTAGGCTCAAATTGGATGGTCCAGTTCAAATAATCACTAAGTCACACTTAGTGATTTTTTGATCCAGCATCATACTGTAAAAAATGAGAGCATTCTCTATCGAATGGTATATGTCATGTTATTTCAAAGTAACTATAAGTTGGTTTTCTGGGACTCCTGCTAAATATATAAGTCCACAAGTTTGAAGAAAATATCACTAAGTCCATCCTTTTTAGGTAAATTTTCCCTATAATTTCATAGATAACAAAAAATTGTATGTTTTTCCGTCTGCCCAAAATGACTACCACTGGTTCAAAATATAACGATTAAAATCATTTAAAAAAACAGTATTTCTATGTTTGTTTTTTTTCAAAAGATGATCATAATAATTTCACTAAGTCCTTGCGTTTTACTTATAACTAAAAGAAACCTTATAAGTAAAAGAAAAAATACCTAAGTTCAAGTAAGAAATCACTAAGTCCAGCAATTTGAACCACGTTTTAACTATGTCTTAAGCTTTTTAAGCAGATTTTCAGATTTGGGTATGTTTGGTGATGAGAGAGTGAATGATAACGGTGTGGAACTGCTAGACGTGTGTGTAGAACGGAATCTTTCTGTGATGAACACCATGTTCAAACACAGAAGGATCCATATGTACACGTGGGAGAGACAAAATAGTAGAAGTATGATTGATTTAGTAATTGTGGATGAAAGAATGAAGAATGCCGTTGTTGACACGAGATCATATCGTGGTGTCAGTGTAGGGACTGACCATTACTTGGTAGTCTGCCGGATAAATGGTCTTCTCAAACGATGGCGCCATCGAGATCACGAGCCAGTGTCTATGTTAGAAAGGATAAAAGTCGAGATGCTGCAAGATGAAGGCATAAAAGAAGAGTATAAGAAAGAAGTATGTCAAAGAACAGCTAATCTTAGGGATAGTACGAGAGAAATTGATAATTTAGAAGATATGTGGATGATTTTGAAATCGAGCCTAATTGAGGCAGCTTCCAAAGTTTGTGGAGTTGTTAAGAAGAAGAATAAGAGGTCGATGGATAAAGGTTGGTGGGATGATGAAGTACGAAAGGCTGTGCATGAAAAGAAGAAGGCGTGGTTGGATGTATTGGCACTGAAAGCCAATAGTAGGATGACTGGAACAATGAGTGTAAATGGACCAATTGAAAATAAGAAACGAATGTACACCGATGCAAAAAGAAGAGTGAAAGAAATTGTAGAAAGGAAGAAAAACGAAATGAAAGATAAGTATGACAGAAAATTTTCTAAAAACTTCAGAGCCAACCAAAAGTTGTTTTGGAAGGAGGTTCGGTTGGCTCGTGGAGTATTGGATAATTCTAAAGTGACTGTGGTTAAATCAGAGGAAGGAAATTTGTTAAGAAAGGAAAATGAGGTGCTGGAACGTTGGAAGGAATATTTTGAAAGTGTTTATGCTTGTGGTGATAATAACCCGCCCCAGGCGTCTAGTAGATGGATGGGGTCGGAGAATTTGGTGATAGATGAGAATGATAACAGCGAGATAACTTTGGATGAGATTATGAAAGCGATGAAAAGAATGAAATTAGGAAAGAGTGCGGGGTATGATGGAGTGTTTGTCGAAATGCTGAAGAGCGGTGGCATGGTGGTGGCAAGTTTGCTTTGCCAAATCTTTAATAAATGCTGGCGAAGCGGTCACGTTCCTGGAGACTGGTGCAAGGCCGTTATCGTTCCTCTTTATAAGGGAAAGGGCTCAAAGCAAGAGTGCAAAAACCACCGCGGCATTAGTCTTTTGAGTGTTGTTGGCAAATTGTATGCTAAGGTATTGATTGAAAGAGTGATAGATGTTAGTGAAGAAAAAATTTGGGATGTGCAGGCAGGATTTCGAAAGGGAATGGGATGTATGGACCAAATCTTTTCCCTAAGGTGCATAGCCGAAAAATACCTGGCAAAGCACGCGAAGGTATACTGTGCCTTCGTGGACCTGGAAAAGGCGTATGATCGAGTGTGGAGGGAAGAATTGTGGTCTACGCTATATATATACGGTGTTGACGATCACTTGGTGCAGGCACTAAAATCATTATACGAGGGTTCTAGTGCCTGTGTCAGGGTCAACGGGGCGCACTCAAAATGGTTTAACATCACCAGTGGAGTTAGACAGGGTTGTGTTGCGTCCCCTTGGCTTTTTAACCTGTATATGGATAGCTGTCTGACTGATCTAAAAGAATGCGAAAATGGTTTAAGAATGGGAGAGTTACTAGTCAAGTGCCTCCTGTACGCTGATGATCAAGTGATACTTGCATCGTCAGCGGGAGAGCTACAAGATATGGTAACTCTCATGAATACAGCATTAAAGAAGAAAGGAATGAAAGTGAATGTGAATAAAACTAAAGTAATGGTAATGGAGAGGGATGAATGTGTGACTGATTGTTGTTTAATGATTGGGAACGAAAAAGTGCAACAAGTGAATGAGTTTGTATATTTAGGATGCATGTTTACTAGAGATGGGAAATGTGAGGGTGATATGCATAGGCGAGTAACAGCGGGAAACAAAGTAAACGGTGCTCTGCATACTATTGTGGCTAGCCAAGTAGTGTCCAAAAAGGCACGACTTGCTATACACAATGGTGTGTTGGTGCCTACACTTATGTATGGCAGTGAGTGCTGGGTATGGCAGAAGAAGCATGCAAGTAAAATTAATGCTGTTGAAATGCGTTCCTTGCGAAGTATGTGTGGTGTCACGATGAGAGATAGAGTGAGAAATTGTGTAATAAGAGATCGATGTAAATTGAAAGAAGATGTTGTGACAAGAATAGAGAAAGGTATGCTTCGTTGGTTTGGTCATGTGGAAAGGATGAGTGATAGCAGATGTACGAAAGAGATATATGTGAGTGGAAGTGTCGGCAGAGGGCGCCCTCGTAGGACGTATGCTGATCAAATCAGTTGCGTCCTACAAAAAGGGGAGGTGCGGAGTACTCGAAACCAACGGGCATGTATGAAGAGATGTATGGATGTGCATGAGGCAAAAGAGGTATGTAAAGATCGTAGTAAGTGGCGCGCCCTGGTCTCTGCCTACCCCACTGGGAAAGAGGCGTGACGTTATAGATAGATAGATAGATAGATAGATTTTCTCCAGAAATGATGGCTCTTGTGGTTATTTATAAATATATTTATTAAATTGTTTTGACATTATTTAATACATTTTATTCTCCTCCAGAACATTCATTGATATTTCAGGACGCAATAGGACAATCAAATAGTTTACATGCGATTTCTCCGATTGTCAGTTTTCGGACTTAGTTATTTTTTTAACTTGGCCCTTCAATTGGGTTTTGAAAAATTCGCTGTTTTACTAACAATAGGGTAAGTTTCTCTGTTACTAATAATTTTATGAACTCATTGTCCGAAATAAAGAATCATTTTATTTAATTTAATTTCATTTAAGTATACCTACCGAAAAAAATATCAATTCTTAATTAGTTAGTCCCAGCTCAAACCGTAAAATGACTGGGCTTAATAATATATTATGTACAAATGAAATCGCCGTAAAAATTAATATACGCGGTGAAAGCGATATCATTGGCATCCTTTTAAACTAAGAGTCTACCTATCAAACTGAACAACTTTTACTATGGGAGCAAACCAGAGATTTTGTATCAAGAATAGATTCATTTTTTTTAAGAAAGAGTCGAGAAATGGCCAGGTCTCTCATTCTTAGTTATGGTATCGCTTCATTTGAAAAAAAAGACAAACACAGACAAATGTCACCGTCTTGAACGTCAAAGTGTACGTTTCTGAGTCATCGTGATAGCCGGCGTGCTACCAACGTCATTGTGTTTGTGTGAAATTAAATACTAATTTTTCATTATTTCAAAATAAGTATCAAGTGCGTGTTTTTTATGCACAATGGCTTGTGTGGCCTCTGGCTGCACTAGCAGAATGGGAGTTTAAAAAGAAGATAATCAGAGGATATCTTTCCATCGGTAAGTAATCGACTCCTATTTTTAAGATGTTGACCTAGGTAATGAATGAAATAATTCATTCAGAGTAAAGCTTTTTTCATTGTGAATGTGTTACATAATGTGAAGTATCATTTCAGCCTGTTTTGTTTACGGAAATTATAAACTAAAATCATAAGTTCATTTGCATTGACAGTTTATGTAAGTACTCTAATTTATGCCATTAGTGTTGACCCGACTTATCGACAATTGCACAGAATATGAAGTGCCATTTTTGAAAATCATTCGAGCTACTTGGCAGTAGAAAGATGCATAATCTCCATAGTAATTTTGACATTTTCTACTGCCAAGTCGCTGTATGATTTTCAAAAATCACACTTCTGATTGCAAATAAGGAAATCAAATGACATCATGCAAGATGTAACGAGAGTTTGGATTAGGGCCCTTTACGCACTGCGACTTCGCAACGCGATAAAGCATCGATGCAAACGCGATACATCTTCGACGGAATACGTTCGTCATCGTTTGATCAGTCAGTTCAGCCACAGTCATTCATCAACAGTCTTTGTCGCAATGCACACGCGCGTCTGCATTGATAGTTGCGTGTGCATACAAACACCTGTTAATTTGCTAGTGTAGCGATGCAGTCACGCGATTGATAAACGCGCGTTTATCCGCTTCAAAAAGTCGCAGTTTGTAAACTACTTTGACTAGACAGATGAAAGTTTGACATTACCATGTGTTAACCTAAATTTTTTATTCCATTGAATTCTGGTAGACTTATACAAAATTGTTCCGTAATTACGTTAATTTATTGCTATTATTTTGCAGACGGAGCCTAGGCATCCCAGACCTTCCAGACCGGAATTGGTTGAGACAACAAAACATTTTATGTTTTTCCGTCTGCCCAAAATGACTAGCACTGGTTCAAAATATTACGATTAAAATCATTTAAAAAAAACAGTATTTCTATGTTTGTTTTTTTTCAAAAGATGATCATAATAATTTCACTAAGTCCTTGCGTTTTACTTATAAACCCCTTACTTATAAGTAAAAGAAAAAATACCTAAGTTCAAGTAAGAAATCACAAAGTCCAGCAATTTGAACCACGATTTAACTATGTCCTAAGCTTTTAAAGCAGATTTTCTCCAGAAATGATGGCTCTTGTGGTTATTTATAAATATATTTATTAAATTGTTTTGACATTATTTAATACATTTTATTCTCCTCCAGAACATTCATTGATATTTCAGGACGCAATAGGACAATCAAATAGTTTACATGCGATTTCTCCGATTGTCAGTTTTCGGACTTAGTTATTTTTTTAACTTGGCCCTTCAATTGGGTTTTGAAAAATTCGCTGTTTTACTAACAATAGGGTAAGTTTCTCTGTTACTAATAATTTTATGAACTCATTGTCCGAAATAAAGAATCATTTTATTTAATTTAATTTCATTTAAGTATACCTACCGAAAAAAATATCAATTCTTAATTAGTTAGTCCCAGCTCAAACCGTAAAATGACTGGGCTTAATAATATATTATGTACAAATGAAATCGCCGTAAAAATTAATATACGCGGTGAAAGCGATATCATTGGCATCCTTTTAAACTAAGAGTCTACCTATCAAACTGAACAACTTTTACTATGGGAGCAAACAGATCGAAGCAAAAAAAATCTGCTGTTGCATACATTTGAGTCGCGAACTCGCGCGTCGACAGATTTTTATTTGCTCCGATCGGTTTTCTCCCATAGTTAAAGTTGTTCAGTTTGATGGGTAGACTCTTAGTTTAAAAGGATGCTAATGATATCAATTTTACCCTGTATAAGTAAAAAGTGTTATTTGCTTATATTTTCAAAACAGGTAACTACAATTTATTATTGGATTATAATTTATAAACATCAATTAGAATTCGAATTCAATTATTGTACGAGAATATTAAATTAAACAAATTATGTAATAAATAGTGGGATAGAAATGTCGTAGGTATGATAAAATTATAGGCATAGTATAAAAAATCTCATTCGCTGAGTTCAGCGTTCAAAAATCATGTGCGTATGGATTGAGGTGCCACATTTGCTATGGAAAAATGGATTATATGCCCATTTTGTAGGAAATTTGTAGATTTTGTAGGCCCAATTCTGGAATTTGTAGCAAAAGTATAAAGAAGTTACATGAACATAAAGGTGGCACCTCACACCAGATGCATCTGGTGTGAGGTGCCACCCTGGAACTCGGAAAGTACGTGATGAATCTTTTTGAAAATTTTGTAGGATTTAGTAGGAGTTGGAAAAAGATCCTACAAAAAAAACCAGCTCTCTACGACTAAAACTGAAAAAGCTACAATACTTTGATTGTGGCCCCTCACACCAGATGGCATCTGGATTGAGGGGCCACCTGTAACACTGAAACTACGCGATGAATCTTTCTGAAAATTTTGTAGGATTTAGTAGGAGTTGAAAAAAGATCCTACAAAAAAAATCAGCTCTGTACGACTAAAACTGAAAAAGTTACAAGAGATACTTTGAATGTGGCACCTCAAACCAGATAAATGCTTATAACTACATATGTACGTAATGGAATCCAAAACCGATGATGCCAATATTTAGTAGAAATTTCTACTAAATATTGGCATAGTCAGATGTCGCATATCATCAATACCTACAGAGCTACACGTTTTTTCAAAATTCCATATAAAACCATTCAGTAGGGTGTCCATGTAATAAATGAAACCATGAGACACATTTTTCTTCCAGCTGTTTTTTGCATTTTATTTAACACGTTTTTTTGCATTTTATTTACGTATATAATTATATAGGATACGAAACTCACGTCCGTATGTCATCTCGTTTCAAAAACATTTCTACAATAAGGTAGGTACTTAGTACCAACTTTCTTATTAGCGCAGCGTTCAGTTATAGCGAGGTCCACCTTTAGCAAACTAAATACTTAGGATGGTAATGTTGGTACTGTCAAGTAGGTATCGCAAAAAGTCTGTTTAAGTTATATTTTCCCTTAGTCGCCTCGTAAAGTACCAACTGTTTAGTATTAAAAATGATTTCATAATAAAATATTTGCTCTAGCATTTTGTGAAATAGGTACCACAAATCAAGAAAGGACATCATTGGCATTTCATACATTTTTGGTCCGAATGTGAAAGTGCCGGCCAAGTAAAAATAATACTATAGAACTTGTCCGTCTAAGCATTTATTATTATGGCTGTAGCTGTAGGTAAGTTTTAAAATGTAGGTATCTATGGAAATACGATTTTTCAAACCTTAATAAAACCAAGGAAAATGGCCCTACAGCTTCGGTGCCATACTAAAAAATGCTGCAACGGACTAGTTCTAACAAAATATAGTCTTAGCTAATTAAATTTTCATCGAAAATGTGTATGAAAAGGCAGATTTTCGAACCCAAATAAAACCAAGGACAATGGACCTACAGCTTTTGTGCCATAATAATAAATACTTAAGACGCCAGTCCTAACAGAATATTGCATAATTTTTTGTTGGCCGGCACTTTCACATTTTTGACTAAATCCGATGATGTCCCTTTCCTAAACTTGAACTTAAATAAACAGTATGTAGGTAGGTACTTACTATACTTGCCTACCTACGACACCCAATGGGGTGCTCCATTCAAAGTCGGAGCCACAGGCAGGACACACTACAGGTAGGTTGGTAGTGTGATGTTTGTAGTACAATCTCTTTCGGATTATGAAGTGATGTTTACTTTTTATGCTGACATTTTGTCTGTCAATAAATGTAGTCTGAGAAAAACGTATTTCTTTCCTCATATTTTATAATTGGCTACGAGGATAATTGGAACGGCGTGCATTTGGGAAATTATTGAATAACCTTGGCCTTTTTACTAAGAGACAATGGCGTGCGGGAGGATCGGGGAATTTAATGTATCATCGGGGAACTGGACGTTATATGTGGAGCGGTTGGAGATGTACTTCAAAGCTAACGAAGTCGATGATGAAAAATATCTATCCACCCTTATCGCAGTGATGGGAGAACAGGCGTATGAGTTGCTTAGTAATTTGATAAGTCCGAAGAAGTCCAGCGAGGTGACATATAAGGAGGTTAAGGAGGCTATGCAGAAACATTTAGAGCCAAGACCATCCTTTATGGCGGAGCGATATAAATTTCGTCAGCGAAGGCAAAATGAGGGTGAAAGTATTGCACAGTACATAACGGAATTAAAGAAGTTGTCTAAATATTGTAATTTTGGCGACGCTCTCGAAGACAATTTACGAGACCAATTCACATGTGGATTAAGAAATGAACTAATAAGGCAGCGGCTATTTGCGGAAAGTACCTTAACGTATGCGATGGCGGTTAGTCTAGCCTTATCCCTCGCAGCAGCTGAGCGGGACGCGGCGATGGTGGAGCCGGCAAGCGGGAACAGCGGTGCGGTATCTAGCCACCCGGGAGGAACCGCGACGTTGCATACGATGGCGTCACCCGCGTCGTCGCAATCACGCGGTTGGGTTGGCAGGAAAGCGCAACACGGTGGCCCACACAACGGTAGGGTCTGTACTGGGTGTGGTTTAGAGGGGCATCGGTACGAGGATTGTCGATACAAGAAGTTCACATGTAGCAAATGTGGCCGCGTGGGCCATCTGCGGCGTGTTTGCCCGGCAAGGGCGCAGCACGGACGCGGCGGTGGCAGCGGCGGAGGTGCGAGCGCGGGAGCCCCGAGAGGCACGCGCGGGCCACGCACTGTATATCATCTCCGGGCCGAGGACGGCGAGACAGAAGACGAGGATACTTCGGACATGGAAGAAGAATTGAATCACCTATGTCTAAACGGTTATAAACCGGTAAGCCTGTCAGTAAAAATTGATGATGTTGTAGTTAATATGGAAATCGATACCGGTTCGGCCATATCCTGCATTAGTAAGGAAACATATCAGAAATATTTCACACATAGGACAATAGAGCCATTCAATTTAATGCTAAAGTTTTACGACGGAAGTAGAATTAAACCATTGGGGGTAATAAAGCCGAAAATTAAGTATGAAAACTTGGAAAAAAATTTGGAATTGTTCATAATCGATGGAGGAAGTATATCCTTGCTGGGAAGACATTGGCTAACTGAGTTAGGGATCAAAATACCAATGTTTTTTAGTGTAGCGGCTGAATGTAATATGAATAACTTGCTCGACAGGTATAAAGACTTGTTTAATGGAGAACTGGGGCGGTTCACGGGCGGAAAAGCGAGATTACGAGTGCGCGAGGGGGCGGAGCCCGTGTTTTGTCGCGCACGACCTTTGCCCTACGCCCTGCGCGAGAGCGTGGACAAGGAGCTGGACGAGATGCTGCGCTCGGGTGTGATCGTGCCGGTGGAGACTTCGGAGTGGGCTACGCCGTTGGTGCCGGTGCGTAAAGCTGACGGGGGCCTAAGGATTTGTGCGGATTACAAGGTAACCTTGAACCCTGCCTTGCTGATCGATAGATACCCCCTTCCGAAAATCGATGATCTTTTAGTAGGCCTTAACGGAGCTCGTATATTCTCAAAGATCGATCTGTCGCAGGCTTACAATCAGATCGAGTTGGATGAGTCTTCAAGACAGTATACGGTTGTAAATACGCACAGAGGTTTATTCAAATACAATAGACTCGTTTTTGGTCTGTCATCCAGCCCAGGCATTTTCCAGCGCATTATGTCCAATCTATTAAGCGGTATCCCTGGGGTGGAGGTGTTCCTTGACGATATCATTATAGGTTCAAAGGATGAAAGGTCACATTACATGACATTAGAAAGGGTGCTTGAAAAATTATCAAGTCACGGCATGAAGTTAAAGAAAAGTAAATGTTCCTTCTTGATGGAGGAAGTCCAGTATTTGGGGTACGTCGTTTCAAAAGACGGTGTTAAGGTGGACATGAGTAAGGTGGAGGCTATTACTAAAATCCCTCGGCCGCAAAACGTTACCGAATTGAGATCATTTTTGGGTCTGGTAAATTTTTATGCAAAGTTCGTTAGGAATTTAAGCACTGTTCTTTTTCCATTATACGATCTTCTCAGGAAAGGGGTGCCGTGGGAATGGACGAAAGGTTGTGAGATCGCGTTTAAAACAGTAAAGAAGGTTTTAACGAGTGCAGAGGTATTGATGCACTACGATGAAGGTAAACCATTGATACTGACGTGTGATGCAAGTGCACGGGGAATTGGGGGAGTGTTGACTCAACCAGGAGCCGGAGCGGGCGTAGAAGGAGAGCGACCGATTGCATACGTCTCACGTAGTCTTAATGATGCGGAAAGGAACTATTCACAAATAGATAAAGAAGCTTTAGCAATAATATTTTGCTTAGGGAAGTTGCATCAGTTTCTTTACGGACGAAAGTTTACGTTGAGGACAGATCATAAACCCCTGGTGAGTATATTTGGCCCCAAACAGGGCATCCCAGCTATGGTAGCCAGTAGGCTACAGCGTTGGGCAATCAAGCTGTCGGCGTACACATATGATATTGAGTATGTGCGCACTACAGATAATGGCGCGGATGGTCTATCGCGTTTACCGGTGATGGTTAAGCATAGTGAACAGTCGAATCTACCGGAACAGACTTATTTACATTTTGCGCAGAACGATCTATTGCTACACTATGACGTCATTAAAACATTTACACAACAGGATCCTATATTGTGCAGAGTCTTAGGTTATATTAGGAACGGTTGGCCTGGGGACAATGAAATAAAAAACCTGCAACCGTATTTTAATCGCAGACATGAATTATACGAAGAGCTGGGTTGTATCATGTGGGGACACCGGGTAGTGATTCCGGAACGGTGCAGAGACAGAGTTTTGCAAACACTACATGAAAGTCATATGGGTATCGTTAAAACCAAAGCTATCGCTAGAAGTTATGTGTGGTGGGCCGGTATTGACGAGGCTTTGGAGGCAGTTTGTCGCGGGTGCGGTGTGTGCGCTGCTGAGGCTGACGCCCCACCACGCCATTCACCCTGTCCGTGGCCGTGGCCTTCTAAACCGTGGTCCAGGGTACACATGGACTTTTTAGGCCCAATTTTTGGAAGAATGTACTTAGTTCTGATTGACGCTAGGACCAAATGGTTAGAAGTGTTTCCCGTATCAAGTACGTCCGCTGCCATCACCATAGATAAGTTAGGTGAAGCTTTTGCGCGTTGGGGGTTGCCGAAGCAGATAGTGTCCGATAATGGACCTCCCTTCACTAGCAAGGAATTCGCAATGTTTTTATCCAGCAATGGAATAGAGCATTTATTCTCCGCCCCATACCACCCTGCTTCCAACGGTGCGGCGGAAAACGCAGTCCGGACGGTAAAACGGGTTATTAAAAAGGCGGTAGGGCAGAAAAATGATATCAATCAGTCACTTAACACATTTTTATTGCATTATCGCAATACGGCTCATTGCACGACGGGGGAAAGTCCAGCATCACTAATGCTGGGCAGACCATTGCGGACTAAGTTGGACTCCTTAAGACCGGACTGTGAAAATAAGGTGCGCCGAGCGCAGCTGAAACAGGTGGAGAATGCGGTAAGCGTTGACCGCCACTTACGACCCGGTGATGAGGTGTGGTTGCGTCATTATCAGGGAGGAAACAAATGGTTGCCAGGACATGTTAGACAACGGCTGAGTACTACTGACTATTGCGTTTCGGATGGGTTAGGTAGGGAAAGCCATAGACATATCGATCAGTTAAGGCGTAGGTCAGGTTCTTTGATCGGCCCTATTGACCCGTCAGTTTTACAGTCACCGCGCCGACCGGTGACGGAGGCTTCCAGCAGGGATGAGCCTAGTCGCCCCGAGTTGCAAGAGGCTCATGATCATGAGTCAAACTCCAACAACCAGTCAACACCACCAGCAAGCGTTGGGGTCGCGGGCGATAGAGCGCGGATTTCGCCAATCGCGGTCAGGGTTGATCAACCAGCGTACACAACCACTCCGGCTCGTGAACCGCCTCACCAGCGGCCTGTTCGATCTTGTAGGTTGCTAAATCCACCCCGTTACAAGTTTTAATAAGTCGATTTAGGTCTTATGGATATTCCCGCAAGTTGTTGCATGTTTTGTCTTTTAAAAGTTACTGCTATACCTATCTACGGTTACTGTTTTAAAGAAGAGAGTAGTGTGATGTTTGTAGTACAATCTCTTTCGGATTATGAAGTGATGTTTACTTTTTATGCTGACATTTTGTCTGTCAATAAATGTAGTCTGAGAAAAACGTATTTCTTTCCTCATATTTTATAGGTAGGTGCTTACCTAAGTACCTAGTCTTAAGAACTTTATATCGACCGACCCGACTAGCCTCACTGGAACGAAAACGTAAGTTATACTGAGTGTCTACCCGCACATTCGATTCGAACTTTTGCGTGAATGTTTTCGTTCCAATTTCAACTCTATTACAATGAAGTGCGGACCGAAACAGTGGCGATATAGTGAAGATCGAAAGTGCGGGTAAGGGGGCTGGTATGTTGACGTTCCAGTGAATAGCTTCGCTGTCGGGTTTAAGTTAAAATATCTATTCAACGACATCTTCCTTTCAAAGAAATGTTTCAAAGTCTAAAATATTCTAGATAACCTAGATACCACTTCAGCAAATGGTTTAGCCATTTTTGACAAAAGTGGTAACAGACTCAACATAATTATTTCGGATACACATGTGCGATCTCTTAGGTTTAACCTCGAATGAAATTACACGCTGGTTAAACCTATTATACTAAGATCCGGACTTAAAATTATGCACCTATTTGTTAGGTGAACAAAGTGTGATTTAAGTGAAAGTTTACACAGGGGTTCATACAACGGCGCCCCGCCGGGTTGTTGCCTAGCAAAATCTTGTCGCAAGTTTATCTTTACCATTATGATTGTTGCTAAAAAAATTGCCACCTATCTATTTGGGATGTAAATGAGCCATCGGAAAGAGACCCATCTAAAGAATTTAAAAAACTAAGATTACCACCTCTCAGTCTGCCGCAACTCTAGAGTAGCCAGGTTCAAAGAAGTCACTTTTATTAACCCTAGATTTGCGGCAGATTGAGATATGGCAACGCTAGTTTTTCCAGTTCTTTGGACTGGTCTCCTTCCGATGACACCTTATTTACTTCCCAAACAGATAGGTGCAATTGTCTGAAAAAATTGTACCGGCGGCGTTGTAGGCAATGACATTAGTAAATTACCTATATGTCATTGGTTGTAGGTATGACCCCCTGTGTAACCTTGATATTAATTAACCTTTCACTTAAATCACATTTCGATCACCAAACAAACAGGTGCATAATTTTATGGTCGGATCTTAGTTTAAGTGAGGGTGGATGGAGGTTGAAAGTTGTAGTTAGGTATATGACAACCCTTTTGGTTTAGTTTTGGTACTTGCGGCAACATTTTTCTAGGCAACTTGGCGGCATTGAATTAACCCCTGTGTAAACATACACTAGAATCAAATTTCGTTCGCCTAAGAAATAGGTGCATAATTTTACGATCGGATCTCGGACTATGTCAATTGAAATTCATTAATAAATAAATTTTGTCTGCCTCACACTTTAGAACTGTCTCTGTTGCGGGTTTGCTGAAAGAAATCTCTTTAGAGATAAGCTCGCCCTTTGTACATTACATTTGTACTTTGTACATACATTTCAAAACTTACCTACAGCTACAGCCATAATAATAAATGCTTAGACGGACAAGTTCTAACAGAATATAGTATTATTTTTTGTTGGCCGGCACTTTCACATTCGGACCAAAAATGTATGAAATGCCAATGATGTCCTTTCTTGATTTGTGGTAGTTCACAAAATACTAGAGCAAATATTTTATTATGAAATCATTTTTATTACTAAACAGTTGGTACTTTACGAGGCGACTAAGGGAAAATATATCTTAAACAGACTTTTTGCGATACCTACTTGACAGTACCAACATCACCATCCTGAAGTATTTAGTTTGCTAAAGTTAGACCTCGCTATAACTGAACGCTGCGCTAATAAGAAAGATGGTACTAAGTACCTACCTTATTGTAGAAATGTTTTTGAAACGAGATGACATACGGACGTGAGTTTCGTATCCTATATAATTATATACGTAAATAAAATGCAAAAAAACGTGTTAAATAAAATGCAAAAAACAGCTGGAAGAAAAATGTGTCTCATGGTTTCATTTATTACATGGACACCCTACTGAATGGTTTTATATGGAATTTTGAAAAAACGTGTAGCTCTGTAGGTATTGATGATATGCGACATCTGACTATGCCAATATTTAGTAGAAATTTCTACTAAATATTGGCATCATCGGTTTTGGATTCCATTACGTACATATGTAGTTATAAGCATTTATCTGGTTTGAGGTGCCACATTCAAAGTATCTCTTGTAACTTTTTCAGTTTTAGTCGTACAGAGCTGATTTTTTTTGTAGGATCTTTTTTCAACTCCTACTAAATCCTACAAAATTTTCAGAAAGATTCATCGCGTAGTTTCAGAGTTACAGGTGGCCCCTCAATCCAGATGCCATCTGGTGTGAGGGGCCACAATCAAAGTATTGTAGCTTTTTCAGTTTTAGTCGTAGAGAGCTGGTTTTTTTTGTAGGATCTTTTTCCAACTCCTACTAAATCCTAGAAAATTTTCAAAAAGATTCATCACGTACTTTCCGAGTTCCAGGGTGGCACCTCACACCAGATGCATCTGGTGTGAGGTGCCACCTTTATGTTCATGTAACTTCTTTATACTTTTGCTACAAATTCCAGAATTGGGCCTACAAAATCTACAAATTTCCTACAAAATGGGCATATAATCCATTTTTCCATAGCAAATGTGGCACCTCAATCCATACGCACATCAAAAATCGCACTCGTGAAGTATGTATATTAAAAGTCAAATCAGCAGTAGAAAGATGCATATCTCCACAGTAATTTTGACATTTTCAACTACTGAACTCAGCGAATGAGATTCAAAAATCGCACTCCAGACCTCATGTAATTCACACAATTGCATATGATCAGAGACTTTCTTATTTACTGCCCGAGGTTAGTATACTATTTTTCTCCCCGACGGAGGCGGAAAGGGGCAACTTCGTTTAGCGCAGCGGGACGAAAGTTGACGCTTTCTGTCCGGAGGGATGAGAAAACAATTTAAAATCAACACAAATTCACAATTCCTTAACTTTGTTTACAAAGTGCGATTCGTTTTCTATGGCTTTTATATGTTGCGGTAACTTATCTTATCATAATATTACACAGCAATGTGTGGTAATTATTTACCGGAGCTGACAATGTGTAATGTTGTAAATGGTAGGTAGAGCTAATCTATATTTTTGATGCGCAGGTTTTGCGGTCAAGTATTTTGCTTAAATATAGTTATTTTGTTATCTCCTAACAAATTCACATATTTCAAGGATGTACCTACCTACGTACCTAGTACCTACATGGAAGAGAGTTAATATTTTTTGTTCTTAAAATGCGGCCTGCAGCTTTCATACTAATTTATATTCACAAGTATTCTGACACATCTTTTCTGTAATCTGAAGAGCTGTTCAATGGCTGTACAAATCAATTCCTTACTCAAAATGCATATGTAAATCTGGACATTTTCCCGTCGATGGTTTATACGTGACTTCCAATTAATGTCTACCCAAAGACATATATATTACTAGCGAGCATTCTATGATGAGCATTGTAAAACATCAAAGAGCATAATTTTATAGAGTAACTGATTGTAAATCAATATTACTGATCCAAATAAACTGCATCTCAGCATATTTATGTATTTTTTAACATTACTTTATTCAGCCACTTTTAGGTATCTAGCTACTTTTTGGGTACTTGATCTGGAGGTAAGGTGGCAACACTGCCGCTTCATAGATAAACAATTACCTACTTTCAAATTCAAAGTATGAGAAATGAATAATCATGATGTCCCAGGAAGTTTTAGTTTGTGGTCACCTTGCTTGGTTTTTTTGATCAGAATTATCGAAGCTGTTTTTCTCATTTTCCACGCCGTTAATCCAGGATCTGAAATTGGTAAGATTTAGTAGAACTTTTTTACTAAATATTTGCGGCTTTGCATTATTGTAGGTGCTATTTTCATTGTTTTACAAATGATTTGTTATTTTGAAACGTGTGGATTGAGGGATCACAATTAAATGCCAATTACATAGAATGAATTACATAGAATGAGGACATATTTGCTATGTATTCTTTCTTTTACAAATTTCCTTACAGTTTTTACTAAAAGTTAAACGCAAATAATATTGATTTATTTAATAAATTAACGATAAAATGCTATCATTAAAAATTTCATGTGTGTGGATTGAGAGCTCAGTGAAAAGGCTTTGTAATTTTTTGTGTAGGATGCTGTGTATCATGTTATATGGTAGATTCGTTGTAAATAAAGTACTACTAAAAGTCTGTAAGCAAAAACTTGGTTTAAACTTAATACTTTCCCAGATGTAGAAGGTACTCTGTGAGGATTGAGGGATCACACGTTTTAGGTTATATCTTTTTAATTATCGCTTTACAAATTCCAGGACGCAGTTTTACAATTGTTTTACAACTACTACTAAAACCTGTAGTACTTTATTTCAGAATTCAAGATGTGATCTCTCAGTGCACACACACATCTACAAATATATGACACGATATAGTTCGTATACGAGTTATGACAGATGGCGCAAATTTTTGTTTCTATGAAGAAGGTTTTTGTAAAATATTCTGACGGGCCTATCCTTACGCTAGTAATATATAAATCTATGTGTCTACCCAAATACCTATAGTAACTTACAAGAATCGACGGGCTCTATTTTCTTATTGTTGAATGAGTAGTCAAGATTAAGCAGATCTTTCTGATGTGGTAGGGATTGAATTAGTTTGGTTTTGGAAAGGTATGGTAGGTAATATATGATATGATCTGTTAGCCAATCGTTATAATTTGTAATGTAGAGTTAAGCCGTGGATTTAGATCGTTGCTATTCCTACATGAAAAAATTACTGTGATGTCATCTGTATAATTATATAGTTAGTATAGGTACATTTGTTATCGACTACCTTCTGCAAATCATTTACGTAGAGCAGAAACAATTTACATCCGAGAACGTTACCCTGCGGAATAGAGTTCTCGGCGTGCTGCTTCACAGACCTAATGCGTGCCATTGAATGTTTCTGCTTGTCCAAGTATTTAATACCTATTGTATTGTATATTTGAAGGGCCAAGTTAAAAAAATCACTAAATCCGAAAACTGACATTCGGAGAAATCGCATTTAAACTATTTGATTGCGTCCTGAAATATCAATGTATGTTCTGGAAGATAATAAAATGTATTAAGTAATGTCAAAACAATGTCTTTTAGTAAATATTTACTTATTTACTAAGACTTTAATCAGCTATCCCATACATTTTAGTCGAGTCGGTATTGCAGTTTTGTATGGGACAGCAGATTTTTTTTTCACGATTTCGAAGTTGGCTCCTGTAGTGTACAGCAATAAAGAGTAGTTAATGTGGAAAGCGCCGGTAGCGCCGTCTATCGGCAGGTGCGGTCTGTGGTCAATATCTATCGTTCATTCGCTCGGTATTCGTGCACCGTCCGCCGTGCTGTGCGGACGTGCGCTAGTCACATTCACTAGTGAAGACTATATCTGTGTTTCATTATATACATCAACCTCAACCAACCCTTAGTAGAAAGGTGTATTCTACATTGGCGACGACGGGATTCGAAATTCACGTGAGTAAAGTGTTTATCAGTTTGTTGAGTGTTGAAAATTAAAAAATACAAACGGTGCCAACGAAATAAAATCCTCCACCAGTTAAGGACACCCAGTTAAGGAAGCTAAGCGAGTTATTTAAAAACAATCGAAGACGGTTTCTACTAGCGTTGCTTTGTTTGTTGCCTAAAAAGTTACACAGTGTTAAAATATATTTCAAAAGAAAAGTAAAAATAGTTTTGTCCCGATTTTAAATCGTTTATTTGGAATTATCTTAATTATCTGGTTTCTGCTAGCATTGCTTTGTTTTTGCCTTTGCCTAGTGATAAAATATATTTCAAAAGAAAAGAAAAAATTGTTTTTTGTCCCGATTTTAAATCGTTTATTTGGAATTATCTACATACTGTATTTCTTTTCCCACATGTCGACCATCGAATGCTGGAGGAAAGAGGGGAGACCAGACAGGAGGAAGGTGTGGGACAACACGGGACGGCGCGGCGCCTAGGATGAACAAATGTACGCCAGCGCCAGCTGTGGACATCAATCTTTAAGGTCACGTAATCATTCCTTATTACTTTAAACGATTGAAAGAATTTATTCAAGTCCGTAGCTCCAGGCTCACCGCCCGTCACACGTGACTGGACGGAGTTCCGGTGCTGGTGGGGCAAGGGTGTCCTGGGGTTTCTGAGTCTCTGACTGCTCCTCGGGGAGTGTACTCGTGAGCATATACTAATGCATGTTTGTAGTCCGTCATTATGCCCTAATAGGTATCCAAAATACGCGCATTAACCTCTCGTATGCCGGAAAAGCCAGACACAATAGAAATAAATGGTTTTCATCATGCTGATCCGCGTTCCTGCATACCAAAGGTTAAGAATAGTGTCTTGATTCGATACGAACAGGATAAGGTAACCAAGATATACCAAGTGAGTTTATTCCAATAGTTTTTTATACTTATATTGACACATTGTCATTTTTAAGTAATTGTCTTACTTCGTAGTTGTGATGGTCTCTAATAAAAGTTACTTATTACCATTATGCGTACCGAACATTCTACGTATAGAACATTCGGCGTAACGGATGTTCAGCGTAACGAACATTCGACGCCACGAACATTCGGCAAACGAACTTTCGGCGTAACGAACATTCGGTGTAACGAACATTCGGCGTAACGAACATTCGGCGTCACGAACATTTGACGTAACGGACGTTCTGAGTAACGTACATTCGACTTAACGAACATTCGGCGTAACGAACATTCGGCGTAACGAACATTCAGATGTCACAAAAATTTAAGTTGAAATCCAAAGTTTTACGTTTTGATCGTTTTACTTATTGGACATTCTCAGTGTAGGTATGCGAGAACAATAATAATATACAACACTTTCGGAGCTTATTTGGTGGTACTAGTTCATGAAAATATTTCAATTCAAACATCAATAGTACCAACATAATTGCCGAACATCATCATCATCCGATTTGTTACCGGAACTTGTTTGACGTATTCTATACTTTATAGAACTTCAATTCAGTAACCTTACGTTGATCTTATCTTTGCAACATTGTTGTTAATGTCATAATTATGGATATAATTACTCCAGGTGAAACTAATTAGTTTCTTTGGCTATTTGAGCAAGGAATTTTATATTTTAAGGATCAATGTAAATTCAGACAATTATTTACAAAAGTATTAGAAAATGATTAGGTGATTTCTTATTAAATTTAGTATTTCTGGAAATACCTACTCACATTTTAACAAGAAACACTCATCTCAGTTGAGAGAAGATTAATAACTATATCATATTCAAGCATCATAACATTCATGACCAAACCGATAATACTGGTTAACAATTTTGTTCGCAGATTGTATGTTCCTAGATGTCACAGAAAAACCAGCCTTCAACAGGACGACTGCTAAAGGCGCCGATTGAACCATACCTCCTTGCTTTAGTGCTTAATAAAGAGAAAATGTCTCCAATTAATAGCTAAGAGGTTTGAAATGGTCAGGGTGATTACTCTCATATTGTCAGCTTGTAATGTTAATGGTTAGTGCTTTGCCATGTTTTGACGGCCCGGTAGCACAGTCGGTAGTGAACCTGCCTGCTGTGCCGAGGGTCGCGGGTTCGAATCCCGTAAGGGACAAATATTTGTATGATGAATATGAATATTTGTACCCGAGTCATGGATGTTTGTATTTATATATGTATTCTATATCGTTGTCTAGTCATCATAATACAAGTCCAGGCTAGATTCTGGTACTTTAAATGTGACTAGATAATTTGTGTGACATTGTCCAAGATATTTTATTTATTTTAATTTTATGTACAACAAACAGTTATTAGCAACGTACAGTTGGTCATTCAATTGACATTGGCAGCTTTTAGCTGGTCATTCAATTGACATTAGAAACTTGTAGCAGGTCATTCAATTGACATTAGCATCTTTCAGCTGGTCATTCAATTGACATAGGCAGCTTTTAGCTGATCATTCAATTGACATTAGAAACTTTTAGCTGGTAATTCAATTGACATTAGCATCTTTCAGCTAGTCATTTAATTGACATTAGCAACTTGTAGCTGGTTATTCAGTCATTCAATTGACATAGGCCGCTTTTAGCTGGTTATTCAATTGACATTAGAAACTTGTAGCTGGTCATTCAATTGGCATTGGCAGCTTTTAGCTGGTCATTCAATTGACATTAGAAACTTGTAGCAGGTCATTCAATTGACATTAGAAACTTGTAGCAGGTCATTCAATTGACATTAGCATCTTTCAGCTGGTCATTCAATTGACATAGGCAGCTTTTAGCTGATCATTCAATTGACATTAGAAACTTTTAGCTGGTAATTCAATTGACATTAGCATCTTTCAGCTGGTCATTTAATTGACATTAGCAACTTGTAGCTGGTCATTCAATTGACATTAGCAACTTTCAGCTGTTCATTTAATTGACATTAGCAACTTGTAGCTGGTCATTCAATTGACATTTGCAACTTTTAGCTGGGCATCAAATGCTATCAAATTTACTATCAGCAGCTTGTAGTTGGTCATTCAGATGACAAGTCAAATAAATAAAATAATTATTAGCAACTTGCAGCTGGTCATTCAATTGAAAAAAAAACTGTTATTTCATTATTAGCACCTTGTTGGTCATTCAAATGACAAGTCATATAAATTATTATAATCAGCTCGTAGTTGGTCATTCAGATGACAAGTCAAATAAGTAATTATTAGCAGCTTGTCATTCCATTGACATTAATATAAGGAATTAATGACTTATTGCACTTTCTTCTTTGTATAGATAAAATCTGTATCTTACCTAATCACTGCAGGCACTGCACTGTTAATTTATTCATTTGTATGTGTTAAAGTATACTATACTGTACTTGAACCAAATCGGTTAGTCATAAATTCATAATATTTTAAATAAAGAATATAATTTCAGTGCAAGCAAGTCAAAAAACAAAATGATTTGCAGTTCTGTAATAATATTACGCCACGCAATTAAGTTGAAACAACAGTTGCACTTAATTCATGTAATTAAAAATAGCATTATTTTTTTAAAGCCTACCAAATGATATAACTGTATGTTTCGTAAAAGGAAAACATTATTAGTGTTTAAATAATAAGTAAGTAACTAATGTTTCAGAAACATACCTAAGTATACCTTACATTACACAATATTTTCATGAGTTTCATGACGTTACATGTAACTAACAACTAATTGCTAAATTGGTTATAGTTTATTTTATTGTTATTGTTATAGAAATGTATAGGTATGTATGTATAAGGGAAATTAATTATAATAACTTATTCACTGTTGAACGGCAGGAAATATTATGCCAATTTATAAAATTTATTTTGGAATACTGCTTTAGTGACTGAATACTTAGGTATAGCAGACAAAATAACTCATAGGGTAGACCACCATCAGACCCTTTGCTAAAACAATATTCGTGAGTACCAAGATAGCGGAATCAAATCTCAAGTTTCTAGTCTAGCATACTGTTGTAGTAGGCGAGACTTCTTTTTTATTTTTGGTTTATGGGCGGAATGACTTACCAAATGGTGAGAGAATGACAAGCTTTTCAACCACAAAAATTTATTCCAATATTAGGAACAATCGAAGCATAGCATACCTAATGGAGTAGAACTTTTTACAGACCAAAGGGGAAATAGATGAATAAGACAGGGCGTTGGCTGAAATTGTGCTCGTGGCATAGAGCCCTAAATGAGAGCGACAGTAATGTGTGGACTCTGATTTTTTACTTGCCCGTAACATTAAATTGTGACTGCGTATTAAATTGCGAATCTTTTGAGTAATTGCAACACCGTCAAAGATCAGCATTAAAGTGGGTCAAAGAACATTTAATTGAATTATTACGATTATTATTTTAATTTAGGTATCAGCATTTTATCTGTATAGGTTGAGTAAAATAGTATCTATTTATTAAACGGGTCCATTAAATTGAAACTGCTGATTTCTCAAAACTAGTCTAGTCGACTAACTAAAGGTAACTACTGTACATAGCTGGTAACGAAAGCGACCTAGTGTACCTTACTTAATATTGTTGTCAGTCAGCGTTATATCAGCATTCATGAAACTGTAAAATTATATGGGTTATAGGACCATGCAACTATGAAGTTGTTAGCGAAACCTAAAATATCATGCAACAATAAAATGATATGGGTTACAGAGCCATGCAACTATCAAGTTGTTAGCAAAAGCTAAAGGGTCATGCAAATAAAATAGCTGTGAGTGCTTAATTGCAATGGCTGGCACCCGACAGAATATTTTGAGTGCATAAGTGTATGTGCTTATCACAGATTCACTCTTTTGTCCTTACCTCCTTAATTTGATAAAACGGAAATGGATACGATCTTGAAGCAGTGACTTTGACTAGTAGTTAGCCAAAATAAATGAATAAGAGATAATAAAGATCTATGGAACGTTATTTTTGTAGGTTTACTTACCTACCTATCAATAGAAAAATATTTTTACAGGGAAGAGATAGTATAGAACAGAAGTAACAATAACTGAAATGTGTTAATATAATGAGATTGTAATTTCCATAAACATTGTTTATCGTTGAATTTGGTGTTTGACAATTTCAGATCAATATTTGATAAATATCTATTTTCTGTAAACAAATTAGTCTCAATAACTTATTCGTAATTTGTTTAATGTAATAGCATGATAACAGTCAACACTGTATTGTAAATAAGATTTAAGAGATTAGCTAAACTGTGGAGTTTCTTGCGCCGCTTCTTCTCCACGGGCTATACCTTCCGAAGCGGTGGTAGATTCGAGTAAACGTAAAAAATAAATTAAAACAAGAAAGGGATGTAGTGTACAGCAATAAAGAGTAGTTAATGTGGAAAGCGCCGGTAGCGCCGTCTATCGGCAGGTGCGGTCTGTGGTCAATATCTATCGTTCATTCGCTCGGTATTCGTGCACCGACCGCCGTGCTGTGTGGACGTGCGCTAGTCACATTCACTAGTGAAGACTATATCTGTGTTTCATTATATACATCAACCTCAACCAACCCTTAGTAGAAAGGTGTATTCTACAGCTCCATAGTGAAAGTTGTTCAGTTTCGTGGTCTGAAGCACCCCTTTAAGTATTACTAGGGTGTTTTGTTACACCCTGTATAAAAATAACAACAAGAGCCATAATTTTTGGAGTTAATCAGCTTTTTAAACATATGGACTTAGTTAAAATGTGGTTCAATTGCTGGAATTAGTGATTTCTTACTTGGACTTTGGTATTTTTTCATGGACTTATGGGGTTTATAAGTAAAACGCAAGGACTTAGTGAAATTATTATAGTGTAAGAGATAAGTGTACCTACTTTTTGCAACCATCAGCAGCAACGCTGATTCAGTGTTTATGGGGAGAGCATCTCTGTGACGGTGATGGACCAGGTTTTCCTGCATAAATTCAGTCGGTTTAGGAGTTACAGACGTTTAAAGGTCAGTAAAAAATTAACGATCAACTGCAAGGCTGATCGTATGATATTATTGTAGTATGCAATGTAGCTATGTGAACAGTACAAAAACAGACATGAACTGCCAGTCGGTTTGCTAAACCGACTGATGAACCATGTCAGTTTTTGTATCTACTGTTCACAGCACCGCTGGCCAGTTTTTTTGTGTTAATATTATAGCAATCGGTTTTCGAATTTATTCTTTCTTTATTTTACCAAAGAGAATATAATCACTACGTTTTAAGAGACGGGACTCCTTGGAGCAAAACAATCGTAAAAAACGTCAACTTGTATGACTTGAAGCTACCATTCCATAGCCAACATAGAGCAACATGTTGCCAATATTGAAAACAAAATGACAGTGCAAAGTAGTGATGTGCTGTGAATATTTAACGATATCGATAGTTGCAGAAAAAAAAAATTGCCATATGATATTGATATTTAAAAATTGCAGATTTTTTTAGTGATGGATTGATGTTAATCCAATCACTAGAATAAAACAAACAATTAGCTACCTACTAATAAGTCCGGGACTGTCTTGAGATAAAGAAAAGACATTCGTAGGTATTAATAATTATAATTAATTTACATAAAATTATACCACATTGAAATAATAGGTTAGATTGGCTATCCTAACTGTTATGAAACTCTTAAAGAAGACTATGTACATTTAAGATATTTTATTTTATTTTATATGACACACCAACAGTATACATATTTAAACATTTACAATAACATAGGAACGCTAAAAATCAATTTCTAATACACACACATATAACAGGCGCACACAGCATTGGCCAGTAACACAAGTAATCTACAAATATATATAAATCAATACAATATCTTACAAAATAGAAAATTTCAACATTCAAACCATCACCGCAAACGAGTGAGGATTGCGGTGCGTTCCTGCACAAAATGTGCGTTATGATATCATAAATAATTAAAACTAATAATTCTGGGCTGTAAAATAAATAATGTGTAGTATAAGACCCAAAACGAGTTACTTTTAATGACTTTTGTACAGTAAATTTTTTGAAACTTTAAAGTTAAATATCTCCGAAACGTTACACCGCAGGAAATTTTTTTTTGCATAACAATGTAAGGTAATATTCACCCTAAAATACCCACAACATTTGGTACCTGGCCGCTTAAAAAAAAAAAGACGCCAATACTAGCCGTACGCCTTTTGTTTTTTTTTTTTTTAAATTATTCATTTTAGGAAAACTTACGGACTAATTACAGGATAGTATGCAGTGAGCCGTATGGATATGGAATGGCATGGCAGTTGGTTTCAATTTTGTCATTTTTTATGAAAATCTTCCAGGCAGGAAATGTTTCTCGCAAATAATAATTGGTTCATTTTTCGATTGGTATGTAGGTACGCTAGATCTTCATTTCCAGTAACTTGAACCCATTTTTTGCATCTGAAAATAAAACATGTATACAAAAGTGTAATCTTATCATATCATCAAAAATATGATGGATGATTTTTGTATGGTGGATGTTCTGATGTTTCAGAATATCTCTGACTACCTCCTCGGGGAGCATAGTCGTTCGTATCCGTATGCGTCTGCATGTATGTATCAACAATTATATCGATATCGACATTTCTCCAAATCCCTCACTTCTTTACAAATACTTCCCGCTCTTTACGAAAATGATTGCCTAAATATAAACCTGGGCTGATAAAAAGGATAAATTTATGCTTACCGAGCTTCATCCAGTGGAAATCTTGCTATGAAGTTACGTTTCTTACCATCTTTTCTTTCCGACCTTTCACAGCATATTTCGCATTTATAGTACTTAATTTTAAGCTTTTATGGTGCAATATCACGTAATACACTGAATTTACTGTTTTTTATGTTTTATATTCACGTTTATTTATTAATTCTAAATATAATAAACACCCAAAAACATTTTAAATAATTTAGACAGAGTTTAGTTTCATAACGTGTGAAAAACATCTGAATTACGTCACGTGACATTTCATGAAAGAGAGGGTCAAGAAAAGAGACGAATATAGACGCCCATTCAAGTTCTGCCCTATCCCATACATTTTCTCGCATCTATGCAGTTGCGATAGACTGTATTTTACCCTATCTTTCTTAAAAATCTATGGTGCCGCGATGGTGGAATGGAATATCTTTGGTTTGAAGATTTTGAGATCGAACAAGCAATACTTAGGTATACATTTTTATTTAAATTTTTAACAATGAATCTCAGATTTCCGTGAACACCTATACTCCATTTCAAATAGCAACGAAATTCTAAGGCTATTTTGAATTACAGAAACAGAGATTTGAAACACTTCCTCTCACTTATTCTTAGAACAGCTTTAGTAACGTCCAAGACAGTTCGGATAGTATATCTTTCTGATAAGTAAATTAGAATTCGCCAGAAAGCTATACTACTTATAGGAATAGGAAAAATCTTGTCATCCTTATTTGAAATGAAATATAGGTACGCTCAAAAATGTTTGTGCGTGTTATATACAGGGTGTAACAAAACACCCTAGTAATATTTAAGGGGGTGCTTCAGACCATCAATCTGAACAACTTTCACTAAGGAGCCAACTTCGAAATCGCGAATAAAAAATCAGCTGTCCCATACAAAACTGTTGCGCCGACTCGACTAAAATGTATGGAATCATGGGACAGCAGATTTTTTTTTCGCCATTTCGAAGTTGGCTCCATAGTGAAAGTTGTTCAGATTGATGGTCTGAAGCACCCCCTTAAGTATTACTAGGGTGTTTTGTTACACCCTGTATAGGGCTCAAGGTTCAATTTCATTGGGCTCAAGAGTCAAGATGGAATACGAGTAATAAAATAAGTGTAGGAAATAAAATAATTGACATTTTTATTAAATATTTATTATCTTTAGATAAACAATTTATGACAAAATTATTAGAGGTAAGTACCTACCTACATATACCCTTAGATCAACATATGACCTTTTATACCTACAACATTTAAGTAAAGCATATGCTCACGACTATATTCCCCGAGGGGTAAAATCAGTAGGTCCTATGTATTAGGTACTTACCGAAGTAGGTACTCGCTACAATACAAAAATATAAAAATCAGAGGTACAATACAAAAACGTTTAGTAGCAAAATATACATTTTGTTCAATACTTATAATTATAATATCCAATGTTTATTATTTACTTAGAAAGAACAGACTTCAGATCTGCGATAGGCTTCGTCAAAAGGGCGCGGCTTCGTTGCTTCGTTATAATGTTATTTTATTAATTAGGCACATTTAGGTAATAGTTATGCTAAATTGGCACAAACACAAGACTGGATGGAATAAAACTGATCAAATCTTATTTATACATGTCTAAAATCTAATTCCCGGCGTACCCTCGAAGCGAATTCAATTAGGGTACGTCCATGTACCTACACACGGCGACACATCAAGCAATACAAAACCAAAATAAGCTGGCCGCGAGACGTTACACGTTGTTCAACATACTACGCGCGGCCAGCTTTATGTTGGTTTTCGTTTTTTACCCCTATTACTAACAAGTCTTACTACCAGTAGTAAGACGGGAAATTCATTTAACCGTGTTTCTACCGCCTCGGCCGGTAGAACTACCGGCAAATATTTTTTTTACTATAGTAAAACTCTAAAAACCAAAAATAAAAGATATAACGGCGGCCACCGCGGAAAACCTCAAGCGGCGCTTATATGTGGCCCTCGGCGAGGGTTACATATTTGCACCGTTTGGGGTTGAGACATTGGGTCCGTGGGGGCCAGAGGCGCGCCGATTATTTAAAGAATTATCGGCGCGCCTAATCGAGGCCTCGGGTGACCAGAGGGCTGGCAGCTACCTTGGCCAGCGAATCAGTCTGGCCATACAAAGAGGCAACGCTGCCAGCCTCCTGGGCACCCTGCCACCAAGCGGCGGCAATTTAGAAGATATTTTTTATTTATAGTAGGTATAAGTTTTGTTTTTAATTCTTTAATTTTTCTTTAGGTTTAGGGTTATATTTGTATATGTATATATTCTGTTGTAAATAAAAAAAAAAATCACACAAAGGGATCCGAAGTGTGATTTTTGAAAATCATAAAAAAAAAGATATAACATTAAATATAATATTAAGTAGGTAGGTAAGTCATTTATTTTACTTAGTAAAAATATTATACAACGTTCTAATGAATTAGCGCGAAACCTTCCTCATACACCCCAACTGATTTATAACAAAATAATTAAATAGATTGAAGCAATAATTTCATTATTTTTATAGTTAAAATTTAAAGTTATTCACATTTTAAGTTTTGAGGCAAAAATGATTTGTTATCATTTCAGCACTGAAGTGCGATTTTTGAAAATCATACGAGCGAATTGGCAGTAGAAAGATGCATAATCTCCTTAGTAATTTTGACATTTTCTACTGCCAAGTCGCTCGTATGATTTTCAAAAATCGCACTTCTGAAAGATAGCGCTAACGTACCTACTCATGGATACATTTTTATAATCTTGTTTGGGTAGTAAGTAGGGTGAGTGTGCCCGTGCGGTGGGTTGACTTGATATCGTGTTCAGAAATTTTTAAATTTCGCATACAAATTATTGAAAAAAATTACCTTTGTTGAAACCATGATAATTCGATTCTGCTCTCGTTTCTAAACAAACTACTTTTTAGTTTTCCGTTAATTGGGTCATTATTTTATTCGGGGTACCATAATCCGGTCCCCTTCAAAGGCAACGGAACAAAGGCGGTTTTTTTAGTAAAATAGGTAAATTCCAAAATAAAACTGTTATCGGTAGCTGCCGAATAAGAAACCAGTCTTAGAAAAACGTAGGACTTTAAGTAAAATACTATACTTTTTTGCAAATTACGGTAACTCAGTTGTTTGTGGTATGAAATGCAATATAATTTTGAGGGACGGTAACGAAGTGGTTATTTTGCTGAAAAAACATCAATAAATGTAAGAAGTAGCAAGAAAACATCGCTGCAAATGTCTTTAATGATTACTAATATTACTATAAAGAATGATGAATAAAAATCGGCATAAAACGGTAAAAAAAGACTTACAGAATTTATACAATAAAAGAAAATAAAATTTTATCCAAATTGTACCCTGAATAAAATAATGGCCCAATTCATTAACACGTTGTATATAATTTTAAAAATAGTTATGACTATGGCACTGTGGTAGTGGAGTGAGGTAATCTCACTAAATCTTCATTTATAATAAGGGAATTTTGAAAAAGGGACATTTTGAGAAAGGGACATTTTGAGAAAGGGACGTTTTGCGAAAGGGACTTTTTGCGAACGGGACGTTTTGTGTAAGGGACAATTTGCGAAAGGGACGTTTCGCGAAAGGGACATTTTGCAAATGGGGGACATTTTGGGAAAGGGACATTTTGGGAAAGGGACATTCTGCGACTGAACGAACTGGAAGAGTCGTGTCAAATCGTCATGACTTCATTTCATTTATTTACCATAATTTATATGTAATACATAGTGAAGGTCTTAAGGTTAAAATAACTGTGACAAAGCGTAGTAAAAGTTAAAAAAATAACTAACGTAATAAAACTTAAAATATAGAGTTATCGAGAAACTGCTGCAAACAAACATAAAACAAAGTTAGGCACCTATCTAGAGAGCATGCCGTCAACGTGTAGCAATTAGCGTAGAAACTCGTACCTCTGTGTTCAAACTAACTCAAGAGCGACCGTAAACAGGATTGCGGTTCGTTCTAGCACAAAACATGATGATGATGATGTAACAAATAATTAGAACGGTTGGTTCTGAACCTACGATAACAATAAATGAGATAAAAAAACAAAATCGATTATACTTAGGTAGGTACTTAACGATCTTGAAATATTTTTAAATTTTAAAATTTACCTTGCTCCGAAACGTTACAACGTAGAACAAAATTTTTTGGCAATATGAATAAGATGGTTATAATGAGAAAGACGTTTTGATATTTTGAAATAATCTACTTTTTGTGCAGTTAGTTAGTCAGACTTGATGCCATAGATAATTAGTATAATTATGGGTAGATAAATATTATAAAGCAAGCCATAAAAACGCTACTAGACACACATAATACACTTGATTCACACTTATCACAACTACTCGTAAAATAAAAATAAATGATACTTTCCGAGTTGCTTTTATAAAACCCCATAATTTATTACACATTTGACTTCAGTCAAAACTTTTTTTTTTTTTTTTTTATTTAACACTTTATTGTACACAAAATTACAGAAAAAAATAACAGAGTAGACATATACAAAGGGCGAGCTTATCTCTAAAGAGATTTCTTCCAGCAAACCCGCAACAGAGACAGTTGTAAAGTGTGAGGCAGACAAAAAGTGTACAGCACAAATGATAAAAACTAGATACTTAAATGGACGTTAATATATGTAAATATTATACATAAATAAATATATATATATACATACATACACATACGTATAAATAAACAAATAGATACAATAAACATACATAAACTATGGCTTACTTTAGAGAGTGATAGTGTTCATTCACTTGCTTTTTGAAGGACGCAAATGTTTGACAATCACGAATAACGGCGGGGAGTGAGTTCCACAACCGGGCAGCATGGACAGTGAAAGAGTAGGAGTAAAAGTCGGTGGAGTGGGTCTTGGCTTCAATACATTTTAAGGTATTTTTTCAAGGGAGAGCGGCGGTTGTCCTTTGTCACCAGACCGCCAGCTGGAGGACTACGCTATTTCCTTACATTAAGACTTTTGCTTTAATTTGCTTAAAAAGTGGTGCCATTTGTGTAACTGATATTGCCGGTCTTTCGATGCTTGATGCAAACCATAAACAAACAACACTTTTTACTGTCAATGTGACAGGTTTATCACTAACTTTAATATTGCCATCTAGTGATTTTTCGCTTTACTAGTCTTGGAAAGCGCTTCATTGAAGAATACTGTTTTGGTTCATATTAATTTGTTCCTCAACGCTGTTAACGGTTAATTCAACCTTCACAGCGTGATATCTAATCAATCCTATCTTTGGGTGGAAGAACACGTAATAGACAATCATAACACAAATTCCAATAAAAAAAGGTACAACACTACATACTAAAACAGGATAAAAGTACATCGACGAAAATATTACGTCACCTGCATAAAAGTACCATAGACAACAGCACACGAAATTCTCTATGAGGCATAGACTATAAAATCCTATATACTTATTTTTGTTCCTACCGTCGTTGGTTGCGATAAAATCGAATAGATATATGGCTCCAAAAGCGTAGGAAAAGGCGATTTCTGCTAGCTTGTTTCCTTTGTAGAATTTAGGACGGTCATATATATGTATGTAAGTTCCCATGAAAGCGATGTGTATGGCGCAAGCCACTGTCGCCCAGTGACCGATGAGGTTCCCTAGTATTGATATTGATATTATACGGCTCACTGGAATAGAATAAAACTGATGTTAGAAATAATGTTGACGTAAAAAAGTTATACAGGGTTACTTCGGAGACAGTGCGCATTTTTCTTCTATGTAATCAGTATCGTTCATAGAACACAGCAAAGGAAAAAAAAATTTTGTTTGTTCTTTTTTTCAATTTATCCACCCGAAAATTAATGTAGCGTTGCTATGCTACACTACACTACACTCGGGAGTCAAAAAGGTAGGTAGGTGTGAGTAGCGCGGGAGCGACCGGCGTACGCGCTCCGTGGCCTCTCTCGAGGGTGAATCACTAATCGCAACCCCTCCGCATAGTGCGCGCATGCGTCTTGTTTACGCTCGACTTTTAATATTTTTGTATGGAACATGGTAAAATTAAAAAATACGGGTCATTTATTTTGAATGAGCTTCATATGCCTTTGCAAAATTTGCGCACTGTCCCTCTGTAACGAGATAGACAGTCGAAGCTAATGGGTCGAAAAATTCAACCAGTCAAGGACGATAGACATGGACGCTATGCACGCACCCAGGGATAAAGTTGTATGACGATGACGCCTCACGCACACCAAGCTAAGAAAGTTGGCCCGTTTTGTTTTAGTACGAAAGACACATGAGGCTCTATCTTGATTTATAATTAATCAAAGGTAAAAACATTGATATACAGGGTCCTTCTTAATATGCTGACACTTTTTTAAGGCGATGACCTGACTATGAAACTGAACAACTTTCTCTATGGAATCAACATCGAAATCGCGAAAAAAAAAACAGTTGTCCCATCCCATACGTTTGGCTCCGAGTAGGTTTGCAGTTTTGTATGGAAGTGATGATTTTTTTCTCGCGATTTCGATGTTGGTCCCATAGAGGAAGTTGTTCAGTTTGACGGTCTGATCATCCCCTTAAAAAAGTGTCAGCATATTAAGAAGGACACTATATAGGGTTATTTTAAATTAGTTGGCGAAACTGAAACAGGGCACTTGTTAATGCCAGATGGCATAATAAATGTTTATAATTGGTATTGATGAATAACAAAATTATTATTAGGTATCGTGCGTAGGTACGCGCAGTGCGTACCGTATGTGCTCAAAATCATATGATCAAGCCCATACGGTGCGACGGTAATGACCCCCCGGTCATTATCACGTAATTTTACTTATAAACAGATACCAAATGCGTTTCTTAAGTTTTGCCAACTAATTAAATTTAACCGTCAGTCGTAGCAAGTGTTTCTACGGGGTAAGTGCCACTAGCTTCAAAATTTCGAAACTGGACATAATTTAGATATATCGCTTTCAAACGTCAAATTATATAGGTAATAACAGGCTTTGACGTTTGAACGCGGTATGTCTAAATATAGGTATGTCTAGTTTTCAAAATTTTGAAGTTAGTGGCACTTTACCCATAAAAATAAAAGCTCTCCCGATTTCGCGCACTTTTTTTCAGCAGTAGGTTTGATTGAGTGCATAACTGTTTTTACGAAAACCCGTTCGTCGAAATCACGGTTCACAACTGTTTCGTTCGACGAAAGAACTGTTCAACGAAAGCACGGTTCGCCAAAGTTGCTTTCTTTGAACAGTTCGAAAGACGAACGAAACAGTTGTGAACCGTGATTTCGACGATCGGGTTTTCGTAAAACAGTTATGCACTTGATTGATAATGAAATACTTACAGATGACGAGCATATGCCAGATGACTTGGAGAATGGTGCCGGTCCAGTCCATGTTGAGTTTATCTGCCTGCGGGAACCTTATGGCGCGCTGGTACAGGCCGAGGCATAATCCCAGGCTAATCACCGACCACGTTATCTTCACCATCTGTAGGACTGGGTAATTAATATTAGGTTAGAGAAACATTCTCCACTCAAAACTTAATAAATTTTTTGTGATTTTTATTTATTTATTATTTACTTATTTTAAGTCTGCAATCTGCAAGCATGTTAATCTCACCAAATCTTCATTTATAAGGGAATTTTGAGAAAGGGACGTTTTGAGAACGGGACGTTTTGCGAACGACGGACATTTTGAGAAAGGGACATTTTGCGATTTTTGTGACGGAGCCCCTAAATCCCCTGATACATCCTCTATAGAATATACATAAAATAGGACAGCTACTTGAAGGGGTGCTTTAGACCATCAAACTGAATAACTTTTACGATGGGACAAACACAGAAATCGCGAAAAAAAAATTAGTTGTCCCATAAAAAATTGCAAGCATAACTGGACTGAAATTTGTAGGACATCAGATTTTTTTTCGCGTTTTCGATATTGGTCCCATAAAGAAAGTTGTTCAGTTTGATGGTCTTAAGCACCCCTTTAAGTAGCTGTCCTATTTTATGTTACACCCTGTATATTCCAAATTTCATGTTTCTAACTATCTTCAGCGGTTCAGATATAATATCGCATATTTTAGAACCTTGATGGACCAATTGCTTACCAGCTAGATCCTGAAAGTCCTGGTGCAGGATCAGAAGGCTCATCTGAAGTACGACCTGTGGGGCGGCCTCCAGGAAGATTTCAAAGACACTGAGCAGCGCCCCGTCGGAGTCTTCTTTCAGCATCAGAAGGTAATTCGTCCGCTGGGCGGCTGCGTCTCCATTGCGCTCAGCTAGCCGAGATCTTGTTGCGTACCTGAAATTATATAACAATGGAGTTGTGAAGACCATAATTTTCAGCGCTTTTATCTACGATCCATCCCGGCTGAACGTCAGCTTATGGACGCGGCGCGCTGGATGTAGCATACAGACTATCGTGCGCGCATGGGCCGGGCGTTGCCCATGTATGACCTAAACGGAATTTTGGAATACAACATTTTAAAATAAGATAATTTGAACCTGAATAATAATTACGTCTATTTACCTAAATATATCAAAGGTGAAGCGATTTACAATATCTAGCTAGACTAGAAAAATAAACATCGAAATCTTGAATTTTCGCGGAACCCCTGAGAGCCTCTTACGGAACCCTAGGGTTCCGCGGAACACCATTCGGCTGACTAATGTCCGTCACACACATACGGAATTGCAATCCGGAATCCAGAATCAGGATTACGATTTCGTATGGATTTTCCCCCTCCGCGTTCAGAATTGCGCACCTGTCAAATCCTAATACTAAATCACAATCCTATGTGTGTGGGTGACCCTAAGGAATTCAAAACTATTTGATTCTTGGATTCAGTGCCTTAATCTGTAGTTAGCGTTAATGGAAAACCATGATGAGTAAGCAAAGGTACTCATCGTGAATGCACTCATGATTTTACAATGTTTGGGAATTTATTATTAATCTGGGGTTCGCAGTTCGGGGCATATTATAAGAAGTTAGATAGTTGCACGTACGTTCATTGAAGTAAGTCAATCCTCCATTAATAACACCTACTGACATTAGGGACCTCCCCTCCAAAAGCATAACACGGTTCATGAAGTCTGTGGGTCTAGGAAACGACCTTTAGATCTAGGGTGACAGCTACAATAGATCTATTCAGGTCGCAGTAGCTATTGGTCATTGACCAAGCCCTTACAACCAAAATAATAATCCTCCATTAAATCTCTTGCTACGTCAACAAGAAAAGTGACAGCAAGAGATTTAATGGAGGATAAACTTGAATGAGAGTTTCTGCATCTCGTTGTCTGTTCTAGACATAATTATTCAAAACCTGTTTTGTGAACATTAGTTGGATCCATCTCTGTTATCTATACATCTATCTATACACTGCCAACTCTGCCAAGATCTAGCGGTAGTGAAGTACATTTTCCTAGCATAGTCGTAGACAGTTTTTTCATTGGGCTTTCTGAAATCTACGACTATAAATAGCCACGACTTTACTTTGCCAGAAGCGTCACCTACGTGAACTTCAAGTTAACGCTATGGGTCTGATAATTCCTTGTTCAAGTATTTTATGGATCTGTATCTGAACTTCCTGTCTGTGTTGTGCACGTAAGGGTACCTGTGTGTTTTAGTATGAACGGGGATTTCGTCAGTTGTTCTAACTTGATGATTAATGTTGTTGGAGAAGGTCAGTGGTTCGTCCTTTAAAAAAAATATGTCGGAATACTAAAAAGCTTAAGCGAGTTAGCATTTTCTTCGGCGATTATCTCAATGGTCCGAGCTCAAACCCGATAAGACTTCTAGGAAACGTACGGCCTTTCTGCGTCTGGCATTGTGTCGTCCCTCGGTTAGACAGAGCGAACATTGAGTCATTCTTTGATGGATTGAATTGAATTGATTATTTCAACTAAAGCCTGATCGTTTTTTGTAATTGATAGGCAATCCTTGATATTTACAACCACAAATAGTTAGCTAATCTATGCAAATTTCACCTTTTGAGATAAAAGGTACGCATCCTAATCAGTTGACTGGATTGTGTGGAATGATTGTTTCAAATATATTGTTGACACTACGTTTGAATTGGATTTGATGCAAATTGGGTTTTAAAAATACGCGATTGAAGGTCGATTTTTGATAGCCATGTTTCTAAAAGATCCAAACCAATGAAACCATCAAAAAAATCATACACATAAGGGCAACATTTGGAAAAATGTTTTGGCTTAGGAACGTTTTTTTTGCGCTTGTGCCTATTAAAAGTTTTAAAGGTGGATTCGTAATTTTGATGTACCTTTGAGAGTTCCCTTTTATCTTGTAGGTCAAGTTATGACTGTCTCCAATGACCCATGTTAAACAACTGGTAGAACGGAACACTAATTGCCCGAGTCCCGACTCGTACTTGGCCGGTTTTTGAAAATGTTTTCTCTGAATTTGCAGCGATTGCGATTGCTACTTCTCTCGGGCTAACAGATTACTGTCCTGTGATGTGACAAGGCCGACCGAGCAAGCCCGACCGACCTTGGTCGACGGCGTACGGTCATAGGTACGGTTGAGTCAGCCTTGTAGTTGTAATGCTTGCCTCCTCGTGATAATTATTAGAAAGATGGGACATGTTATACAGGGTGAAATTGATATCATTTTCATCCTTTTAAACTAAGAGTCTGCCCATCAAACTGAACAACTTATACAATGGGAGCAAACCAATAGGAAAAAAAAAAAATCAGCTGTTGCATACATTTATGTCGCAGTTTAGTATGGGACAGCAGATTTTTTATTTGCTCCGATCGGTTTGCTCCCATAGTGAAATTTGTTCAGTTTGATGGGTAGACTCTTAGTTTAAAAGAATGCTAATGATATCAATTTCACCCTGTATATTCCGTGACATGGCGTCGTTTCTTAAGGTTCCGTAGTCAAACAAGGAACCCTTATACTTTCTTCCATTCTGTCTGTCTGTATGCCCCGCCTCAATAACTCGCCCATTTTTGCAACTATTGAATCGAAATTTGGCATGAAGACAGATAATCATCATCTCAGCTGATGGACGTCCACTGCTGGACATAGGCCTTCCCCGAGGATCGCCACAACGACCGGTCCTGCGCTGTCCTTACCCAACGGGTTCCCGCCGCCTTCACCAGGACATCAGTCCACCGTCCAAGACAGATACTAGTAACAAGAACAGAAAATATTGTACGGTTGTAGGTACCTAAGTAAATATATTTTTGTTTAAATCGAGTAAGGTGTCGTTGGGTACCTATGTCTTGTCTAATGGAAAACTCTGATAAAATTAAATTGTTATAATGCTTTTGTCTCGAGATATCTGCGCTCAAAGTAAAAAATAGGATAATGACTACGGAACCGTATTTCGGGCGAATCCAACACAATCTTGGCCGGTTTTTTGTTTTCAATCAGCACGTCTCCAACATTATTTTTGAACCTATTGAATCGGAAGCACACCCTCATTCATCAGTGAGAAGGGGTCTTTGCCCAGCAGTGGAATCCCACATGCTATAACTAACTCCTTAACTTACAATGGACACAAACAACGCCAATGGCTGCTCGCTATCCTATTTTGCATTATGTGACTAGTTACAAATAACTGTAAAAAAAAACTGTCTAGCTATCACGGTTCATGAGATACAACCAGAATTCCCTAATCTAAACTATTATAAAACTGTAACAGAAGTGTGTCTGTACATTGAAGATATTTACAACAAAAAAGATTACGATATGGTTTTTAGGCTTCCCTGATTCCAAATCACCAATTTTTGGACTTTTTGTCTGTCCGTTTGTTTGTTTGTTTGTGTGTTTGTTTGTTCGAGCATCACGCAAAAACTACTTAACCGATATTGATGAAATTTTTTTGTTTGATAGCTTATGATCTGACTTAAAATCTGGTATATAATTTATGCGGACGAAGTCGCGGGTAAAAGCTCGTTGTATACTAAAACCAACTATCTGATTCGGAATTCCGTATGTGTGTGGCAGGCGGTAGGTATGTGGCAGGCCTTACGCGAGCTTTTTATTTCCTACGAGCTTTTACCCGCGACTTCGTCCGCATAAATTATATACCAGATTTTAAGTCAGATGATAAGCTATCAAACAAAAAAAGTTTCATCAAAATCGGTTCAGTAGTTTTTGCGTGATACTCGAACAAACAAACAAACGAACAAACAGACAGACAAAAAATCCAAAAATTTGTGATTTGGAATCAGGGACATCTAAAAATCATATCGTATTTTTTTTGTAAATATCTTCAATGTACAGACAAACTTCTGTTACAGTTTTATAATAGTTTAGATTTTCTTATAGCTGTCTCCCGTTTGCAATGAAGGAAAGTCGGATATTTCTTTTTCCTACTCCTCCTATCTTCTTTGATTAATTCATTGCGGGTTCCAAGACAGATAAGAGTCATCCCCCGGGCTCGCTGGACTTCATAGTCTAGTGTTGTGAATGGTCGCCACTGTAGATCACAGGAGTTACAGGTATGGTCGGCCTAAGCCCGAAAAAAAAGAACTTACGCGAGAGAATCGCAGGAACGTAGAATAGGTGACAGCTGCAGCACCAGGAAGAGGATCCAGAGGCACCTGCGCCGCATCAGAGGATGCTGCTGCTTGTCTTGTGAATACCTGCAAATTATTGTTACGTGGTCAATAATTGTGCTTCTAAATAAAGATAAAGCCTCTCCAGGAAAATAAATAAAACCGGTCAAGTGCGAGTCGGGCTACTCGCGCACCGAGGGTTCCGTACCACACCACCACAGAACACAACATTATTAACTTAGAAAAAAAACTTTTTTTGTCCGGGACCTTTAGCGCGAGACCGACTCACACTTGGCCGGTTTTTAGTATTTGTTGTTATTCTGTAGAGTTTGCTCTATAATCACACTAAGTTTGACGCTTGTATGTATTACCGTTTTTACTATAGAGCGTGAAGAAAAAACATTGCAAAAAACTAATTTCTTGTTGAAAACCCCCCTTTATTTTTAACTTTCTGCCATTTTTATTATTTGTTAACAAATCCGCCGCAATAACGCATAATCTGAGAAAATTTCAACTATCTGGGTTTATACGGTAAAACTAAACTAAAATACACAATTTAAAAATGAAATAATTAGGACCAGTGTGTGCCGCAGCAGTAAATAGGGTTACGACTCAGCATTATGCTGGGCTCAACGAGTTCAGCGCTAATTTTCTGTCGCACCCAAATACAGAATTGAGCTATGCATGATATACTTATTGCTGTCACTTACACCCTGTATTACGATTTCGCCCTAAATCGGTTGTTGTAAGGACTGTGCGGGAACTAATAATACAAGATTGTCATGTTACAAATTGCAAGATAGAGGCGTCTCTGGGCATAAGTATGACGAGTATACAGGGTGGAAAAAAAGGGCCGTGGTTGGAGGGAAAGTACTTCAAAGTACCCTTAATATTTATGATGGCAAATTTTACTGAAAGGAAACATTCCTTTATTTTCAAAAATAATTAAAACTGCATTTAAAGAGTTTTGAAAAATCATCTGCTTGAGCCGGGAATCGAACCGGTGAAATGTGAAAAAAAAACATCCTGTATTTTATGATACCAACCGAAAGAGTCATTCCTAAGTATCAATTTCTTTCAAACTACATAGTATCTTAAATTAAAGAAAGACCAAGAAAAAATGATATTTTCATTGTTAAACTTACTCACTATCTAAAGAAAATACTTTAAAGTATTTTCTTTAGATAGTAAGTTTAAAGTATTTTCTTTAGATAGTATTTAAGTATTTTTAAAGTATTTTCTTTAGATAGTATTTAAGATACTATGTTGTAAAGAACGAGACCCCAAATTATATTGTATGGTAGTACGGAACCCTCGGTGCGCGAGTCCGACTCGTACTTGGCCGGTTTTTTTTTCTTAGTCTTTCTTTAATTTAAGATAGTATGTTGTTTAAAAGAAATTGATCCTTATGAGTTCAGAAAATCATGTTGTATGTACAGGTAAAAAATCTCAAGTTCTGCATTTATGTGGTTGTACCTTTAAGCAGACGTATGTAATATTATACGAACATTTAGCTGTAAAAAAAATTAATAGCAAACATTTGTTGCAGCTCCTACAAATGCTGAAGTTTTACGCCCGTTTAGAAATCAGCGACGAGACTGGTGACCCAAGTAGGCCACTTACGCTAAAACACATCCACTCTTCGAGCATATAACCCTTGCCAAATCCTGTTAGGCCGAGACTCAGAGACGATTTTTAAGTCATAATAGTTCGAACTAAGTAGGGTCAAAAATGTATGGATTTTGACATACGGGAGTTCGAACTATCACTTAAAAATCGTCTCTGAATCTCGGCCTTAGGCTGAGATTAAGGGTGAGATTCAGAGACGATTTTTTAAGTCATAGTTCGAACTAAGTAGGGTCAAAAATGTATGGATTTTTGCCATTGTTACAAAAATCTGTCTCCACAATAAGTAATAGGTATTTGTTTGACAAACTGAAATTCAAGCAGATTACTCGTAACTTGAGAAATAAAGGAATTCAATTCAATTAGTCCTCCCCGTGTACCTACCTACTGTTAAAATATGCAGCTTCAAAAATTTGGAACGACTTACCACCGCCGATCCGTGAGTCACTCGCAATGACGCTTTTTACCGAACCGAGACCGAGGTTGCAAGGGATTATCGTTTATTTGATACCTAAAAATAATGTTTTTGTTTGGTATATAAATCACTTTCTTTAGATTTTTAGGGTTCCGTACCCAAAGGGTGAAAACGGGACTCTATTACTAAGCCTATGTTGTCCGTCCGTCCGTCCGTATGTCCTACCTATTTAGGGCTGTAACTTTTGAACCGTAATAGCTAGATAGTTGAAATTTTCTCAGATTATGCGTTATTAAAGGCGAATTTGCTAACAAATAATAAAAATGTCAAAAAGTTAAAAATTAAGGGGGGTTGGTAAGGTAAGGTTTTCAACCAGAAACTAGTTTTTATCGACGTCTTTTCTTCACGCTCTATGGTAAAAATAAGGTAAAAATTGTAATACATACAAGCGTCAAACTTTGTGTGATTATAGAGCAAATTCTACAGAAAAACAACAAATACTAAAAACCGGCCAAGTGTGAGTCGGTCTCGCGCTAAAGTTCCCGGACAAAAAAAGTTAATATTGTTGTGTTCTGTGGTGGTGGCGAGTAGCCCGACTCGCACTTGACCGGTTTTTATTTTAAACTGCAATCACTGCTCACAACTTTTAAATAGGTAGAGCTATTAGCTACACACTGTCTGTTCTGTACATACACTGTACGTTATGTGGTAGGTAGGTTTTGTTTTGTTGTAGTTTAGTTTTCACGGTCTGCATTTAAAAAGCCATAAATCATATTATAATAAGTAGGTATACTACATAATTCAAGATTTTTCATAATATAGCCTAAAATCATCAACATATTTTGATTTTGGATATACTTAACCTAAACGGCGACAGGTTGCCAATCGACTTTGGTCACCGATAGACGATGCTGTAGCCTAAATGACTATAAATAGCCTGACTTGGCAGCACTGTCGGCAACCATAATGTTCTGCCCATTATCCCATTACTTGGGGTCGGCGCAATATGTTGTCTTCCTCCATTCATCTCTTTTACCCCTAATTTAAGAGCACCCTCCTTTTTTAGGGTTCCGTACCCAAAGGGTGAAAACGGGATCCTATTACTAAGCCTACGTTGTCCGTCCGTCCGTCCGTCCGTCTGTCCTACCTATTTAACTTTTGAACCGTAATAGTAATAGCTAGATGGTTGAAATTTTCTCAGATTATGCGTTATTAAGGCGGATTTGTTAACAAATAATAAAAATGTCAAAAAGTTAAAAATTAAGGGGGTTCTCAACAACAACAAACTAGTTTTTATCAACGTTTTTTCTTCCCGCTCTATCGTAAAAACGGTAGTACATACAAGCGTCAAGCCTAGTGTGATTATAGAGCAAACTCTACAGAATAACAACAAATACTAAAAACTGGCCAAGTGTGAGTTGGTCTTGCGTTAAAGGTCCCTGACAAAAAAAGTTTTTTTTTCTAAGTTAATAATGTTGTGTTCTGTGGTGGTGTGGTACGGAGCACTCGGTGCGCGAGTAGCCCGACTCGCACTTGACCGGGTTTTTTCACATGTCATCTTTCACACAATCTATCCATCTTTTCTTTGGTCGTCCTCTCTTCATGTAGCCATGCCATCCACATTCATATTTTACACTCGTCTTGTAATATGACACGCATCAAATGCCCATACCACGACAATCGATTACAACGCAGTTTTTCATTCACAGGTGCTACTTTGAAACTTCCTCTAATAGGTAGGTAATTCTTAATCATTCTTCTCAAAAACTTCATTCCAAAATCCATTCCAGTATCAAGTGTGCTAAAAATATAGTACTAAAAATTAAACTTAACGTTCAAATTAAGACTTGGCCCGAAGGTCTCAGTAACCAAGCCACAATCTTTAAAACAAAATCACAGATCTCCTGTATTCCACGACCTTCGTTGAAAATGAATCGGATAAATGAACTGAATCAAATTTTTTCTCCGCGTCCACAAATGTACAACTTCTGAATAATCCGTCAGTGATACGTATCACTAATACCTATTTTTCTAAAATAAACAGCCCAAAGTCATATCTCTAAGGATTTTTGATCGATATCTCATTTCGTTTTACTATGAATTTTTTTCTGACCGAAACTAGTGAAAAATGACCGCATTTTTCAAATTTTTTTACTAGTTATTTTTTGGAGTTGAGTTTTTTTTAAATATTCTTTTGCGTTTTGTAGCCCTTGTCGAGACGTGTCTTTTGACATCACGTGTCTGATTAGCCACGTAGTCCCAAAACCCACCACACCACGAAGACGATGTCGCACATTCGCTGGAAATTGGGCCTGTACCGAACTTAGGCTGAGATCCAGAGTCGTTTTTCAAGTCTTAGTTCGAACTCCCGTATGTCAAAATCCATACATTTTCGACCCTACTTAGTTCTAACTATGACTTAAAAATCGTCTCTGAATCTCAGCCTTAGACTAATAGGTACCGAAGCGAAACGACAAAAAAAAACATTTTCAATGTTAAATTAAAATCAACTTACATTCTCATGTTTACAGCAGCAATCACCAACGATGGGATAATTAAAAACATTAAAGTCCACCAAAATTCCGCCACTCTACCGTAAATATAATAATTTATAACAAGAATCCAATCGGAGACTAAATCTACCAAGTAAAAAAATATACCAACAATTTTGAAAATGAAAGTTCTAGCAGGCACTGTTTCCACGGGAATATTATTTAATGTAGGATACATTTCTTCGAAGCGAACTTCTGTCCGAGGACCGAATAAGTTTAAAAAACCTTTGAAAAAACTCATAGCGCACGTCAATACGCCACGGTCGCACGCTCTATCTGTCTGTAAGGTCTGCAAGAAAGAGCCGGCCGGCGCGGGGCGGCGCGGGCGCCGGCGGCGCGGCGCGGCGGCGGCGGGGCGGTGCATACACATACACGTGCTCTGATAACCGGCGAACGCCAAACATGTTGACCAAGGCCTTGACTGCGCAAAACTTTAACCTCCGGAACATTTCCCAGCGCAGCGACGGCCGTGTCAAATAAAAACACAGTATGAAAACAATAGAATTTAATGTACCTATTTATGAGACGGTGGCGCCGGCGTTGTGAGCTCGATGTGTCTTATATTTCAGACCATGCATGGCAGTTGTTGAAGTAGGCGAAAGTGCTATGCGCACATCCCTCACCCCCGCGAACCCCATTTTACAGTTACATAAAGTTTATTTAAACTTAACGTAACGCTATGAATCTTTAAAAATATTCTGACGTTGTTGACTCAAATTTTGCATTTTTTGCAGTTACGTCATTGTTTCTGCAGATGAGCGATATTATGGCCGAGATTCAGATAGGTAGTTCGAACTAAGTAGGTAGGTAGGGTCAAAAATGTATGGATTTTGACATGCGGGAGTTCGAACTTATACTTAAAAATCGTCTCTGAATCTCGGTCATCGAACTCAATTTTATAATTTTATACTGGCTGGTGGCTGGTCATGGTCATAGAAAACTAAAATCTAGTGCAAATACCTAGGTACCTAGTTCATCCCAAGGTACGGGTAGTGACTAGTATTTATTCTGTGCCCAAGGTTTATCCTTAGTATTTAACTGTGTCTTATTTTAAAGTGAACCTTAGTACATTATTGTTTTAAATAAAATAGCCGTATAAATGGAAGATTATATACCTAAATTATAGGTACGACAAGAATTTTAAAGTTCTCCCGACCTACGTCAACATTGTTGATGAACAGTCGATTGAACGGAACGCCCGAGCATCGGTCAACGACCGTTGATACGAAACTTTAGTTCCTACCTAACATATTATTTTTATCTGTGACGCAACCAGCCGACGCATGCCGACGCGAACCCAAAGAGTAATATAAGTCGCGAACCCATCCGAAAAACACGCCCAGAAGTGCGATTTTTGAAAATCATACGAGCGAATTGGCAGTAGAAAGATGCATAATCTCCATACTAATTTTGACATTTGCTACTGCCAAGTCACTCGTATGATTTTCAAAAATCGCACTTCAGAGCGTCTAGCATGATTTCTCTACAAGCGCGCGACTCTGCTTTTTTCCATACTAAGTACAAGTCGCGGCAAGCGCGGCTTGCGCTCTCCGAAAAGCGCGGGAACAGGTTATTTTGTATGCAGCGAAGGCGAGTCGCGCGCGTGTAGAGAAATCATACTAGACATGCAGTTGAGTCGACCTTCGGCTATGTAGGTAAATAGAGTGCTATGCATTGACTTGTGAATAGGAGGACTGAGCTATTAGGCCGAGATTCAGAGACGTTTTTTAAGTTTTAGTTCGAACTCCCGTATGTCAAATTCCATACATTTTGACCCTACTTAGTTCGAACTATGACTTAAAAAATCGTCTCTGAATCTCGGCCTTAGATCGGGGGCCGGTGACGAGGTCGTATACCAATCGAGCTCATCCATAATTCAGTTTTCATGCAATAGTTTACTATTAGAAGATGCGAAAAAACTTGGTCGGCCGACCCCTATCCTGTTGGGTTTTGTGTAGGAGGGTGACTAGTAACCTCTCTGAGACGAGACTAATTACCCATCGAGCTCATGAACCAAATTATGCTTATCCGATTGGTCTTAGTTAGTGTTACGAAGTACACTCGGTCGTCCGCCGGATATCCTGGCAGGTAGTGCTGGCCAACTAAAAATGGTGGTCAAATTTTGGAGTACTTCTCACCCATCGAGCTCATGGATGAAATGTATGCCAAATCAAAGGTTAGACCTTTACCTTCAATATTTCATCGGTCGTCCTGGCCGAAACCTGGTGGGTTCTGGTGGCCAACCAGATTTATCTGTCAAAGTAAGATCATGCGTTTTCACGTTTATATGAATAAAATACTTTATTTACCTGATATATGCAGTTCTTTTAGCATGAACGTGAATGGTTGTATGGTTTAAATGTATTTTAAAAAAAATCTTGAGAAAAAAAATAACTGTGTCGAGAAATGAGACATCAAATAAACATTATTTTTTTCGATATAACTTCGTTATTTCTAAACTGATTTGGCTGATTGTACAAAATTTATTTTACAAAAATATATAGGTATTCAAGAGTTCATGCCACTAAAATTTGGTGAAGATATGATGCGTTTCGAAGATGTTCAATGTTTTAAGTGGGTCAGATTTTACTACAAAAAATAACCAACCAAATTTATTCTTTAACGAGAATAGTAATTGAGTTCTATTAATGATTCTTTTTAAAATGAAATTTGCTCTCTTAAGAGATGTCTATATAATAAAATAAACTAGTAATGACCGCGGCGTTGCTTTCAAAAATGAAGTTGAAAAAAAAATTTTTCGTCAAGTAAAAGCTACCTATGTTTATGTGGATGATCTAATTTAGTACGTACCTATATTAGTTCTAAACAAGTTCTAAAATAATTAGATGAAACTGTTTAAAGCTTGATCGAAGGTTTAAAGACGGTTTAAAGGGATGATTGGATCATCAAACTGAACAACTTTCTTTATGGGACTAACATCGAAAACGCGAAAAATTCTGCTGTCCCATACAAAACTGCAAACTTACTCGACTGGAATCGGAATGTATGAGACAGCAGTTTTTTTTAGCGATTTCGATTTTGAACCCATAATAAAAGTTGTTCAGTTTGATGATCCCATCCGGGGGCCAGATACAGGCGAGGTGGTCGCAGTAACATAACCACAAAATAACATAATTCACTAAAATGTGGAGCGATCTCGAGCTTTTAATACCGATCTAGGGCTGCCGTCAGCAAAATCGCCGTCGCCGGACCAAGTCTTCAAAAACCCCTGACATTTCAGTAAGATCTGAAATCCCCGGAAAACCACGAAACATTATATTTCGACTACAAAAAGCGCTTTATGTTAAAGATTTATTCCTGTTGTACTACAATAGGAATAAATCGTTGCAATATAATCCAAAGCTTATGGAGTGAACGTAACAAGAAAAAAAAATAGAGCGAGCGAAACGAGTTTTTGCAATGTGACTGGATCGTCCCAATACAATATTAGATCAGGAGCGAGCGAAGCGAGCTCGAGATTTCACTACAATATAATATTTATAGGTCATTGTCAATCAGCAATATGATCTAAATTCTCAGCCTTGCAGCGAGCAAATATTATTGCGCTGTTGTGCTTGCGACACAATCCCAACCAAGAGCGAGATCGAGATTTTACGGATAAGATCGTTTCAATGCCATCTAAAACCAAAGAGCGAGCGTAGCGAGCTCGAGATTTTACTGCAATATTATAAGTGGTTGCGCAATGAGATCTGAATTCTGAATCCAGGACCGAGCGAAGCGAACTCGAGATTTTACTGCAATACGACTAGGTCAGCTCATTATTTTCCTACATATTATGTTTATTGCACCTACCTAGAGCTCATGTCAAAATGGACTTGATTTGTGTATGAGACGAAAGCATCGAGCGAGCAATAATATTATAGCTCTCGGTATATTAAACAGGATATAATAACTCGATTACAGCAAGAAGTCTGTTTTAAAGCCGAAAATAAAACAACAAAAATGAGCGAGCGAAGCGAGCTCGAAAATTTGCAATAAATATATTTTCAATACCTTTTTTAATGACTTTCACAGACTTTTTAATGCCTAATTCGATTAAATTTTGGGGTGAGTTAAATATTCGAGTTTTAACTTATTTTTCTCTCAGGCCGAGGGGCCCATAGGCGGCGCTGGGCCCATAGGCACGTGCCTACTTTGCCTCTATAGTCAATCCGGCACTGGGTGAAATTGATATCATTAGCATCCTTTTAAACTAAGAGTCTACCCATCAAACTGAACAACTTTTACTATGGGAGCAAACCAATCGGAGCAAAAAAGAAATCAGCTGTTGCATACATTTGTGTCGCGTATTTTAGGCATAGCAGTTTAGTATGGATCGAACAGCTGATTTTTAGATGCTCCGATCGGTTTGCTCACATAGTGAAAGTTCTTCAGTTTGATGGGTAGACTCTTAGTTTAAAAGGATGCCAATGATACCAATTTCACCCTGTATAACAACGGGGCTAGTACGCCAACCCGCGATAGCGTGATACAGCGCTATCACGCTTCCGCTCTCTCTCTATTTGCGCGCGAACGAACGAGATAAAAGACTAAATTTGACAGATGGATGTGTTAAATGTCGTTATCGCGGGTTGTACTAGCCTCGCAGATGATTTAAGCAGCGTCTTGGCGGCACTTATAATACGCTCGTGGCTATAGAGCCCTATACGGGAGCGACAGGCACGGACGGCCGGCCGGATGTACGGCAAGTATTTGGACTCACTGCGTTTGCTGGGTTTGCAACGCGCTATGGTGTGTCCTGTCTGTGCTGATACCCTCTTTTGCCTATTCGGCAGATTCCGCCGCCGAGCCAACTCTTTTGCTCGTTTCCTGTAGATGGGAATGGCGCCAAACTGTCGACACAGGGTGCATCCCACACCAGCTGATCAATTTTTTAAGGGATGAGAGACATCCCGTCTGCATGGGTAGCATGTCACCGTGATACAGCGCTATCACACCTTCGCTCTCTTTCTATTTGCGCACGAACGAACGAGATAAAAGACGTGATACAGCCATATCACGTGTAGCAGGCTACTGCTTCTGGTGTCTTGCCATCGTCCCGTACAATACAATACATTTCGGCTCTACAGTGGCCGGTACGTTGCCGGTGGCAAGAGACCTGCGTATAATGTCATTCAGAGAGGAGTGGCGAGGAATTCTGCGGACACTTCGTTGGCATGAGGGCCCTTGGTGTCCCAAGCGATCGACATTCATTATACAGGGACACTGGTAGCGATGCAAAGTAGAGTTCAGCTTCCGTGCCGACTTGGAGGATCATTGCTATGCGGAGGGTGGGTATCGTTATTATTCCTATTTGGTACCTAAATATAAGTTTATATAAAATAGACATCATAACATTCTTTAATAAAATGAGAATACATATAAAAACTACTGAAGACAACGGCTGTAAGGGCTAGATCTCATTGCATTTCCGAAAGGAAGAAGAACTAAACAACAACCATTTGCGTATTTTTGAACGTTTCTGTAAATGTCAATGTCTATGAGTTCGTTTCATAACGTGTGAAATCACTCAGAAGTGCGATTTTTGAAAATCATACGAGCGACTTGGCAGTAGAAAGTGTCAAAATTACTATGGAGATTATGCATCTTTCTACTGCCTACACGAAAGAGAAAAAGCATGCGAAAATCGGTATGCCAGAGTGAGATAGATATACAACCTGAGTTATTATCACGCGTTTTAAGACGGACCTTATAACCAGTACTGCCAAGTTAGGCGATATCGCCTTTTAGGCTATATCAGGGGGTCTATCGGCGACCATAAAATACGATTGGCGACCGGTCGCCATTTAGGCTATATCCCAAATTAAAATAGGCGATTTTGGGCTATATTAAGATAAACTTACTTTTTCGGGTTATTTTAGACTATTTTAAGAAAAATCTGAATTATACTTTTTGTAAGTAAAATTATATGATTTTTTATCGCAGACTGTATAAACTGTACACTACAAAACTATGTACCACATAACGTACGTGTATGTTATGTACCTAGAGCTATTTTTGAATTGCAGTTGTAAAAAAAATATTTTTCCGTCATGAGCAGCCAATATAGCATTTATTTTGGCCAATTTGCTGTATTTTTAGGCGAATTTAGGCTATATTACACGGGGAAAAATTAGGCGACTTTAGGCTACTTGGCCCAAGATTTTTGGCGATTCAAACTGGCTGGGACTTGGCAATACTGCTTATAACTGTCAAAATCCGTCGCAGACGTGCCGTGTCATAAAAATTCACGCGAAAATTGAAGAAAATAAACAATTATTTAGTTATTAAACAATAAATATGGTGTCGCGAAGTTTAACTGAGGTTTTTGTGTTGATGCGCAACAATGCTATACACAGTAGGCAGATATTTTCAGAGCAAGTAAGAGTTTTGCTATTTTATTGATTCGCTCTAAATTCTTTAGACTTGATATCTCAGATACGCTATGATGCAATTTTACTAGCAATTAAATTTTAGCCTCGGGCGATTTTCTGGTTCATTATGAATTACTAGCAGGCTGGTATCCTAGTTCACTGCATATGTTCCATCCTGAAACTTCCAATATGCTAAAAGTGAATCTTTCTACAAATGCACGCAGAGTTGGTAGTTGTAGCAATGCTTCTGACCACTCCAAAAGAATTATGGTCGTGAGTCTATGGACGTATGTATGTATGTTTGATACCATAACTCTGCTCTACTCTCATTAATTGTTAGGTAAGGTCATTGACGTATTAACTAAAGACCGGCAATATCAGTTACACAAATGGCACCACTTTTTAAGCAAATTCAAGCAAAAGTCGTTCTTAACATAAGGAAATAGCGCAGTCCTCCAGCTGGAGGCCTGATGACAAAATGTTTCAAGACTGTATCTGTTGTACCATTCATGTCTCGCTTATTCTAATGGACGGTTGTCATAAGTGTGAATGGATGTCAAGTAGCGTTTTTATATTTTGCTTTATAATATTTATCTAACCCTATACTATATCTATGGGTAAGGTATACTCTGGTAAAAAAATATAGGTTGGTTTTTCGGTAGGATGGAAAAATTGTTTTTCTTCTATCTGACCACTGGCTGACTAGAGAGGAGGGGGTGGAGTGGAAGGGGCGGTCCGCCCCAGGCCCCCAGCCCTTAGGGGGCCTCCCACAGGTGCAGATCCTCCGTTGTAGGCACTGTGGGCATGCCCACATGCCTAATTGAGGTTGATAGGTTTTCATTCTGTAAAACTTTCATCAAAATCGGTTCAGTAGATTAGATAGAGTCGATTGTGATATCGTAATGTGGAAACAAACACACATTTATACTTTTGTAATTTTCGTGAGCAAACTGACTAACAATTTAACGGTTTATTAATTTACCTTTGTAGAAATGCAATGTATCGATGGTGAGTAACATTGGTGTAGCAAAATCCACCAAAATCTGATATAAAATTTTCCGCTAGCATGGAATAGAAGTAAAATAAGTCGCTCCTGATTTTTGGATTTATTATTCTTTCCTTCTGCAACAACCTAGTTCTATTTTAGTAAGATCTCGAGTTCACTTCGCTCCCTCCTGGTTATGATTGTAGCTCAGACGGATTGGATGTAGATCAGGGGTTCCCTAACTTAATTGAGACGCGCCATAAAAAAAAAATCCGATTCCCTATCCTCCAGTCCAATCTGAACTCTATCAGGTCAGAATATAAAAGGTAAATCACTACCAATGTCAAGTTTATTTCTATACTTGGTTTTTACGCACAAATATGTACTTGAGAAGGGTAAATACAATTGAATTGCTTTTTCTGCTATTTTGGGGTAAATTACAGTATAAGCCTATGCTCACGACTATATTCCCCAAGGAGGTAGTCAGTGATATTCTGAAACCTCAGAACATCCACGTTTCACTCATTTTGTGGTAAATTAAATTGAGAAATATTTGACCCCCACTTAGGGAACCCCTGATGTAGATCGTATTGCAGGCGCCGCCGCCGTCGGCGCGGCGACGATGGCTTCCCATCAGGGTTCGAAGTGATAATTATCTTGATAATTATTTTATTTGATTTTGATTACGTTGATTTTTCCCAGTCTAGGTTTCTACAAATCATTTCCAGTACTGCGGAGGAAATCTTTGGCGATAGCAGGTCTCCCTGCCTTACACCCTTTCTGATTGGGAATTCTGGTCCTTCTGTTTCAACCTTAATTCTTACTGTGCTCTTAGAATAGATGTTATGAAGCAGATTTAGATATTTTTTACTTGTGCCTGTACTATTAACAAACTGTTATTCAGTCGAATTTCTACCATCTTTCCAGAATGACTCCGAGAGAGTGCGGCTAATGAGAAGCAGTAGCCATGACTTGGAGGCGAATATGGAGCTGCGGTCAGAATCACATGCACCTCCACCCTGGACCGACGCATTGGAGGAGGCGCATTACATTATTACTAGGTATATCCCTTACCCCATTTAGGAAATAAAGGCTCTAATAGACTCAGAGACTCCATGTTACACTTGTTTATAAGTAAAAAAATATATAGAAACGTAAGTAAGCAGTAGGTTCTTTGGCAACATAATTAATGTATTACCTAATCTAGAACTGTGGAGGTGGACACTGGTTCTTGTTCTACAGGCTAGATCCTTAAGATATCTATGTAATCTTATAAAACATTGTATAATTAGTTATAATTATAATCTACGAGCATTTACCTGCGACTTCGTCCGCATAAATTATATACCAGATTTTAAGTCAGATCATAAGCTATCATACAAAAAAAGTTTCATCAAAATCGGTTCAGTAGTTTTTGCGTGATGCTCGATCAAACAAACAAACAAACACAAACAAACAAACAAAACCATATCCTAATCTTTTTTTGTAAATATCTTCAATGTACAGACACAGTTCTGTTACAGTTTTATAATAGTTTAAATAGATATTAGTTCAATTCAACATGTATTTATTATACTAATGTTTATTGGTATGCAAATATTTTTTGGTTTTTTTGTATTTTGCATATGCATAAATATTTCGAAAGATTCTAAAATATTGATCGAAGTACTTACCCCATTGGACGAACATGCTCCTCCCGACCTTATTATAGGGACATAAGGTCGGGCACTTCATGTTCGTTCGCCCATAGATTTAAGTTTTATTTATTATTCTATGTCTACTCCACAGACTAAGAACAAAGCTGTCAGAGCTACAGTCCCGACACGACCGGCAGATCAGACGGCCGGCGCTGGACGACTCTACGGACCAGCAACACATCGGTCGACTCACCGCAGAGATTGGACGACATTTCACACACGCACACACGCATCTCACTGCTATCAAGTCTCAGGTCCGACATGGTGAGTGTTATAGTTTAACCTTATTTATACACCACTATTTTTTCATTACTAGACAAATTTTAAGGGTGTATTCAGATAATGAAACTAAACAACATTCTCTAAGGGTCAGCGCACACCTAGCGTAAAACTGTTCGAGCATGCGCGAGCAGATTTCATTGATTCAATTGATAATGAACTCTATTCCCATTGAAATAAAGTCGAAAATAGCTTGCAAGTGATTAAATCCCTTCAGCGTCTGTTCGAGTATGCTCGCGTATGCTCCTCGCGGCGACGCGAGCAGTCGCGAGCATGCTCGCGCATGCTCGCGCATGCTCGAGCATGTTCGAGCATACGCCCGTGTCGATGCTTGCGATCCGTCGTAAGTGTTGCCACCTCTGCCGGTTTCGGACTAAATCTAGCATATTTTTTAACTACTTTAGCACGAAAAGGGCAATTTAGTACAGAAAATATATAATAATCTAACTCTTTTTGAAAATACAATGAAAATCTCAAAGGTCGAAGCAGATTTAGTAGGTTTTCAAATTGTTCATATTCCATTTTATAGTAGTCATAAAATAACTGTCCCTTGAACTTTAAACCGTAGCACAGGGTGTGGTATTCCCCAAATGTACATCTTTCTTGCCAGGTTGCTTCAGCCCATATTCTTCTTTCAATTTTGTGTCGTCCTCTTTTCATTTTATTGATGTGCTCTTCTTGCTCCTCTTCCTCTGCTAGTAACCCAATAATTACCAAATCCCAGTCCACCATACTTTAAAATTACTTCGCACGTCTTTACTTTAAAATATTGTAAACACAACTGCAAAATTCACTGTCAACTGTAGCAACACGGGAGCATCCGCGAGACTGTTCGAACACGCGCGAGCATGCTCGCGCATGCTCGAGCATCCGCCGCTGCCGCCGGCGGATTTTGCCGCTAGGTGTGCGCGACTGCAAAGAACATGCTCGAGCATGCGCGAGCAGATTTACGCTGGGTGTTCGCTGACCCTAAGGAACCTTTTTTTTATTGTTTATTAGGGACTTTTTACACATGTACATATCAGTTACATTGTGCCCTAAACTTTATTACTTCAATCATTGAGAAGATAATCATATCATTGATTATCTTCGACGACCTGGTTGGTGTAATGGTCGCCACACCGGACTGCCAAACCAGGGTCCTGGGTTCGAATCCCGGTTCGGTCATGGATGTTACATGTTTGTGCCGTTATTGTATGATTCCCATAACAAAAAGCCTATGGCTTACCTTGGGATCATTACAATGTATGTGCCTGTGAGCGTTATTTATTTATTTATTGATTCACTGATGAAGTCACAAAGGTAATGGTGTGAAAACATGGTTTTTGACCCCTGAAAATTAGTAGACTCGTTTCTATTATAATTATCATCAGCCTGGATACGTCCCACTTATAAGGCCACAGGCCTACCTTTAGGGCTCCCACATACACCTGCGACGTCGCATCGCAATGTTAAATGCTGCGTGCGATAATCATACAATTATGTCATCGTAAATAAGTCATCGCGCGCTGGCAGATATTTGACATTGCGATGCGACGTCGCAGTTATTTGTGGGAGCCCTTAGGCGCTGCCCTTATTTGCCTTTGCTCGCACGATCACTCGTGCGTCCGACGAAAATCATTGTGCGACCGTGCGTTTAAACATACTTATATCTGAATAGAAATAGAACAATTCGGTCGCATCGCAATCCGCAGATATGAGTATGTTTAAACGCACGGTCGCACAATCATTTTCGTCGGATGCACGAGTGATCGCGCGAGCGATGGCAATAGGACAGCGCCTTAGGGAGGGTGTAATTTGGCGTTAGCCAGTTTCTCTCAAACAGTGACGAGAAACATCGTGAGCAAACTTGCATGCTGAAGAAGACATTCTGATGCTTATATGAAGTCTACCAATCTAAACATAGTTTCCATAAATATGTTTTTTAATCATTTACAGGTAACAAGACAGAACAAAAACTAGCAAACAACGTCGTCCTAGCCGTGGTTACAATCCTACAAGAACTCAGCATACAATTCCGAACAGCGCAATCAAATTACCTCAAATCCCTGACCTCCAGGGAAGAGAGATCGAACGCCTACTTCGAACTACCCAACTTCGAAGAACTAAGTTTAGATGACAATTCAGATTTACTCCCCGGCCTTTCCAACAACCAAACTGACCTACTTTTCTCATTACCAAGCACTTCTGGCACTCAAAACAATTTCATAGACAACGACCAAAGTATAGACATGTTTCAGAAACAAGCTACCAATCAGAAACAGTTGTTACTAATGCAGGAAGAAAGTACACAATTAGCGGCCCAAAGGGAGGAGGAAGTCAACAAAATTGTACGGTCTATCGTTGATTTGAACGAAATCTTTAAAGATCTAGGTCAAATGGTGAACGAGCAAGGTACAGTGTTGGATAGAATAGATTATAATATAGAACAAACTCAGGTACAAGTGCATGAAGGATACAAACAGTTGCAGAAAGCTGAGAGGTACCAAAGAAAGAATAGAAAGATGCATTGCATTCTCATATTAGCAGTTTCTCTGATTCTATCAGTTATTCTACTGATTATTGTGAAAAGTTAGTTTTGAGGGAATTATGGATTTTAAAATGCCTTATATTGGTGTCGATTCGAACTGTGCAACGACTTAACTAAATTTATTCCTGTCACTTTCTAAAATAAGATTAAGAAAAGAGACAGAAACCAACAACTGACTTTAGTGCTGTCAAAGTGACGTTACACGCCCAATATATGACGCCATCATAATGTACGCCATCTTATTTGGCGTTTTTGGGCGTGTAACATCACTTTGACAGCACTTAAGTCAGTTGGTGTTCTGTCTCTTTTCTTAATCTTATTTTAGAAAGTGACAGGAATAAATTTGTTAAGTCATGGCACAGTTCGAATCGACACCATTGTGTAGTTAAATTGAATGGTTAAATTCTAAATTAATCCTTTTATACGCCTTCACCACAGAATTTTAAATTCAAAAGGAGAACTCCTGGGCCACAATAACCTCTTATAAAAATGCTCGAGCAGTTTGCATTGCATACATAATGAATGAACTCAATAATAATTTAAATAGAGCTGACAATGGTTTAGGCGCCTATGTCTGAAATTAATAATTACAAGGTATACAAATATCTCTTAGTATAAAATTCACGAAAATTGAAATTGGTCATGGATTCATCTCTTGCATGATATTTTCAACTCTTATGTTCTAATTGATAATTGGATAGGGAATGAAATACAGTTGAAAATAGCGTGCCAGAGATGAATCCCTGTGAAGTGTGTTCGCGTTATCTCTTGCACGCTGTTTTCAACTCTATTTCAATTGTCATTGAGCTCATTATCAGTTGTGTTATTGTGACTGTCCGCCACCGCCACGCGTCTCTTCTGTATAAACCGCACCTAAGAGTGTTTCCTATTATTTTATTGTGTCCAAACGTAAGTTGAACATTTCGGAAACACATAGTTTATTTAAGGTGGACGTCAGGACATGTTTTTGGGAAAAAGTTATAATTGGGTATTTGACTACATTCAATATATTTTATTTTTATCTACTCAATAAAAAAAGGGTTAGAAAATAAGATGCATGTGTTATTATGGCTCATTTATAATCCCATCGCACTTAAAGCATAAAATTTTGAAGAATTGATCGGGCAAATTTATTTATTTACAACAACAAATAATCAACACATTAATTAAATAGCCCGCCTCGTATCGATCCAGGTGCAAAGGTGTCCATAACGCTAGCAGCGTTGCCGCGTTGTATTGCTATGGCCAACCTCTGCACCAGGAACGAACCGGAGCGGGGGTCACATTTGCGCTCCCTGAGTCGACGCCCAATTTCGGCAATGAAGGTTTTAGCCTCGGCTCCCCACGCCCCTGTGGTCTCCACGGCGACCGGAACAAAGAGATATTGGAGCTTCCATTTTCATTGAGTTTTTGCTTGAATACTATTTTTAATAACAAGATAAACTATAAAAAGTAATGAAAATGTTGATGACGTCACAACTCAATATTTAGTACAAATCTTCATACAAAGCGCATGTTTTGACGTCCGATAAAGAGTAGCTGATTTGACTAGTTGTCAAGTACCCAATTATAGGCTATAAAAAATTATGCTATTTAATTACAGTATACAGGTGTAACAAAACACCCTAGTAATATTTAAAGGCGTGGTTTAGTTTAAACCATCAAACTGAACAACTTTCACTATGGAGCCTACCTCAGGAAACCCGAAAAAATAATCAGCTGTCCCATACATTTGAGTCGGGTAGGTACGGCAGTTTTATATGGGACAGCTGATTTTTTTTTCGCGTTTCCTAAGATAGGCTCCATAGTGAACGTTGTTCAGTTTGATGGTCTGAGTCCATAGTTTCAGTTTGCGGAGGAAAAGGAATGTCCCTTACACCCTGTAGAGTGTAGATGGATCATTAAAAACTGCAATATCTAATCAACTTAAAAAAATATTACTAGGGTGTTTTGTTACACCCTGTATAATCTTGTCTTGTTTACGCTTATGTTAATGCTAAATTAATTATTAAAATTTTTAAATACGGTCGAAAATCATGTTCATTTTTGTATAAAAGTATTTGCATTGCATTTTACTGTATTTAAGAAAATCACTTAAATTATTTTAAAAATACATGAACTGGTTCTAGTCTTCGTTTGCTTCTAGCATAAGATATAAATGTTGTATATTTGTTATTTTATGTATACAAAGTGTTACAAAAATACTAATAATAAAAAGGACAACCGACGCTCTCCCTTGAAAAATTACCAGAAAATGTATAGAAGTTTTGACTGAAGTCAAATGTGTTATAAATTTTGGGGTTTTATAAAAACGACTCAGATAGTATCATTTATTTTTAACCGACTTAAAAAAAGGAGGAGGTTTCTCAGTTCGACCGTATATATTTTTTTTTTTTTTTTTATGTGTGTTCGCGGATAACTTCGTCGTTTATGAACCGATTTTGATGATTCTTTTTTTGTTGGAAAGGAGATGTCCCGAGGGTGGTACCATGATAAGGAAACCAGGATCTGATGATGGCATCCCAGAGAAATCGAGGGGAACCTTCGAAAATCGTACTGCCGACTAGTGCGTTTTTTAATTTAAAGCACTCCTATTAAATCGAACTAATGAATTCACCACTGAAAATTGTGAAATAAACAAAATTTTAACAAAAAATTAAAACCGCCTTCAAAAAAACTAAAAAGTTAAAAAATAATATTGCAGCCTATGACTTTTTCGTTCGCATCATAAGAACATTAATTTGTTTTATAGAAGTCGGTGTCAAGCCAAGCCAAAAAATGCAAGCCATGTCGCGAATCGTACCGGCTTGACAGCGACTTCAATAAAACAAATTAATGTTCTTATGATGCGAACGAAAAAGTCATAGGCTGCAATATTATTTTTTAACTTTTTAGTTTTTTTGAAGGCGGTTTTAATTTTTTGTTAATTATTTACCGAGTTATTTAGTCATTTATTATAAATAAATTATAAAAAATCAGCAACCCCAAAATGGCTGTCAATGTTGTTTGCTATGAGGTGATGCAAGCTCAATGTTTTTTTAATATAAAAATGATAAAAACTAATAAAGCATTATAAAATAAACTGATGCCTACAATTAGTTTATAGTGTTCCATAGTCCATAATAAAAATAGAAGTACGGTTAATAAATTTTTTGGTACTATGTGCCGGATGGTAGGCCGGATGTCTTTTAAGAGGGTGGTTTGGACCATCAAACTGAACAACTTTCACTATGGGACCAATATCGGAATCGCGAAAAAAATTCTGCTGTTCCATACTACTACAAAATCTACTCGAGCTAAATGTTTGGGACAGCTGATTTTTTTTTTCGTTATTTCGATGTTGGTGAAAGTTGTTCAGTTTTGTGGTCTAAACAACCCCCTTAAAGTTTTTAATCTTTATTTTTACTTTTGTAACACCTTGTATACTTCTTGTATATTATTATGGTCCGGCTGTATTTTTTTGTAAATATACATAAGTTATGTAATTATATTGTGTGTTTGTGATTGTGCCAATGTATGTTATTGTATTTAATATATATTTGCGATGTATAAATGGAGGATTTTATGTTAAACGGTTAAGTTTTCTATTTATAACTGATAAAGGCGATATACCTTTCAAAATAGTTAATGCTATTATCATGTATTGGCAATGTCCTAAACAATTTGTTTCCGCGATTTTGGCAGATATACGAATTTATCATCCTGGAGTGCGATTTTTGAATCTCATTCGCTGAGTTCAGCTGTTGAAAATGTCAAAATTACTATGGAGATACGCATCTTTCTACTGCTGATTTGACTTTCAAAAATCGCACTCCTGAAGTATGATTTTTGAAAGTCAAATCAGCAGTAGAAAAATGCATATTTCCACATTCATTTTGACATTTTCAATAACTCGGCGAATGAGATTCAAAACTCGCACTCCAGACCTTATACAACGTGTTAATGAATTAACGCAAAACTAGAAAGTAGTTTGTTTAGAATCGAGAGCTGAATCGAATTATCATGGTTTCAACATAGGTAATTTTTTTCAAAATATAAAATATTTTTTTTGCAAAATTTTAAATTTACTGAACCCGATGACAATCCACCGCACGGGCACACTCACCCTACTTACTACCATAACAAGATTATAAAAATGTATCCATGAGTACGTTAGCGCTTTCTTTTAGTGCTGAAATGATAACAAATCATTTTTGCCTCAAAACTTAAAATGCGAATAACTGTAAATTTTAACTATCAGAATAATGAAATTATTGTTGCAATCTAATTATTTTATTATAAATCAGTTGGGGTGTATGAGGTTTTGCGTTAATTCATTAACACGTAAAGCTTGCATTTGCAAAGGTAACGAATTATTTGGGTAAAATAATTAGTAAAATACTAAAATTTAATAAACTACCTACCTAAGTAATAGGTACCTAATTATTTATTTCAGAGTTAATTTAAAGTTGTCATTGTTTAGTATTATCCGAATGACCTGAATTCCATATCCATAAGCAACAATGAGAATGTAGATAGATAGGTAGATATAATACAAAATATTATTAAATTAATAAAAGATGTCGACATGAAATTATTATTCATTGATATTTTAGTTTTATTTTATTTCAGATTTTTGACCCTATTTCTACTGGTCTAAACAGTTTTGTCCGCCACTAAGGGTTGGCGCACATCTAGCGAAAAATGCTCGAGCAATTTCCATTGATAAATTAATAATTAACTCAATGACAATTATTTATTGAAACAATGTTTAAAAAAGCGTGTTATTATTTCCCTGTGACGAGTGTTCATTCACGCTATTTTTTCAACTTTATTTCAATTGTCATAGAGTTCATTATCAATTTATCATTGAAACCAACTCTGGCATTTTCCCGCTAGATGTGTGCTGAGCTCACCCTAAGGTAGGGTTTATACAGAAGCGACGCGTGGCGGTGGCGGGTAGTCAAAGTAACACCAATATAAACCTTATATTACGTAGCATAGCGTCGTTTTTTGACGTAAAGAAAAATCGCGTCCCGCCACCAGGCGACGTCGCCTGGAGGCGCGGGCGTAATTCTCCAAATGACTCTATGCTACGTACTATAAGGTTTATATTGCCGCACCCCGCCCGCGAAATGACCGCGCCACGTCACTTCTGTTTAAACAGCCCCTTAGGGTCAGCGCACACCCAGCGTAAATCTGCTCGCGCATGCTCGAGCATGTTCTTTGCAGTCGCGCACACCTAGCGGCAAAATCCGCCGGCGGCAGAGGCGAAATCCGCCGGCGGCAGCGGCGGATGCTCGAGCATGCGCGAGCATGCTCGCGCGTGTTCGAACAGTCTCGCGGATGCTCCCGTGTTGCTACAGTTGACAGTGAATTTTGCAGTTGTGTTTACAATATTTTAAAGTAAAGACGTGCGAAGAGTAATTTTAGAGTATGGTGGACTGGGATTTGGTAATTATTGGGTTACTAGCAGAGGAAGAGGAGCAAGAAGAGCACATCAATAAAATGAAAAGAGGACGACACAAAATTGAAAGAAGAATATGGGCTGAAGCAACCTGGCAAGAAAGATGTACATTTGGGGAATACCACACCCTGTGCTACGGTTTAAAGTTCAAGGGACAGTTATTTTATGACTACTATAAAATGGAATATGAACAATTTGAAAACCTACTAAATCTGCTTCGACCTTTGAGATTTTCATTGTATTTTCAAAAAGAGTTAGATTATTATATATTTTCTGTACTAAATTGCCCTTTTCGGGCTAAAGTAGTTAAAAAATATGCTAGATTTAGTCCGAAACCGGCAGAGGTGGCAACACTTACGACGGATCGCAAGCATCGACACGGGCGTATGCTCGAACATGCTCGAGCATGCGCGAGCATGCGCGAGCATGCTCGCGACTGCTCGCGTCGCCGCGAGGAGCATACGCGAGCATACTCGAACAGACGCTGAAGGGATTTAATCACTTGCAAGCTATTTTCGACTTTATTTCAATGGGAATAGAGTTCATTATCAATTGAATCAATGAAATCTGCTCGCGCATGCTCGAACAGTTTTACGCTGGGTGTGCGCTGACCCTTAGGGTCAGCGCACACCCAGCGTAGAACTGCTCGCGCATGCTCGAGCATGTTCTTTGCAGTCGCGCACACCTAGCGGCAAAATCCGCCGGCGGCAGCGGCGGAGCATGCTCGCGCGTGTTCGAACAGTCTCGCGGATGCTCCTGTGTTGCTACAGTTGACGTAGTGAATTTTGCGTTGTGTTTACAATATTTTATAGTAAAGACGTGCGATAACAACAATTTTAAAGTATGGTAGACTGGGATTTGGTAATTATTGGGTTACTAGCAAAGGAAGAGGAGCAAGAAGAGCACATCAATAAGATGAAAAGAGGCAAGAAAGATGTACTTATATTTGGGAAATACTACGCCCTGTGCTGTGTTACGGTTTAAAGTTCTAGGGACAGTTATTTTATGGCTAGGAACTATAAAATGGAATATGAACAATTTGAAAACCTACTAAATCTGCTTCGACCTTTCAGATTTTCTTTGTATTTTCAAAAAGAGTTCGATTATTATATAATATTATCTGTAGTAAATTGCCCTTTTCGGGCTAAAGTAGTTAAAAATTATGCTAGATTTAGTCCAAAACCGGCCGAGGCGGCAACACTTACGACGGATCGCAAGCATCGACACGGGCGTATGCTCGAACATGCTCGAGCATGCGCGAGCATCCGCGCGCATGCTCGCGACTGCTCCCGCGAGGAGCATACGCGAGCATACTCGAACAGACGCTGAAGGGATTTAATCACTTGCAAGCTATTTTCAACTTTATTTCAATGGAAATAGAGTTCATTATCAATTGAATCAATGAAACCTGCTCGCGCATGCTCGAACAGTTTTACGCTGGGTGTGCGCTGACCCTTAGGTATAATGGCCGGCAAACGTCGAGCGCAAGGCTTGCAAGCACGGTGCAAGCGCTACTGCGCAAGCCCCCTTAACCCCCCGTATTTTAAAAGATTTTTTGTACCTCATCAACTTATCATCATCATCATGTTATAGTCCACAGCTGATTATAGGCCTTTCAAGGCGCGCCGCGCGCCACAAAACTATCCTCTGCCTTCCTCATCCAGTTGCTCAATGCTTATTTTCTCAGTTCAGGCATGAAACTGTCATTGGTTTGTCAGGTTTTAATAAAGTACACTACCTAGATAGGTACTGTGTGTTGGTTTGCCGGGGCGAAAGAGAAAGACTACACCTTTTCTTGGACACTTAGCTGTTACTTATTTCTTACAAATGGGAAAAATTGACAAGAGGCAAGCATGTGCGATACTGAGTGCGAGCGAGACAGGAATACGCCATTGCCTACAATTTCCGCCATGCTTCTGCTTGAGGGGGAGAGGTTAAAAAAGGTGGGGGCAGGGAGTGTCCTTAAGAGACTCTTGTAGTGAGTAATATTAATATTCATTAATATTCTTGTGGGTACAGGTACAGTTAAGAAAATAAGTCGAATTAAAAATACTCGGTCTAAGGACTGGCAGAGACCAGGAGTGCGATTTTTGAATCTCATTTGCTGAGTTCAGCAGTTGTAAATGTCAAAATTACTATGGTTGAGATATGCATCTTTCTACTTATGATTTGACTTTCAAAAATCATTCTATCAGTAGAAAGAAGTAGTAGTAGTAGTAGTAGTCTGAAGTGCTATATTTTTTTAAGTCAAATCAGCAGTAGAAAGTCCATAGTAATTTTTGACATTTTCAACCGCTGAACTCAGCGAATGAGATTCAAAAATCGCACTCCAGTTGCTTTGTTATTACGTTGCTCGAGGCTATACCCAAATACCACGCAGATTTCTTGATATCTTGCCGATACTTGAGTAAACTCGATGATGTAAAATCCTTCCCAAATAACATAGTTTGGATTTTTTTGACTGTACGGAAACTGCTAACTTTCTCGTAACTTTTTCACCAAAGGAATATCACGAAGGATTTACAGACGATATTATCTTTATTTAACCCATTGAGCATTTATAAATAAAAATCGTGTTTATACAATAATGTAACCTAATGAAGTAGATGGGATGAGATGACCGATGATTCATAAGAAAACAAAACGTGGAATTGCACTAAAGAATTATAATTGTCAGTGATCTCAATAATACATAAGTTCAACCATTCACGTCAACAATCTTAAGAGTGGAAGTGGCTTCTTAAATTAACAATTTTATTTTTAAACCAAAACAATAAGCGGTCTTGTCCATACAATTTTTTATATGAAAATTATATCTTTGAACTTTATTTGAACTCTAAAAATAAACAGGTACACAATATTAAATTCTATATCAAAATAGTCCCAAGATAACGAAAACAAATTGGAGGGTTTTTTCAAAAAGATGCATGTAACACTAAGTGGAATTGTCCCAATGACCCACCTATACAGTGTTTGCATAGTGTAAATAAAATTATTTCTTAGTTCTTTACACTATGGTATTTGTTTAAAATCACCGTCAGAACTTCGATTGAAATCGTAAAAAATTCTTCGTCTATGATTGAAATCTTATTGAAATATATCAAGCAAATGACTTACACCCATATTCTTAATTGCTTCCTCGAGATTTCCTCAGTCAAGTTGAAGACATTTTTGATGAACAAATTATGTCAAAAACACATGACTCAAGGAAGAAAGTAAGAATATGTGTATTAGATCTTATTCTAATGCCTATGGGTCATGCATGATTTCATTTTGTCAAATGTACATGACCTTAATTACAAATTACACAAAAATAACTGATACAATTTGACATTAAATTCACCTTAGATAACACAGTTTAAAAATAATAGTTGCCAAAATGTTTCGATGGGCATTTAGACTATTTGAGAAGGAATTTTTTATTAGCATAATAAATTAATAACATTGTCTAAACAGAGTTATGAACCTATTTGATTCTTATGGGCAAGCACCATTTCTTTTATGTTTTATTAAAAAATCAGCAACAAGCTTCGTCAGAACAATGAAATGTCCATGTCCATGTTTTATTTATAAATTAATGGACTCTTGCTTCTGCATTAGCACTACATGTCCACCAGTGTCAAGTAGTTTGTGTGAGGATTTATCAAAATCGCAAGGATTGTTTTTGAGCAAAAACACAGCTGAGAAGAGATTGTGGAGCCTCGTGGCACGCTCAAACTCGAACACCAAACAAAATACAACAGCTCACGGCAAAACTTGCAATGTTTCAAAAAAAATTCTTGAATAAAGTAATATTAAAACACAGATCTCAAAAATGACAGCATCGGAAGCTTACTTCATAATTTTACATACAATTTTGACTCATCCCAACATTGGGCAAAGGTCATTTCAAATTCCTTTCATTTAACATACAAAACAGCCCACCCTAACATCCTTACAAATATCAATAAAACAGAATCTAGATTTGTGTTGTATTGTAGGTCTGTTATAAGGTGGTCACATGTCACGGCCTACAACAAAGCTACAATTGTATGGTATGCTCAAAATTGTCCCCATTTGTTGCCCGTTGAAGTCATCAAATGGGCCATTATTTTATTCAAGGTACAATTTGGTTAACATTTTATTTTCTTTTATTGTATAAATTCTATAAGCTTTTTTTTTCCGTTTTATGCAGATTTTTGTTAATTATTGTTTATCATGAAACGAGGAACGTTGCGATGTTCGACGGACGTTTAACACATTGTGAAATGTGGATTTCTGAAGATTCAGAATATCTCTGACTACCCCCTCGAGGAATTTTAGTCGTAAGCATATGCTATGCTATTGTTTACATTTGCAGCGATTTCTTGCTACTTCTTACATTTATTGATGTTTATTCAACAAAATAAGCACTGCGTTACTGTCCCTCAAAATTATATTATGTTGCTTAACAAAACAACGGAGTTACCGTAATTTGCTAATAAGTATAGTATTTTACTTTTCTCAAACATGCTTGGAAATGTGAGCATTATTTTGACAACCTTCTTCGAGATAAATCGAAATTGCTGTACTGGCCAAATACATGCGCGCAGCGGCCGGCAATGTTGTATGAAAATCCATATCTGTCGTGTTTAGCGGCCAAATAAATTACATACTAAACTCATATCTGTCGTGTTATTTAAAAATGGAACGATCTTTTACTCCGAAACATGGCGATCAAGGAGGTAACTCATCAAAGGTTTTATTTACGAACTGGCTTGCAAATAGAAAGCTGTTTATTGAAAAAAAAAACAAATTGTTGTTCGTTGTTCGCAGGTTGTTCGTCATTGATTTTGAAAAGAGTTTAAATTTCCGCGAATTATTTGAGAAAATTTATTGTTTTCATTTCCGCGCATTATTTGAGAAAAGTACTATACAAGCCTTGGCCACAACTAGGCATTGATGGACTTACGTATGTGTGCCTCGGCTTCGCCTTGGCCCACATTTACACGTTCGTCCATCAATGCCTCTGTTGCTGGCCGCTGCAGTAATGTGCTATTAATTCCTGTTTTTCTACGACTGATTTCTTATTCAGTTGCTACCGATAAGTTTCATTTTCGAATTTACCAATTTTACTAACAAAACCGCCTTTGAAGGGGACCAGCCTGCGTAACATTATAAAGGTGAGAGCAACACAGGTCACTTCTAAATGTCAAATTTGAGTGAGATGCTATGGAGATGTGGTTCTCTCAAATTGACGTTTAGAAGTGACCTGTATCACGCGCACCTCTGTCATGTTACGCAGGCTGATTATGGTACCGTAAATAAAATAATGATCCAAATATTTATAACCGTGAGATATTAAGCACTCAATCTAGACATTGGCAAAACATATGGACACTGCAAAATTTTGAAAATTAGAACAAAAAACAGAATCCAGCCACCCCCACCCCTAGACGGACCACAATCAAACGTTCACAACACAAAATACAACGCAAATGAAAACATAATCACACTACAATTGGTACACACTATGAATCTTTATGTTTATTGTAAAATTCATCTAATTGCTTCTTATAAGCCGCCTGGTTCGACCAGAGGAACGAAGCCTGCTGGTTCAGGGGACTCTGAGTGTTGGGTTCAGCAAGGAGACTCTGGATGGACAGTAGGACAGTACGAACATCATACAAAGCCGTCCATTTATCTTTTAAAATATCTAAACAGATTAACCCACAAGTGTCTACGTTGGGGTGGTAACACGGTGTTATAAATTTCACAACAGGTGCTGAATAAGGGTACGAATTTGGAAATTCGAGGGATAATTTGTATTTGTGACCGGAGTACACGGTTTCGAGAGGACCGCTTATGGTGCCTATCCATTTAAAAAGATTGTCACTTTCGGGAAACGCTGAAATTCCTTTGTCGGCGCATCGCATTAGCTCCATCAGCTCTTTTTGCAGTCTGCCAACAAGGAATAGAGATAATTAGGCTGCGATACAAGGGAAGAAAGTGGAAAATTATCGAGTTTTTCCGTTAACATACCTTTTGCTAACTGCATGGTTGTCTTTCAGTTTTATCTTATCCTCGTTCTGTTTGGCGGGGTTTGACGACGACGCGTAATGTGGGTTGATATTTTGAGCCATAATAGAACGCGAAATCAAAATCAGATGCCACCAATTTTCTGTTAGAACAAGACGACTTCCTGCGATTTGAAAAAGCTTCAATTTTATTGGATATCGGTCGTTTTGGTTTTGACAGCGGGGCGTAATGGCGTCAATGACCACCAACGTCATTAACAGCGCCATCTGTTGAAGCATATGGTAAGTACCATTTGTTTATGGTCTATAATAACGTTATAACGATCAAATAACGAGTTAACATGGAATTAATAAAATTAATAATAAGGATTTAACGATAAGCCCTGTCTTGTTTCAGCTGAACATAGTCTTGAATTATCAAACTTTAAAAGTACACTATTATCTGAAAAACGCTGAACAAGGCAAGGATTAATCCGTACACCTTTCATCACCTTTCTAACTTTCTAAGGATCCGTACTCCGTAGACGGATAAGGATTTAATTAATCCATTCAGATGACAAGTTGACGATATTTGATAAAAATTAAAACAAAAGTTGATAGATTTCCGAGTTGACTTTCACTTTCTCCAGTGATTTTACGTTCATTTGAGCGTGAAATTAGAGATCGGTGTCGCGAATTATTACAAAAAAGAAAATTATGTAAGTAGTCTATTTAAGGTCCAAGCGTCAATTGTTATTTTCAGTATTGAGTAAGATTTTAAGTGAAAAGAACATCATTTGTGATAATGTCTTTCAATGTAAGTAATATTACTTTTTGTAGTACCTACCTACCTAAGTATTTAAGTAGCAACAAATAGAAGTTGTAATTTACTCCTTTCTTTGCTAAGCTGGACCAAAAATTGCAATAAATGTAGGTCGATATCGAGTAAATATGGTCTCACTTCACCAAAGACAATAAAATCACAACGTTTTAGGGCCTCTACCTCTTGTCCTGTCAATCCTGCAAGGCAACCATTCAATGAGGGATTTTCCAAAAGCAAAAAAAAGTAAAAAGTTAGTTCCAAATTTTTCGATAGATGGCGTTGACAAGAGAGGGGTCGATTAGGTATGACCAGCACTGGTAGCATGCCAACCCGCGATAGCCGTGATACGGCTTTATCACGTCTTTTATATCGTTCTTTTGCACGCGAACGAACGAGATAAAAGACGTGATAAAGCCGTAACACGGCCATCGCGGGTTGGCATGCTACCAGTGCTGGTCTACCCAATATCAAACTGTTCAAAAACATGTATAGTCATTCGTTGCAGTCGCACACATATTGCCATCAGAGTGACAGAGCTAGATTAGACGTAAATCTGTTACGTCTGTTAAACAAATGTCACCATTTTCTAAGCAAATTCAAGCAAAATTCGTTCTTAACGTAAGGAAATAGCGGAGTCTTCCAGCTGGAGGTCTGGTGACAAAATGGTTCAAGACCATATCTGTTTACTATTGACATTTCACTTATTCTAATGGGCGGTTGTCATAAGTGTGAATGGATGTCAAGTAGCGTTTCTATGTCTTGCTTTATATTATTTATCTACCCCTATATTTTATCTTTGAGTATGACCAATATAAGCTGACCGCGCGCAGGGTGAATAACGTATAACGTCGCGCGACCACCTTATTTTGGTTTGGCTTAGCTTGATGTGTCGCCGTGTGTACAAACAAACCCTTTCTTATTGTTGTTGGTTTATTATAAACTATCTGCGGGGCTAGTATGCCAACCCACTATAGCGTGATATATCGCTATCACGCTTCTGCTCTCTTTCTATTTGCAAACGAACAAGATAAAAGATTTGACAGATGGATGTGTTAAATATCGCAATCGCGTGTTGTCGTGCGTACTAGCCCCGCTGAAATAGCGATTACAAGTTTCCCGGTTTATTTTTGTTGAAAGTCTCAGTTTCTGTTAAGCCGGGTCCGCTGCGCCATGTTTTCGTGTTACGATGTTAGCAAACACGAAAACATGGCGCAACGGACCCGGCTTTAGGTTTTTGTAGTTTGTTATTGTTCGTTATATTCAAAATGGATACAAAGCCCATACAGCCACGTCCGATACTTGATTCATTGTTGACAGACAATAACACCGAGATTGTTAATAATAAACCGACAATAATATAAAAGGGTTTGTACTGCGTCTTTTTATTAATAATACCTATTCATAAATATATTTGCTCATACTTAATCGACCCCTCTCTGTACAACGCCATCTATCGAGAAATTATGAACTAGCTTTTTTTTTTCTCTGGAAAATCCCTCATTAAATCATTTCATTCATTCAATGGGGGATTTTCAAGAGAAAAAAAAAAGCTAGTTCATAATTTCTCGATAGATGGCGTTGAACAGAGAGGGGTCGATTAGGTACCTATGGTATATTTATGAATATTATTAATAAAAAGACGCAGTATAAACCCTTTGATATTATTGTCGGTTTATTATTAACAATCTCGGTGTTATTGTCTGTCAACAATGAATCAAGTATCGGACGTGGCTGTATGGCCTAGGGCTTTGTATTGTAATATGGTAACGTAGCCAAAAGGCTAGTTTCAGAGTTTAGCGGTAACACTTTGGTTTACCGCGACATAAACGCATATTGCTTGGGTCAGCGATACCTACTCATTATAAATATCGATGAACGCCTTCAATAAACCTCTTTTTACCACCATCTACGAGCCTCTCAATTACCTCCTGCTCTCATCATATTTCATGGCGACCTATGGCCAGCGAGCGAAGGACTTCTGAAGAATGAAGATCAAGTCCAATCAGAAAAATGAAGACGAAAATTAGAAGAGAAATTCTGAAGAAAGAATAACCATCCCAGAAGAAAGAAAAATAATTAAAAAAGACCAGCATAAATAAAGCAATAAACTGAAGAAAGAAAATACTTATAGAAGATCATCGTGATAAGAAGAAAGAAGCGTAGGGGAGCAAGGATGTGTCCAGGGTATAGCCCGGCACGAGTAGCGGCAGTATTGGAGTACGAGGAGTCCAGGGTTATCCCGGCCCAGTCATCGAGCAGCATGCAGTCACCGAGCAGCATGCAGCCTCGAGCGCCACGTTCGCGCCGAGTCAGCACGACGCCGACGTCAACGCCCTGCCTCACCCGCTTAAAATAGGTATCTAAGATAATAGAGTAGTTCCATTACAAAATTTTTACCTTTAGTTGGTCAAATTTACTAATTTTTCTAATCAGGAATTACTATTCCTTTGTTTGTTTAAATCAATGCGGTAATATTTTAATTGTTTTGGAAGTTAAATATAATATAACCAAACCAAATTTTGATGTAGAGTGGTATCGCTGAATTAAATTGCTAAAATATTAACTATAAAGTAACTAAGTCAATAATCAAACCAATGTAGGTATTGTGTACATACTTCGCAATAAGTAACATCGGTCAGTGCACCTCGCACCAGTGTCAGCAGAAATTAATGTAGGTCGAGCATTAGCGCCGACAATATGCGACTTTTAAATAATGTTTGAATGAAATTTGATAACCACGGGATACTAAAACGTTCTCGTAGAGTTAAATGATTAATTTTGGGTTTTGAGTAATGATTTAAAATTGAACTAGTTACCAGATTGATCACCTAGTAACTTGGCGAGATTTAGAGTCTAACTAATTTATTTTTTGTTCTTTACATACTGATTGCGAAAGATGAATACAGCATGATTAATTATTTTCTCTCATCGTTATTACTTTGAATTTTTTTTTATTAATTGATTAATAGAATATATTGATACTAAGGTATGGTACATAGGTATGTTTTGAAGTTAGGGTACTAGTCCTTTAGTGATTGATCATAGTGTGAACTATCGTATCCTCCGTGAAATCCTTTTGGAACTTGTAACTGTTTTATAGGTTCACTAGAAAGTGGAACCTCGGTAAGGCCAACGCACAATTATGGTTAGGGCGTGCGCAGAAGCACAGCCGAGTTAATGTCCTTGATCATAGTCGACCTTCACAGGTGTCCGTGAAAGGCTTAACGATTTATGGAATTGTCAGGAGTAAATCTCCAAGTGCGTTATGGCAAAAAAAAGTTTTTTTTACTTTGTTTATTTTACCTAAGGGTAAAGGTACCAATACCGTAATACTAATATGTATCTACTTGTTAATAATTATGAAAGTGTGTAATATGAAAAAAAAAAATGTTGTGAAATGAATAATTTGTTTATTAATAAAACATTATAAAATATTAGAATTGTCTTATAAACGATGTTTGAGATAAAAATTTTATTTAATAACTTGTAATGAAATGACCTGTAATAAATTTTTATTTGTATAATAACATGAATTATGTTTGTAATTGTCAATTAAGTTAAGTACCTACTCTGTCAATTACCAGGTTTATTTTGTAATATGGTAATATAAAAAAAAAAACAATTTTCTTTTTTAATTACTTTTGTAAACAAGTAACATGCGTTAAAAAAATTTTTTTTTTCTCTGCGACCCCGGGGGTGAAGGGACTTTTCGGGGGAGGTGTAATATGGTAACGTAGCCAAAAGGCTAGTTTCAGAGTTTAGCGGTAACACTTTGGTTTACCGCGACATAAACGCATATTGCTTGGGTCAGCGATACCTACTCATTATAAATATCGATGAACGCCTTCAATAAACCTCTTTTTACCACCATGTACGAGCCTCTCAATTACCTCCTGCTCTCATCATATTTCAGTATCCATTTTGAATATAACGACAATAACAAACTACAAAAACCTAAAGCCGGGTGCTGCGCCATGTTTTCGTGTTTGCTAACATCGTAACACGAAAACATGGCGCAGCGGACCCGGCTTAACAGAAAAACACAAATAAACCGGGAAACTTGTAATCGCTACTTCATCAACAGCAGGGCTAGTACGCACGCCAACCCGCGATTGCGATATTTAACACATCCATCTGTCAAATCTTTTATCTTGTTCGTTCGTGTCGTGCGAAAATAGAAAGAGAGCGGGAGCGTGATAGCGATATATTACGCTATAGTGGGTTGGCATACTAGCCCCGCAGATAGTTTATAATAAACCAACAACAATAAGAAAGGGTTTGTACACACGGCGACACATCAAGCTAAGCAAAACCAAAATAAGGTGGTCGCGCGACGTTATACGTTATTCACCCTGCGCGCGGTCAGCTTATATTGGTCATACTCAAAGATAAAATATAGGGGTAGATAAATAATATAAAGCAAGACATAGAAACGCTACTTGACATCCATTCACACTTATGACAACCGCCCATTAGAATAAGTGAAATGTCAATAGTAAACAGCACTGGTAGCATGCCAACCCGAGATAGCCGTGTTACGGCTTTATCGCGTCTTTTATCTCGTTCGTTCGCGCGCAAAAGAACGATATAAAAGACGTGATAAAGCCGTATCACGGCTATCGCGGGTTGGCATGCTACCAGTGCTGGTCATACCTAATCGACCCCTCTCTTGTCAACGCCATCTATCGAGAAATTTGGAACTAACTTTTTACTTTTTTGTGCTTTTGGAAAATCCCTCATTCGCTCACGTCATTCAAGCAGTGTTGCCAGAAGGTTACTTTTGTAACCTTTTAGGTGATTTTTAGCTCTGTCAGGTTACATTTAGGTTACACGATTCAAAAGGTTACTTTTAGGTGATTTTTCGGAATTTGTATTATCAATCATATTTTTCTATGAAACGGAATGATTTTTCATATTTTTGCACTGTTTTATAAAGCAAAAGTTCGTAACGTAGTGAGTGCAACTCTTAAAAACACATTTTTCTCTGTTTTCTCTCTCGCACTAATATATAGGTAAGTACCGAATCACGAATGACTAAAAATGGTCTAAGTAGTCTCACTTACTCGCTCGATCAATAAATCGGATGACAATGCAACTTAAAATAGAAAACGCTACTGAATTTTTTCATTTCTGTAAGTTAATAGAACCAAAATCTGTCCATCAACTTTTAATACCTACCTTATTACCGGCAAAAATATGAAAGGTTACTTTTCACACCAAAAGGTTACTTTTTAATCTAATTCCGGTTACTTTTGACAAGATCCGGCTGGCAACACTGCATTCAAGTGTCAACTGCGTAAATATTTGATGCGTGCGTGTTTTTCGTCATATTTCCTTTATTGCAGAAGTTTCACAAGGTGTTATTTAATTTTGAGTTATTTCCAAACACCTTGAAGTAAATCGTAATACAAAATGGTTTACCAAGTGTACTTTGAAGACTGTATCGTGTCGAACATAGACTTTGAAAATGTGTCATCGTTGAAGGCCACAATTTCACAAAAATATGGTGTTCCCTCCGAAGATCTGTTCATAACCATCAACGGGAAGTCAGTTCCAACCGACTTGAACCTAAAAAACACTGAAAATGTCATCAGAGTGTATACAAAACTCGTCGGAGGTAAAGGTGGATTTGGGTCGATGTTACGCGCGATCGGAGCTCAAATCGAGAAAACTACGAACCGAGAAGCGTGCCGTGACCTCTCTGGTCGTCGATTACGTGACATAAACGAAGAGAAAAGGTTGAGAAAGTGGTTAGAGGGGCAAGAAGAGAGGGAACGCGACGCAGTCGAGCGTAAGCAAAAGAAGCTCGAAAGGCTTATAGCTGAGCCTAAAATAGATGTAAACTTGAATCCTTTGTATGAAAAAGAGAGGCAGGAGTTACCAGAGCGTGTCAGTGCTGCTGTAGATGCTGGCTGGCAAGCCGCCGGGTCGTCTGACAGTGGACTAAAGCGAAAGGCAGAAGATAAGCCAGTTTTGAAGAAGAAAAAGAAGTTGTGGATAGACGCAGACTTGTCGGATTGTTCGTCTTTGAGCGAGGAGGAGGAGGAGGAGATAGAGAAGAAGAGTCCGGGGCCGACGGTGTCGACAGATAGTGGGAACGAGTCGGATAGAGTGTCCGTGGCTAGCAATAAAGTTTAGATTGATAATTTATTTCATAAGATTGTTTAATTTTTATTTATTATAACCTAGCGACCCGCCCTGACTTCGCACGGGTGTAAATCCCCTCCGCCCCCCCCCCCCCCCCCCCTTAGTCCGCCAGTGGGTGCAATGCTGATATAAAAGTTTCTCTTGAATCACTCAATCTATTAAAAGAATCTGCATCAAAATCTGTTGCGTAGTTCTAAAGATCTAAGCATACATAGGGGACAGACAGACAGGGAAGCGACTTTGTTTTATACTATGTAGTGATACTAAAATTCATAACATAGAACTCTTTTGTTAGTCAAACTTTGTTAAAATAAAACAAATAATCTTGACAAGTATGCAGTTGTATCCAAACTCACCGATACAATAGTGCTCCCACACATAACTGCGACGTTGCATCGCATCGCAAATATCTGTGAGTGCCAGATTCTTATTACGATGACTTATGTATGATTTTCAATCGTAGCGCTCGCAGATATTGTGATGCGATACAACGACGCAGTTATGTGTGGGAGCCCTTAATCATGGCAATGTAATTTCAAACGTATTTTAATTGTCATAATTTTGGAGATAGTATTATGTTATAAAACAGATTAATCTTGATATTTAGACTCGAGTTGAAAATTAAATTATGTATTGTTTCCCTAATCTTGGTCTACTGAAACTGACTATTTACCTATTTTCTTCTACTGAAATTATGACATTGCAGACTGGTTTAAAATAGTATCAAGAGTTATACTATTAGTATAAATAATAGTTATATTACTACGAAAATAAACTACAGTAGTAAATAATGTGTCTTTTTATTACATCCCTATTAATTACTTTTGTTTTTCAATTGACAACCATGTTTTTCTAATAACAGATATCAAAAGCTTATCGAATTAAAAAGGCTAGCCTATGTAAGCTAAGAGAGTGTGACTTAGAAAGGAATACATCACTTTAACTGTCGTTCACGTCCCTTATCATCACTGAAAGGGGTGAGGTCATAATTTGTACAACTCGGGCGAATTAACTTGGCACCTGGCTCGCACGTGGCTCAGAATAAAATACTTGGAAAACTCAGAAAGAATAACTCGAAAATGCTAAAGCGCAGGGACACGTGCAACAGTAACTGAAATGCTATGCTACGGCCTCGCACGGTGACGGCGGTGTCCCGCGGGGGGTAGCAGGAGGGGTGTCAAATTCCGAGCCACGTGCGAACCAGGTGCCTAAGTTAATTCGCCCGGGATGTAAGCCCTCTACAGGGACATACATACATACATACATACATAAGCTCACGCCATTGTCCCAAGGGGGTAGGCAGAGACCACAGATCGCCACACGCTACGACTCTGACACACTTCTCTAGCCTCATTGACATTCATACATCTTTTCATGCACTTCCGTGGTAGTGGAACTTGAAGGTACGGTCAACATTAGAGAAATCTAACCCTCTTGCGCTTATAAAGATGTAGATAGAAGGATCAGGTTTCTCTGGTGCTGACTGTACCACCCGTGTAGCCTCACTGGAACGAAAACATAAGTTATACAGCGTTCCAGTGAAGCTAGTCGGGTCTCACTTGCAGAAGTAATTTAATTGATGTTCTTAGACTCGGGACATGATGAAATATTCTAAACAGTTTATTAGAAATCTACAAAACGTTCACTGGGTTGGCGCATCAGCTATTCATCCATTTTCTGCAATGAAAATAGACACTTAGAGCGCTTACAGACGAGCGACACTTTGCGGTCGCCGTGTGTCGCGGAGGGTCGCGCGACCGTAAAGTGTATGAGCGCGACGCTCTGCGATCAACGGCGACAGCAAAGTCTCTCGTCTGTAAGAGGACAACTTTTAGAATAGCAATAACTCTACAACACTGTGTAAACTTTCAGTCAGGCGTTTGGAAAGCGATCATATTGTTGGCGCTGGTTGTCGTCGTGGCTTCCAGGCCTCAGGAGTTCGACGACGAAGACGAGGGTCTCGGCCAGGCTTCTGAAAGGAAAGGTAATGAAAAGACGAGGTCACTTTGTTCAGCTTCAGCAGTAGATGATAATAGGCTGATGATGGTTTGTTGATACCTATTGTATTTGTCAACAAGGGGATGGTATTCTGAAGAGTCGTTGACATGTCATTAAGTTTTACTTGCCTGCCCAGAAAGCAAGCTATGCGGCAAGGGGTGATTGATCATAATAAATTACATACAAAAAAATACTGCCCGGTGGGGTGTCAGAGTTCTAGAGTGGAGACCGCGAACTGGTAGGCGTAGTGTGGGACGCCCTGCTGCCCGCTGGACAGACGACCTAAAAAAGGTAGCGGCGAGCGACTGGATGAGGAAGGCCGAGGACAGAGTTTTGTGGCGCGCCTTGGGAGAGGCCTATGTTCAGCAGTGGACGATGATAGGCTGATGATGACGATGATGATGATGAAATACTGCCCTATATCAACAGAGTTAAACTGCAGTGTCTCAACGAAAGTTTTTGATCAGTGTATTTATAGTAATGACTGACATTATGGAACTGAGAAGTGGTCGCTCCTAAAGGTCTGCAACGATATCGATTGTGAAATTAAAAAAATCCTCGAAATATTAGAAAAGAGTTAAAGTTATTGTTCGTTGTGTGCATAAAGGGCAAGCACACACAAAAGAAGCGTTTGGTCACAGAATACTTAAATTCTTACTGATATTATAAACGCGAAAGTTTGTAAGCATGGATGGATGTTTGTTCCGCTTTCACGCAAAAACTGCTGAACGGATTTTGATGAAATTTGGCATACATATAGACCATGGTCTGGATTATTAACACATAGGGTACTTTTTATCCGGGTAACGCAGACGAAGTCGCGGCCAACAGCTAGTACGTTTAACAATTCTAGGACATTGTCACACACATTATCTAGTCACATTTAAAGTACAAGAATCTAGTCTGGAGTGCGATTTTTAATCTCAAACGTTGAACTCAGCAGTTGAAAATGTATGTAGATACGCATCTTTCTACTGCTGATCTGACTTTCAAAAATTAAGGAGCGCGATTTTTGAAAGCCAAATCAGCAGTAGAAAGATGCGTATCTCCATAGTAATTTTGACATTTTCAACTGCTGAACTCAGCGAATGAGATTCGAAAAACGCACTCCTGGAATTGTATTATGTTGACTAGACAACGATCAACATCATCAAATCATATGGCATTATTGAAGAAATTCACAATCATCATATCATACAAAATATTTGTCCCTTGCGGGATTCAAACCCGCGACACTCGGCACAGCAAGCAAGGCAGGTTCACTACCGAGCTACCGTCGTGGGCAGTCGGCCACGAGTAACTGCCAGTAACTAGACACGAAGTAACTTGATAATCTGTGCTAGTATTAAAGTACTCCTCTTTCTATGCAAAATGCAAATAGCCTTCTTTTTCTTATGTTCTATGAATCTATAGTTGGTTAATTCTGCAGTTTATAATTCATTTAACACTCCCTTTGTTTCAGATGACGTAGGTCGGGTCCAGATCAAGGTGTACCGAGGTCCCACGAAGCATGATGGATACGCCCCTTGGGGCTTTTGGGTCAAACAGCCCTCTGACGAGGACCACTGACTGCTTAGTCGAGACCGAGTGAACGAGAAAGTTTAAGTTTTGGTTTTTGACAAAGAATAGTTTGTTTTGTTGAATGCGCCTATCATTTCCTGTAGCCAAGTGAATTAATACTTTACTCACTATGACAAATTTTTTATTTTAGGAAATAACGGGTACAATAATGAGGTTTAGGGTAGGGTCTAGGTTAAGGTATAGAACAGGTATAGAATAACTAATTATTCTTATGGTTAAGGTCTTAAGGTTAGTGTACGCTTGGATGTATAGATGTCGCTTCTTATTTAGGTAAGATTAATTTAAAAACCAAAGATTATATTGTTTGTTATGTTTTTGTTAATAAACGTTGTTTTGTTTTTAAAACTTTTTCTATTAACCTTTTGCATTTATTTACTCTGAATACATCTACCACAAGGACCCAGCACGTCTAGCATGCAACCCACGACAAAACGAGAAAAACTTCATGCACGCTCTTTTGGCGTACGTAAAATAACAAAGATGGAGGCACATCTCGATTTTTATCGTTTTCTCGGGTGGGACATGCGAGGCATACAGGGGTAGCCAAGCCAACAGCCCAAAGAATTGCTAAACTAAAAGTGGCAATGTGCGGGGCACATTTGCCGTGGAACATGGCCGTTCGAGTCTGCTAGTTCTCGAGTGGCGACCACGAACCGGTAGGCGCAGCAAGGATAGGCAGTGAGCCCCCATAAGGTGGACCGATGACCTGGTGAAGGCGGCGGGAACCCGTCGGATGAGGGCAGCGCAGGACCGCGAGTTGTGGCGATCATTGGAGAAGGCATATGTCCACCAGTGGATGTCTATCGGCTGAGATGATGACTGCAGGAAGCAGTAGGTACCTCGTAACTACTTACTAATTGTTTCTAAAGGACATGTGCCTACGAATAAATAAAAAATAAAAAAATACATGGTGGTTGGGTGGTTAATCGTGAAACTTCAATCAAACCACTTTTCAGTGTCAATGGTAGCAAGGATGAAATCGCGAAAGAAAAATCGACTGTTGCAGCGCCCTAGTTAGAAAGAGATACTGCTATGACAGCATTAGAAACAAGTTTTTTTTATTAAGTTCAATACACGAGTGACAGTCTGTCTGTGTGATAAATTCGTTCTTCCGGTGTTTCAAAATTCGCAAACCGTCTATCGAATCCTGCATTGTTATAAATAGACCAACTGGTCAAACATCGATTTAAAAAAAACAACGGGTTCCACTCCGGGAGTGCCGGCAGAAGTGAAAACTAAGAGATCTTACGTCTTACGAATGTCACGTGACGTCACGGTAATCTTGTACATCATCGTCTTACCAATTTTGTCTTACGAATTTTCGATCAGGGTCACGTCACGGTCCTGACGCGAGTTTAACATTTTTTACCCATACCAAAAAGTGCACAACGCCGCTAAAGAAGTTTTCACTTCAAAAATCGCGAATGTGAACGCGATGTTGTTTTTAATTTATTGAATTCTTTGCCTACCATAAAAGCCGAACGTTTTGGTCATCCCTGGTATAGTTTGTATAAATAAGTAAGTATAACTAACTGCACAAGAACGTGGAGAGTTAATGACCACAGCTGCATTGTTGTGATAGTCGCGAACGTCCAAAATCTAAACATTGGGGAGAGGCTAAAATGACGCTGTTCCAAATAAGTATTTTATTCCATCAGTGTCGTAACTCGTAACGTAAGCTCATAAGTCGTACGTAACCCAGCTGCACTGGTAGCATGCCAACCCGCGATAGACGTGATAAAGCCGTATCACTGGTTGGCTATCGCGGGATGGCATGCTACCAGTGCTGATGTGGCAGTTAGCTTAGATTAGTTGAATGATAATCTAGTCCTAATAACAGACTCCTTTTTGGGGGATTGTATCCAAAGTTGGAATGTTCGGGACAGGAATGCGATTTTTGAAACTTTTACGTTCAAATCAGCAGTATTGTAATACATATATGTCACAATTACTATGAAGGTTATTTATGCATAATTCGATCATGATCTACCACGTGCCTTTAAAAATCGCACTCCAGGTATTTTACATAAAAAAATAGAATCATAGTAGGTAAGCATTTCAGTTTAGTATGGAACAGCAGTTTTTTTTATCCAATCGGATTGCTCCCATAGTACCTAAAAGTTGTTCAGTTTGATAGGTAGACTCGTAGTTTAAAAGGATGCTAACGATGTCAATTTCATTCTGTAGGTACCTATATTCTAAATTCCATGTTTCTATCATTAGGCTGTCCGTTGTGTGTCAGTCAGTCAGTTACGAAACTGTTTTATATTAAAGGTTTTGACACGCTAGGTATCTCGGCGACAGATCAACCTTCCCATAGTTGAAGAGGTTGAACTCATGAGTCCATGAAAATAGAATTAGGTTGATCTGTCACCGTGTGTACAAGTTTTTAAGATAATTTTAACTAGAGTTGAGCACCATTTTATCTGCCTCGCTTAAATTCCGTTACATACAGAGTTAGTTTTAGTTATCACCTCTCTGTAGTGTAGGTACGTCAGTCAATCGGTCAGTTCCAAACCACGCTACCTCGCCCGATCACTCCAGAATAGATATTCAAGTGGTATACTTGAATAGCATTGCGAATAACATTTCTGTTTGTTTTGATTTGATAAACCTCTATAGTAAATGAAGCTATTGTTAAAGAAAACACACAATTTTTATTTGTAAACAAAAAAAAAAGTATTTTATTATGAGTGATGGTTAGAGAAATGTGTAAAGAAAAATTACTGTGAATACCTACTTAAAAAAGTAGTGAAAAATCTTTGTGAAAAATATGTGAAAAAAATGTGTAGAAACGATATAAAAATAAAAAGTTGAAATTAGGTAGAGATTGATAACAACTGAACTTTAGTAGAGGTAAATGAAGATGAAATGCGATCGATAAGAATAATTTGTACGGGTGAGATATTTATACATTCTGAATTAGTTACGTTCAATTCATTTTATTTTATTTTGTTTTATTCATATTATTGATGGCCAATTGTAGCGATCCATGAGGTAATTATCAATTAATAGGGAGATAGGAAACTAGGTACCTATTTCTAACCGCATCCACATAAATAACACAAGAACTTGGTCCTGTTATATTGTCGTAACATCTATTTAATTTGTAAAAATATCGACAAAAAAAATTTAAGACGGAACTCCAACAAAAATATTGCTAGTCCTTACGTATTCACGTAGGTATCACTTCGTTTTGATACATTAAGATAGCTCTTCCCAAAATTGATCTAACTACCACAGACATAGGTATACCTACAATATTATAATTATGTCTGTGCTAATTACGATTGCGGTGGATTTGTTAACAAATAATAAAAATGACAAAAAGTTAAGGGGACAAAGGGGGGTTCTCTACAAGAAACTAGTTTTTATCAACGTTTTTTCTTCACGCTCTATCGTAAAACCGGTAATACTTACAAGCGTCAAACTTAGTGTGATTATAGAGCATACTCTACAGAATAACAACAAATACTAAAAACCGGCAAAGTGTGAGTCGGTCTCGCGCTAAAGGTTGTGTTCTGTAGTGGTGTGGTATGGAACCCTCGGTGCGCGAGTAGCCCGACTCGCACTTGACCGCTTTTTATTATTATTATGTCTGTGCTAATTACGTTTAAGTATATTATACCTACTTATTAGTTCGATAATTTGTTTTGTAGAGTGACTTTTACCTGCTTCGTTTTAAAATTAAACTTTAAAGTAGGTACTTCGTTTTGAAATTAAAGATAAAGATAAAGAATATTTATTGTTCAAACTGTGTAAAAAAAAAAACTTAACTTGACGCTTTAAAAATATTCACCGTATTTCAGAACAAAGTAAATTATTCTGCGGTTTCATAACAATGTAGGTACCTACAATTATAATTACAAAGACAGTTTTTTTTTCGAAGCACGTACTGAGGCATCTGAATAGACTAGGCTTAGGAGGCTTATTGTACCTATTTTTTATTTTGTGTATATGCTCACGACAATATTTCGGAGTCAGTTAGAGATATTCTGCAAAACTCAGAACATCCACGTTTCTCTTAGTACCTACCTAGGTACTACTGAAACTTGTGTATTTAGTTCTTTGGAATGAAAAGGATCGATAGAGTATCGATCATTCGTTTATTATCGTATAGATAACTGTTGAACGGAAAGATAGTCGTATTTGCTGACCGATAGTAAACTACCTAAGTAAACACACTTTTTTTGGGATTCGGAACCATTTTGTAGATAGAGCGATAATACAACACATTCTTATTAAACCGTCTAAACGAAATCTGTCAATATATTATTTTAAAAACCAACCGAGTGAGAAACAAGCCTGCCTGCCTGCCTGCCTGCCTGTGTGTGCCTTCGTCGTAGTTCTTAGTTTTTCAAACTGATCAATTTACAAACAGTCCTATGCTTGTTATTGCGTGTAATGGAGGGACCACAAAATCACAGCAGTGACGACAAAGCACCCTGATAGGGTAAACCGTACCAGTGAAAGAACTTAAGCAACCGGTCAGAGCATCCAGAAGGGGTACGGACCATGGCATAGGGTGTTGCTGGGACTATGTTGTGGATTGGAAAGCGGGGATCGGTGAAAAGCGACGACTTGAATTACGGCGACTTAATGTGATTGTGTTACCGGTCGTGTTTGATGGGTTGGTGTTGGTGTGTCGTTACTGTAAGGCCGCCGTTATGACGACCGTGATTTCGTTTCGGGGCAGACGCTTTCAGGGTGTGTGGTGGTCTAGTGGTGAGTAGACTATTGCCTTCCGTGCAGGAGGCTAACGGTTTGATCCCAACTCATGGCGCCTCGTATAATAATTACTTTTTAGGAACATATATACGTACAGTCGCCATCAGACGCTATGATTTATGTGATGGCGACTGTACCTACGATTTGAAACATCACAGAATTTTGGTTATGGAAAACATCGTGAGGAAACTTCAATCGCTTCGATTTCTGTCTTTCGCTGTCCATTAAAAGTATATCATACTGGGCAAAGTTTGGGCACTGCTAGTGGATATTCTGAATATGGTTTACCTTAGTATGTTAAAATACCTATCTCTACCAACCCTGAGACTCAAGGGCCTATAAGACGGATAATAGGAATCAAACAATCGTGCGTGACCACTGAGCATTTATTACAATGCTTGTTTATGCTGACATTCCAGGTCGTCGAAAACGTATCCTTATGCCGCTTATACTCCTGGCCACTTTTATATGCTGGAGTCTATCCAGGGACTCCCCTCCACGGATACGAGGCCAGGATTTGGAGCATTTCAGGAGGAACAGGAGTTTGAAGCATTATTTGGACAATGTGTAAGTATAAAGACGTTTTCACTAGACAACAGTGCGTGACGTTACCAGATGACGCGTAACCTAAAAAACAAGAAGCGAGCGACGCGAGCTCGTAGGTCATTGCAAACCTGCAATGCGATCTAAATGCAATGCGTCTAGGTTATTGGGATACAGTCAATATTCAAAATTCAAAATAATATCATATAGATAGCTTTTTGACGTCATTTTTTGACTCTACCACCGCGTCGGAAGGTGTTCCGTTAAGAGAAGATGCGGCCAGAAACTCTACCACACACATCTTTTAAACAAAACAAAATGTACAAAGTACAATTAAAATACAATACTGCATTACATAGTGTAAAATTGTCAAGACCATAACCTGGAGTCAGCGAAGTGAGCTCGAGATTATACTGCAAGTTTTTTTTGAAACACAAGATTTTGCGACCGGGGCGTGAGCCCCAATTTGCCTCCTAGATCCGGGGCTGGACTGTGTATATTCTTTATTCGTCGTACATCATTTGATAAAATATCCAGCGCCCGTCATGCCGCGGGCGCAGAGCTCTCTCTCATCCAATAAGCGGTACAGAGCCTTTCTGGCTATAGTTGTAACGTGGTTTCTGATAACCTCGAAAGGGAATCAGTTCGTGCCTTTATGTATGTGTCCATTTCCAGCAGTTCCATTCAGACCCTCATCGAGCCGTCCGCACCGTGTGGCAACCTGGAGGAGATAACGGTGGTGGTCGTGGTGACAAGCGCCCCAACGCGATACCAGCAGCGGGACGCCATCAGGCAGACCTGGGCGCGCCATCTTCATACATACTTCGTGATGGGCTTGCATGAGGACGGGACTGATGAACAACTGGTATGTATGAGATAAGGAACTGAAGTATGAACTTATATGGAGGATTTGTATTTGGCGACGACGGAGGGGCGGTAGGCAGAACTGAATTTAGGGTAGGGTAACGGCGCGCGAACTGCGCAGTAGCGACACACAAAGAAAAAATGCACCCGCGCAGCTCGCGGCGCGTTCTTCAGATGTGGACGCACCCTAAGGGCTCTTACAGACGAGCGACACTTTGCTGTCGCGGTGGGTCGCAGAGCGTCGCGCTCATACATTTTACGGTCGCGCGACCTTCCGCGACACCCGGCGACCGTGTCGCTCGTCTGTGAGAGCGCTAATAGTGGTTGAGTAATTTTAAGGGTAGGGCATTGCCACACGTAGGAGTAGGCCCCCTAGCTACAGCCACTAGGACATAGTCGTGAACATAATGATGTCATGTATGCAACATCTGAAAAAATCTCCATCATGACGTGGTTTCATTTTAATTTATTCTAAACATTTGAATATTCAATGGAGTTGAACTATTTTAGTAGAGAATGCCTTGCGCATAAAAGAAAGACTAATTTACTAACAAAAAAATTATAATCTATATTATTGTTAGTTTAAGTAGGTACCTGCTTAAGTGTTATGAACGTAAAGATGTTTTTTGGACTAGCACTCAATGTACTAATTTATCTGTGACGGTCATAGTCTATGACAGGGGTGGCCAACCGGTCGATCGCGATCGACCGGTCGATCGTGACTATTAGTCCAGTCGATCGTGGCAAGGCAAAAAACAATCTCACATGTGATATGAAAAGGAACTCCTAAGACTGGCTTTGACTGCCAAATGACCGACAAACAATGGAAAATCTATTGTTATTGTGACCCGCCGGCGTTCAACGTGTTAATAAAAAATACTTAGGTACTACATGATTGTGTACTAAACTATGCTGTTTCATTTAAGATTTCAAGAAGTATGTAAGTGGTAGATCGCACAGGGTTTCGTTAGTAAACAGTAGATCTTATATGTCTAACCATTTGGCCACCTGGTCAATGAGATCTGAAACGAATGGAGGAAACACCGCTTCTGAATCTCAAAAGCTGTATCGATTTTCCCGATCATTCAATATGTACGTAGCATGCCGTGAAAATACATTGCATACTAGATGACCAGTGTGATTACGTCAATATTCAAGATATCATTACACAGATTATCTAATCCCAATCGTCTTGAACCGACGTACCAGACTCTAGTAAAGATCTTGTACTTAACTTATGACGATTAGACTTAGTCATGGATTTTTGAGTACTTAACTACATAATTACATTACACTACTGTATTGTGGTAATATTAAAATTATGTAGTGAATGTACGTACATTCACTACATAATTTTAATATTACCACAAAGGCGTTCAGCACTCTTCCCAATATAAGTAGATCAGGCTAATTAAGTAAATTAATGACCAAAGTATCCAGTTGTGAATGTTGCGGAACGCACGTCTGCCCGGCACGGTGGTCAGTGAGCGAATGTCCCTACATGTGCTGGGAGCACTAGTTTGCATATGCGATCCTCATAAGCCAATATTACACCACCCGACAAACAACTTGACCAAGGGGTGTGCGCAGTGATGGTTTTCCCAAGTTATTAGCTGGTATTATACACCATCAATCTGATTTCTCCAGATAAACAACTACATAGAAGCGAAGCAACACAGTGACATCGTGGTCTTCGACTTCGAGGATCACCATCAGAACCAAACTTTAAAGACAGGGCTTATCCTGCAGTGGATCCAGGAGCGTTGTCCGATCGCACAGTTCCTGTTCAAGATCGACGACGATGTGGTCGTGAACCCTTGGATTATGAAGCTGGTGCTTAAGGAAAACGAGGATGCTAAGCTTGTTGGTAAGCTACATTTTTCTGTTGATCAATGTTAAAACTTTGGTTTTTCGTCTCGGAACTAAAGCACTATCTTTCCGAATTCTGAATTGGATTAAAAGAGTTGTAGACTCAGTGGCGTAGCGTGGGTTTCCGCCGCCCGGGGCAGACCGATTTTGCCGCCCCCTTATCTTTACAAGAAGACCTACATCAAAAATAACGGAGCGAATTTTTTTGAACAACTATTCAGTTAGTGGTGAGACATCTTTTGGTTTATAAATGTAAAAATATAAACTTAGAGCGATTGAAGCGAGCTCGACTTTTCTCCAAAATACGAATCTTTTGGAGCCTGGCCCTGTACCCGCACTTTCGATGTTCGCTATATCGCCACTGTTTCGGTCTGCACTTCATTGGAATAGAGTTGACATTGGAACGAAAATGTTCACGCAATTGCAAAGTTCGAATGTGCGGGTAGAGGCCCAGAGCTTTTTTACGTACAAAACAAGTGCAAAGTATATGTAAAAGCTATGGATCGAGCGAAGCAAACTCGTAAGCACCACGCCTTAACTGTGGTCAGATCAGAACTCTTTTAGATTATTTGTAGTGTAGGTAAGTACCTACAATAATTAAAACAGAAACATAAATTAGAGCGAGCGAAGCGAGCTCGACTTTTCTCTGTTCTACGAATTGGTTATAGACAGACCTAAATAAATCTATATTTTTCCCGAATTTGCCGCCCCTAGTAAAGTGCCGCCCGGGGCATTTGCCCCCTCTGCCCGCAAATTGACCAAACTTTGCTTCCATACCATGAGTTCGGGTGGTAGATTTCCTTCCCCTGTCACACTTTCGTTAGATGATCCCTGAGCAGTAAAATGTAAAAGTAACATTAAAACAATCGGACTACAAAAAAAGTTATCGTGTTCGAGACTTATGTAATGTGTAATACCAACTGCTCTCAAACGGTAAAGGATCGTGAAGGAACCTGCATACGCTGAAGAAGAAATCCTAATGCGTGTGTGAAGTCTACCAAACCGCATTGGGAAGCGTGGTGGACTGACGCCCATACACCCTCCCTGAGGGTAGGCCTGTGCCCTGCAGTGGGACGTTTATAGGCTGATGGCGACGATCTTTTCCTTCCAGGTTACGCATTGAACAACACAGAACCTCAACGAGAGGAGTACAGCATGAGATACCTGCCTCGCTGGCTCTATCCTGAGGATGAGATCCCGCAGTATTTGTCAGGATCTGGATACCTTATCAGTGGTAATTATACTTCAAATTATTGAGGCATTAAGAAGAGGAAGCTCTCATCTTGCCACACCTCTGGCACCATGTTACTAGAACAGTACTGCGACATAAACAAGATGGCGTCGATACACGCGCCGTCCCGCTCGCACGCGCGTTCCGGCTGTATGTGCTTCTGGCTCGGCTTCCCTAAAGTCACCCTCGAAGTGCGGGGGTGAGGTGTGGTTTCTGGAATCAGAAGCTGACCCTCTCTGATTTCTTGGTGTGGCCGTTCAAAATGCAAAAGTTCTAAATCCTTAATCATAGATTTTTGACGTCATTGTGTTTGACTCTACCACCCCGTCGGAAGGTGTAGAGAAGATGCCGCCAGAAACTGTGCAACACTCATATATTCTAGGTATGCTAAAAGTGACTTGCTGAAAAGATGATTCACTGTTGTAGCAATGCTTCTGAAGTGCGATTTTTGAAAATCATACGAGCGACTTGGCAGTAGAAAATGTCAAAATTACTATGGAGATTATGCATCTTTCTACTGCCAATTCGCTCGTATGATTTTCAAAAATCGCACTTCTGGCTCTCGCAAACATTCGTGATTTTACAAAAAGGTACTTTATAAATAGACATTAGAATTTAAAATGATTTTTTCAATTAATTACAGGTGATTACATAAAAAAGATCCTTCGAGCCGGATACCAAGTACCAATGATCAACTTAGAAGACATCTACTTCACATTCTTAGTAGCTAAGGAGTACCTACACTACTCCTTAACCCACGACAATAGACTGACCCCATATAGACCATGGCCACCGTGGTTCCCTTTCAAATGCGCCTATTGGGTCCAAGCCGTGGTCCATGGCTTGGACTCGTTTGAAATAGTTAGAATCTGGTCACAAATAGAAATAATTGGTAAAGAGTTTGAGAGCAATAAAGATGTGTGTGGTTTTTATAGTAGATATTCATCTAGTTTTGTATATTTGTCTTGATAATTTATCTATAGTGTTTAGTATTAGTATTAGTCCGATATCGGCCTATAACACATTCCTACCACTGTAACTCGTGTAAATCAGTATTAACCAGTGGAGTAATGAAATCCAGCGAGCAAGCGCGGGATGATTTTAAATCTATGAATCTGGCTTCGAATTTGAAAAGATAGGAGTAAGAAAAACAAATATTTGACCCCCCTCTATTGATATCTATAGATCTATAGACGACTAGGTATTGAAGAGGCAAGCCAAAAATAAATCGAACTCAAATCCAAGTATGTTCTGTTTGGGTGTGCAATAAAGTACCTATAATTGAATTAGGGTTTCTGCTCGAGATTTCTCGAGAAATCTGGCCTTAGTCGAGACGAGAAAAAAATTCTCAATTACTCGAGAAATCAATTCAAAGAACTAGTAACTAACGAAACACGCGTACGTCTGTTTTTTTTTATTGACAGATAATTCCTTTAAATAAATTGTATTTGTTGTAACACATGCGTTTCTAATTAATCTTATTAATTATGCATAAAAGATAATTAACCATACACTAGCGATCCAGGAAAATTGATGGCGAAACTATAGTTGTTTTTATTGGAAATTAGGCACCAAAGAGAAATTATTGCGATTATTTGGGATTTCGTAATAAAAACTTTTTAATGATTCTAAAATGTTTAAAAGTGAACTGGCAAGATGTCTTGGAAAAAAAATCGAAAGCCATAAAAATTTTAAAGGAAGAAAACAATTTTCTTTTTAATTGAAGTATTTGGCTTAACATCATTTTTTTCTGACAGAAAGCTGCCAGTTCTGTATTTCTTAGATGTCATGAAAACTCTTTGGTCGAATGAAAAATATGTATAGAAGAAATATAAACTTTTAGGATTTGGATTCCAACGATGTTTTTTATTAACTTCTGTTGATTTTATCAATCCCAATCAAGAAGCTGGGAAAGGTATTACCCAATCGTACTACCCATGAACTTAATATTATAATAGTATATTAAGTTTATGTACTACCTAACCTATTCGTAACATAAAAACAATAATGTCGGTAAAGCGAACTACAATAATTGTACTTTGCTGGACAGGTACAAAATAATATCTTTGCTCGTATTTAAAACCGATTTGTGATGTTTTAGTATGAGGTCGGCAATTTTTGAAAAACACCTTAAGTGTAATTTTTTATTTTATGAAATCGAACCTTACCTATTTTATTCTTAAACTTAAATTAGTCAATTTTTATTGCAGGCTTGTCACACAGACTTTTGTCACACTGACTTTTGTCACACAGACTTTTGTCACACAGACTTTTGTCACACAGACTTTTGTCACACAGACTTTTGTCACACAGACTTTTGTCACACAGACTTTTGTCACACAGACTATTGACACACAGACTATTTGCCACATAGGCTTGGTAAAAATGGAAAAGGGACATTGTTTAGAAACCTATACCTAAAACTAATTCTACTCACTATTGCCGTCATCGGCACATCCAGACATTATTATCTGTTAGGTATTTCAGAGTCATTTTTTTGTTCTACTAAACAAACTAGTTATCAACAGTATCTTTAAGTTTTGGTCGTTTTTGGACAACTTTTGATTCAGGTAGCGGAGACAGAGGTGAGAGGATTTTGTGAAATACTCGTAAAATCTAAGTGTGCCCTATGTTTGCCTTTTACACAATACTTCATCATCATCATCACCATCATCATCATCATCATCACCATCATCACCATCATCGTCACCATCATCATCATCATCATCATGATCATCATCATCATCATCTCAGCCGATGGACGTCCACTGCTGGGCTGGACAGGCTAAAACAGGCTCGTTACCTAGTTAATATGGTCTTTTTTTTTTTTTTTCACTTATGGTCTCAAATTTAGGGTTCCGTCAGTGTTATGTAAGTATGATTGATTGATAATTAAATTACTGTGTGAAACCTCAACTAAGCAGCCTAAAACTAATCAGTCTATTTAGGAATCGTTGGTTAGCGAATAATACACTGAACACCTGACCTTGAACATTTCATCATTCATCATCACTTTAGTAATCGGACGAAAGATTAGATAAAAATACAAACGGAATTATGAAATAAATATAAAAAATGCACCGTTTTGTCTTTTTTTGCTAAGATTTATTTTTCCTACTAAAACAGCACATGTAAATGCGAAGGAGGAATGATGTTCGTGAGAATACAGGATGTAAGTGACAGCCTAGCAAATACTGTAACGGTGAACTCAGACCATCAAACTGAACAACTTTCACTATGGAGCCTACGTCAGGAAACGCGAAAGAAATCAGCTGTCCCATACAAAACTGCTGTACCTACCCGACTAAAATATGGGACAGATGATTATTTTTCGCGTTTCCAGGGTGGCTCCATTGTGAAAGTTGTTCAGTTTGATGGTCTGAGATCACCGTTTCAGTATTTGCTAGGCTGTAACTCACGTAATCCCTGTCGAATGACGCTGCTGAAGTTAAAAAAGAAATGTCTCTACAAATCGGGTTGGTCATTCAGTTACGGCATAGAGTCCACCTGTGTCGACAGATGTATCGATAAGGATTTACGATCACTCGTCTTATTTGAATAGTTTACATTGTGCGCCTGAGATAGAACAGGGACGCATTTGGTCGAACCGAAAACCGAACAGAAACCGAAAACCGAAAACAGAAGAAGGTAACTAAAAACTGTCATGTGTTTCCTTTTTGTTGAAAAATTGTTCTTCCTGTACACCGCTTATTTATAGAATGCATCACATACCATGTATTTAGACTAAGGTCACACTGCAAGTTTTCTACAGTAATTGTTTAGGCAATGATACATATACGTACTTACAAAAGTTAAGGATTTAAAAAAATAGGGCTGCCTCTCCGAAGCATGTCGCAACTTATTTGTACAGTATTTTATACAGCCGATCGGAAAAATGTTATTCCTCTTGTACAATTTCAGTATAATAATATGTAAGAAAACCTTACCAGAAAAAATGAGATTTCATTATAAACATTAAACAATGCGACAAACCGCGACAAATCCAGGAATTCTTATTTTTTCGCGTATCTAATACGTTAATTTTCAATTCTGTGTATTCAATTTATTGCCGAAACAAATGAGGGTATAGAAAATCAAAAGGAACAAAATTGTGGCATTTCCAGGGTGTTACGAAAGGCTTTGGGTTGCAACTCTTATTTTTTTATTAAACTTATAACAACGGGCCATTAAAAAATATAATATTCGCAATTTCAGATTGTCATTTTTTGATGCTGCCGTTCCTGTTTCCAAAATAGAGTTAGAAAGAGAAAGCAGGTAATTAATTTTTTTGAATTAAGTAAATGCTCAAATTATTTTTTAGCGACCATTTTTGCATTGCAGAGTAAAATAATTACAAAATTAAATTTATATTGATATACACGATGAATCGCAAAAAAAAAAGATAAATCAGTTTCTTAAAATTATGTAAAAAATTTAAAATTATAACAACAAAAAACTTGACATACCGAACTACGCACAGAGAAAATGAAGAAAGTTCCAAATCCGTCCCCTCAGCTCAAACAAAGCGTCAAAGTAGTGAAGTCAAGCGTAACACCATATAAATTGCCATTTACATTCCAACCAGCCATCAGACGACTTCTCCTCACCATGGACTCTAAACTGGTCATCTTCCTCGTCGTGGTTTTGACTGCGGTGGTTCACCAGGTCTTGGCTGGTGAGCATTTTATAACTTTTAACATACCTGAGTAAGAACGTGTTAGCAAGTCTTTGGGCTTTATTATTAAATGCGTAGTGAAATGGTAGTGATATAAAAGTATAGTAAGTTAGTCTGAAGGTAGCAAACCTTTTTCAATTACTTTCCAAAGTTTTTCAATTAGATAGGTACTAAAAAAATGTTAAGTGTGTGTAAACCAAAATTTTAAGGGTTGGACCAAAGAGAATGGAATCACTCCACAGAACTCTGATACTTACACTCTAAAAAATGTTCTAGTTATAAAAAAATGGGTGCAGATAAAAAAAGATAAAAACATTTATACGACTCGACAACCTCTTCCTTTTTTGAAGTCGAAAAAAGTAAAACTACGATAGAAATTCAATAAATTATGACCGCCATTTCGTATTTAGTCATTATTATCAACTTATAACATTATGGAAAAAATAGGAACAACCTATTTACTTATATACAAAATTGTGTTAGTATAAGAGTAAAACTGTACTGTCGAAATAACAAAGAAATAAACTAAAGGCAAATATAATTGATTACAAAACAACCATCTTTAATCAAACAAACATTTTATCTTGAAATGAAATTGCCTAATTACTCAAGAGAACTCAAAGATTTCGCTGACACGTTATTTCATTTTATCAGCATGAGAAGCACAGAGTTTAATATCGTTACGTCAACGTATCAAATACGTCAATTTTGATATGAGGATTTGATGATTATGGGAAAAGATCAGCACTGTATGTAACTAAAAGCACATACAGGTTTTCATACAAGCAGTTTTGACGTATTTGATACGATGACTATAATACTCGTAAATTCTGAAACTCTAGCCTACAGGTGATTTCAAAATGGATACATAAAACTATAAATACTTAGTCCAAATGAAATTATTAAGATTATGACGGTAAAAAAAGAGAACTGCATGATTGTATGCGGTCAATTCTCTTTTTGCTGATATTATCGCAATCTTTTGGTTACTAAATTTAAGTTTGGACAAAAGTAACTACTGCACTAAACATAGAAAGAAGTAGGTATGAATGTGGATTCCAAAAAGAGACATAGTAATTTCAAACAACAAATCTTCGACACTAATTGCTTGTACCTAACTTCTAAACATAGGTCACAAAACTAAAACCAAACCAATTTCTAGACATATTTTTCGATCGAATGCCAAAGGCCGAAGACCTAGAGGCATTAAATTTGAAATGCATTCCTGGCCGCTCCGTCATAAGGGTTGAAGAAAAGAAAGAAATCATCGTCGAAAAAGAAAATTCAGAAGACGACGATATGAGAAGAACTCACATGAATTTTAATACAAATGAAGAATACTGCAAAGTCTGCGTGTGTTCTGTCGAAGGGCAAGACGAATATTGTAGTAAACGACCAGCTATGAATGTGAACGAATGCATAAGGATGGCTAAACTAATGGAAGTCTTCCAGAGAAATGAACCTTATGAACATGAGAGGACCTTGGCCTACAGGATCAGGCGAGGTTGGTTTAGGTGTCGATGTGCAGCTGAAGGTTTTAAAAACTGGTAATTGTCTATCAATCAGTCTAGTAAATTTTTGAAGAGGTTAAGGTGCAAAAAGAAGTATAGGACACGAGTAAACATGTAACGATAACGAATGCAATGCGACGATCTTTATATGACATATAACTTTTGGTTTGCTTAGTGCGTTGTCTGCGTTGATTTTAAAAAAGTACCATAGTGTGTTTAATCAGAATACGAGTATATTCTATCAGTGTGCCAAATTACATTCAAATTAGTTCAGCCGTTTGTATGATTGAGTCACAAACATCCGTCGTAACAAACTTTTATACAGGTTCCTTCTCAATATGTTGAAGGCTTTTTAAGGGGATGATTAGACAATTACCATCATGCATCAAATTGAACAACTTTCTCTAAGGGACCAACAAATGAAAACGCAAAGAAATCTGCTGTCCTACACAGTTTTCTATGGAACAGCAATTTTTTTCGTGATTTAGATGGTGGTTCCACAGAAAAAGTTGTTAATTTTTATGGTCTGCTCATCCTCTTAAACCACTGTCGGCATAATAAGAAAGACCCTGTAATAATTAGTAGGATAGGATTTGTAGTAGTCTCTGTTGGCCAAAAATAATTCCTTCAATCCATTACCTTTTTGATCATTTCTACTAGGTACAGCAATGCAATTCACGAAGCGCAAACATCGTCACGACCAAGAAGCTTCAAATTAAGCTTCTTGGTCACGACCCATTCGTCGTTGACACATCGGCGAGCTGCCAATTCGGTATTCGCTATGGTTATATCATGTGTCAAACTCATATAAAAACTTCGACGATCTGTAGGATGCAAGAAGGATGTTACATTTGTGATCTCGTCGATGTTTTTGACAGCGATGTGACGCTTAGTTTTATAACTAACTACAGTAGTAGTGAGGTTCACTGAGATAACATCCACGACAGGTGATTCTTATTCTATCTCTAAGTCCTAAAAATTGGCTGAGATACGCAGCCTTTCTCTCAAACTCGAGTATTATTTCTTCTTATTAAAATTAACTCGAAATCTAAAACAGATTACATCTGGCACAAGGACGAGATACCCTACAAATCTGATGCAAAATGCGCTCGGGGCGTATCTTATTACACAAACGATGACAGTATTAATGAGACCACTATAGACATAGACTCCGACATAGAATCACTCCTAGCATACGCGAATAAAACCGCATGCCTTTTCTGCGTTTGCGCCGTGGACGGAGTAAACGTGACCTGCATCAACAGAGATCCCTGGTTCTGCGATTACTACAGAACTATCCAGAAGAAAGACGCTGCAAGAGAAAGATACGAGAGGTTATTCAAGCAGGATAGACCAGCGTATTTCAGGCAGTTGTCGTTCAGATTGAGGAGGACGATGGATCAAGGGATTTACGAGTTTTTGGATAACGGTATGATGTTTGGGCGTGGTCTTCTTTGGTTTCTTGTTGGTTATCTCTTGAGACTATTGGTCTGTTTTTTCGCATTCAATCGAATTTTAGGATGTCAAGAATCGAATTGCAGGACTAAAACGGCAGGAGGAAACAACGGCAACTGGAGACTAAAATCCCGGATAGATTGAAGGTGGAGTTCAGGCAGGAGAGGTGTGGATATCCTTCTCTTTTCGTGTCGTAGCATGAGCTATATCGTATGACAGTCACTCAGGCTTTAGAGGAAATATGTAGCCAGTCAGCAATGGTCGTATCGAAATTGACTGCCCAGCGTGAGCCAGAGAAACAGTGTGTATATTGAAGCATATTATAGTTGACTGATGGCATTATGAGAATAATTTGGATGAGATCAGCGTAAGATTGGAAAGGATGGCACGATGGGAAACATGCTACGAAACTGGATTATTCCTTACAGGATGACATCAAAATCGTGAATGCTTATCTCGTACCTACCAGTCAGTAGGAAGATAGATACAGGCATTTGATGATAAATCGATATTTGTTAATAGTGATGTATTTATATCGTGATTTTATTTGTGAAATACATACGTGATGTGTATCTAGTTTTTGTGTTTTTGTTTTAAATGTGTATCGCCTTTTGCAAGCAACTTTTTGTTAAATAAATTCCAAAATTTCGTGTTTGCCAATTTCGTCTAGCGCAATCCTAGAATGTACTTTCCCATTTTGGCAATAAAAAGCGTATGTTTCAAAGAGTAAAGTTGAGATTTGCTTGCAGGAGGCGACACACTGTGCTGTGACCATCCATCTGGACATCGAAGGAGCTTCCACAACCATGTCATCAACAAGATCCGTCAGACTCTCAAGAGGAAGGTGCCTAAAGAGAACTTGATGGCGGGAAGCCCTGGAGGAGATTATGTGGATTTCGTTGTCAATAATGACAAATGATGATGGAGAACTAACAGAATAAGATTATAGAAGTGCGACTACAATATTAAGAATTTGGAATAAACACATTTTGGATAACAAAAGTAGAGAAGAATAAAAGTTTAAAAGGAACATGGTGAACGTATATCCAACAATTTTTTTAAATACCGAAAGAAATCTCCGTTACATTATTGCCCAGAAATAATTTAAAATAAAATACTGGATTTTAAAACAAAATAGAAGGTATAGAAAAAAAGATATACATAAAGATGCATTTATTTGTGAGACATGAGTGGTTTTACAAACAGTTGTTACAATAATTATTATTTATTAAGAAAATGGCGTTCAAAGTTCCTGTTTGTGAATGTTTATTTAGAAAGTGAATGTGTGTTGTTTTTTTTTAATAATTTTGTATTTTTTTAATTACGTTTGTGATTCATTAAAATTCGTTTTTGTGAAATTCGTTGTGATGTTATTTGTTGTTTTTCTGCTATTTTGGACTTTTTCTGAAATTGTTTCTACTAAGCACGTTTTTTCTTTTTGCACTTTAACTTCTAATAGGCTTACAGCACAAATAATGCACCCAGCACCTTGTTTTTTGCACGTAATATGACTTCAACTGCACTGATACACTTTTTATTTATTTTATAATAATTTAGTAGACATGAGCGAAATAAGAAATAATTAAACATAAACAAATTGAACATAAAATAGAAAAGAAAAGTCATTTTATGAGTGCTTGATTTTGATTTTTTTATACCTATTTCTTATTAAATCCATACTTTCCATGCATGATTTTTATGTTACTCACTTGTAGCACCTTAAATTACGCCACTGGTGGTGCACATTGAATTGAGTAGAATTAATTAAACACTCTTTCAGTATTTTTTTTTGGCAATAAGGTGGTTTTGCCATTTGACTTCCTCATTTTTAATTTTTTATCACACAAGTAAGTGGTTTCCTCATGATATTTTCCTTCATTTTTGAATTTTTAAATATTGGACACTAAATAAAATAGTGTAAAAATGCCATACTAAATCAATCGCCCCATAGTTTTAAGCTCAAATATAAAAGTAGATAGAAAAATTATGTTGACCAATATGCTACAAGTTGCAGCAGGAGCCGCAGGCGAGGGCTGTAAACGAGCCGAGAGTATATTGACCAATGCTCACGCGTTTTATAGATAAATAAAGTTCCTTTTATTTATTTATTTAATGATACGAGTAGTTATATTCCTCAACTTTTTTTTACTTGTTTGTTCAGATTTAACCTAGGTATCAACTCTAAAAGCTAAATTATTTGAGATATTAACCAACCACGAATTATTTGCATATTTGTGAAACGGTACCTATGGTGTCCGTCGCTTCGCTTAAGGACGTTTTCTTACCATATTGTATAATAGTATTATTATGATACTGTTTTAAGCGACGACCGCCATTAGGTCCCTTTTCATGTGGAAGGTAGATGTTTCGAATAACGTGGAAATTTCAGAGGGATTAGGTTTAGATGAAACCAGCTGCGTGCCTTACGTGTCCGAATATTCTGACTGTACTGATGGTAAGCATTTTATTTTTATTATTAAACTGTGATGTATATAATTTTTATTATACTATATTTATCTGGGGTGTATACAGGTATACACTTAAGCCACTGCTTGGTCTTCCCAAAGTATTGACATTGGCCCCTCACTGGTTAGGTCGTTGCAAAAAAGCGTAAAATATCAATTTCCAGCGAACGAGTGAAGAAAGTTTGAAAATTGGCAATATTATGTTCTTACGTACGGAGACTCCAAACCGCAGTCTCAGGACCTCCAACTCAAAACTGCCTCTTACTTACTGAACATATTAACATGAACATGGCTTTATTTTGGATTTGATTATTTATAATCGTCTATTCCCGAGCGGAGTTTCCATCGCCCTAGCTGCTGCGAATAACATCCTCTAATCAACATCATGGGCCGCCTGTTAGATAGTTGTTGCGGTGCTGTTACTTGCTTGTAAAAGATAAATTATGATGTAACAGCGAACCAGTGTTCGGGCTGTACCCGGTGCACCTGCAACGAAGACAGCAAGTGGTTGTGCCGCAAGGTGTCCGAGTGCGTAGTCGAACAGGAGGCGAGATACAAACCCGTAGACGACAACACCCTGGACGCTGTGCTCAACGATCTCAATTCTGGTGAGGACCGTAATATACAGGGTCCTTCTTAATATGCTGACACTTTTTCAAGGGGATGATCAGACCATCAAACTTAACAGCTTTCTCTATGGCACCAACATCGAAATTGCGAGAAAAAACTCAGCTGTCCACTGCTGCTACATTTGGCTCGAGTAGGTTTGTAGTTTTGTACGGAAAAGCAGATTTTCGCGATTTCGATGTTAGTGCCATAGAGAAAGTTTGACGGTCTGATCATGCCCTTAAAAAAGTATCAGCATATTAAGAAGGACCCCTAGTTTGTAAAGGAACGAGGTGGAATACTCCTTGGAGTGGGAAGATTTTCCTTCAGGTTAGGTTGCCTGAGATTATTAGCATACGCAGGATATTTTGAAGTGCATAAGTGTACCTACGCGCTAAACACGGATGCACTCTCTCGTCCTTACTCTCCTATGTGTGATGGAACGGGAGACCGATATGTGGGGTCAGATGTAGTGGCTACAACCGGAAGCCACACGTTTTGTGTGTCAAAGATGTTAATGACACCTGAAGGAATTTATCTCCTCCTACGACATCCAACTAGGTTGGTGCTATTTGAAGCTTGAAATATCGCAACAAACCGCAAAGCTACGTATAAAACAGAAGACAAAACTAAGTGATGCTTGTGTTATTGTCTTTTTCAGAAACGAGAAATAAGGACAGTATTCGGTCCCAGACATTGTCTCCACCGCGGTCCAATGAAGATCTCGTTCTAGGTACTTTTCAACTATCAACCAACCTACCTAACCTATCCTAACCTATCTTATCAACTATTCGCTTGTTTTCTTTGTAAAAATTAAGGCGTATAAGGTAAGCATGAAAGGTGGCTTCAAGGCTTGATAGGGGGAGTGAATGATTGAGGAAATAATAATGAAATGAAATGAAATATACTTTATTTACACCAAATACAAATTACATTACACAATAGGAAATAAAACTTATTCTGGTACAAATTAGGCGGTCTTATCGCTAAAAAGCGATTAAGCGATACAACTTGTGGATGCAGCTTTAGAAAATCATCACTAGCTTTTAAACATATTGCTACCCCTAGCAGGGCTTTCTTCAAGTACGATGTATAGGCATGGCACACGCTTTAGAAACGGAACCCTGAAAATGTATCTGAATCTCGGCTTATAGTCCCCTTAAGCATAGTTTTATAGAACGGAGAGGAACAATCTGGTACTCTGCACCTTTAAATATTTCTTTTCTATCGCCACCATACTTCTTTTTTCTTTTTTTTCATTCTCTAACTCACAGTCCTCTATTGTTTTCAGGTTATATGATAGCACTGCCTCGATGAATGCACTGAAACGCACCTTCTTTTTTTAAATACAGCACTAAGCACATTTTCTTTTTCTTTTTTTATTGTTCTAATTTTGCCGGACCCTGTATGTATTTAAAATCACTTTAATCATTTTGGCAACAATTATTCGGTATGTAAAGTTTTCTTTTGTATTTATTTCATATATTTTACGGATACTTCATTTTAACAAGCTAATTTAATATTTTTTTTGCAATTACTCGAGTTGATCAACATACATTTAATTTTTAATATATTGATTCATGATCTCTGAATACAAATGGTCGCGAGAAAATTATTCCATGGAGAAAACCTTAGCAGTCATTAAGTCATTACAAAAAACACGGGTATTCTCTCTTTCCATGCTTTCCATCTCTATGCCGGAAACAAACATCAAATATCAACTTCTGACATTGTAATTGTAGCCTAGTAAATGTAAACATTTTACCTTGCAAAAGGTCCGGTATCCACGATTTTTTTATATGTTATACGGGTATAGGTCCTTTTTAAAAATCCAAGTTTTCGACCTTGAGGTGCTGCAGCGGGCTCTGCCATGTCCATAAAAGAACGAAAATTTTAAAGATTTTTCAGTTTTCATTATTTAAAATCTAAAGTTTAGGTTTTAGAGTCAAACTATGTTTTAGAGGAATTAAGAGCACTAAATGCGCTACAGTTTGGTTTTTGAATCATCTTTTTATACTGTATAGTTACCGAGATACAGCACTTCAAAATAAGGGCAGTTAGGGCTAATTCCTAACTGCCCTATGCCTGTGAGTGCAGAAAAGCTGGGCTCAAGAGGGTTTTTTGTATGTAGGTAATCTCTGGAAGTACCAAACCGATTCGTAAAATTCTTTCGCTGATAGAAAGCTACACTATCCCTGATTACCATAGGCTACATTTTATTTTGTAAAACAAAAAAATTCTGTTCGATATCTAAGTATTTGTTTACCAATTGACATTTGCTGAAAATTTATATGTGTCGCATCCTAAGGTTCAAAAAACATATTGTAGCGCATTATTTATACTTCTTCTGAACACCTTCACAGTGAAACCTAAAGTTAATAACATATTTAATTTAAAAAAAAAAAACGAAATTTTAAGGAATTAGTCATACCTCTCCATACTTTGAGGTGTTGTATCTTGGGAACAATTCAGTATACAACGTGTTAATAAATTAGCGCAAAACCTCATACACCCCAACTGATTTATAACAAAATAATTAGATTGCAACAATAATTTAATTATTTTTATAGTTAAAATTTAAAGTTATTCGTATTTTAAGTTTTGAGTCAAAAATGAATTGTTATCATTTCAGCATTGAAAGAAAGCGCTAACGCACTCATGGATACATTTTTATAATCTTGTTTTGGTAGTAAGTAAGGTGAGTGTGCCCGTGCGGTGGGTTGTCATCGGGTTCAGTAAATTTTAAATTTTGCAAAAATAAATTTTAATATTTTGAAAAAAATTACCTATGTTGAAACCATGATAATTCGATTCTGCTCTCGATTCTAAACAAACTACTTTCTAGTTTTGCGTTAATTCATTAACACGTTGTATAAAGATGATTCAACTATCAAATTGTAGCGGATTTGGTCTTCTTTAAAGCTTTAGTAAACAAGTTTGCTCTAAAACCCAACGTTTAAGTTTTACTTGAAAAGTATCAAAATTTTCGTTGTTTTATGGTCACACCAGAGCCCGCGGCAGGACCCCAAGGTCGAAAACTTGTATTTTTATTAAGGACCTCTACCTGTATAACATATCCAAAAATCCCGGATACCCGACCTTTTGTAAGGTAGGGTATCATTTTCCAAACAGATTTACTGAACTATTGGTTTTTAATAGAGAAGAGTTTACAAAGCACCGAATGACGTCACAGGTTCACTTGGAAAGTTAAAATTATCTGTAATCCTTTCATTTTATCTAATTATAATCTCTAATATCGAAAATATTGTTATTGAGACAACTATCTCGAAATGGGTTTCGAAACTTGACATACCGAATTTCTACCAAGGTTTTAAAAGGCAATTTTTCTTTCATGCAATTATTTATATTGAGAAGAGGTAAGTCAACTGATATTGTAATAAGAACCTATTATAATGTATTATTAAATTATTAATTAGCTTATTGCAAGTCGAAGCTTATTTTATAATACTGCGGCCATTGCTGGTCAATTATAACAAAAAAGGCAATAAATATTTGTACACATACCTCCGAACGGCATTTTCTATTCGTTCTCGGGTATGCAGGTTTACTCACGATGTTTTTCCTTCACCGCAGAGCTTGTCATCATCACCATCAACCTACGTCCCACAGCAGGGCATATTCATACCCCACAGATTGCCCCCAATAAATACCGCATACTTACTTACAAAGCCGCCCACGCGCGCCACACATCTATGATTTTGCACCGATATAAGCAAAGGAGTAGTGCGAGCTCGGAGTAGTGCGACCTTGAAATGGCCAATCACGTTGTATTGTTTCGAGCCCCGCTATCAGCACCTACCGCCAAAAATTGTGACTTCGGGCCTGTACAAAATTTTCCTCATGCGGTATCTATTGGGGGTAATCTGTGGCATACCCTCAAGGACGGTGTATGGGCGTCAGTCCACCACGCTTCCCAATGCGGATTGATAGAATTCACATACGCATCAGAATTTCTTCTTCAGCGTAAGCAGGTTTCCTCAAGATGTGCCGAGCTAGTGATTGCTAGTGAACTTAGTGGTATAGACCAGGAATCGAACCGCCTCCTTGTGATTGAGTCGCAAGTTCCCTTCCGTATGGGCTATCATCGTTCTAGGAACCTACCTACCTACCCGTCTACATTATACCTATAGTAGACAGTGGCCTCGATTCGGACTGTGCCACGACTTAACTTAACTAAATTTATTCCTGTCACTTTCTAAAATAAGATTAAGAAAAGAGACAGAAAACCAACAGCTGACTTTAGTGGTGTCAAAGTGACGTTACACGCCCAAAAACGCTTTAAATAAGATGGCGTACATTATGATGGCATCTTAGTCCGAATCGGTACCAGTATTTTGTTTCTTAATATTCGTTTTTGTACGAAAGGCTCCACTTTTAGGCCGATTTATTTCGAATATTCAAAGTGTTATGGTGTGGTATTAGTACCATGACTATCGCCGATCAATTTATCTGTGTATCTCAAAAACATATTGAAATGTTTTGTTATTTCCAGGACTAGAGGAAGACTTTGATAAAAAGATAGAATTACTAATTTCAAGAAACAAAAGATCCATAAAAGCAAGTAAAACGGATGCTAAGAATGGCACCATCAAGTTTTATAATACACGAGATGAAATCAACGAAGGTAAGGACCTACTAACTACCATGGCTGAATACATGTATGATAATAAATTTAAATAATTATCTATAATTGGTTAGGTTTTCTCTGAACGTTTAATGATGTAAAACTAGAGTGCTTCCAAGATAGCTTGGTGATTATGACAGGCGGTTTTATAGATTTCATTTTACTTTATAAAGCTGTTTGAACCGTCAAAGTTTTATAATTATAATACAATAAAAATATACAAGATTAATTACATTTAACATAAAATTAAAGGTTTTACGGCTCCAACATTTTCAGAATGTAAAATAATTGGTCTTTAACCGAGCTATCTTGAACGCACTATAGCTTTCACCCCAGACTTCGTCTACGTAGTAGATTTCGATTTTCCATACAATCGTTTCGATTTCATCCCTTTAGAAGCTGATTTACGAAAAATCCTTTCTTAGTGCAACCCTACATCTTCAGTAGAATATGGTATATTAGGAATTTATATGCCTAGGTTCTTTATTCAGCGATTTTGGCTGTGCGTTGTCTATCTGCCAGTCACGGAACTGTTTTATATTTATATAATTATGTAGATTTACAGATATACTATAAATTAAAATAATAAGAGATACTTTTAAGCTAAGGTCCTTCTAGGTATTTATTAAATGTGTATCTTACTACGGTTGTTCCTATATAAATTGATTTTTAAATTTCAGATACACTAAAAAATGTGAATACATCAGGAACAATAGAGGCCAAGAAAGTAGTTATACCAGCTTCATTACTTCAGTCAAGAAGATCCGGTGTGAACCCTAACCAAACATCTGATAGCCCTCTCCATATTTCTTATAACCAACAGCTGGTTCATCATATTACAGATAACAAAATAGACTCAACTGCGAAAAATCAAGAAAAAGATTACAATTTAAGCGAAATATTTGGTGTAGCCAATAATTATACACAAAAAGAAAAGGATAAAGATGTATCTAAGATAGTTGTTAACGAATTAAAGAAAGGCAAGGAGATTATAGGAGATAAAGATGCCCCTGTTACGTCTAATATTACATTTACTCCTGAAAACGATACTTTGACAGCTATGGCGTTCATTGCTGGTAATTTATTGAACAAACTTTGGAGCATGGAGAAAGATTCAAGCGGGGAATCATTGGAGACCGAGGCAATGAAGCACGAAAAGATTTCTGATCTACTGGAGCTGTTCAAAGAACCTCTTACTATGAGACAAGAATCTTTTCTCAAAGGTGCTTTGGAAAAGCTTTCAGATGCAATGGATAAGAATAAGGATATAGGAAACGTTTCTTTATGTCACGATTTGAAAGAAGCCCAAAAAATATTAAGAGACGTTTCTGACGTATCATGGGAAGTAAGTGAGATCAAAGAACCACACAAATCAATTAGGAAAAACAGTGAAAATGAAAGCGATAAAACAAAAGAAGAAATTGAGAAAAAAGCGACACAGGAAGCGATTGACAAAATAAATCACGTACTGAATTTGATAAAGAAATACGAGGGAATAAATATAAATTTGCAAGTTGTGAAAAACAAGGGGAAAAGTGGTTTGAAAGAAGATCTCCTGAAACCAATTAGTAGGACGAGAGAAAATTTACCTATTGAATCGCTTCCAAAAGTAAATCATGAATCAGACAATTTATACGGTAATATCTTACAAAAAATTACAAAGTTGTTGTTGCCTGATAAAAGAAGTAAAAAATTTATTAAGAAAGTGAATAACCAACACTTTTTTTCTAACAACGACGATAAAATTAAAAAGGAAATAAAGAAAATGTTTAATATTGACTTGGTTAATGTAACGCTAACATCCAAAGACAAACTAGTTGTGGATTATCTGAACAGAATAAAAAGTAGCCCTAAGTTATTATTGGAAGACGTTTCAAACCATGAACCAAGTACCGGTACCGTAGAAGGAGATGTACTTCTTAACCTATCACAATTTTTCAAGATCAAATCTATGGTGGACTTAATGAAACTACTAGAGCCAGAAAAACCAAAAACTGTGTCTACCACAGTCGTAACTGATAATCCAATAGAAAATAGATTGGCATTGGAAAGAACTACAGCAGTGTATAGAAGTGTAGAAGAAGTGACTGAAACCTTTGACAAACTTGCGAATACCAAAGAAAAACTCAAGAAACATTTGAAAACAATCTTGGACGATTTAATAGAATTACAAAAAGAAAGTGGCATTGATACAAAAGAAAGTAAACTACGAATTGCTGATGCACTTCCTTGCATATACAATATTCTGAAATCCGATATAGGAATGCGAAAAAATACAGTCAAAACTGATGCTAAGAAGAAACTCTTAAACATAATCGAATCGTTTCACAAAGAATTAAAATCAGTCTCACAGACACGAAGATTCGACGGTCGCATTACCGAAGACAGGCCTAAATCAGCGGTAGTTTGGGAACGTGTAGTTAAAAACTTTAACGAAGTAAAAAAACAGCAAGGCCGTAGAAATTACGATGTTAAACCAAAAACTTTTAGAGAACTAGGAAAAATGTTAGAGCTTGTTGAATCTATGGTAGATAATTCGTACAAAAAAGTTGCTTTATCCAGTGAAGTAAATGCTTCTGATAAATTAGTGCTGTTAAAAGCACTTGAAAAAGATGTTAAACAATACGTAGAAGTATTAAAAAACATTAAAACGACATTGGAAATAACAGAATCCATGTCATCAGATGAGAGGAAAAGAATGGATGATTTTGCAGACAGCGTTAATCTAAGTAATAAATTAAGTAAAAATATTTTAAAAAGTTTAGATAAACCTAAAAAGCCTAACGCATATGAAAGCACAATGACTTTCAATGCGAATAAATTAATATCTATACACATGGAAGAAATGAAATTACCCAAAATCAGATCATCCAAAGATAAAAATGTTAAGTTGCCGAGAACTGCAATAATAAATCAATTGATAAGAAATAGAGTAACAATGTATTTGAGACTAAAAGAATCTACTGGTAACGTGAAAGATGATCCCAACTATGATATAGCTAAGAACATTTTATCTAACCTAGAACGTGGCAATAATCGACTTGCCGTAGAGCTCTATAAAGTATTTGTTACAACTAAGAAGAGTAAAATAAATGGAAATAATATACTCCAAGGTAAGAAGCTACTATAAATTGTCAATTTACACACAAACAAGTATTATCTGAAACCAGTTTGTACAGAACCGAAAATACCTAAAACATTAGCTTATTAAAGATAAAAAAGCAAACAAATTTCGTGTATGATCTTCATAAACTGATGTATAAAAACGGATTTCTAGAAGTTTAACAGAATAAACTCTCGATCAAATTCATGAGGCATTTAGATTGTAGATTTTTCAGATACGAAAGCTTAATGAACAAATTATTTTCATTTCAGCAAAACCAACAACAGGTTCAAAGGATTTAGATTTAAGGCAATTCATAAAGAAGAAACCTTTGATAGAGTTTGAAGAGTCAAAAATCAACTCCCAAAACCCCCAAAAGGGACTGATGACACAGGAAGAATTAATCAAGCAAATATTGGCAATAAATAATATTATGAGATTTTAATGTTAGAGAAATTACGTTAAGATATTTTCACTTTTGTATAATTTATATTAAATCGTTTTTATTTTTAATTGTCGTGGATTTTCATTCGTGACCTCCATGGTATAGTAGGGTTTTGGTCATAGATATATTATGGTTTTGGTGGCGAAAATGACCCAAGTTAAGCTACTACGAACGTAAGTCTTTGCATGCATTACCATTTTACTTACCTACTAATATTACATCTAGATGTTAGATTCTAGATAACTTTATGCTTCGGAAGGCGCCATAATCGCCTCGGATATGATGTTAGGGAGAAGATGGCTGTAGTTCTTTATTCGTTAAGAGGCCGGTTGAGATGATTCGACAATATTACGGTATACATACACCACCTGTTTTATATTGTATGAACCAGGAAGGTAATAATGTGTCGGGTATTGTTCTATAATTATATGATCATCTAGTTATCCCTGATTATCTAATATCTAACAATAAAGTTATTCCAATAATAAGCATAGCATAACCATATGCTCACGACTATTATATATTCCCCGAGTCAAAGAAATTCTGAAACTTCAGAACATCCACGTTCCAATAATATCATCTAGTTATATAATATATTATATTTAGTATAATCTCTTCCATACTATCGCTACTACCTAAGAGTAGGTAACCAACTTGAGAGGGTTTACCGAAAGAATAATGTTAGTGTGATATAAGTTAATAACATTTGGAAACTTTATTTGATATCCAAAATTAGGCAACACGAACAACATTTTCAATGAAACTTTTTCTTTATCTTCGTAGTTACTTCGGGCTTCAGTGTTGTACTGTGACTGTGTGTTTTCCTTCTAATTTTATTATGAGCTGTAAATAAAGGGAATCCAGTTTTAATATTTTTACAATGGTTTTAAAACATTACCTATATGTTGGCTTTGTCGAAGACAGATAAGATAAGAAAAGGCTCGAAGGGGCATGCAGGTAATCCCTCATTGCCGTCACTAATTTCACTGTAGTTTTTCTGTTATTTATAGACTTTGCAAATTCAGCTATGATATTATTAATAATTACTAAGTACCAATGTTGGGATTCAAATTTCAATATATAAAAACACTTATTATTCCTGCTGCCCGCTGGACAGACGACCTAAAAAAGTTGCGGGGAGCGACTGGATGAGGAAGGCCGAGAACAGAGTTTTGTGGCGCACCTTGAGAGAGACATTGACGATGATAGGCTAATGGTGATGATGACACTTATTATTAAAATACATATATTTTAATAATAAAGGCACACGCCTACCTCGCAATAGATTGCCATCAACTTATCTGATACATGTCTATGTAGGTATTTTACAAAAACTTATGACCTTTTATTGAAGAATATAATATAATAAAGCATCTTACCCGTATAGTTGACTTTCTTTCTCAAGTACTTTGGAATAATACTCTTCATTCGATTTCTTAAATCAAGTGATCTTTTATTTCTCACAGCAGGTACTTTCAAATTGTTTTGCCATTTCCTCATGGTCTGTTCATATTGAGTAAGTTTTCGTTTTGTCATACGATCTAAGTTTTTTCTTGCCAATTCTTTTACTATTACCGATTTTGGTACTTTCTTACGTAAGAGCTGCCTTATATCTGTTTTTGAACTTCTCAATAGCTTTTTTATTCGGGCCAAGAATGATATTTTCTTCTTATTATTTTTCGATCCTCTCCGCATAGTATGATGTACTTTCTGAGTCAGTGCCTTTCTTTTAATAAACGCCATTATTTTTTGATCGATTGATTTTAAGTCCAAGTTTATTTTTGACATAATTTCTTCACCTATATTTTCATCTATTGGTATCATACGTCTACTATGAGCGAAGTCGATCAAAGCTAAAGCTTCTTTCATTTTAGTAACATCAGTTGACAAAACGAAGTGCAATAACTTAAGGTTATAGATACGTTCAGAAGGAAGACTATTTGCTATACCATCAGACGTTTTTTCCCATCTAGTGCCTATATTTTGTATGTCATTAGTTAAATTATAATGTGGATCATATACTCGGAGACCTACAACTGAAAATTCATCACAGTAATTCCGTTTTATTACTCTTTTAATAATTTTTCTTGTAACTCGTGAGAGAGGTTGCAATGCGTCGGATGATGGCATATCTATATCAATTATTTGCAGCATTCTGATGAAATCGTCAACAACTGGATTTCCGTTTAAATATTCAACAGTTTCCCCATTATTACGTCTGAAATTTTGAGTTACAGTTTTGGGTCTTTTCAGTTTGTTGAAACCATTTTTGTTGACATAATGCTTCATGGCGTGAATGAGAAATTTTATATCGTTCGGGAGATTTTTAGGATCTTCATGTTTTTGAATGCTGACTATATCTTTGATTACGTGATAAACATCACGTTTTAGTTTTAGCAAATAGTTGTCGAGAACACTTGTGTTACTTCTTCTCAAATCGTCTAGAAAAGGTGGTGCCACTTCCAACTTGTATATCGATAGATATGAAGGTTGATTAATATCTGTTACAGAATCATTGTTACTGAAAACGATATTGTTTGTCCTCATAAAAGAAATAAGATTTGCTTTGATTTTAGTTAGCTCATCAATTTCTTTCTCTTTGTCATTGATAATACTGTTCAGTGGACGCAAAATGTTACTTTCTAAATCTTGGACAGAATCTGTTTCATTACTTTGTGTTGTATTCTCAGTAGCTAAAGTTGCAGTTTCTGTTGTATCATTAACTTGAATTTCTCTTTTCATCACATTTACAGCATCTAATTCTACTATGTTGGAATCATTCATTCGATTCTCTAATTCATTGTCTGTATCTTTGTTGTCATTGTTGGTTTCTCCGCTATTATCTTTTGCTGTATTAAGTAGATCTAAAACTACTGTTGTTACTTCATCTATGATAGATTCCGTAAACATTTCAACTACTGTGGATTCTGTGACGCCATAATCAGTCCTATCTTCTCTAACATTCGATATATCATAGAAAATGTTAGATTCTTCGAAGTCCATGTAATCGTTGATTGTTTCATTTTGTTTCTTGTCTAACGGATTACTATGACTGTTACTTTTATTGTCATCTGCAATTATGTCAAGTACTTCTTCAAATGCAATGTTTGAAGTTTCGGGTTCTAATTTAGTAGTAATTTGTGTGATTATTTCTGAAAAATTAAATTATTTAAAATTTTCTACCGCTTTTGTTGATATTACAGAAATTTTTATTTACTTGTCCCTCATTTTGAGGTAAATTTTATAGTAGTAGTTTGACGATGAAGATGTGTGACGTGTTCATTGATTGCACATATTATTCAAACACAATGAACACACAAAATATGATTTGCCTCCTTCGGAAAAGACTAGACTAGAGAGTCTAATTTTTTTGCTGTGTGAAAATCTAAATTGGTAGATAGATGGAAACACAATTTATTTGCATAAGTAACACACACATAATATAAATTCACAAAAAGTGTCATGTTTTTGCGACGATATCAGAAATAAGAAGCTTTTTAGCTCTTTCCTGATGTAGTAGGACTAGTAGGTAAATAAAAGTTAAATTCGTAATAATTTTATTTCAAAAACCTCACCTGTCGTAGGACTTTCCGCCATTTTATTACTAGAATAATTATAATGCTCTATCAAGTTTTCAACTTTAACCACTGGTTGATCTACATTGAAATATCTAAATATATCATCAAAGTCTATTATCCCTTCAGTTTCCGTTGTAGTTTCAGCCACAGAACGTTTTACAAGATTTGAAAGCTTTTCTGATGAATATTGAGGTTTCACTGAAATATAATAATCATTATGAAACATAAATAAAACATTCAGTGAATTTGGTCATACTTTATCATCATAACATAATCTTATTTAAAAGCTACGCTCTTGTCTGTGGAGTGTTCGCCAATCCTGTCTCTTTTCCGCTAGTGGCTTGATTTCTTAATACGACACGACATCGATCTTTTCTTTCACTTGACTCTGACCTCATAAAGAGAGGATTGTCAAGGATAATTGCTACTCCCAGTATATGGTTTGCTGATCTTGTCGATTTGTTTATGGAGGAATAGTCAACCAATTTGAAATGTGTGCCACCATATTACAATACATTGATGGATGATGCAACATTAAAAGAACTAGTCTTATAAAATGTCATGAGAATTTAATTTTAAGTTTTGAAGACTATGTTTCTTTCTTTGACTTCTACTTGCCTAATTATTTTGCACTTATTGTTAGTCTTGCTCTAAAGAAGCAATCATGGTCACCTGGGAAAACGTGATGATACGTATGAGATGGTTTGACGCCATACATCCATTCTATTAGCTCTTCGTATGCTACTTTCTTCGGTTTTTCAGTTGTATGATTCGGAATTGAGCGTTTTGATACTTTGTGATAGTCTGTAATTGAATACACTATTTTATAGTTTGCTGTTTATCTCACTTCTCTTGGGTTTGAATTTTATACAGGTCAGTTTTAGTTTATTATACTACTTTAGGCTTGACCGTCCATCGTGGTAACCTTTTCATTAATGGAACTTAACTAGAAACCCAGCTATAGTTTATCACTTACTCCTCAATCTATCCTGCACTATCAGCAAGGCTCGATGGTTCATATCCAGCTCACCGTCAGGTTTGCATTGTTGCCTTACAGTACAGTTCCAACTGCCTTCCGTATCGCAATCGCAGGTGTTACAGCCGATGCATATATTATCTGGATTTGGAAAATAATCTTCCTCGTTAAGTAATTAGTGGAGTAGATTAGCTTTGCTCAGCGTCTTCCAAGTTAATATAGACAGGTTTATAGGTTTCCCTGAGAAGATCCATTCTCACACAAAGACAAAAAACATTTCCAAACCTATCTACATCAACTTGGAAAGACATGACTTTTGATTTTAAGATACACATGGAAAGTAAAATAATATTTTCTAAATAAAAAATTTCACCCAAATCGTTAGAGCTGTTTTGTATATTTTTTCTTAATTTCTTTTGGTTGTAAACCCATGGATATAGTAGTATTTAGATAGAGATTAGGCTGACTAACACAATAAAAAACTAAGTAACAAACCTTTAGTACAATCCGTGTAATGAGAGATCAATGGAATGCAGTCTTTAAATCGTGGGTCCAACGAAGCTGAAACAATAATTTCTTCGTAAAAAAATAGGTAGGTATATCATAATCTAGGTACATCATCTATTATATTAGCTAGTCTTACTTGTAGTTTGGTCTGGCTTACTCGCTAAACTGAGATTTATTTCCGCACGAAGTCGACTTTGAGAAAATCCTTTCATCGTCATTATAATATTATTTTATGTCCTACCAATATAATTTCTTATTCGTAGATTACGTTCCCCTGCAGGAAAATGCCCACTGTTACGTAATTGTAAGAAGCGTTCTATTGAGATCCTCCACGGTCTCCGCTATGACGAATATTATCGTCAACAAACCGAAGGTTCTCCTTCTTATCGTGTGGGCAGAGCCCTGGTGTCTGAGTTTTTCAGACCGCCTTACGGCCTCTGACGTGGGTTTTATATAACGACTACTACCACTGGAGATAGTAGCCGGGACCAAAAGCTTAAAGTGCCATCCGAAGCACGGATTCATCTTTCTTTTCAGACAATCAGGTGATTCAGCCTGCAATGTCCTAACCAACTGGGGAAAAACCCTCAAAGTGACGTATTACTAGGTGTCCCCCGTGGGAATCGAACCCACGACCTCCGTGTCAAGAGCCCAATGCTCTTAACCATTATACCACGCAGGCAGTTAGAGAGATACTGATGAACCAAGATAACAAGGGTCTCATAGAGTATCCATACCTTTATCAACGAGGATATACATCATGGAATCAAGCTCTGCTCTCATGTCCGGAGCCAGTTCCTTGTCAGTCTCATCTTCTAACTCATCTTGCTGCAGGATTGTTGACGACTCCAGGTAGAGCTCACACCTTGAATATAAAAAATCATCAAATACAGGGTCCTTCTTAATATGCTCACAGTTTTTCAAGGGGATGATCAGACCATCAAACTGAACAACTTTCTTTACGGGACCAACATCGAAATCGCGAAAAAATAACAGCTGTCCCATACATTTGGCTTGAGTAGGTTTGCAGTTTTTTATGGAAGCGCAATTTTTTTCGCGACTTTGATGTTGTTGCCTTAGAGAAAGTTGTTCAGTTTGACCGTCTTATCATCCCCTTAAAAAAGTGTCAGCATATTAAGTTGAACCCTGTATACTTAAAAATAAACTTGGATGGAATAGACAAGAAACCTTCGTTTTCGGGGGCTACTTCTGAAATCAATAGTTTAGAAAGTCGAGTTAATAATTTCACACTCAAAAAAGTAGGTAATATTTTTTTAATCTCATTCTTGTAAATTTTATGCATGATCGACTGATGCATAATTCTCCATAGTTTTGGACAATTCCGTATAATATAATGTTTGAGATTAAAAAATAGCATTTCAGGTATATCGCTGAAGCGAAAAAAATTGTTCTAATGCTGATCATATCGAGCTTGGCCTTATACCCGGACTTTCAGTTTTCGATATTTCGCGTTTTGGTTTGAACGTCATTATAATAGAGATGACATTGGATCGAAAACGTTCACGCAATTGTGAAGTTCAAATGTCCAGGGAGAGGCCTGATTGGCCAAAATGAAAATTTACTCAAAACCGACACGTATAGAGCAATTTTTCAAGATGTTGGACAAAATATTTCAGGATTCAAAATGTTAGAAATGAGGACATACCTACTGTTCGACCTACTGTTGACTGCCTCGGATAGGGGGACGAGACAAATTAGAATACTTTGTGAAAATCCATTACTAATAAATAAGAAGATGGTATCGCAACTTCCTGCTTCTAAATACCTAATAGACAAAGCTGTATCACGGTGTGCAATACAATCTGACCACTAAAGTATATTACTGGGCTTGGGCTGGACATCTCTGCCGCATCCCCAGCAAAAAGAAATCGGCGTCGAGGCAGACCTAGAAAAAGGTGGCAGGACGAAATCGACAGCTTCCTAAAGAACTGGCGTATCGAAGCGCAAAAGCGGGATGCATGGAGAATACGGAGCCTTTGCCCAATAATAAAATAAATAATAAATATCTTGGACAATGTCACACAAATTATCTAGTCACATTTAAAGTACCAGAATCTTGTATTATGATCACTAGACAACGATATAGAATACATAATATAAATACAAATATGACTCGGGTACAAATATTCATATTCATCATACAAATATTTGTCCCTTACGGGATTCGAACCCGCGACCCTCGGCACAGCAGGCAGGTTCACTACTGACTGTGCTACCGGGCCGTCAAAAAATAATGGGACAGCTGTGGCTGATATAAATAAAAATACGTGAGGGACAAGATGATGTATGTCTCCAAGCAATAGGACAATATTGATCACCTGGCTTCATCTAGTGACATGCAGTCCTGGTGCCCATCGCAGATCCTGCACTCCTCGGTGCCAGATCTTCGGTAGATTATTCCAAGGTCCTTGGAGTAGAAGAACCCTCTTGACACATTCGAGATATATTCGAAAGAGTTTTTCGGTTGAAATGATGTAAGTTCTGAAAGAAATGACAATTTTGGTGATGAAATCAAGGACTTTTGTTTTATACAGGGTCTTTCTTAATATGTGGAGGGTTTCTTAAGGGGATGATCGAACCATCAGCATATTTAAAACGTTACATTTGTACCTATTTTAGAAAGATATAATACTAGATTACTATAGCTGTTGAACGCGACTTCGTCCACGAGGACATGCCTGTGATTTTATATTATGTCTATCTACTAAGTCTAACGAACATTCTCATAGAGAAGTATACTAAATGAGAATAATAGTAAGAGCATAAAGGATCTAGCCGACAAATTTTACTCATATTATATGACAGGGAAATGACTATACCAGAGATTTCGTAAGCTTATTGAGCTTTAGATCGCTAACTACCTATATTGGATGGGTGAGGTGATAACCTTACCCATCCAATAACGCACCCATCTTCACGTTGCTAAACTATGAAACAGTAGGACATGGTTTTAGGCGAAAACGATCGCCTAAAGCCATATCCTAAAGATATCGTCAACATAATACACGGGATTTTTTGCAAAATGGTCAAATTTTACACAAAATTAATCACTCATCCGGTGCTGCACGCCCTTGCATTTTCAACATCACGTCGTAAGTTATCGAGCGGTTTATTATCGATGTTGGCGCATGTATGTAATCTGATAAAGCCAACGTGAGCGCAGTTTTTAGCCATTAAAGAACTTTGTAAACAAAACCGTTAGGTCGTGCTGAGATTGTTTGTCATATACTCGGCTCCTAGCTTTTTGATGATGTGCTGACCGATTAAGACTACGGCGACTGTTTCAAATTTTTTCTCGACGTTGTGAGCTCTTTTGGGGCAAATATATAGCTTTTTATGGATCCCCGGCAGTGCCGCATTAACCATAAAGGCAGTATTGGCAACTGCCTATATGGATCCAGCGCCATATAGGGGCCCCGCGGCTCGAGAGGATTCCCCGCCCATAGCGGGCATGCGAGCACACCATTTTCTATTGTTACTGGATAGCCACTGGTGATTGGGTTTTCAATTCATCGCGCCTGGCATCAAGTTACGATTATTAAAGTAAGCACCGTTATCTTCTATAGGTACGGGGTGTAAAATTTAATGCGTTACGTACATTAGGGGTGCTTCGGCCCATTAAACTGAACAACTTTTCCTATGGGACCAATATTGAAATCCCTAAAAGAAATTGGTTGTTTCATGAAAACAAATGGCCGAACCGAATGTATAAACAAACAATTTTTTTGCATTTTCTATTTTGGTCCCATCCCATAGTGAAAATTATTTAGTCGATCTTCTGAAGCACACCCTTAATATACTGCAACACATTTAAATTTACACCTACATTTGCATTATGGAAGTACTACATTATTATATTTTTTTGTTTTGAAGACGCGATAAAATATAAACGGCGATATTTATTCTTTACGAGCTAGTGAGCCTACCACAATAAAGGACAATGTGCGTACGCCAAATAGCTTATGTCCAAACAGTGAACTTACCGGACACGAAGGCAAACAAACAAACAAACAGCCACGTTCCGTACATACCGGACTTATTACAGCGAATGTTGCGAGAATTCTGTAACTGTACCCTGTTTGGGGAAACATTGTTTTGAGGATCAGAGCCGGATTCTGCAAAGTTAAAAAAAGTAAGTTGTCATGATCCCACTTCGGCCTCGGTCAATTTAAATTTCAAGAACTACTGCTTGGTACAGAAGTAGCTTGAAGATAACGTAGCGTAGCTTAGGTTACCCTCCACTTCGTCATTCCAGCGATAATGGGGCGACCCACAGGATGTCAACCCAGTTAATTGAAATTCCGATATCCTTTTTTCTATGTGGGCCAGCCAGTGGAGGCCGTGTACAAATATAGTTAAGTTATAGCTTGTAGGATCCCACTCAGGGCAACACTCGTGAATAAGGGTGTAAGAGAGCGGGCCATACTCCACCACGTACCCAGTGTGGATCGGTGGAAGCAAGTTACTGGCCAACTTGCTGTCAGAGAATTTTCAAGCCTCTGGCAGGCATCTGATGTGGTTTAACGAATAGTTACACTACCATTTGACGAGAGGGACTAGCCGGAACCAACTGCCCAACGTGTTTTTCGAAGCACGGATAAACTCAAAACAAAATACCACATAAACGGTCACCCATCTAAAGACTGAACAGACCCGACGTTGCTTTATTTCCATGATAGTTTGGAATACAGAAGTCGACTGCCTCTGATAGTTTCCAATACCAAAGGTAATTTTTGTGTTGGTACAAATAAAGAACCATCCATCCATCACAACCATACACATAGGCCTCCTCCATATTTCTCCATGACGTGCTGTCCCTCGCACTCTGCATCCAGTTTGAACCCGCGTGTCTCCTATTGTCGTAGACCCATCTTTCTGGTGGGCAGCCTCTACCCCGCGTGGATTAAGAATAAATAATTGTTAATGTTAAATATAGCTTCGAATTACTGCACGCTTGAAAACGTTGTTGTTTCTGAACCCTGCTAAATGACCCATCATTGCTTGATCTTGGCCACCACTAGACAAGTCATAAAGGTCATAAACCGGCCCTCCACTTTTCAACTAATCTGACCAAACCTCGACTCAAGTCCGTATCTGTGTAAGAAACGTGAATTTTTTCGCCGTATTTACAAACAAAGCCGGTGATCGTCTCGAGGCGAAACTGAGGCTGGGCCATAGACGGAGTTGGTGTTAAGATGATAATACTTCTGTTCCTTCTTTATTCTGCTTTGGCATCTGGTTTGTATAGACTTTGATTTTTTTTGTGTTCTGGGATTTCGTGTAGCATTTGGGATCTTGTAGAAATTTTTAGGACCTATTCCCTAGTTTATTCTCGAGAAATCAGCATAAAGCAAAATAATTTAATCATCAGCTCGTATTCATCCACTGCAGGGCATAAAACCTCGTCCCTATTCTGCAATTCTTCGTGGTCTTTCGAAAATCGTATTTAGGTCTTATTGACGCTTCTTTTCATGTCATCTAGCCATCTGGCACTCAGACCTCTTCTTTTGCCTAATCTCTCTGAAAAGAGTTTACCTAGGAAATAAAGTTTCAGCTTCCTATGTCCTTACCTATCAAGAAGCTTGAATGATATAGAGTATTGGCTATAAATACTTCCATGTTACCGACACGGTCTGTGATATAGACGCGTGTGATAGACAGATGGATGAGGCAGTGACAGTGAGGTGATTCCATAAGTTTTCCGTTTCGCCAATTTTGGTAAGAAAAAAAACTAATTCAATTTCCAGGGGGGATTTATCGAACAGTTTTTGTCTATCCCTCCTTTGCTAAAAGGGATATCTAGCCAATAAACTAGCGACTAGATATTTGTTGTTTGTTTTGATTATATGAAATATATTTTTTACTCATTCTGTGACTAACTCTAATAATAGTAGTTGTAGTATTTTGTGTTAACATTTAACAATTTTTGTTTTACAGTTTTCAACAGTCAAAAGGATGCTTCAAAAGACGAGGGTTTTACGCCGAAACCTCTTGCAGGTTGGTTAAAATGTCGTCCCGGGTATAATATTTTCGAATTTTTGTTGTTTTCACTATCAAGAGCGATCACGGCTCATGATGCTTCAATACTACTGCTCAAGATTATTTTTTCAGCATTGCTCGGGGAGCAGTTACTTCTAACTGCGGGAAATGGGCGGGTGGGGAGACCACACCAATGATGACAAAGCAACCTGGTAGGTCAACGAAGGGGTGCAGACCTTGGTATAGGGCGTTGCTGGGGCTACGCGGCGGATTGGGTTGCGGAGATCATCGGTGATATACAGTACTGCTATAGAAACAAGATGGCGCCAGTGTGCGCGCTATCCCGCTCGCACGCGTCAGCCTGCTGTATGTTCATCTTGCTCGGCAAATCAAACATCGTCCTTGATGTGCGGGGTGATGTGCGGTATCTGAAATTAGGGAGGGGCAGGGAAAGGCAATTGTGTTGCTCTGTACTTCTTTACCGAATCCCTCCCTGCAACAAAGAACGTGGTAATTTCCGGAAAGTTAGTAAACACTGAATCGAGTTCCGATGTCGACGGGTCGGTGAGGTGGTCGCAGTGACCGGTGGACAACATGATCGTCTTGGTGCTTCTTTTGGTTCATCATGTGATCGCTGGTGAGTGGGGGTTTGTTTGTGTTTGTGTGTTTTCCATAGTAAAAGTGGTTCAGATTGATGGAAGAGACTCTTAGTTTAAAAGGATGCTAATGATATCAATTTCACCCTGTATATAAAACAGTTCTGTTTCTGACTGACTGGCTGACAGACAAAACATTAATTCTATAGCGGATGTAGTGCATTGAAACCAAATTGAAACTCATCCCCTATTGAAGTGAAATGGGATGCAAACGTTTGTACGGAAAATCGTATCCTCTGTTTGTATACGAAATCCATGCGGACGAAGTCGCAGGCAAAAGATAGTAATGTACAAGGTATAACAGAAAGGAGTGGTCATTATTTCAAGGGTTGTTTCAGACCATCAAACTAAACAACTTTTGCTATGGAGCCAAAGCCAACATCAAACGGGAAACGTTGGTTCGTGTGTAGGTGGTTGCCTTAATGTATGGTTGGTGGTGGTTGGTAGTGGTAGTGGTTGGTTGGTTAGTGAGAGGGGAATACACCACTGCTTATTGTTAGCCACCTCCCAGGCAGTCACCTTTTACTTCAGCATAAATGCTGAGTCAGAACCTTTTTGGGTCGCACGGTGTCATATTCCAAAATCTATACCTACCATATCGTCTTTCTTGTGATTAAATGGTCCAATGTGGGAGCTCCCTGTTGCTGTTGAGGCTTTACATCCATCTCCTTATACGGACTCTACTGTATTACCTCCTCATCAGTCACTGTTTGCCCTGTATTGTTCTGATGAAATAAATGAGTTATCTATCTATCTGCCGTACCACCGCCTTAACATTGGTGGGTGGAGTGTCCGTAGGTAGAGTACGTAGACTCTTTATACTGCTCCATAGGGGTCGGCATGACCCCAGAATGTGATCATGCCGACCCCTATTGCTAATGCTAATATTGAGCAATATTTCTGGACATCGCAAAAAGGAAATTTATCATGAGTTTATGTATGTATGCGTTGTTATAAAGTTTGAGTTCGTAATCTTAACCTTTTAGCATTCGATAGTAATGTTGTTTAAACTTGATTTCCGTTAAACGTTGGTTACCTATACATACATATACACTAGATATAGGTAACCATTTCTTTGAGAAAATTGAACTCCATTCCTGAATGCGTTTAGGTTGGTTTTTGGAATAGGAATTTATTTTGCATAGTTAATCAAGCACAATCCACTCGACTCAAATTCTAAGGTCTTTATTTTCAGCATCTGTGAATTGTTGTCCAAGAATTAGTGTTCGTAGTGGTTACTAGCATATGGGATGGTGGCTCAAGTCGTAGTCCTACATCCTTCACTATCATCACTACATAGTATAAAACAAAGTCGCTTTCCGCTGTCTGTCTGTCCCTATGTATGCTTAGATCTTTGAAACTACACAACGGATTTTGATACGTTTTTTTTAGTAGATAGAGTGATTCAAGAGCAAGGTTTATATCAGCATTGCACCCGTGCGAAGTCAGTGAGGGTCGCTAGTATAAATTAATGTTTAAGTTTGTGGCGATGTTGTGACAAACATGCTGTCACTTTTTGTCTTGTTGACGTTGTTAAAGCTAGCAAGAGATTTAATGGAGGATTAACTCTAATGAGCGTCAATCACGCAAAAGGACAAGAAGAATTCTGAGCCTCAAGTGAAAAAAGTACTGTTGGATACAACTCTACTTGTTCGTCCGTTCTTCCGTCCTAATTCTAAAGGGACTAATTCTAAATTCTATTATAATTTCCTTGTTTTCTTACCACACAATATTCACACATTTAAACTTCGTAAAATTGTTGGATGCTACAATTTGTCAATGTTTTAAAATACATGTGAGAATATCGAATATTGTTATCGTTTCAGGCGGCCGCGGCCGTGTCATTCCTTGTTTTTTGTTTGAGTGGATTCGTATGTTACGTTTCCCTGAGAATTTGGAAAGCATTTTTATTGTATTTTACAAATTGCTTTGGTTTTTTTTAAACAATTGTTGAGATTCTTCACCTGCTATATTTTAAGAACCAAGTTAGTCAGGGTACGAGTTATAAAGGATCGTGATGTGGTTATATTCTAAAAGAAAATAAGAATATCTTTAGTTAGGTTAGTTTAGGTAGAGTTTGTGTCTATTTAGGACTACGAGTTGCAACGACTAGTTTTCAGCCGCATCCCTGGTCATATTACATACAAAATAGTGAGCACTGACTTCATACCGTTGAAAATAAACTGGAGAAAAAGCTGGGGCTTTGGTGATGTTGGACCTATTTTCTTCACAATATTATTTACAAAAGGAGACAAATTCTGTTACTTTTACAACGACACTCTTATGTCACTAAGTTTAAATAATTGTCTCCAGAACTCCCGAAGCAGACCGACTATGTTATCATGAGGTTCGACAGCTGCCCAAGCTCCGGCTACTTCTTCAAGCGCGAAGAGAATGTTGTGGACCCGACCTGCTACCTCTGCTTCTGCCAGGATAGCGGTGAAGCTACCTGCTGGCCGAGGCAGAACGAGCGGTGCGATGCAGATGGCTACCAGCATCTTGGGGAGAGAAAGTAAGTTTGTGTTTTAGAAAATTTATGCTTCTGCCAATATAGCGTCGAAGCTATCTGCTGACCGAGGGAGAATGAGTGGTAAAATGCAGAGAGCTACCAGTATCTTGGGGAGAAAAGTTAGTTTGTGTATTAGAAAATTTGCTGCCTATGCTTCTGCCAGGATAGCAGCGTAGCTACCTGCTGGCTGAGGGAGAACAAGCGGTACGATGCCGAGAGTTACCATCATCTTGGGGAGAGGAAGAATGTTTGTGTATTAGAAAATGTACTTACTACCTCTGCTTCTTCCAGTATAGTGGAAATGTTACCGTAGTTCTGACTAGTTTGACTTGGTTACTTTTATAAATTTGCGCCACGGCTACCGGCATTTTATTCGTATAGATATAGACATCATTTCTTTGCGAATACCTACAATTAAGTATGACAATATTAATAACTCAATAAAATAATCAATCAAGTTCAAATCATATTCTACAATTTAGGCATGCAAAAATATTGTTATTGTGAACAATTTAACTATTTTAATAATTTCTGTCACGAGGCAGGATTTCTATCATCTATAATCAATTAAGTTCAAATCATATGATTCTACTATTTTGGCATGCATATTATATTATTGTTACCGTGTACCTTCAATTTAACTATTTTCTGTCACGAGGCGAGGTCTCTATCATTCTAGATCATAAGGCGGAATAATTTGTGTGGCGGAATATGTTGATGTGTTGCCTATTCTTCTGCCAGGATGATCGATAGAAAATAAGTGGTAAGAGTTCCGTGGAGCGGAGAAGAAGAGTGGAGATGGAGTCTAGAAGATAATGCATTAAACGCTCCACCGAACTTTTTTTTTTAATATTTGTGATTTTTAGCTTTGAAACTATGCTATGCTATGCTATGCTATGCTATGCTATGCATGCTATGCTAGACCCACTTACTATTTTAAGGTACCTACCTACTTTTAGTTTTATTTCGTTTTTTATCCATTTTTATTGCGTACCTACCTATTGTAGATGGTATTAATTAATCTAAAACAAATTTTTTCTATGCATATGCATCACCTTTTCGCATTTTAATACAATAATGAGTCCTTCTTAATATGCTGACGGTTTTTTAAGGGGACGAATCAAACTAAATAACTTTCTCTATGGTACCAATATCGAAATCGCGAAGAAAAAATCAGCTCTCCCATACAAAATTGCAAACCTTTTCGGCCCAAATATAATTATGGGCCAGCTGGTTTATTCTTCGCGATTTTATTATTTGTTCCATAGATAAAGTTGTCCTATTTGATATACAGGATGTAACAAAACACCCTAGTAATACTTAAGGGGGTGTTTCAGACCATCAAATTGAACAACTTTCACTATGGAGCCAACATCGAAATCGCGAAAAAAAAGTCCGCTCTTTCATACAAAACTGCAGTACCATCTCGACTCAAATGTATAGGGCAGCAGATTTTTTTTATTTTTTCTCGACTTTGGCTCCAGAGTGATAGTTGTTCAGTTTGATAGTCTGAAGCACCCCCTTAAGTATTACTAGGCTGTTTTGTTACACCCTGTATATGTTTGTAAAAAATCGTCGGCACATAAAATAGTTTATTTCACAGTGACACTAGGGTCCGCAGGAGTCCGAACCCGATAGCAGCTGGTCTCAGTGACATCTTCTTCAGGGATGCCACCCGTGATCGTGAGTGAGACACACAATATTACAACCATATTCTCAGTACAAGTTTACAAAAATAACACCTCCTTTTATAACCCTATCACTCTAATGTGCCGCCAGTACAATGAATTAGTTGATTCGAGAAACGATGTTTTTGATTCGTTCAACCGTTTCAAAAGAAATCTCAAAAATGTCCTCCACCCCTTCTAGAATTAAATTGTTTTCATGTTCTTATGTAAGTAAGTACCTACTGTTTTATTTGTGTAGCCTATTTTCTTAAATTCATTTTCACTTGAAAATTGATCTAAAAGCGTATACAACGTGTTAATGAATTAACGCAAAACTAAAAAGTGGTTTGTTTAGAATCGAGAGCAGAATCGAATTATCATGGTTTCAACATAGGAAATTTTTTTCAATTTTTTTTTTTTGCAAAATTTAAAATTTACTGAACCCGATGACAACCCACCGCACGGGCACACTCACCCTACTTACTACCAAAACAAGATTATAAAAATGTATCCATGAGTACCTTAGCGCTTTCTTTCAGTGCTGAAATGACAAATCATTTTTGCCTCAAAACTTAAAATGCGAATGCGTGATACGGCTTTATCACGTCTTTTATCTCGTTCGTTCGTGATAAAGCCGTATCACGGCTATCGCGGGTGTGCATGCTACCAGTGCTGGTTGTTGTAATGGTTTTTAAGCCGGACTGCCAAACCAGGGTCCTGGGTTTGAAACCCGGTTAGGTCATGGATGTTATAATTATATCTGTGCCGTTGTTATATGGTTTCAATAATAAAAAGCTTAGTGCTTACTTGTGATCATTACAATGTTTGTCCCAGGGCTATTTATAACCTACTTTATGTTTTTACAGTATTCAATAGGCAAATACCTCCGCAATGCAAACCTTTTCAAGCCAGTTACAGCGAGGGATGTCCTCCAGGTAAATTTATTATTTATATTCCTTCTGCAGCTTTAGATAGAAAAAGATAACAGTGTATTTTTTAGCTCTGAATAGATCAGCCCTATGTACTGCGTCCACCTATTGGTGATGAAGAGATCCGCAGAAGAACCAGAGTAGCTGACATAGCCCAAAGAATTGCTTAAATAAAGTGGCAATGTGCGGGGTACATTGCTCGCAGAACCAATTGCCGATGGGGCAGAAGAGTTCTCGAATAGCGACCGCGTACCGGAAAGCGCAGATGGGTAGGTTCCTCACAAGATGGACTGACGACCTGGTTAAGGCAGTGGGAACCCGTTGTATGAGGGCAGCGCAGGATCGGTCATTGTGGCAATCCTTGGGGGAGGCCTATGTTCAGCAGTAGATGTTCATCGGCTGAGATGATGATGACCTATCGGTGAATATCGGCCCTTGGCCAGCATGGAGTATTGCATGGACAGCAGCTCAGAGACCTCCTTCTCTCCTTTTTTGAATCCTGATAACCTGACCTGACCTGGATGCATTAGTTCTCTACATACTCCTTCTGTAGAATCATAGCATACCATGAGTTTGACATGCCATCTTGGTAAAGAGATTTGCCAAACCGTATTCTTCTCCTTAGTTGTGACCTCATGGCTGAGAGATGTGACGTCGTGAGGCCACTTGTGTCACAGCTCTTGGGCCGATTAAGCTCGGTGTATACTGGCCTGTAGTGTCTTCTCAGTAATATCTTTTACCAAATCGGTCCATCTCGTAGGCATGCGTCCTCTACCTCTCTTTCCTTCCATGATGATAATGTTGCTTCATGGCCGTGTTTGACCAAAGCGTCTGATTATGGCTGTTGACTTCCCTTCATACTGCTCCATGCTGGTGGTAATGAGTTCTAAACTATCTGATCTCCTGACCATTATGCACAAAGAATTTAAGGACTCGTTACATACAGAGGGCGGAGAGCCTGGTCTTGATGTTCAACGATTGTTGTTTGTCGGGGATGGACTCATTTATGCAGCGTTGCAACCAGCATTAGAGGCTTGATTATAGTCCAGGGTGCACCGAATACGTATCGAATGTTCAAGACACCCACAGGCAGGGAGGACAGGGTCACTTTGGGGGGCTCCTATGTAACTTCTTAACACTTATTGTTGATTTTTCCAGTGGACTGGTGCATTGGATGCACGGTGTGTGACTGCGACGCGAACGGACATTGGGATTGTCACGTGCTTAGCTTCTGCGACAGTAAGTTCAATGCTTCTGAATCACCTTTATTTAAATTGCAAAAAAAATATCAGCTGTTCCATAGAATCGCGATATAAACATTGGTCCCGTAGTTAAAGTTCTTCAGTTTGATAGTCTAAGGTATCCTGTTCGATATATCATTAGGTACTTTTAAACTATCCATCTATTTGCAGAAGACGGTCCCGGACAGCCACCAAAAGACTTAAAACTCCCGAAAAAACATCGTACAAGAAGGAGATCTTATGTACCCAATTCTCCAATAAAGAAGAAACCTCACACAAAACCCACAAGAAAACCGCACCCAACGAAACCAAAACCAACTAAACCTACCACGAAAAAACCTAAAAAAGGTCAGCCAGAAAAAAAGAAGCCAGCCCCTATTAGGAAAACTGCTCAATTCAAAAAAAGGCCATCCCCAACTAGGGTCCCAAAAAAAGCTCCACCTCCAAAAAAACCTTCACCACCCAAAAAACTGCCTAAAAGGAAGAACCAACCGAGTAAGTACCTATATATTTCAAAGAAGCAGACTAAACCAGGAAAAAAACCATGGTTCAATGACAAGAGAAAACGTACAACTACTACCAGTACAAGACGGAAACGTAAACTAGGAGCTACGCTTTCTCCTGCACTTGCAACAGCACAGATATTAAACGACGAAGACTTTAAAAAGGCTTTAAAACGTCAATTAAGTCAGTCCATAATGAACGAGTTTAAATCAGCTCTCCAAGGCGCTGTTATAAAAGACACAGGTAAAGGTAAACAAAAACAGAAAAATAAAAGATCTATTGTAAAGAAGGTTATAATAATGAATGAGATAGACTCAAATAATACTATCAATGGGATAGATGCAAAGAATACTTGGTTAGAGAATTCAAATATTAATGGAGGTTTGATAAAAGATTCTAATATGGTGAAGGTCTACCAGAGGTATAAACGAAACGCAGTGGAAAATAAACAGGAAATAACTAATAACTCGAACAGTGCAGGTAAAAGTTTTACAGATTTTCATAACAGATAATTATTTCAAACTACACAGAACAATTCATTTTACAATTTGCACCCTCTAAGTACTTTCTCTATTCATCAAATGGATAAGAAACCGTAAGGGTGTGACCATTAAAATTTACTATTATAATTATTTAAATTCAACACCTTAACATTTAATACAAATCACTCAGATCTATTGATAATTTATACAGGGTGTAAGGAAAAGTATCAGTAACCTTTAAAACACATACTCTACCCATCAGACTGAACAACTTTTCTTATGGGAGCAAACCTGTTAGAGCATAAAAAAATCAGCTGTTCCGTACTAAACTTAAATACCTACTCGACTCAAATGTATGCAACAGCTGATTTTTTTTTGCTGCAATCGGTTTGCATCCATACTAAAAGTTGAACAACTTTTACTATGGGTAGAGTATGTGGTTTCTCTCTCACGCTTCAAACCATAAACTCAATATTACTTAAACAAATTAATGGGCCAATTTTCTTAGGTTGGTGTACCTGAGGCGTCATACAACCTATATCTGTGTGCGTGTACAGTGACAGCGTTTATCAGCCTTGACTTGGCTGATTTCTTTTTGACGCGTTAGTAGCTTCGACTGTCTATCTTAACCAATTTTCTTTGATCTTGACATATAACTTATCAAAGTCATGTAGGTTTTCTGATGGCTTTTTCAGTAAATATATAATTGCAGCCTTTTGAAAGATCAATAATCAATTGTTTCTTCAACAGGAAATTCATCAATATATGAACACAAAGAAGATGTAACTACAAAAAGTGAGCCGTCTACTATAGAAAAAGAAAATTATTTCAAATATGCTATTGAAAGTAATACCCAAAAGTTGTCAGTAATAAGGGATGATCATTACAAATATCAGCAAAACAATATGTCTACGACGACGGCAAATACTATTTCGGATGATGACCAAAAGCTAACTGTACTAAAACTTATAGATACAAGTAATAAAATCAGCAATAATAAAGACCAACACATCATAGAGACAACGACCGAGAAGTCTATTACAAAAAATGAAACTGTAGGTACAACATTATCAAAAACATTTGTCACAGTTTTTATTGATGGTGATAATAAAAATAAAAGTTTTACAGAACGTAGTCTAGCTTCTGTTGTAGAAAACATAACCGAAGCGAATGATTTGAAGTTTCAAAACTGGTCCGATAATAAAGCGATTAAAGACAAACTTGTTTTGAATAACAACATAACAACATTGGTTCCTGAAAGTATTGTCAAAAATGGGAAAAAAGTATTACGTACATCTGATGTAGGAAAAAAAGTTAGTAAGATATCAAAGAAATACAATGTGGAAAGACTTATTAAAATATCTCCAAAGCCTCCAACCAAAAATAAGACGGACACAAGCTATGTTAAAAAATTCATTAACAAACTTCTTGGTACAAAAAAAGATAGTAAGAAAGCTAATAACGTCATAAAATACCTACAAAGATATTTCAGAAAATTGTTCGCAAGACAGAACAATAAAAAGAAAACGAATAGTACAAGAATAAAAATATCGGCGTTTGAAAAACACTTACAAACTCTCTGCGAAACATTCGGTCCTTGCCATTTGGATCCCGAGCAAGAACTAAAATTGCAATCCAAAGTAGAATTACTAAATACTGAAACATACAAAATGTTACGAAGCATAAAAATTATTCATGGTCTACTTAAACTTGTTGACATTGCTGGTAACGATAAAGATTTAAAAAACAATAGTGCAAACACAAATATATATTTCAAAGATGACATAAAGAAACTTCAAGCTATATTAACAAACACGTACTTAGATAAAATCAATTTAGATAGATTGACAAATACTCAGCTAGCTCAAATAGATTATATAAAGAAAAATGCATTTACATTCATAATATCAGCTGGAAAATTTGCCGGTATATTAAACGATATCATAAACATTATACAAGCTCCAGCAGTAATTACTAAAAACACGTTGCAAAGAGCTTCTAGATTTGCTGAGAATACCGATAAAGATGTACAGTTTGAAAAACTAAAACAAATACTTGTTAGATTCAATCTGGTTCAGAATGCTTTCATACAGAAAATTTATAAAATTATTGCATTAAAATCTGAAATTACCGAAGAAAAGAGGGTACCAAAGCAAGAAATGCATCAAGAACAAAATACATTGAATAATATTACGAAGAAAAACGAAACTATAAACAATTCCAAATATATAAACATATATACAAAAAATATAATAAATAATCTTAGAAAACTAAAGAACCTAGCGCAAAAATTTGAGTCTAGGTCTATAAGAAGGAAGAGAGATCTAAAAGACGATGATGCCATGGAATATCTCTTAGTACTGATGGAATACATGATGAAACAGAAACGCCATCTAGATTCTGCTCCGGGTATGTTTTCGTACATTTATCTTGATTAGAAGATACTTCTATAGTTGTTGTGTAGTTATAAAATCTAACACAGGGATTATATTACGTGTATTTCGTATTACATTCATATTCCACCTTTGTAGGCATGTTTGCTTAATTGAATTTAAATCGAAGTTCTGTTTTCAGTGAACGATGGTATCGACTTATTAATAGAAGCAATAAAACACGCTCCTGACATCAAACCAATTAGGAAAAAAGTACTTCAAAACTTACCTACAAGCACACCTCTGATTTCTACGACCGAATATATCGAATTTATTACAATCAAAGATGATAGCTCTTTAGATTTGAACACAATTTCAAAAGAAGAAGATAATATTACATCGCATTTGAATGATTTAGGAATAATTGAACATCCCGTGGATGACGCAGACAATGAGGTAGAAAGAGATATGAACAGGAAAGCTTTCTTTGATACTACTGCTGACTCGGAATATTATAAAAAAGATAACTTAAACAGAATCGCTGTTAAATCCAGTAAAGAATCACCGATAGCTTTGCTAAAAGAAAATATTGAGAACGACGAATCTACGAAGAATTTAGAAAAAAATTTTAGTAGCCATGAAAGAGGCTATGACGGCGGACAATTTGAAGAAGGGGAAGAAGATATTGCCATTCCTGGACTTAGCACTACTAGCACATACTCTGAAAATAGAGTTGAAGCTGATTTTAGGTCAGAAATGATAGAGTCAACAACAGATTTTAATACAGAAGATTTAAAAATGCGTCACTTTAATATCGATGAAATAAATACTGAAATGAATGTTGAAAAACGAATTGATTGGGTCGAAGCATCTTATGAAGATATGAGAGACGAAAGAAATAAAACCGACGTAAGACGAAATAAAGGTGAAATGTTTACGACTTCAACGACTGAAAAACCACGCAATGAGGATATTAGCAAAGAGGTGAGGCAAGAGAAAAAGAAATGGTATCATCCGGAAGATGTGATATATAAGAAAGAGATGAATCTATTAAACTCATTGGACTATGGTGTGGGAAGGTCTAAGGAGGCAAAGGAGGAAGAATCTAATTCGAAGGAAGGAGCTGATGACAAGCTTTCTGCTGAGGAATTAAGTTATTAGTTTTGTTTAAGTACGTTTTTTATTTTATATTATTTCTTTATTTATTTTTAATATAAATAAAATAAAAATAAAAATAATTTAAGTTTAGATAATAGGGCCAAGATAGAATGGGTTGTGAAAGCAAATCTGATTGTTGCTCCAAACTATTCATACGAGTACCCTTAACTTTTTTTAGGCAAAGGTCTCCCCTAAACTCTTCCACGTCTCTCTGTTTGGTGCTACATCCTGCCACTCTTCGCAGTAGGCATCCAGCTCGTCTTGCAACCTTTTCCGGGGTCTGCAGGCCCCTTAACGTAATCAATGTTAAGGTGCTTTCAGTCCATACAAACATTTGACGCACAATACGCGAAGACGGAATTAATAAAAGTAATATTTTATATATGGAAAAAAAAGTTTAGAAAATCTAGATGTCGCGTATCAAATAACATTTGCAATTTATAATATAATTACGAAGATATAAAGCTTTGACATTTTTCATACAAAAGTTTCAAAGCTTTAATATCTTCGTAATTATATTATAAATTTCAAATGTTATTTGATACGCGACATCTAGATTTTCTAAACTATTTTTCCATATATACAAAGTTACTTATATTAATACCGTCTACGCGTATTGTGCGTCAAAGTTTTGTATAAAATTGACCCCTCTGCAACCGCCTTAAATATTTTCTCGAGATCATTTGCATTTAGAGATTTAATATTTTGATGAAGACGCTACTGAACTGTAAATGTACCCTTAATTTTTAATGTGGTAAACATATGAACTTGACATTTAAAAATGGCATTTTAAACTTAGAGCAACGTGGTCATAATGTTGCTGTAAGATTTAAACGTACCATAGGGTAAGTCCACCGTTTTTCATACAGTTAACCTATCCTATCATGTAAGGGCAACAATTATGATTTCAAAACGTATTTAAGTTTATAATATTTACTGTGTGGATACTGAAAATGCAACTCTTCAATTCTTTACAACCAATTTACAACATATTTTTGAAAAATATAATCAAACGTTTCCTTATTTTTAACTGATCGTGATTACGCCATGCGACACCAATAGCAATTTGCAATTAGTTGTACATATATTTAAACATTATAATTACCTAATAAATAAAATTGTAATTATTGGATTGTTTATTTTTTAGGGTCACCCAAAGGGTGAAAACGGGACCCTATTACTAAGCCTACGTTGTCCGTCCGTCCGTCCGTGCGTCCGTCCGTCTGTCCGTCCGTCCGTCCGTCTGTCCTACCTATTTAGGGCTGTAACTTTTAAACCGTAATAGCTAGATAGTTGAAATTTTCTCAGATTATGCGTTATTGCGGGGGATTTGTTAACAAATAATAAAAATGGCAGAAAGTTAAAAATTAAGGGGGGTTTTCAACAAGAAACTAGTTTTTATCAACGTTTATTCTTCACGCTCTATAGTAAAATAGGTAATACATACAAGCGTCAAACTTTGTGTGATTATAGAACAAACTCTACAGAATAAAAACAAATACTAAAAACCGGCCAAGTGTAAGTCGGTCTCGCGCTAAAGGTCCCGGACAAAAAAAGTTTTTTTTCCTAAGTTAATAATGTTGTGTTCTGTGGTGGTGTGGTACAGAACCCTCGGTGCGCGAGTAGCCCGACTCGCACTTGACCGGTTTTATTTATTTTTACCAAGTGGTAACGTGGATGTTCTGAGGTTTCAGAATATGGAATATAGTCGGGAGCATTATTATTATGCTATTATAATATAATACAGGATGCATGGAAAAGTATCATTACCCTGTAATATTAAATAAATATTAAGTATAACAAATAACAAACAAATTAAACAACTTTTACTATGGGAGCAAACTAAAGTCAGAACAAAAAAAAATCTGCTGTCCCATAGGTTTGAATTGTATTGGTAGGTATTTCAGTTTAGTATGGGACAGCAGTTTTTTTTTGTTCTGACAGGTTTGCTCCCATAGTAAAAGTTGTTCAGTTTGATGGGTAGAGTATGTGGTTTAAAGGTTAATGATACTTTTCCTTACGCCCTGTATTATTTTTGTAGTTATTATCGTGTGGTACTTAAAGCATTATAAAAATAAATCCGTAATAAGCCGATAAATTGAAAATACGCCATGACTACTATGTGACATTATTGTTTTTTGGAAATGTTTTATTAGGGACAGGCCACATTGACCGACGGCGACCGACACGGCGCGGGCCCATGCAAAAAGCACGTTTAGTATAATTATGTACCTATGTTATGTATGGCTGAATTTGGAGAAATTGAAAATAATGTGTCTGTAATAAATTAAAGATTGAAAAATTAAGTCTCGGACGGGATTCGAACCGGGGAAGTGCGTTATCCAATTTCGCCACCGAGCCAACTGCCCAGAGACCGAAATTTTCAATCTGTTGCTTCTCAAGGGGACGTCTTATAGCACAACATGACTGTAACATGTTTAAAATCAATAATACCTATTTGAAAATGTCTGTAACACCTTATAATACACAGCTTAAAGCGAATAAATGATTATCATTATGATTATAGATCATAATGATAATCATTATGATCTATTATAGAAAGCCGTCCGCTTTCGGTTAATATGCCTCGACCCTAATTGTCATGAAATTAAAGAAAATACAATTGAGGGCAGGTCTGGATCCTCGATTCCCCCTTAAGACAGAGGGGGACAATCAGTTTTTATTCTTATGGCTATAATAGCAATTGAAAACATGGTGAAACATGGGTATAATACCCATAGATTCTTGGTGTACAAGTTGATGATTAGGCATGACTTTCAATTCAATTATACTTAATTATACAAAAAGAATTACAATTAGATACAAATAAGGCGGTCTTATTGCTAAAAAGCGATTTCTTCCACACAACCTAAGGGTAGAGTATTGGCACAAGAAAATAGGCAGGCGGTGTAGCTCAAAGGAAATCCAGAAAAGCATTGACCGTATATAAATATTAAATAAATATTAACTATAACAAATATTTACCTACATACATTATCTATTTAAAAATACATACGTAAATGAATAATACTTACGAAACGAAAGCAACAGAGACAAGAAAAGTGGAAGCAACAGTAAGAGGAAAAAAGGAAGTAAAAGTAAAGTTGAAAAGAGATCAAGGAAATGATCTTTGACTTTCAACTTTAAAACACTTAAGGTCAAAAAAAGGTGATAAAAACCCCGAAGGGGTACGGTTTTTTTTTATTGCGGATGGGTTTGCTCATGACCTCAATCCAGTCCTCAGGACGAAGATGAGCCGAAGATGTAGCGAGCTTACCCAGAAGAAGCCTATTCACTCGTGCTTCAAAGGAATTCGGGTTGTAAGCGCTCGGAAATACTGACGCAGGCGGGCATTCCACTCCTTGGCTGTGCGCATTATAAAAGATTCAGAAAGGCGCTTGGTGCGGATATGTGGGATGTCAACCAAGGGGTGATATCCCGCGGTGCGCCTGTATGTCCGATAGTAGAAAGGTCTTGGTCTTGGTCTTAACACTCAATTGCATAAAAGTCTTCAGTGATTGTTGATTATTTGTGTGACTCACTTCAGTGATTGGTCGTTCAGGTTGGCTGGGTGCGAAGCCGATTTACAGCCTTCCACACCGGCCATTGCATTTTTAAATAAAATACTTAAGCTTTTATAAAGTAAGTAACTAAAACCTACAAATATATATGTAAAATAACATTTTTTTCATAAACTCCCGGGATGTTGTTATAAATTGCACAAACAAAGTGGCCACTGAATGAAATATCCGTTTGTTTTAGATTCAAGATAACATTCAATTAGACAATTATGTACTGCATTCAATTAAACTTTTTGGAGCTCTTTTCGCAAGATGTCTTCAAGGCTTTATAGCGGTACAGTTTATCCAGTAAAGAGATTAATGAAAGAAGACTTATGAACGAAATACACCATGGGATCGGGGTCGTATTGAAGCGGTGGGAAAGAAGTGATATGCCATCAGTAAATACAATCAATTGACACGGTAAAATAAAAAGATATATTTAATATTAAAATATAAAACGAAAAAAACTCGACAGAGTGAGAACCATTAGTAAGCTTTGCTTATCACGCCGACAAAAGAAGCCCACGACTCCGGCATGACATCGCGCCCGTCTACGTCGCTAATAGTGCTTTCTCATACAGGGTGTAACAAAACACCGTAGTAATACTTAAGGGGGTGCTTCAGACCATCAAACTGAACATTCAACTTTCACTATGGAGCCAACGTCGAGAAAAAATAAAAAATCTGCCGTCCCATACATTTGAGTTCACGCACACTGACAATATCTCTACGTAGCCCTGTCTGGCGCTGCCTTGGCTGCCTTAGATATGGTACTTACTGGCGTGTCTGGCGAGCACACATACAAGCCGCGTTTGGTACCATTATATATACTGTGCTGCCGGGTAACTGGAGGGCGTTAGAGGGGTGAGGTAAAAAGTTGGTGGAAGGCAGGGAGTGTCCATACTGTATGTAGTAATAGATACTCTTTCTTATACTGTGACTGTACCTTACTATTGTTATCACAACACAACTCTCAGTATTATTTACTCTATATCCATCGACCTCTGAGAGTTAAATATTAAACTGCGGCTAATTGAAAGCGGAAGGCCGATGCCAGCCGGCCGGAACGTTGCAATGCTGCGCTTGCGACACTGCGCCGCCGTCGCAGTCGAGGGCTAATTGCAGCGGTGCAGGCGCGAGGGAGACGAATAAGCGTTTAGATGTTTTGGGTGTTGATTGAGATTGAAGCCCTTGGTTCCGAACGCAAAGGGTGCCATCGGAATCCTATTTACTAAGTCTACGTTTCGGTTCCTTCCGTACGTCCATCCGTCCTATTTAGGGTCGAACCAGCATCTGGCAGCACCGCATCGCCTTTTTCTGTCGCTCCTCCATCAACAATCTATCTTATTTGCTCTAGCAAATGACGTTCCTGAGTGACAGAAAAGGATGGAGAGACAGAAAAAGGCGATGCGGTGCTGTCAGATGAGGTTCAACCCTTAAAGAGCAGGAGTGCAATTCTCTAAGCATCATATCGCTGTCAAAAAAATAGATGAGCTCAAAAATGAAATATCCTTCTTGCATCCTTCAGATCGTCGAAGTTTTTATATGAGTTTGACACATGATATAACCATAGCGAATACCGAATTTACCTGGAATTTACAGCTCGCGCATATTTCAACGACGAATTTAATGTTCTAAGGATTTGACGACCCGGTTGGTGTAATGGTTACCACGCCGGACTGCCAAACCAGGGTCCTGGGTTCGAATCCCGGTTCGGTCATGGATGTTTATATGTTTGTGCCGTTGTTGTATGGTTTCCATAATAAACAGCCTATAAATAGTGCTTTCTTGGAATCATTACAATGTATGTGCCCGTGAGCGTTATTTATTTATTATTATTTATTTATGTGTTTGGCGCTTAGTGAATTGCATTGTTGTATCTTTTGAAACGTAATAGTACACAGAATGTGTACCTTTTATGGCGGATTATAAGAAAAAATCTAAAATTCCATTATCCCATAGATATAGTAACTAGATGAAACCATACCGTGGCCGCACATGAAACAGCAATAGTGTGACTTTTCCATACAAAAAGACGGTTTGTTTGGCAAGATGTCATCAAAATTCCATAGGTTTGACAATGGTTTGACATCTTGCCAAACACAAAAACCGGCCACGGTGAACGAAACAAAAAATAATATAATAATATATAATATAATAATATAATCTGTATTTTTTGTTTACATAAGTTTTTATAACTGGCTATCTCGCTCTCTCATTTCTTGGCTCCATCTTTCAGCGTAAGCGAAAAGTTTTTAATCTAAGCATTATCCCATTAAAATTGGCTTGCTCTATTGTAAAAACCAGGTAAAAACGATAGCACAAATAAGCAACAAACTAGGTGTGATTATAAAACAATAAATAATAAAAATCGGCCAAGTGTGAGTCGGGAGCTCGTGCTGAGGAGATCGGAGAAAACCAATTTTTAAACACCCTCCAAATCAGGGGTGGTTAAGACCATGAAACCGAACAACTTTTACTATGGGAGCAAACCTGTAGACCAGTCACATCACGCCACGCCTGTCAGTCATAAATCTCTTTTAACACATTCGGTATCGCGCTAATCATTTGACAATTGGCTACTTGACAACTAGTCAAATCAGCTACTCTTTATCGGACGTCAAAACATGCGCTTTGTATGAAGATTTGTACTAAATATTGAGTTGTGACGTCATCAACATTTTCATTACTTTTTATAGTTTATCTTGTTATTAAAAATAGTATTCAAGCTAAAAACTCAATGAAAATGGGAGTTTAGCGTTATTTTCTAACCCTTTTTTTATTGAGTAGATAAAAATAAAATATATTGAATGTAGTCAAATACCCAATTATAGAGCCGTTTTGACAAATTGCTCAGACGTTAAAGGCGTTATAGTACGTAAGTGTAGATACGGAATCAGTTGAATAGTAGGTAAGTAATTGGATTGCGATGTGATTAGAACTGAAATTGGATTTGGATTAAACTTCGATGTTTTAAATTTGCACGATCAGGGCTCTGAACTGAAACCATAAAACAAAACAAATCCGCTGTTTGATTGATAATGATTTGAGTCGAGTAGACAGATAACTGTGGAATAGCTGAATTATTTGCGAGTATTTTGTGGACTGCGTGAGTAGTACGACTCGGACTTGGCCTTTTTAAGGTTCCGTAGTTTTAAATAACCCCAACAGCACAAAATTCTATATTATTATTCTGTATGTTGAATAAATTTTATTCAAAATAGGATACATAGTACCCATTCCTTTGCACAGAAGAGACTTTTATGCGCCAAGTTTCATCTAAATTCGTCTATCTGTATGTATGCCCCACTTTTTTACCATAATAAAAAAAAATGGCATGAATAGAAAATAAAAATAAAAATCTTGAGATTCAATTTTAGCATAGAAAAATAATTATACCATCACACAAAATTGAATCTTATTTCATGAAGAAACTCCACTTAAAATGATGGTTGGTAGTTGTAGCAAGGTGTCTGACTACCCTACAAGATGATATGTTCATGGGCTCAAGTATGATGGTTTATTATTCCATACCAGGAGTTTATAACTTGAAGGGGGTACAGTAATGCGGTTGAATTTGACGGGATCCTGATATTTAGAGTTTGAAGGTCTCTACCTCAAACATTTTGCTATGATAATCGCTTAGCGGTTTATGGCAGCCTGGTACCTACTGTCACTTTTATTAAGATCAGTCAGGAGTTAGTCATGAGGTAAGATTAAGATCTAATTCAATTTATATATGTTTGCTGAGGCAACTAAGGGATAAAGTTTTATACAGTGTTTTTGAGGACGAAAGACATCTTCTCTGCTTTACTCGTTTTTAGGGTTCCGTACACAAAGGGTGAAAACGGGAACCTATTACTAAGCCTACGTTGTCCGTCCGTCCGTCCCTCCGTCCGTCTGTCCTACCTATTTAGGGCTGTAACTTTTGAACCGTAATAGCTAGATAGTTGAAATTTTCTCAGATTATGCGTTATTACGGCGGATTTGTTAACAAATAATAAAAATGTCAAAAAGTTACAAATTAAGGGGGGTTCTCAACATGAAACTAGTTTTTATCAACGTTTTTTCTTCACGTTCTATCGTAAAAACGGTAATACATACAAGCGTCAAACTTAGTGTGATTATAGAGAAAACCTTACAGAATAACAACAAATACTAAACTTTTTTTCTAAGTTAATAATGTTGTGTTCTGTGGTAGTGTGGTACGGAACCCTCGGTGCGCGAGTAGCCCGACTCTCACTTGACCGGTTTTTATTAATTCATTTAAATGTCCAGAATTTTAATATTGCTCCCAGTTCCTTCTTTATCCTCCTAGAAGTGGGATCGAACAGTAACCGGCGGCCATTCGGTAAGAGCATCAGAGATGTTGATGATGTTTGAAGGAATAGTCTCCCCCAGACAACTGCTATAATATGTTGTTGTATTATTCTTACACACGCAACGTTACATAAGCACGTCTCATTTCTACGTGTGAGAGAGGAAACAATTAGCAACTTGCGTGCGTTAAAAGAGTACAACGACATATTATAGCTGCCGTGTGTTGTGAACGTTACGGTCTTCGTGTGGTTTGGTGCTGTATCAAGCCAGATATCATACTACAATGCAGCTGGAATGCGATTCGGTATTCGCTATGGTTATGTCATTGTGTCAAACTCATATAAAAACTCCGACGATCTGAGGGATGCAAGAAGGATGTTACATTTGTGAGCCCGTCGATATTTTTAACAGCGATGTGACGCTTTTATAATTACACTCCTGCTTTAGGATTTAGAGATAAACATGGTGTAAAAATTCCCTATCTTATCTTATACTTATCTTTTACTATCCTGGGCTTAAGGCACCCAATTGTAAAGAATCCTAAACCTATCCTACTTAAAGCACTAGATTGTAATAGATTCCTAACTAAACTACATTCCCTAACGGATGACTTAATCTAATTTGCCTAACTAAATAAAGGTTTGAAATCTGCTATGAAATAAACTTAATTATGATTTTATTTTGAGTTGAAGACGTTGTTTTGGCCAATTGTGATCTCTAGTGGATAGAACTAACGTTGTGAACCGCCTAACAGTAACCTAGGTTGCAACAGACTCGAGGTTTATCTAGTATTCTAACAGAGACATAGAAATACCTAAACTTAATATCAACATAGCTTAAACAGTCATACCTAACCTAGCCTATCCTACTTAACCTAATGATAAGTAAAACCTGATCCTATTATAATAAGCCTAACCAAAGTACTATTATGATAACCAACTTAAATTTTTCTTTGAACTTAGTTCTAAACTTAAACTAGGTATTAGCTAAAAGATGTGATCGTCTAGGAACCCACATTGCTTATTAACAACTCAGATTTCTTTAGAAGGACTTAGTAACCTAGATATTAACTGCAATGAACCTAGAAATAATCCTAACCTGAATAAACTCTTTCCTAAACAGTATAATTATACAGGGTGTAAGTCTTAAATTAATTAAATGTTATAAGAAAATGGTAAGCATATCTTGATTAGATAACATTGTGATTGTTTTTATGGGGACACCCCAACCTAGTTAATGAGGTCGGTTACAAGGAGTAATGGAGAACGATTATTATACTCTTATATTATAAATACCATGATTTTGTACCATGATTAGTTAAGACATTGATATTTTCAGCTTTATCTTAAGTGTAACGTCTCCAATCATCTTAGTATGGAGATTAGCTACGGGCTGCTTTTTGCTCACCCAAAGACAAACCAAAATTATCAGAACCTCAAGTTGACTTTTCCAAGAGGATTATTTGTTATATTAATAATTATATTTCTCATAAAATTAGTACCCTTTTAGTACCTTGTAAAATTTTAAAATACAAAATCCTTCTCAAATACTTCTTTCGGATAGGGTATGACCTCAAAAAGACTCTACCACCACGTTACTAGGGGTCCTAACTGCAGAGAAGATGTGGCCAGAAACTCTACAGTAAAATATCTTCAAAAATTCAGTAAGTATGAATAAGTATTTAAAATAAAGAGGACAGGTGAATTTACTTTCATTCATTAGTCTTAGTCATTCGTTGTTATAGTCTATAAGACAACTGGGATAAAAATAGAAAATATTCTATGAAACTAAAACAAGTAAATTAGGTTTTTCTTTCCTAATAGTATGCTTAACATTCTCTATTAACAAGTCATCAGCTTTGATGTAAAATTCATACTAATTATTCTTAACATTGTACCATTCTATCATGAAGCCAATATTGTAAATAAGATATTATCAGCTAAACCAATATTTTCCTTCTAACTGTACAAGAATAGGAAATATGATTTCCCTATGAAAACTTTAATTGATCCCTCCCAATAATCTAGAAAAGTTACCTATCCTATCCTAGCCTATTTCTAAAATAAAACGCGAACTTTAAAATCTAACCAATGTCTAAAATATTCCTATTCTAAAGAAGTTTCCCTAGTGTTAAGATAACCCCGGTGTAAGGGCATCTGCAAAGCTAGGGGCAGACCCCACATTTACATTTAATCGTGTAGGTGTGTAATGTAGATTTTCCCGTGTTGTCTAGGGAAGAACCTTCTAAATAGCTAAATTAGGTGTGCGAGTAAGTCAACTCTTGTGTTCCTAGTTCCTATGGACTTGTGTTTTATGGGAACTCCGTGCGGCCGAAGCTTAGAGATCAGGAGTCCCCAAGGTGAGTTATATAAGTGTGTGAAATATATAAATAAGGGGACTGAATTTTGCACCCCAGAAACAAAGTACTTGGCTCCCTAAAGAACATCCTCCTCTTGAACGGTGGATTACCAAGCAGCATTTGGCCCAGGTTACAAAACTCAGGTGGCTAAGAATCGCTATGTAGGTAAAAAACGATCGCCGGCGCACCACAAAGCCAGGCTATGAAAATGGAAGTTTATGACACTTTCACAGTATAGCACTGCTAGTCGTGAAAGCACCAAAAATCCACGACACTTCATCGTGTACCAAAAGATTCCTTGAGCTCACAATTTAAATATTAACTCCCCAATAAATGAACTTAACAAATAATTAAAGATATGAAACTCCCAGAATTTATCCCAAAAATCAATAAAGAAAGTTTACTACTTCCCCTTAAATTACTTTACAATTATCCCAAATTATAAACAAAACCTCACAAAAATACTTAGAGAATTTAACTAAAATCAAAACGCAAACCGGCAGCGAGACAGTGAGCTCTCAGAATAAAATTGAAGAATCCCCCGATCTCCTATCGCTCCCGCCTATTTATACTCTTTCCATGACGGAAAAAACGTCGCTGACCTCGGTGAACCCAACGATGACCATGAAGCCACAAACGTCGACGATGACAATGATGGTGAAATTTCGCTATACAAAATTGATCTCTATCTTAATAAAAATAAGGTTGAGTCCAGTTATTCCTGATGATATTTACTTAATAAAAGATATGACCTCTATGTCTATAGAAATAAAGTTACTCAGATTTGCCTAATTCGTTCAAATTGCGAACAATTTAAATTGATCCTTAACTTCTTAAATATAAAGCTTCCTTTCAACCTACTAATTTTCCCTTCAATTCATACAAAAATACGTCTCCTTATATGGTGATCTTGTGTTCCCTCACTACCCTTCCAAATGAAAAAGCTATTTTCACTATTCCCGACATTAACCTCTATTTACTTTTCATTAAAGATGAATTTCATTTGTACCACTATCCATAATTTTAGTTTCTTAATTAAATAGGCTTACAGCCCGATGCGCAGACTATCTATAGTACAAACTTAGTCAAATAAGCATTCTTCCCCTGACATAAGATTCATTTTTAGCTAGAGAAATCCTCCTCGCGCCAATTTTTACTCCTTGCATTTTTAACTTTTCCGCGCAGCGTCCCCAAGCTATCTTGCCAACCAATGTGGTACGCTCTCATTAGAACCTAATATCAACTACGCATGCGTTAGATGTATCAGCTGTTTTCTGCTAACTCGTATTTCAGCCATTTTTTGCCCTTTTTATGATGCTTGATTTATATTACCATTTTTAATAATGAAAGTAATTTTCTAATGAAATATTAGTTAATTATGTCTGAAATATCGAATTCTTCCTCTATTTTTTTTTTATAATAATTCAAATGAAATGAATTCCCTCTCTCAAAAGCTAGTTAACATTATTATTTGAGCTTTAAATAAAACTTCTAATTTCGAGTTTTGCTAAATTTTAACAGTAATTATTTTATAATTATGTTTCTTTTGTTTGAAGCAATATATTGAGATGTGTCTGATGACTAGAGAGTAGCATATTCTTTACTGGTGACTACCTAAACCAGTACAATGGGTTGTAATTACCCCCATAGAAACTCTACAGAATAAATGTTTCAATGGTTTATTGATTGATCTTGACTTGAAACAAAGTCACGAACATAAACAAACAATGGAAATGACATAATTAGTAATACATCAAGTGATTTACTCCGACCGTCGACACGACTAATCGAGGTCGAAGACTTACACCGAGGATATTTCACAACTTTAAACATTATAATTTTAACTTAGGAAATTATTATTATGCGTTTAGGCACGTCATGTTAGAAGGTCTAGGTTATTTAGTAACTTATTACTTAGAAAAAATTATTTGTTATTGAAGTTTTAATAATACAACATCGTCGCGCGTCGTCGTGGGGAAATCTGCATGCTTCAATTTCGAGGCATGTATTGTATCCACTGTCCATTCCAAAAAGTGGCGACGGGTTCACTCCCTGTTACACTGGACTGAGTTTCGGTACTACCTACTAGAGTGGATGTTCTGAAGTTTCAGAATATGTATGACTACTCCCTGGAGGAATATAGTCGTGAGCCGTCCGAGACTTAATTTTCTATCTTTAATTTGGAATGATGTTGTGTATGTGATCTCATATAATACTAGCTGTTGCCCGCGACTTCGTCTGCGTTATCCGGATAAAAAGTACCCTATGTGTTAATCCAGGCCATGGTCTGTCTGTATGCCAAATTTCATCAAAATCCGTTCAGCAGTTTTTGCGTGAAAGCGGAACAAACATCCTTCCATCCATACTTACAAACTTTCGCGTTTATAATATAAGTAGGATTACGAATCGCTAAGTTTGGCATGTAGGCCAGTCATTTTACGGAGTTTTGTTAGGCGGGGTAGGGAGTAATTATTAATTGAACTTTTAAACTGTAACCGTTTAGTGACAAAAATACTATCCTAAACCATATTAAAAAGAAAATTGCTACACAACATAGAAATCAAAATGGTGTGTCCCAGAAGGCTTTTAAATTAATAATATTAATACCAGTGCACTCATTTGAATTAGATTTAACAATATACATTATTTTTGAGCAATAAAATAGGTACTAAAATTTAAAAAGTGAGGTATTTATTAGAAAATGCGAATGTATTTTTCAAAACCTACTAAGTAGACAAAAATATTTACACCATGTTTGAAGTATGTATAATGGTAAAGCCTTAAATATGTGCAAAAAAAAATTATCATCAGGTTTTTTAGAACGAGATAATATCTAAATTTTAAAATTGGGACTGTTGCTGACGTGATTTTTTTTAAATTTTGGTACGTTTCTAAACTCAAATTGGCTCTTCAATATTATAGCGAAAAAAAAATCAATTATTAATTAGTCCCGGCTCAAACCGTAAAATGACTGGGCTAATGGCATTAAGCACGCTTAGTGCCTGTGGTGGACTTAACGCCCAAAAAGCCGGCAGGCTTTGTACCCAGGCAGTAGGGATGTAGAGAAGCTGACAACAGAACGCCCAAATGACCTCAACATAAGTCTGGGCCTGTGCTCCATCAGTGTGGATATAAATATAGAGACTGATGAGAGATGAAACCGGTCACAAAAAAGTTACACAACGATGTAAAATAGTCATGAAATGGGCAACAAATTCGTAGTATTTCGTTGGCCGAGCAGCCTACACAGGTACACAGTATATTGCATGAATGGTAACAGTTTCACAAGCAACCGTGAACTTGGTGAGGACGTGTGTAATGTAATGATGCTTTGTACTTTACGTGCCGGTGTTGAGGTTTTAGTTTGAAATGATGTTAATTGTTTTGATTTAGAAAACTTAGCTTGTAGTTATTTTTAGAGTTCCGTAACCAACGGGTGAAAACGGGACCCTATTACCTACCTATTTAGGGCTGTAACTTTTGAACCGTAAGTGCCGTATAGTTAGTAATTTTCACAGTATGTGCGTTATTACGGCGGATTTGTTAAAAAATAATAAAAACGTCAAAAAGTTAAAAATTAAGGGGGGTCCTCATACAAGGAACTAGTTTTTTTCATCACCGTTTTTTCTTCTCGCTCTATGGTAAAAACGCTAATACATATAAGCGTCAAACTTGTGATTATAGAGTAAAATCTACAGTATAACAACAAATAATAAAAACCGGTCAAGTGTGAGTCGGACTCGTGCTAAAGGTCCCGGAATAAATTTTTTGTTTTTACTTTAATATGTTGTGGTGGTGTGGTACGGAACCCTCGGCTTCGGTGCGCGAGTAGCCCGACTCGCACTTGACCAATTTTTATTTAAAGCATCGTGGAAGTAATTCCGCTTCGATTAAAAACTGTAGTAGTTTTGTTAGTAATGTATAGCCTAACCAAAAAGTTTTTATTTTATTATTTTGGTTGTAAGGGCTTGGTCAATGACCAATAGCTACTGCGACCTGAATAGATCTATTGTAGCTGTCACCCTAGACCTAAAGGTCATTTCCTAGGCCCACGGACTTCATGAACCGTGTTATGGTTTTGGAGGGGAGGTCCCTAATGTCAGTAGGTGTTATTACGTATCCACCTAGATGGCCACTCCTGTTGTGAATGAGCACTTCGCATTCGCAGAGGAGGTGTATGGGCGTTTCCTGTGCTTCACAGCAGAATCTGCAGGTGGGTGAATCTACAAGCCCCATTCTGTGTAGATGCTTGTTTAACTTGCAGTGTCTTGTTAAGGCTCGCACCCAAACCAAACCAAAAAATTAAAAAAATAGTTAAAATACCCAGTCAAAAGATCTGTACTAGGTATAGTAATTTGTAAAGTTTGTTTGAAAATATTTATTTATTATGATTGGTCATCACAATCATGACTTAAATAATCGACCGAATTTTGGACTCAAGTATTATGAAGACCGCAGTCTGTTTTTGGTAGTATTTAAATGTTAATTGAACCTCTTAACTTTAAAACGGAACGGAAATCTCATTGAAATTATGTAAACTTTGAACTGACTGTAACTGAACTTTAAAAATATTTTCCAAGAAACCAGTAAAAATAAATTCAATAGTTCACTCGGGCATGGTGAAAACACGGAAGATGATTTTATGAAAACACTTTTAAAAAATCCTAAAAACCGGCCAAGTGCGAATAGGACTCGCGCATCGAGGGTTCCTTAACAGAACATTTAATAATATCCGGGATCCTTGGCGCGAGCCCAAGATTCACTTGGGCGGTTATTATTTTACTTTAGAGTACCTATGCTTTATTTTTTACGATAGAGCAGTTATAAAAAACCTTGAAAAAACACATTTCTTGTAAGCAGTAGCAGATAGGGGGACTTCTTCATGTTTTATTTTTTTAGCAAATCCCAAATAATAACACATAGGTACAAAAATTTCTACTGGCTACCTATTACGGTTCAAAAGAAACCACCCTTTAGAGGGAGGACGGACGGACGGACTGCGTAGGCTTAGTTATAGGGTCCCGTTGGCACCCTTTGGGAATGGAACCCTAAAATAAAGCGGTATGGTCTTAAGAACTTAGCCTTACTGGACGAATAGAAAAAAAAGAAACTAAAAATGAACGTTTTATTTCATAACCTTGACAACTCATGCAACTTCTTCCGGATTATTCGCATAACTGATTGCAGCAAAAAAACAAATGTTTTATGTTTGAACTTGTTTAGTTATTAAAATAAATTATTAACCGTCCGCCCCCCGCCATCTAGCTCGACCTTTCGCGTGATTCCGCTCAAGTTTGACATTTCACCGCGATTTGACGCCAACGACGCACGCGCCATTTTTGATTTATTATTTTTTTAATACGCGAGTGTCAAAAGAGATTTTATTCTTGTTTTTTAAATGCAAATGAATATAATTTGATTGATTGTTTTTTTGTGAAGTGATTGTTGTTTAGCAAGGTTCACGGTTACAGTGAAGAAATAAGCTACATTGTTAGTTGCGGAACGTGTAGATTGATTTCAGGTGGGTGTCTAAAATACTTCTAATTATATTTTGCTTTACGAAAAAAGAAAGGGGTTCTTTGCGCCATTTTTTTGGTCAGTTCAGTTGTATTTAAAATTCGTAAAAACTTGGTTTTACTGAAATTTTCGTGCGGATTGTGTTCATAGAATTAATAATGTACACACGGCGACACATCAAGCTATACAAAACCAACATAAGCCGGCCGCACGATGCTATAATTATTATGTTGCTCGACCTACGCGCGATCAGCTTATGTTGGTTTTGTATAGCTTGATGTGTTGCCGTGTGTACTTACTTTGACTGTGTTACAAAAAGTTGCATAAATCGGCCAATATAACGGGAATCTCAACAAAAAAAAAAACATAAAAATGAAAAAAATACGGTATAGGAAATGAAAAGAAAATAAAAAACAGAGCATAACTTTTGGTTCAACAAAACCCGTACATGGTGATTTTGGAGGTAACGCGTGCTTTCAAGATCGACTACTAATTAGAAAAAATTACTGAAGACATCGGCTGTATGGGCTAGATCCCTTTGCCTTGAATTTTACACAAAAATATTTGCTTTACTCATACAAATATTAATTTAAATGGCTTTACTCAGTCATTTCTTTTCTAAGACACGATTTGCCGTAGGGTAACTACAACATTTTTGGCCGTAACATTTTCGGAGCTAACGACAATGTTGTAATAACAATTAACACAGTTAAAGTATTATTTCGGTCTAATTTGTCTATGAATTGCGTTAATGTTAATTTTTTCAACACTTCCGAGTTGTTATATTGTAATTCGTAACTATGTGTGTATTTCTGAATGAAAATATTCATGGAAAATAATTGGTTTCGTAAATGGTTTTGTTGACCACGTGTTTGAGACATACCTATTTAGAACACTCAGACACTGCAACGTACTTTATTGTTCTTGTAGAAAAATAGAACACAAATGTGAACTCTATAATAATTGTTTTCATTTTTAATTAAATACCTAATTAACTAAATTTTACAACATTCATCTTCCTGTTATAGTATCGCAGGTCATCGAAAGTTTGCTATATTTATAGAAAATCTAGATCTAGGATAGGTATCTAGTTTGGACACTTCTCGTAAAAAGTAGATCTAGGTCTTTCATACTGACGAATTTTAATAACATTTAAAAATATATTTTATTCTGGTTTACTCATTGATACAAAACTTTACATACCTGTAGGTACTTTACATCTCCGATGCTCGTTGGAGTCACTACATCCGACACCATCTCAGGGCCTCTACCCGCACATTCGAACTTCGCAATTGCGTGAAGGTTTTCGTTCCAATGTCAACTCTATTACAATGAAGTGCGGACCGAAACAGTGCCGATATATCGAACATCGAAAGTCCGGGTACAGGGTCTGATCATATCAGTTAGCCCAGTTATTTTATGGTTTGACCCGAGACTAATTAAGAATTGTTTGTTTTTTAGGTATATCATTTTTAAGATCATATCGTATGTCGTTTTCTATGGAAAAACATATCTGTTTTTCGCCATTATGGTGTTAGCTCTATACCTAGTGAAAATTATTCACTTTGATGACCATAAAACTGAAGATCTGAAGCGCCCCCTTAAATTTGTAATGCATTAAAACTTTAAATTCCACTATAAAGTAGAAATTGTTAGAAAACAAAATATCAAAATGGCCTTAACAAAATGAGGTCAAAATAACTAAATTCCTACGTGTGCTTTATTTGAATTTTTTGCAGTATATTGTACGAGTTTAATGGTTTGTTTTTATAACTACGATGTAATTTACTTGGTCAGGGCAGGCCTGTAGAAAAAACCTGTCATAAGAGCGTTGAATTTAGATTTGGTTAATAAAAACCAACGCTCTTGTAACCATTTCATATCTTATTTAGAGACTGGTTTGAAATGTCATCAATCTATCAGGTCAGCCCACATCCACCCACTTCTGGCATAGACCTCACTTTTATTACGCAATGCGAACCCCGTCATCAGACCAATGTGCTGGTGGTCTGCCTACTGACCTCAGCCCTCTCTTGACCACCACTCTGATATTGCCTTTGTTCATCGACCGTCTTCCCGTCTCCCCGAGTCCTGTCTATCTCCACTTCAACTTTGTGATGCGCTTACTCACATCTTCGACCTTGGTTCTAAGGTTTTAATTCATGGGTGAAACAGGAGCTTTGTTACAACTACCAATGACCTATCAAGTGTCTAGTTGCAGTAATGCTCAGTTTTATCAGCATTGTAACACAGTACATACGGAGACACATCACGACATCTATACAAAATGACTTTATACTTTACTCGACCTACGCGCGGCCAGATTATGTTGGTTTTGTATAGCTTGATGTGTCGCTGTATGTAGGTACATAATGGAAGCTAAGACAAACAAGATTAGGTACAAGGTATTAAAGACCGCACTGCTGGCCAAAGGCCTTCTTATAGGACAGGACTTAGGCCGAGAGGGACTGAGCGATACTCCATCCACACGGGCCCTGCATGGATTGGTGCATGCAAGCTGGTGGTCAACGTGCTGTTAAAGTATTTTGAAGCCACCATGGGGCCATAATACGCCTCTGATCTGGCTTAACAGCTATTTGTTATTATGTAACTACCTATGGTATGTCCGTGTTAGTATTAGTGGCATTAGTAGGGTATTACGGGTTATATAGCCACGAACGTCGGTGTCTTATCATAACATATTAAGCTGTTTGAAACATCTTCCTAATTTAGATGAAATAAGGGCCCATGAACATTATAATGATTATGTATTATCAATCATAATAAATGTATAAAGATGAGACCGTACGTCTGCCAACAAACGCATTGGAGCAGATTTTATTATTAGAAAATATACCTACATGTATTTTTTTTTCATGAGGAATCCTGCATAATGCTCAAGAAGAAATTCCAATGCGATCGTGAAGCCTTCTAATCTGCATTGTGCTCGCGTGGTGGACTAGCTCCCATGACTGGTAGGCCTGTACCCTGCAGTGGGACGCCTGTGCAGTGGTACGTATACAACGTGTTAATAAATTAACGCAAAACCTCATACACCTCAACTGATTTATAACAAAATAATTAGATTGAAACAATAATTTCATTATTTTTGTAGTTAAAATTTAAAGTTATTCGCATTTTAAGTTTTGAGGCATAAATGATTTGTTATCATTTCAGCAATGAATGAAAGCGCTAACGTACTCATGGATACATTTTAATAATCTTGTTTTGGTAGTAAGTAGGGTGAGTGTGCCCATGCGGTGGGTTGACATCGGGTTCAGTAAATTTAAAATTTTACAAACAAATTATTTAATATTTTGAAAAAAATTACCTATATTGAAACCATGATAATTCGATTCTGCTCTCGATTGTAAACAAACTACTTTCTAGTTTTGCTTTAATTCATTAACACGTTGTGATCGTTGTCACCGGCTGTGATCTCCCGTGATGATGTGATGATTATTTGGACAAATAAATGAATGAATCAATCAATTTGACGGATCCACGGAACTTAAAATTCTACTTTTTAACCCAAAAAAACAAAACAAAACTTATTCTAAACGGCCAAAGCCGCAAGAGAAACGAGTTTCAAATATTAATTTTTATTTGAATATCTAATTGATCTCAACAGTGATAAAAAAGGGTTAAATACCATTAAATGGAGATGAATGGAGGCTCGTCTCAAACCATAATTATTTCATAATTAAAACCATGAAGCAAGTTACAGCGTAATTGAGTCCTCCATTGTTGACGACCTCTGTTGGCCCAAATTCATAATGAACACCATTTTATTAAGTACTATTGACCATATAATTACTGTTTATATAATAGTTACAATCACAGAATATTAAATAGTAGGTAGAAATTGATATCATTAGCATCCTTTTAAACTAAGAGTCTACCCATCAAACTGAACAACTTTTACTATGGGAGCAAACCGATCGGGGCAACAAAAACATCAGGTGTTCCATACTAAACTGCAACGCCTACTCGACTAAAATGTAAGCAACAGCTGATTTTTTAGTTGCTCCGATAGGTTTGCTCCCATAGTAAAAGTTGTTCAGTTTGATGGGTAGTTTCTTAGTTTAAGAGGATGCTAATGATATCAATTTCACCCTGTAGAGAGCAAAATATGCGTTATATTATGATCAAAGTTCAAACTCGCCCAACAGACATCTCGAATTATTTTGAACATAATATATAGAAAGACAATGTGTTGAATAGAATACTGAATAAATAGGCGATACGACTCGCAATCGCAATTTTCATCTGGAGAAATTAGACTATGTAAGTCAGATATTGGCAATTAACAACATTGTTACTTAAACTGGTTAAAACTTTGTCAATATTCGAATATTATTCGAATAATTCGAATAGTACCTAAAAAAAATCGAATAATTCGAATATTGGAAATTATCGAATATTTCCAAGCCCTAATCATAATACTTTAATTTATATTAACCATATTGTATGGGTAAGATTAAGGACTCATTTTTTTTTAAAATTGATTCTTTCGCCAACAAACTGTTCTGCAGTTTGGCGAAATGTAATGTAATTTGTAACGTTTGTAATTCTGAAAATTTAAAATAAATGAAAAAAAAAAAAAAAATCAAAACTCACACAACACGACCGATACAATGCGATCGTCACCGTAATCGCGACCTCTTGCCACTTCTTTTTCTTCCGGGGGTGTCTTATATTAGCTGTATAAGAGATAAAAGAAATTTTGGTAACCATCAGCTGCAAGGCTGATTCAGTATTCATAGGGTGTAAGATCAGGCTTGCAACTGATCGTTCATTTGATACAGACCTTTGAACGGCTGTTACTCCTAAACCGACGGGAGTTATGCAGGCAGACCTAGTCCATCCCCATCCCCAGCTGATGGTTACCAAAATTCCTCTTATCTCTTAGACTATAAATACGCTACCGGCACACACATCCCAGCCCAGGCCACATATTACTGATCCCCGCTACCCAATCCGACGCGTAGCCCCAGCAACGTCCAATACCGAGGTCTGTACCCTTACTGGGTGCCCCTAGGTAGTTCGCTTAAGTTCATTCACTGGCTCGGTAGACCCTTCGTGGTCCCTCCACTAGTCCGCAGCAATAAGCAGTAGCAGGAGGTCGTGGGTTCGATTCCCACGGGGGACACCTAGTGATATGTCATTTTGTGCGTTTTTCCCCAGTTGGTTAGGACATTGCAGGCTGAATCACCTGATTGTCTGAAAAGAAAAATGATTCCGTGCTTCGGATGGCACGTTAAGCCGTTGGTCCCGGCTACTATCTCTGGTGGTAGTAGTCGTTACATAAAAACCACGTCAGAGGCCGTAAGGCGATCTGAAAAAACTCTGACACCAGGGCTGCCCACACGATAAGAAAGAAGAAGCAGTAGCTGCTACCTAAATATCAGTATGTAAGGTCGTCCTTTATACAGGGTGTTAAGGTAAACAGTTGCATTACGTTAAGGGCAGTTATTGAACCCATGATACTGAACAACTTTCCCAAAGAAACCTATAGGAAATTCGCATTTTTTTTTCGAGGTTTGCTTTTAGCTTTTAGTGAAAGGTTTGCTTTTAGTGAATTGTTTGGACTTCCCATATGCAATGCAATCAGCTGATCGAATGTTTGTATGAAAAGTCGATAACTTTTTTTGCGGATTTCCTATAGGTTTCTTAGGGAAAGTTGTTCAGTATCATGGGTACAATCACCCCTTAAAGTAATGCAACTGTTTACCCTAACATCCTGTAGAGCTTGTCAAATGTGGCTCAATTTTTCAAAAAATAACCACGGCAGGAATTATCTTTTGTTTTGCAAGAAAACGATAACCAAACACAAAATAGCTCTAAAACTTTTAAGATCGAATGCCACGCTCTCGATTTGTTTCAACTACGGTCTCGTTACGTAATCAGCATGATTTCTGAATCGTGTCTGTTTTAACTTCACTTTATTGTTATTGTTCAAAATGCATTTGAATTGAATTTCTAAATAACTGTTGCAAACTTATTTTATTTAAATAAGTCACTACACTTGACACGCTGTGATACAATTTATTGTTTATCTTAATATTTCAACTTTACAAAAATCTTATACTTACCTAGTATCTACATGATGGTATACTAAAACAAAATCTAACAAAAAAAAATGCATACAGTGTCCTTCTTAATATGCTGACACTTTTTAAGGGGATGCTCAGACCATCAAATTGAACAACTTTCTCTATGGGAGCAACATCGAAATCGCGAAAAAAAAAAACTGCTGTCCCACACATTTGGCTCGATCAGGTTTGCAGTTTTATATGGGACAGCTGATGTTTTTTCGCGATTCCGATTGTTGGTGCCACAGAGAAAGTTGTTCAGTTTGACGATCTAATCATCCCCTTAAAAAATTGTCAACATATTAAAGAAGGATCCTATAGGTACGAAAAAAAGGTACCAAATAAGAGCCAATAATGCATAAATGGAACTAGGCAGGCCATGTCTGTCGACTATACCCGGAAAGATGGGACAAAGTTTTTTCACCTTGGATCCCAGAGAATGGACGTCGCCGTCAGGGTCAACCCCGGAAGGGATAAAGGGATGACCTGCGGCCGTAGTATGGCAGCGTGATATAGCGCCATAGTGCTTTCGCTCTCTTTTTATTTGCGCGCGAACTAACGAGATAAAATGCGGCCTTATCCAGCGTGTCATGCTACTGCCTATGGATACTTTCGATGACAGGAGCGAACTCAAGATAAGGATGCATGGAGGATAAAGGGGGAGATTTTTGACCAGCAGTGGGATAAAATAGGCTTCTAGGAAAACAGAAAAAATACAATAGGTACAGGTTTTCACGAGAAAATACATTTAAGTTAACGCGGTCACTTAATAACTTTATTTATACCATAATAAGTTTTGTTTCCTGTTGTGCAATTTATTTTGTATTTGGTGTAAATAAAGTATATATTTCGTTCATTCAATATTGTAAATAACAATATAAACTGTCATATAATGTTCGTCAAAATTATTTTTAAATGACTGAAGATTTGACTGTCTCGTTGATGTCCTTTCTATGCCGTGTATGAACACGACTTAGAAAAGACATCAACGATACCGAAGACAAAATACAGATTTCATATTAAATTGTACGGCGCGTTGTGGAAAGGTAGGACACTCAATCATGACGATCCGGGTTCGTATCCTCATGAACGACATGCCATGTACCAATGACTTAAGTACGTAATACCAACTGCTCTCAAACGGTGAAGGAAAACATCGTGAGGAGACCTGCATACGCTGAAGAAGAAATTCTGATGCGTGTGTGAAGTCTACCAGCATTGGGCACGCGTGGTGGACAGACGCCTATTAAACCCTCTTTGAGGGAAGGCCTGTGCCCTGCAGTGGGACGTTCATGGCTGGTGATGATGATGATTGTAACGTAGGTATAGAATGTGTCAGAACTAGTAACTAAAAGGTATCTACGATTCTTCTACTATGCTTTTCAAACTAATCAAACTTTCAAAAAGTACGATCTAGGTAATAAAAAAATGGAACAAGTCGATTTCGTTAAGATTTATGAAGGATAATTATAATACAGGATAGAGAGAAAAAACATAGAATACAGGATAGACATTAAAAAAAACAGATGTTCCATACGAAACTGCAGTATTGCTGCAGTAGTTATCTACTCAACTAAAATTCAATATTTACTCGTCCCAAATGTATGAAGGACTATACATAGGTATTATAAGTGAACCTATACATCTACACACCGCATCCAACCAACAGCATTGCACCCAATTAATGAGTTTTTATAACCACACCCAACGTTGAGTGATCACTATTTCAAACATGTTTTAAAATTATGGTAATTTTTCTATATTATTTGCTATTCTAACATCCCAAAAGGCATGTCGTGTCCTAAATACGTGACGTTTTACTCAACACCCGAGAAAAAATGTAAATTATTTATGATTATTATAATTAAAGCGCACGCGCACGACTGTACGCAGTAAATGTTGTCTCGAGTGGAATTCGTTCAATTGAATGAAATGTAGATGAGTTTGTTTTTATGAAATTGGTTTTTACGTATTGGAGAATGTTATAAAATTGTCTCCCCTTATAAAGCGCCCTTTCACACTGGCGGCGATTTCTCAGCGATTTCGTTTCAAATTGCACAACCACGGCACTGTCTCACCCCGCCGGCTGATCAAAACGATACTGGAAACTCTAAGGTTATCCGCATAAAAAAGTTTATATTTCATACAAACTGTCGATCAGCTGATTGCATTTAATATGACAAGCATGAAGGTATTATATAGAGGAATTGACAGCTGAGAGAGCGAGATGTACACACGGCGACAGATCAAACTACCCATAGTTCGACCTTATGTCCATGAACATGGGTAGGTTGATCTGTCGCCGTGTGTACCTAGCGGCGCCACTGTATAATAGAAAGAGATACGTGACGCGAGGCTATAGAACCATTTTTGGGAACTTATCGGCACAATCGACAGGGTAAATATTCGTGATCTGTGAATAATTAGTGAATCTAAAGTGAAATCGTAGATTATTTTGTGAATTATACTAACACTATTTCATTAAATTACGTACGTTTTCACGTTAGATTCACAATTATACACAGAACTCGAAGTTTTAGGGTGCCGATAAGTGCCGACAAATTCACAAAAAACGGTTTCATTTGACAACTCATGTCAGTTCCTCTATTCCGACAGGTATAATAACTTTATGATGGCAAGTCAAAAATTGTTTTTGCTTACTTCCCATTTGTTTCTTGGGAAAGTTGTTCAATGTCATGAGTACAATCACTCTTAAAAGTAATGAAACTATTTACACTGATAACAGGGTGTAAGGAAAAGTATCATTTGTTCCATACTAAACTGCACGTCTACTCGACTCAAATGTATGAGACAGCAGATTTTTTGTTCTGACAGGTTTGGTCAGATAGTAAAAGTTGTTCAGTTTGATAGTTAGAATATGTGGTTTAGAGGTTAATGATACTTTTACTTACACCCTGTATAATACTAGGGCTAACAGTAACCGTTTTGTGACAACCTTTGCCTTCGTGCGTGCAGCAACAATGAAACAGTATGCGTGCGGGACCGAAGGTCAAGCTACTGTTAGATACAAAACCATACCGATGTCGGTCAAAAGGCGACCTCATTGTGATTCATCATCATCAGCCCGCAAACCCCACTGCTGGGTATACGCCTGTACATTCTCACGCTAACTGAAACGGTCCCACGCTAATCTCATCCACTGTTTGCCGGCTACTCTACAAATATCATCTGACCACCTGGCCGCTGCTGGTCTGCCTGCTAACCGTCTCCTCTCCCACGGCCGCCATTCCATCGATGCCTTCGTCCATCTGACATCAACCTTTTTGTGCGGATTGTTGGAATATCGACTCCGTATGGATGCAGTCTCTCTTGACGATATCAACTACCTTTGTTCGGGGCGTCTGATTTCAACATTCGGGATTCAGTCCAAAAGTGTGATTCCTAGCATAGCTCTTTCTATTGCTCTTTATTTATGCTACTTTGACTTTGTGTGCTACCATAGTTTTCATTGTGACAAGAGACAATGTTGTCAACACTGTAAAGCATAAATATGCACCGAAAATGGTAGTAAGTGACACAAATCTTCTCTCAGATAATGTCACTTATTTGTACTGTGTCGAGTGGTAACCCTAATTAAAGGTACGATCAGCAACAACAATATTATTGACAGTGTATAAAATAAAAGTGAATCCCTTTATAATGTCAAGACTTATATCGTACGAGCTTTTTCCCGCGACTTCGTCCGCATAAATTATATACCAGAGTTTAAGTCAGATGATAAGCTATCAAACAAAAAAAGTTTCATCAAAATCGGTTCAGTATTTTTTGCGTGATACTCGAACAAACAAACACCCAAACAAACAAACAAACAAACAAACAAATAAACAAACAAACAAACAGACAGACAAAAAATCCAAAAATTGGTGATTTGGAATTAGGTACAGGTAAAAACCATGTCGTAATTATTTTTTTGTAAAATCTTCAATGTACAGACACACTTCTGTTACAGTTTTATAATAGTTTAGATATCTTGACATATAATAAATCAAAGGTGACTCGAGTAAACTCAAAAACACGATTTTGTTACAAGTAGTTAACGCTCTAAAAAGTACAAAAGACTCGTCAAAACATACCATATGAGTAAAAACTCGAGAGATTAACTAGTAGCTATTGAAGAGTTCCACTTTCTACCTCCAGGTTCCCTCTTCGCATCAGCTCGATGTCGTCCTAGACTCGATGGTACCAAATTATTATATTGTCATCCGAATGACACGCTTGCAAAGTTTCAAATCGATACGAGTTCCAATCGAGTTCCTAGATTTTCTTATACAACGTGTTAATGAATTAACGCAAAACTAGAAAGTAGTTTGTTTAGAATCGAGAGCCGAATCGAATTATCATGGTTTCAACATAGGTAATTTTTTTCAAAATATTAAATAAATTTTTTGCAAAATTTAAAATTTACTGAACCCGATGACAACCCACCGCACGGGCACACTCACCCTACTTACTACCAAAACAAGATTATTTAAATGTATCCATGAGTGCGCTAGCGCTTTCTTCCAGTGCTGAAATGATAACAAATCATTTTTGCCTCAAAACTTAAAATGCGAATAATTTAAAATTTTAACTATCAAAATAATGAAATTATTGTTGCAATCTAATTATTTTGTTATAAATCAGTTGGGGTGTATGAGGTTTTGCGTTAATTCATTAACACGTTGTATAGGTACTTTGGTTAATAGTTACTTACATTAATAAATACAGCTAATACGAGTACTAGGGTGTTAATAGTGAATGTGCAGCAGTCGGCATGGATGCATCATTCGTCTTAAATGATAAAGCAAATAACACTCAAACATTGTATAGGGTCCTTCTTAATATGCTGACACTTTTTTAAGCCGATGATCAGACCGTCAATCTGAACAACTTTCTCTATGGGAACAGCATCGAAATCGCGAAAAAAATCAGCTCATCCATACAAATCTGCTACTCGGGCCAAATGTATGGGACAGCAGATTTTTTTTTCGCGATTTCGATGTTGGTCCTATAGAGAATGTTATTCAGTTTCATGGTCTGATCATCCCCTTAAAAAAATTGTCAGCATATTAAGAAGGACCCTGCATTATTATAAGCTAAGCAACTTTTTTGCCATCTGTACTCTTACTCAATATCAAGTTTGTAGGCGATCATTATAACTATTTTTTGTCGGAACTTCTCGCTGTCGTCGGTCAGTATCGGAATTAAGTCGAAGCTCGAACCATCAATTATTATTCGTTTCGATATCACCAAATGTCAAGGTCATTACGTAACTCACACGTTAAGGCGCTCTGTGATCACAACCAGTAGCGCCAGTTCGAATTTAAAAGCATAATTATATTCGTAAAGTTGTAGTTAATTAAAATAAGGATCACGTTGTAAAAAACTTTCCATTTTGGCTATTCTGATCTGAGTACCTTAACAAAAACTATACTAACTATACTTTTTTTTTCATAACTATGTTTTTGTGTACAGTAAAGAATCTATGAATCTATGAAAAACCTGTCAAGTCGGACTCGCGTATGGAGCTACCACACCATACAATATTTAAAAACAATAGTTTTCTCCGCGATCCTTATAGCAAGCCCGACATACACTTGGCCGGTTTTTATGATTAGCTGTTTTATAATCACATCAAGTTTGACGCTTTTTTATGATAGAGCAAAAACAAAAAATGTTGAAAAAACGTGTTTCTTGTATATTAGAGACTATTAATTTGTGATGGTATTAATTAATTTTTGTTTTTTTATTATTTGCTAGCATATCCGAAATAACACATATTCTGAGAAAAATTCAACTTAGTAAGTAATGCAATTCTCTACGCGCACACATCGTTACAACCTTGGCTAAGGCTATATCATGTGTCAAACTCATAATAATATAAAAACTCCGTCGATCTGAAGAATGCCAGAAGGATGCTACATTTCTGAGCTCATCGATTTTTTTGACAGCGATGTGACGCTTAGAGAATTGCACTACAGTACAAAAAAAAGAGGTTAAAAAGAGTTCACGTTCTCTCACGTTCCAACGCGGTGGTAGCTTCAAAAAAAGATTAGACGTTTATAAGTGGGCTTCAAGTTACTATATTTATTTCGAGCTTAAGTTTAGAGGTGGACAGTTTCGCTAAGCTATCATCGGTATGTTAGCTCAGCACGTGGTTATAGCACCTTCAAAAGATTAAACATGGAAATATGCCCTTTCAAAAAGCCGCAGCATTCTGGACTGTAGGATCCGGTCGCCCATGATAACGGAACTGGTTTTGATTCGGTGATATAATTGGCTGCCAGGTTTTTTTTGCCCAGCAGAGATTTGATTAAGTTATGTAAAAAACTTGTTTAGTATATACCTACTTAAATTATAACTCGTCTGGATTTATTATCCATAACTTTTTATGTTTTTGTCAAGTAGTTCCGTGTCAACATCCTTCTTCTGCCTTGTTGGTCCCGTAATAGGGGGTTGGCTTTCCCAATCATGCGACGCTATTCAGGGGCCCAATCGCGCTATTTTAATACATTTAGGTCGAGTAGGATTGCAGTTTTGTATAGAAGAATAGCAGATTTTTTTGGCGATTTATGTTGGTCAACTCGTCTGGGCAGCGTTCGGGAAGCTACGTAGTATCTTCACGTCCCAAATACAGTATCTTAAAACGAAAGTCTTCGATCAGTGTGTGTTGCCAGTAATGACAGAGACGTGGTCGCTCACTCAAGGCCTCATAAAAAGGCTGGGCAATAGAGGAGTTTCCCTGCGAGATCGAATCAGAAATGAAGAGATCCGGAGAAGAACCAGAGTAGCTGACATAGCTAAAAGAATTGCTAAACTAAAGTAGCAGTGGGCGGGACACATTCCTCGCTGAACCGGTGGATGAGGCCGAAAAGTTCTCGAGTAGCGACCGCGTACCAGAGAGCGCAGCGTGGGTAGGCTCCCCACACAGTGGACCGATGACCTCGTGAAGGCGGCGGGAACCCGTTGGATGAGGGCAGCGCAGGACCGGTCGCTATGGCGATCCTTGGGGGAAGCCTGTGTCCAGCAGTGGACGTCCATCGGCCGAGATGATAATGGTGGTTCCATAGATAAAGTTGCTCAGTTTGATTGTATGATCATCCTGTTAAAAAGCCATCAGCATATTAAGTTGGGCCCTGTATATGCTGTACTTACCGAGCAAAACGAACAAATCGAGAGAGAAACAAACATTGGCACATACAATCAGTCAAAGGTCGAAGCAAGTCAACGGTGAAATGCTGTTTACTTACATATTTACTGTTCATTATGCATTATGAAATAACTCGTTTCGATTCCTCACAAATTGTGTCAAGAAGCTTTACCATTGATCTGAAACATAGGTGTCAGTTAGTCAAAGGCACTTTTGCATTTCTCATTTTTTGAGCGCTGATTGTGTACCTACCTTTTTTATAAGTGATCCAAGAATGTAACCGAATTCCTAAACACACCCAAAAAAGGATTTCAGTCGTGAATCTACGAACGTACTCTAAAAGTGAACGTGTAAACTATGAGCTAACAGCGAAGGTTAGTTTCAAACAGAGCCCTTTATTGGAGCGTGAGAACCGAGCCTGTCTGTAGTGTAGAGTATCTAATTTAACTGCGGTGCTTGTGGTACAGTGAACTGGATTCATGTTACAATAGGTTACAAATTGCAATGCTTTGGAGGAAAAGGGTAGTTCTTCGACGAACCTAAACTCAAAACTCAAAATCATTTAAACAATTCAGGGTTACTTCGGAGACAGTGCGCATTTTTCTTCCGCGCAATCAGGCCCTGTACCCGCACTTTTGAGGTTCGATATATCGCCACTGTTTCGGTCCGCACTTCATTGTAAAGACGTGTATTCACAAGAGCTGTAAGGTGCGAAAAGAATTATTCGACAAAATTTAAAACGAAAAAAGTTATGACCGAAATAGTGAAAAAATTCCGAATTTTTGATTTTGGCGCTCGATATTTTGGAAACGAAGAATGATATCAAAAATTTGAATAAAAATCTTCTCTGGACCATTTAGTCAGCTACAATTTGAGCCTAAAACAAAGACGATCGGTTTAAGGGTTTGCCCTGTAGCCTAACCTTTTTGAGACAATATTTTTTCGAATTCCGTAGATTCATTTCCAATGTGCTCGATAGTGGTGTGAGGCACGAAATCTGTGAATTGTTCAGCTAATAATTATGATGATGAATAAGCTGTTTAAGTGCATATAAATATGTGTGTTATATACATAAGCACCACGTCCTTACTCTCTTGTATCTGATAAAATTGGAAACCAATACTCATAGAAGTGGGTTCGAATGTAGTGGATATAACCGGCAGCCATACGATGGGCTGAAGAGATGTCGACGATGCCTGAAGGATTTAGTTGCCACTTACAACACCCGTCTTTGTTGGTGCCTATACAGGGTGTTACACAAGTAAAAATGAAAATTGAAAACTTTTAAGGGGTGGTTTAGACCATCAAACTGAACCACTTTTACTTAATAGTAAAAAAAAAAAGTAAATTGTAAAGTGTTGGTCTAATGACCAACATCGAAATCGCGAAAAAAAAAACATCGCAAACGCATCGTATCATGGCGATTATAGCAAATCTCCTCATGTTGGGGGAGGCCAATGTCCAGCAGTGGACGTCTATCGGCTGGTATGATGATGATGATGGAACATCCGATTTTTTTTCGCGATTTCGATATTGGTCCCATTGTGAAAGTTGTTCAGTTTGATGGTCTTAACCACCCCCTTAAATGTTTATTTGTATTTTTGTACTACCCTGTATATCTTCGACACCACATCGGTAAACTCACTTATATGCGCTTAAATGAACACTTTTGATGCTGATGGTACAAATACCTTTGTCCCTTCTACTCAGTCGATGGTATGGTCAATACCTGCCAGATGAAGGGAGCGAAGTGAACGGCATTGTGAAATATGTAGCCGATTATCTGATTGTATAATATTTAGTACCTAGCTGCGGTCCTACACTTAGTTGAATTCTTAGTTATTATTTTATTGACATTCCGTTATAATGTGGGCTTACAAGGTTGCGCAGGATCTTTTGTTTAGAATGGTTCGGAATGTTGTTATGGGGTTACATATCAAAAAGTCAAACGTTCATTGGTCAAATTTTAAAAGAACAAAAAACGAAATACCAAATTTTAAAAGACCAAATGGTCATTTGGTCAAAAGTACGAAAGGCCAAAAGTTGATACATCAAAATTTAAAAGATCAAAAAGACGATTAGCCAAATCGTTCAAAGGCCAAATGGACGAATGGTCAAAAGGTTGAAATATCAAATTTTAAATGATCAAAAGGATTATGAACCGTATCGTTTATTTAAGCGTTTAAACAATAAATAGCGACTGACCTGTACGGGGTGGATAGCAACTTGGTTCAGGCACTGAAATCTTTGTATGAGGGTTCCTACAAAGGAGGATAAACGGAGTATACACAAGACTAGTTCGACATCTCCAGGGGTGTTAGACAGGGATGCGTAGCGACACCGTGGTTGTTCAACTTATTCATGGACAGCTCTTTGAGTGATTTGAAAGAAAGAGAGTATGGTTTAAGGATGAATGGGTTGCTCTGCTCGTCAAATGTTTGTTATATGATGATGATCAATTGATCAAGTACTACTTGCATCATCGGCAGAAGAATGGTAACATGCATGAATGAGTAATTTAAGAAGAATGGAATAAAAGTGAATAAATAAGACGAAAGTTATGGTTCTCGAATGGAAAAAAATAGTGACTGAATGTAAAATTATGATAGGAGATGAAAAAGTGGGACAGGTTGAAGAATGAATGACGGCGGATGTATGTATTTTTTAATTTTTTTGTATAGGATTTCATACCTCCGCAATTCTGAACGCAATTATGGAGGGAGGAAATCCATATGAAATCGTAATATTGCATTAAAATTTTTGCGGATCGGAATGTCGTATGTATGTGGCAGACCTAACAAAAGTAAGTAGTTAAGTTCCCATGATACTTAACTACTTTCCCTAAGAAACCTATACAGGCTGTAATAAAACACTCTAGTAATACTTAAGCAAGTGCTTCAGACCATCAAACTGAACAACTTTCACTATGGAGCCAGTATTGAAATCATTTCCCCCTATCTCATATATTTAAGTCGAGTCGGTACTGCACGTAATGTCGGTACTGTCGGTTTTGTATGAAACAGCAGATTTCTTTTTCGCGATTTCGCTTTTCGCTCCATAGTGAAAGTTGCTGAGTTTGATGGTCTGAAGCACCTTCTTAAGTATTACTAGTGTGTTTGTTACAACCTGTATAAAATTTGAAAAAGAAATTGTACTTTCCATACTAAATGAATTCAGCTGGTCGAATTGTTGTATGAAAAGCTGTTTTTTTTTTGTGAATTTCCTTACGTTCTTTTCGGAAAGTTATTCAGTATCTTGAGTACAGTAAGTAACCCATTAAAGTAGGTAATGCAAATGTCTCCACTTACACCCAGTATGTAGGACAGACAGACACACAGACAGACAGGCAGATGGACGGACGGACTGACAGCATAAACTTACGAATAGGGTCCCGTTGGCATGAACAAATATAACAACACGAAGCTAATATAATTGAGTTTCGTTTTGATAACTTTCACAGTAATATTCGGTATTCCTATTTAGCTTTCCTTAAAATCTAAGAGTCCTACAAGAGTTTATTTTTATACTCAACTAGCTGACCCGGCAGACGTTGTCCTGCCATAGACCCTACACCTACACCTACCCTACACCTACCCTATGTCCGTCTCCTTGTTCTAAGCTACCTCCTCACCAATTTTCAGCCAAATCGGTTCAGCCGTTCTTGAGTTTTAAATAGTGTATTTAATTATGATTGCGTTTAGAAAGGCTTAGGCTTTGGTCGCTAATTATTATTTAAACAATTAAATAAACGATACAATCAATAATCCTTTTGACCATTTAAAATTTGATATTTCAACCTTTTGACCATTCGTCCATTTGGCCTTTGAACGATTTGACCAATCGTCTTTTTGATCTTTTAAATTTTGATGTATCAACTTTTGGCCTTTCGTACTTTTGGCATTTCGTTTTTTGTTCTTTTAAAATTTGACCAATGAACGTTTGACTTTTTGATATGTAACCTGTTATGGCCTGTAGAATTCCACTGCAAAGCATTTCCTCTCTCGAATAAGTTCTTGAGGGAGTGGGTAATACACCCACTCACAGATTATTTAATAGTTACATAATACACTCAACCAGATTTTTCAAATTTCGAACATTGCGCTTCAGGACGAAAACTGAAATGAGCCTTGTGTCAATGAGCTATCATTGACCCCACACTGGGGTCAGGCCGTCAAACGTAACTGAGCTGTGGAGTGAGACAGGCCTGGTATTATACAGGATGTAACAAAACAACTTAGTAATACTTAAGGGGGTGCTTCAGAGCACCAATCTGAACAACTTTCACTATGGAGCCAAGCAACGTTGAGAAAAAATCAAAAAAATCTGCCCTCCCATACATTTCAGTCGAGACGGTACTGCAGTTTTGTATGAAAGAGCGGATTTTTTTTCTCGATATCGATGTTGGCTCCATAGTGAAAGTTGTTCAGTTTGATGGTCTGAATCACCCCTTTAAGTATGACTAGGATATTTTGTTACACCCTGTATTGTTGCTGATTTCGATGTTTGTCCCATAGAGAAAGTTGATCAGTATCATGGTCTGATCATCTCCTTAAAAAAGTGTCAGCATATTAAGAAGGACTCTGTATTATGGTAATATTGACATTTTCTACTGCTGATTTCAACTTGTTTTCTACACATTGTGTTGAACACTTTGGAATCGGGATTGAATATGAGTATATTGTTCATCATCATCATTCTCTTGCCCATTTCCCATTATTTGGGGTCGGCGCAATATGTCATCCTCTTCCATTCATCTCTCTTAGCCGTCGTCTCAACACTCACCCCCTTTTTACACATATCATTCTTCACACAATCCATCCATCTTTTCTTCGGCCTGCCTCTCCTACCACTGCCATCCACATTCATACTTAACACTCGTCTCGTAACATGACACTCATCCCTCCGCATTACATGCCCATACCACGATAATCTATTACCCTGCAATTTTTCCGTCATAGGTGCTACTTTCAAACTTCCTCTAATATACTCATTCCTAATCTTGTCCATTCTAGTTACACCACACATCCATCTCAACATTCGCATCTCAGCTGCATGCAGTCGTTTCTCATCCGTCCCTTTTGTGGCCCAACATTCTGATCCATACATAACGACAGGTCTTATTATACTCTTATATATTTTTCCCTTCAATTTGAGGGGGATTCGGGAGTCACAAATCGTTCCCGTAACCTGCCGCCACTTCATCCACCCTGAGTTGATTCGGTGCTTTACGTCGCGATCTATCTCGCCATCGTTTTGTATTAGTGAACCGAGGTACCGGAAGTCGGAGCAGACTGACAAAGGCACGCCATCAAGGGCAATAGGCATGCATATGAGTATATATATGAGTATATTGTTGAAATATTTAAATGGTGCATTAATAAAAAAACCAAAGACAATTTTGAAATTCTTAGAAGTGTTTTAAGACTCTTAACCAACTTTACAAGTGTAGTAAAAAAGAAAGGTATTGCAGTGCGAGGTGCGAAAATGTTATGTAAGGTAGGTACCTACTTGCTGCACAATACATAGGTACCATGCGTAATACGAGAAACAGTATGAGATAATGCTTTCATAATTATAACATACTCGTACGTTGTGTAGTGTGTTTCTGTTGCTTAGTTTGCTAAGAAGTTTTTAGGGTCACATTGTCAATACGAAACTTTACCCCGATGCAAATAGGGTGTTTTAATTACATACGCTCTACACTCTCTGGCTGTAGAATGTCTTTATTAGGAATGTCGCATACTTTGCTAAGTTCTTTTAGTTTAGACACCGCCTTTGTATCCTAACGTTCCTCATTTATGTTTTGTTGTATTTTTATAAACAATACATTATAATTTATTATTTATGTTATGCCCCGGAAGTTATATTCCAGATCATCAGCTTTATAAGATGGAGACAGACTGGACAGATAGATAAGGCGCTGTCCTATTGCCATCGCTCGCGCGATCATGCGTTCGTCCGACAAAAATCATTGTGCTACTGTGCGTTTAAACCCCAGTAGGAAGCGTGTAAATTCTCTATGGTTTAAACATACTTATATCTGAATAAAAATAGACAATTCGATCGCATCTCATGATAGCACGACCTTCTATAGGATATTCCGCAGATATAAGTATGTTTAAACGCACAGTGGCACAATGATTTTCGTCGGACGAACGCATAATCGCGCGAGCGATAGCAATAGGACAGCGCCGTAATAGTCTTTCCCTTCTGTCATGCCGGGTGTCAAGGTAAACAGTTGCATTACTTTAAGGGGTGATTCTACTATGATACTGAACTACTTTCCCAAAGAAATCTATAGGAAATTCGCATAAATTTTTTTTTACTTTTCCTACAAGCGTTCGATCAGCTGATTGCATTTAGTATGGAAAGTCCACATTTTTTTTGCGTATTTCCAATAGGTTTCTTAGGGAGAGTTGTTCCGTATCATGAGATGCAACTGTTCACCCTAACACCTAGTCTATCCTTTCTGTCCTCCATGTTATTTATAAACTTAAAGACAAAATCAATAGTAAAGCTTAACTTGACACAATTTGTGAGGAATCGAAACGAGTTATTTCATAATGCATAATGTACAGTAAATATGTAAGTAAACAGCATTTCACAGTTGACTTGCTTCGACCTTTGACTGATTGTATGTGCCAATGTTTGTTTCTCTCTCCGATTTGTTCGTTTTGCTCGGTACGTACAGAATATACAGGGCCCAACTTAATATGCTGACGGTTTTTTAAGAAGATGATCAGACCATCAAACTGAACAACTTTCTTTATCCAACATCGAAATCGCGATAAAAAAAACAGTTGTCCCATACATTTTGGTCGAGTATGATTGTAGTTTTGAATGGAATCGCTGATGTACCTACCAGTTTATTTCGCAATTTCGATCTTGGTCTCATAGACAAAGTTATTACTAGTTTGGTTTTGGTTTTAAGATTAAAGTATTTTTTAATTTAAAATACAGGGATTTAAATAAGGGGTGATTTTACACATGATACTGAACTACTTTTCCTAAGAAACCTATAGGGAATTCGCAAAAATTGTTTGGACTTCTGATACTAAATGGAATCAGCTGATCGAATGTTTGTACGAAAATTCGATAATTTTTTTGCGAATTTCCTATAGGTTTCTTAAGGAAAGTTGTTCTGTATCATGGGTACAATCCAGGGGGAGCGTGTGAATTCTCTATGGGTACAATCACCTCTTAAAGTAATGCAACTGTTTACCCTAACACCCTGAATATAAAATGTTACAGATTTTTTGCGAACGGTTTTTACGATCATGTTTCAAGTTCGTAGGAAATCTACATCTACACTAATATTATAAAGAGGAAAGATTTGTACCTATTTTTGTATGTTTGTATGTTTGTAATGAATAGGCTCAAAAAGTACTGGGCCGATTTAAAAAATTCTTTCACCATTAGAAAGCTGCATTCACCCTGAGTAACATAGGCTATATTTATTGCTAGAAAAGATTAGACGTCCACCCGTGCGAAGCCGGGACGGGCCGCTAGTAAAATATAGATACGTAACGGATACCTAATTACGTTCTAAAATAAGAGAAAAACATTTCAGTTTTGCATTCTAATTTATATGCATTCAATTTTATTAGTTTTTGGAATTCCATGCCATAAAAGGATGTTGTTTGAACCGTACCTAATTTAATCGTAATATACATTGTTACAGAATAATTATTTTGGATTTTCGAACAAAAGGTCAAAAAGTAAAGAATTGGGGAGGAAGAGAAATACAAGAAACCTGTTTTTTTTCGAAGTTTAAATACATACAACTGCAACTGTCAAACTTAGGGTGTTCTAAAGTAAAAAAAAAAACCGGCCAAGTGTATCGGGCATAGCACACCGGTGCTGAACCTAAATTAAAAATTATCAAAAGGTTTTTTTTTTATTATTTTGGTACGCGGAGTACGGAACCCTTGGTGCGCAAGTCCGACTGATACTTGGCCGGTTTTTTGTTTATCTTAGACAAAGTAAAGACCTTCAGTTAATTCAGGAAATAAAACTAGATACTAATATTTGCCTGAGCTTTTGTCTGACTAATTAATAATTAGATCATAAATTAAATTATTTGTTCCGCCTCATTGCACGCAAGTGTAACACGTCTGCCATTCAATCGTGTTATTTGTGGGAAGTTGTACGTTTATTATTTGAAATTAGTAAAAGAAATGAAGTTTTTCCTGTGTCTATCAAGTAAGTATCATCATCATCATTAGGTATATTTGATTTGATTATTTTATTTTGGACGCTGTGTTCAAATATTGCGAATAAATAAATTATCAGTCTGTGGGCTAGCATGTGGTCCTTGGCCACACGTACAAGTTATAATACGCGTAAGAAAAAAAGAAAAACAAATAAAAAAATAAAAAAGAAACAAAAGAGAAAAATAAAAATTTTATTTTTGTTTCTGCCAATTGTTCTTTTAAATAAAATTTACGACTATATTCGTTGCGGGTTCCTGCAGATTAGAGTCATACACTGGACTCGCTTCGTGAAATGAGTTGGTCACAGTCTTTTTTTTTTTTTTTGTTGGAGCCTTTAACCCTGAGTTTATGTTAGCCCTTGGTCACCGTTGTTGATACTGCTTTACACAATGTTAAAAAAGATGAAACGTTAAAAAGGCGTAGACTTATTTTCTCATTTATTACTAACCTCGAATACCTGCTACCTTACTTTTTTAATTTTTTAATTTACTACATTACTTACCTTTACCTACTATTTAAAAAACTTTCATTTTTACTTGAAAACCTTTGAGAACATAATAAAAATTACTGCGTTTGATATAACGTTTTTCAAAACGATGCAATAATTACAGCAAAGTGTATCGAATAGAGAAAAAAATGTTACAAAAACATTTAGGTAGAGGAACCAGAAGTTTCGACTTACAAAACCTAACAGGACATTATCCAACGTATTTGTAACAATCGATTATGTACTTTAAAATTAAAAACACATAAGGTGTTAATTTGCGCCGGTGATTGTAATGTTTTGTCGATTTTGATTACGATTCTTTTACCGGTTCCCGGACGGAGCTCCTTACGTTATTTATTACAAAAGTTACAAAACGATTTTAATTTCAGTACATAATGGATATATCTAGGTACAATAACACTGAGAAAAACTTCCCAGATTTTTGGCATAACGCTGCGCAATTTGTGAATGCTCGATATTAAATTAATGCCACGTAATATTTAAAAGTACTGCATACAGAATGATACACCCTGTTCCTCACTGACTTCAGATTCCGCACCTCTCCCCACGCGCACATTTGAAGCAACGAGAAACCAGTGGACACAGACAAGCGCGCGCAAAATACTCAAATTACGCCAACTTGTTTATATTATATTATACAGGATGTAAGGAAAAGTATCATTAACACCTTTAAACCACATACTCTACCCATCAAACTGAACAACATTTACTATGGGAGCAAACCGATCGGAGCAAAAAAAATCCGCTGTCCCATACTAAACACATACCTACTCGACTCAAATGTATGCAACAGCCGATTGCGACTTTACGGATTACTTCCCAGTCACGAGTGGTGTTAAGCAAGGGTGTGTGATGGCGCCAACGCTGTTCGCTCTTTATTTCGCAGCTGTATTGAACGATGCCCTTAAAAACTGCAGTGATCAAATCTGTCTGAACGTTAGGTCTGATAAGGGGGTGTTTGATCTGTCTCGTTTCAAAGCAAGAAATAAAATTCTTCAGCTGCCTGTTTTGGAGGTCCTTTATGCCGACGACGTCTGTCTTATGGCTGACTCAATGGAAAGTCTGCAGCAGTACCTCGATCAACTCGATCTGTCGTGTCGAAAGTTTGGCCTAGTGATAAGTGTATCGAAAACCCAGGTTCTGAAACAACCTGCCAGGGGAGAACCTGCGAATGACGCACCACTAAAGCTAGCTGGAAACCAACTGGAAGAGGTAGCATCTTTCCGCTACTTGGGGACCATGATCCAAAGCGACAATCGGTTGGAGACTGAGCTATCCACGCGTATCGCAAGGGCTGCTGCTGCATTTGGGGGCCTGAACCAAAGAGTTTGGACATCACACGATCTAAAGTTGAAGACCAAGCTAGCTGTGTATAAAGCAATAATATTGCCTATACTATTGTATGCATCTGAAACCTGGTGTGTATACAAGGGTGATATTAAGCGCCTTGATACATTTCATATGAAATGCCTCCGGGCAATCCTCAAGGTGAAATGGCAAGATCGTGTGCCAAACTCGGAGGTTTTACGGCGTAGCCAATCGTACGGTATGGAGGCCTTGATAATGAGAGGCCAGCTAAGATGGTGCGGACATATGATACGTATGGATGATGCTAGACTTCCTAAAGCAGTGTTTTACTCGGAGCTTCGGGATGGGAAACGAAAGTCTGGCGGTCAGTACCTGCGTTACAAAGATGTCCTGAAACGGCACCTGACAGCATGCAACATACCGATTAAGGACTGGGAGCAACGTGCTCTGATGAGACCAGAATGGCGCTCCACTGTAAAGAAGCGAACTGAGGAGTTCGATAAAATGCGTCTAGCTGATCTTGACACTAAGCGCCAAATTAGGAAGACGCGGCCAAAGCCAAGCTATAACTACACCTATAATGACAGCGGAGAACTTTACTGTTTTACGTGCGATCGGACCTTTAGGTCGAAATTTGGGTTCGCTAGTCACATCCGAGCCCACTCTACAAGGTGAAGCCCAGGGTGTCGCCGTTGACGGATACGTCAAGGAGGACATCATCAAAGGTTAATTACTGAGGTTAAGGTTATGTACTTTTCCTTACACCCTGTATACATACTACTTAGTAGTAACTGTAGTACTCTGTGGTAGTTACTCGGGGTGTGTTAATGTTTATGCTCAGCTTACAAGGGTGGAAATATGAACCCATTATTTGCCCCACTTCAGTGATGTCGGTTACTAATGTGTCTAATGACAGACTAACAATTGCAGATAATGCATTTCCACATTTCCCAAACGGCAAAGGTATCCAAATCATAGTTAATTATAAGGAGGCGCTTAATTTCATAGTCCAATGCGTTTCATGTTGAAATGAGATGTCGATACTTGCTACTTAGTATTTGATTGATACATACAATGTATTCATGAAACAATGTTTTATGCTGTAAAAACATTGTGAAAAGTAGTCATTTAGTATTATTATAGGTAACAGTATGTCATTTACGAATTAAAACAAGGAAAACGGCAAACTCTGATCTATACGTGTTAATGAATTAACGCTAAACTTGAAAGTAGTTTGTTTAGAATCGAGAGCAGAATCGAATTAATAAAAATGTATCCATGAGTATGTTACCGCTTTGATTCATTGCTGAAATGATAAATCATAAATCATAAATTCTTTATTGTGATACACAGGTTGAATAGGTTGTTACATTCGTTGTTGTTCGTCGTCGTCGTTCGGCTTATTTATTACGGGTATATTCTCTAAAACGCCTTACTTTAGGAACATTGTTGTCAGTGATATCCTATTGCATATCCAGTGTATTATATTTAATATGAAAGTCCTGCCTTTACTTAAAAATGTAATGAATCGGTTTTTAGTACGTTTCATATAATTTATTTTAGTAATCGCGTAAAATTTGGACACTGTTTGTCGAAATATAGCTAAAAATGGGGTTACTTTAGGAACATTTTTAGAAGGGTTACGTTACACGGTTGAAAATACAGCTTACGTAGAAATATAGTTTATATAAATGTTAAAAAAACAATGAATCGATTTTTTGAAATATGAGTCAGAATCGTACAGTTTTCTTAAAATAAAATTGTAAAAATCAATAAATCTGTTTACCATACAAAATGGCGAACAAATGCAATCTCTTGACATCCTCTGACAACTGCATAACTAACCTTGTTTCTGATTTTTTCCATTGTACGGCGAACTGCCGTAATCAGCGCACGTCCGCGTTACATTTTTTGAAAATTATTTGCGACAATTTTATCCTCGATCTATCTGTTGATGACTAAAACACAAAGGAAATTTAACGGAATAATTCATTATTTGTGTTTTCCTAAAGCTAAAATGATGTTTTATTTCAAATTTTTATACGTGATTTTGGATAATTTTCGACATATTGTTCAATCAAATTGAAATGACTTCGATTATGTCAGTAGCATATAGAAATCTATTACCATTCTCTTTGGTTGGCTTTTCAATATACAGTTACCAATACAGTCGCGCACAGATTCAAATAAAATCGAAGTAAGAAGATTAAATACCTACCTACATAATATAAAATTTTGGATACTAATAAGCAGTGAGCTTACAATATCATTGGTAATAAAATAAGTAAATCATAGCTTTTATTTACTTCTGAAATTAAATAACGGCAGATCAATGCAACCAAAAATTTACAACCAATTTCATATTACAGAATATTTGTATAGAAAAAAATGATTTACTTATTTTTAAATTTTTATCCTCGATTGCCTTGCATTCATAATGAGCGTTTTTCCAGCAATTTTCCGGGGATCCATAGCGTCATCTGGATGGCGCCACTAAGCTGTGCCATTTTGTATCAATCTTTTTTTATGTTGTGCGACTCGGACTCATCCCTCAGGGTTCCGTATAAACTTAATTAGGAAAGACAAAATTTCTCCCATGCATTAAATTTTCTCCCATACCATTATCACGGTAGATGTTCAAATTTTTTCCAATTGACAACTTTTCATCTTTTTAAAAAAAATATATAAGAGATACCTACCTACGTATTTTTCCGATTAAATTTTTGACCGATATTTCTGTTTTTAATTTACTTTAGAATTTTCTGAAAAACGTAGGATTTATGGTTATAATTGGTACCATTGGTAATCTCTAAATGCAAAAGTGGTCACAAAAAAATCATTTGAACTCCATGTAGAAAAACCTTGGCTTATTTAAAAAAATCAGTTTTCTTCTTTTTCTAACACTATGCTGGAAACAGAAACGGCAACGTCAAGTGTCAAATTCTGACATTGTAAATATATATATTTTTTTAATGGCCAGTAATTTTAAGTCGATTTCAAGTTTATCGAGGAGGAGTTTACAGGGCCCTGTTTAATAAACGTGACAATTACAGGTGAAAATCCGTCAATTTTCTGTTTAATAAAAATTTTCATTAACAAAATTGTCATGATGGAAAATTTACAATATATACGCTGCTATGCAATATGTACGCATTATAATATAATAGATGAATGTGATAGAAATACAATCCAATTCGGTATGTAAATTAAACTTAAGCTATGCTGATTCCAAAAACATTTCGAGATTTTATATTTAGAAACCTTATTTTCTCATTAAGATGGCGGATATTAAAAAAAAAATCCAAAAAATACTCGACATTCATTCGACCTCTAAATGACGTCATATCAGAGGCTGAACGGGCTTTAATCAGCGGATTAAAGCCCGTTCAGCCTCTGATATGACGTCAAAGGCAGCGGCCTTTGGTAAAAAAGACAAACGTCATATAAACGTCAATGTCAACGAAAGGGTTGACAGATTTGAAATTTTTCCGCGATTATGGGGAAAAATTTGGTCTCTGGGGAAATGAAATCGTGGGGAAAAAAATCAATCGCGCTAATTTTGAACGATACCTGCTACCAAAACAAAACCACAACCAAAAACATGACGTTATGCACAATTCGTATCGCGCTAATTATATTAACGGTAACGATTTAGCTTTTTTCGGAAGATACGTTGGCGTAACGTTCGATGTCCGTTCGATCGAATTTCCTGGCGTAGTAGGTGCATGGTAGGTGTATGGTAGGTGTATGGTGGGTAACCAAACTTGAAACGTTTACGGCTTAAACGTTTCGAGTTTGGTTTTGCTTTGGTAACGTCAATGATTAAACCGTTCAACAAAAAAATAGCGCGATAGCATTATTACATCAGCTAAACCAAATCTAAACCAAAACCAAAAACGTTCCGTCCGAACGGTAAAACCGTATAAAAAAGCGCAGTTGAGTCCCTGGTTTCAAATGTCTATGTCAATGGAGTAACTTTTTTTTTTATTATTTTAGGTAAAGCACAGAGTTTCAAAACTATTCAGCCTCTGATATGACGTCATCACTAGAAAAATTTTGCATAAATTATAGAAAATTAACTATAGATTGGATATCGAAAATAATGAAATTGGTTGTTCAAAATAGCCGAATCTACGAATAGAAATAGAAATAGAAATAATATTTATTGTGCATAAGTTTAGGTTAGTAATTGTAGCCGGTCTTACTGCTAATTTTATTAGTTCACTAAACTTTACTTTTTCAAGTGTATACACAAATTTAAATAAATTGAATACAATCAAAGTTCAAGCTAATATTAAATGTCAAGGCCATTATTTATGCACCATGAAATATCCTACAGTATTATTGTATAATTAAAACAGTCAAATAATAATAATCAAATTCATAAAACATAATCAAGACTCAATAACCATCCATAAAATACATAACTCAAATAACATAATCAACACACATAAAATATCAAATTGTCATTACATTACCTTAGAATAAATTTCAATAAATCACGAGACTTAACTGTAAAAAAATACCATAAAAAAACTTTACATACCGAATTGCAAAAATTGCCATAAATAAAGTAGTATTGCGTTACAAAATATTCAAAGTAATATACTCGAAGTAATTATAAGTAGAGCAGTAAGCAATATAAAAAACGATCTTTCCACTAAATAGCTGTCTGTAGACTTAAGTACATCTTCAGCTCAGGAGTGCGATTTTTGAATCTCATACTTTGAACTCAGCAGTTGAAAATGTATGGAGATACGTATCTTTCTACTGCTGATTTGACTTTCAAAAATCGCACTCCTGGCCCTGGAGTGCGATTTTTGAACATCACACGTTTAAACGACCAGTAGAAAATGTCAAAATTACTATGGAGATTATGCATCTTTCTACTACTCGTTTGAATGTGTGATGTTCAAAAATCGCACTCCTGGTTGTTGTGTGACGTCCCTTGACTTCTCGCTTGAACGAAAAACGACCTTACTTTATTAAAAAAATATCCGTAATCCTTTCATTTTAAACTCTCTAACATAGAAAATATTGTTATTCAGACAATTAATTAGTTAGGTATTTCGATATGGTTTTCGATTCAGCCCTCCAAAAAACTTGACACTTGACTTGACGAATTGAGGAAAATATCGGAAAACTGAAAAAAAAGTTTGAACACAGCCAGTAACACTGAGACCAGCGCTGGTCCTTTGTGTTCGCCACAAGCTCACCCATATTTTACGCATACCTCCAAACTTATGGTATTTTCTTTTCATTCTCGGGAATGCAGGTTTCCGCACGATGTTTTCCTTCACCACCGGCAAGCTAGTAAATGATAAATACAACTGTACATAAATTCCAAAGAACTTAGTGGTACAGGCCAGGAATCGAACCGCGGTCCGTTGATTGAGGAATAGGTCTCTTCCGAATGGGCTATCATCGCTCTGACCATAGAATCGCCTCCTTTTTTGAAGTCGGTTAGTAAAAAATAACACGCAGAATTTCAAAACTATGAAAGTGTTGAAAAAAAAAAACGGTATGAAATAAATTGAATTAGTTATGTAGTCATATTACGTTACTCTACATGTGAAGGCATATTTTTTGTATCATTATCTCTTTGGTAATTTTCTTTGCCCACTGTGATGATCGTATTTAATTTGAAAAAAGTGGTATGCATGTAGGTTACACTATAAATTTACCGAAATTTCCAACATTAAAATGTTTTTATTTATGTAATGAATTACAGATTGTGTAAAAAAAATTATTAGGTACTATTCTTAAATCGTTCTAGTATTCTTCATTCAACAAAATATCAAACATACTTAACACTTTTCTTATCGATGGTGGAGCTCAAACAAAAGGTCGCGGAAAACTTACAACACATTATCCACATTTTTTATGGCAAATTGACAGCAAGTGATGACGTCACAAACGAAAATATACCCTTAATAATTAATTCAATACTATAGACTTTATCTGAAGTAATCACAGGCATAATGTCAATCGATACAATCAATAAATTTAAATAGTATTATCATAATATATCATGATAACAAATCGTCTTTGCCTCAAAAATTAAAATGCGAATAACTTTAAATTTTAACTATAAAAATAATGAGTTATTGTTTCAATATAATTATTTTGTTATAAATCAGTTGGGGTGTACGAGGTTTTGCATTAATTCATTAACACGTTGTATAGTCCTCGTAATTCCTGCGTATTGTATGGGAATTGGGAATACTGAGCCGATCAAACCATTGGTCACGCATGGCCACACACTCTCTCTCATCCTGAGGTTATATCGTGCGCCTATGCTGTGGTAGATGCTGTGCCACTACGGTGGCGACGTATTATATGCCCGTTTTCTTCTATTACTAAAATAACATAATTTTGTTTGTTTTGTTTCAGATGGACAAACCAACATGTACCACAGGGAGAGGAGAAAAATGAGATACTTCGTCTACGCAATATTAGCTTTAATACATCCGACATTAACAAAAACAATAGAAAAGAATGAAAACCCCATCACTAACAAACCTACAGACGATAACTTCGAAAACAACATCATAGATTTCGACGAAGATTATTCTGTTAAATTTAATAAAAAGTATGGAGCAGTACCATGGCATTCCAGCGATGGATACGAAAAAGAATCCCACAGATACACCATCGTCAAAGACGATGTAAATAAAAAAGATAATAAAACTAGCGTAAGTAAAAATGAAACCGAAACCAAAACAAGTACAGAATCGCAAGAAACTACAACGATAACAGATTATAGTGTCATACCAATAGAATTGATAAGTACAACAGAAAACGTTCTTATAAGCATTCTAGAAAGTACTACAGATCCAGATTTATCCGTCATTCCTTTGTCAACTACTCATAAACCGCCTACAATTGAAATAAATCAAACTGTTATACTACCTACATCCACACAAACATCAGAAAATAATGAAGAATATTATATGACAGAAGATACAACTACTGTTATTAATGATAATGAAACCACTACATCAAAAAGAGAAGTCATTACTGAAGGCAATGATACAACCACAGAAATAACAGTAACAGATACTGCAAAAGCTGATAAATTGGAATCTGTAACAACCACTCCAAAATCTAAAAACAAAAATGCAACCGTAGAATTGAACAAAAAGATAATACAAGAAGTACTAAACAGCAATTCTACTAAACAAATCGAGACAAGAGCAGACACAAGTTCAGAACAAGAAGATGTTCCAGTCTTTACAGAATTGGACACAGAAGAGCAAGCAGAAGTACCAGAAGACTACTACGATTCTAAAGATGTAGTACCAACCACTGCCCCTAGAACTGATGCTATATCGGTGATATTTGGATTAGCTGGTAGCGTAGTGGAGAGTGTGGTGGAAAGTGTGGCTGAAAGGGTGGTACCAAAGGGAATTTTTGACTTATTCAAAAGGATGCAAAAACAGAATGAAGCTTTGGAAGCTGAAAGGTTGAGGAGTCGGGAGGAGAACGGGGGATTGGGTAAGTGTCCTAGAAACATTTTCATTGATTGTCGCTAGGGTTTTCGATTTCCCGGGAATCTTCAACAGACTGAACCGAATTTGCCGTTTAGTTCCACGCTCACGATCAGTTTCTATCGTGTTTTTTTCAATCTGTTGAAGATTCCCTGGAATTCGTAAACCCTAATCACAGACAATGAAGCTACAAGATGGGGCTTAGCTTGGCACCTATGGTCACTGAACATGTGCTTTGCAACTGCGTACGTACCGCTTAAAATCATACTCTGATTGGTTCGTCCAAGAACATGTCCTTAAACGAACCAATAGGAGCGAGTGATAAGTGACGACAGAAGCAGCAGGAGCTAGTTTTTCGCCCACAGAAAACCTACAAGAAACTTAATCTCTAAGTCTCCTTATACGACACCCACGAGAAGAAATGATGTGGTAGATTTTTTTGGAATTTTAGTTTCATATAATTCCAAAAAAAGAAACACTCGAAAGTTAAAATTGACTCCTCAACAAGATAATATCTCTCTATCTCTCTTTCTCTATTAAAGAATTTACGAAACTAATTTTTTAGTACTTTTTTGACACGAGGTTAACCTTTTAGTTAAACTATAAAAAGATGATAGAAAGGCTTCTAGCCTCCAATTAAGTCTACAAATCACTTTAAATAAATGGTAATAAATTTATTCATACTAATAAAATATACATTTTCATCGCCTATTTCATTCAAACGAGCTTCACCTTGAAATTTAATTTGCTTTAACAAAGTTCAAAGGCAATATAAATATCTTTAGAATATACAATAATAATGTGGCCTTAGATTCCTATTGATATTTAGCAACCATATTTCTTCACCTAAACTACAATATACATATCGAAGGTAAAATCAATGTTCGTGAGAATATTCTATATTGCATAATATTCAATACATATTGCAGAGTCGTTTTTTGGTTTCTATTGTTGATAGATATACTCGTATTTCCTTGCTTCCTTTAACGTAAGATATGAGAAATAATTACTGTGCTGTTGTTACGGAACTAGATCGATTTCTAAATGAATTATAGTTGACAATGGTCCTAAAAACATGGGAAATATTAAGTACCTATTTACTTAACTTTTTCCCGTAGATTTGAGCTTAGATGTAGTTTCGTTCGTTTTCATGATAATGTTCTTTCTCACGCTACAAGCATCATGTAAATCTTTGGAAAACATTTAGATGATACTTTTGAAATTGCATTAAACTTTAATGTTGTTAAACACAAAATTGTGTTTGTCTGTCTGTAACGTTCTCATTTTTAAACTGCTGAAAGATTATTAAAACCGGTCAAGTGCGAGTCGGGCTACTCGCGCACCGAGGGTTCCGTACCACACCACCACAGAACACAACATTATTAACATAGAAAAAAAACATTTTTTTGTCCGGGACCTTTAGCGTAAGACCGACTCACACTTGGCCGGTTTTTAGTATTTGTTGTTATTTTGTAGAGTTTGATCTATAGTCACACTAAGTTTGTCGCTTGTATGTATTACCGTTTTTACGATAGAGCGTGATGAAAAAACGTTGATAAAAACTAGTTTCTTGTTGAGAACCCCCCTTAATTTTTAACTTTTTGTCATTTTTATTATTTGCTAACAAATCCGCCGCAATAATGCATAATCTAAGAAATTTTCAACTATCTAGCTTATACAGTTCAAAAGTTACAGCACTAAATAGGTAGGACAGACGGACAGATGGACGGACGGACGGACGGACAACGTAGGCTTAGTAATAGGGTCCCGTTTTGACCCTTTGGGTACGGATCCCTAAAAATGAGAACGTCACAGACAGGCAAACACAATTTTGTATATAAGATTAGGCGCATGCGTGGTTCTTATCAACTTTTGCATTTACTAGGTGTATTATTTTTCACAAAACGAAACGTGAAACGTGGATGTTCTGAAGTTTCAGAATATCTCTGACTACCCCCTCGGTGAATATAGTCGTGAGCATATGTATGTATGTATGTATGTATTATTTTTCACTTCAATTTTTATTATTCTTAACCACTGGTGCTTTTTTTGTAATTTTTTATAAATATGTATTATAAACGAGCTTTTGATCTGCGACTTCGTCCGCGTGGGTGGTACCCCTTATAGGGTAGATTTTCGAAAAATCCTTTCTTAGTACACCCCTACATCTTCTGTAGAATGTATAATTTCCAATGTCATCTTTCTATTTTTAACGGTCACAGCGGTTCACGGCGGTCTGTCAGTCAGTCAGTCAGTCACGGAACTCATTCATATGTAGATTTATCATTAAAAAAAAAAAAAATGTTTCTTAATTTCTTCTCACACATAATATTATACTTCACAAAGGCACAAGATGACAATGGCCTCGATTCGGACTGTGCCACGACTTAACTTAACTAAATTTATTCCTGTCACTTTCTAAAATAAGATTAAGAAAAGAGACAGAAAACCAACAGCTGACTTTAGTGCTGTCAAAGTGACGTTACACGCCCAAAAACGCTTTAAATAAGATGGCGTACATTATGATGGCATCTTATTTTGGGCGTGTAACGTCACTTTGACAGCACTAAAGTCAGCTGTTGGTTTTCTGTCTCTTTTCTTAATATTATTTTAGAAAGTGACAGGAATAAATTCAGTTTAGTCGTGGCACAGTCCGAATCGGTACCACTGTAGGACAATAGTATTAAGTTTAATATTATGTGAGAGACTCGTTCCTATAAATCTGGGTGGTGGGTCACCAGGCTCTCAGTTATAAGCTTGTAGAATTATTAGAAGTCAGTCAAATCGCCACCAACGATTTAATTCCCTTCTACATTCCAGGACAATTCACCCGTGGCATCCTCAAGACCATCTCCACTGGTCTCAGCAAGCCCCTCAGCCAGCTCATGGCTGGAGTCAGGGACTTCGGATCCCTGGACACCGACCGTGGTTTCGTCGGGAACGTGGCTTCAGGAGTTACCAGCGTGGCTAATGTAGCTAACTCTGTCGTTGACTCTTTTAAGGATCGGGTTCAGGCGATTTATCCAGGTAAGCCAACCTTTGCTAGTTGGCGAGATATATCATGATGAGGTAATCCGGTCGAGCTGGGTTTTAGATAAAATAAATAAATTAATAACGCTCACAGGCACATACATTGTAATGATTCCAAGTTAAGCACTATAGGTTTTTTAATATGGAAACCATACAACAACCTCAAGGAACGCGCAAGCTATATAGCAGCAGCACAGTAGCTGCATAAAGGAAATTTCCTTTATGCGGCTACTGTACAGCTGCTTTATAGCGTACGTGTTCCTTGGGACGGCACAAACATATAACATCCATGACCGAACCGGGATTCGAACCCAGGACCCTGGTTTGGCAGTCCGGCGTGTTAACCATTGTCCATTACACCAACTGGGTCGCCGGGTTATGTACCTATAATATCTTGTATTGATGCATTTTTATCTTGATGGACTATATCAAGGAAAACAGCTACTGTTTTGGATTGCGGGTGTTTAGAGAACAATCGTGCAAACTAAGAGCAGAGTTTCGCTTCCACGTCATCATCATCATCAGGTCACACAAATCCTCTGAAAGGCGCAGGCCTGCTCTTGAGAATAAACATTAAAGTGAGTGGGATCACACTCTCCAAGCGGAGATAAGGTGCGTATTGGTGGATGCAAATTGTGGTCAACTGGCTGTCAGAGTATCTGAGAATCGTATTTCTCTCATATCTATCGATGCAATTCCGGGATCAACTGCTTTGCCGACTGCCGAAGCTCGGAAGCATTCCAGTTAATACCATTCTTCTTTTTTCTTGGCAGTGTAAGCGCATGACAACCACCCATGCTGTAGTGTAAAGATTTGCCATTCAGCAATGGTCGTATCAAGGCTGACTGCCCAGGGTGTGCCAGACGAACTCAGGTCTCGTCACTCTTGGAGGGTCTTTCATTGCACGCCTTCTTTAGACAATAAAACGGTCATCCATCAAAAACTCACCTGACCTTATGTAGCTTAACTTCGGTGTTTACAATACCGCAGGTTCACTACGCCAGCAAGCACCTCCATGCATCTTTAACTACATTTTTTTTGTCCATTTTAAAACATGCTATTGGTCTGAGGACCATGAGCAGTTCTTTTGCATTTATCGGTGGTTGCAGGCATGCCTTCCCACTGTCAGGCCGCCTTCATTTGGTTACTACGGGTCATAAGTTATCTCAAATGTGTCGTCGTTTTAGACGTCTTATGCTGAGTGGTTTACTTAGTAAAGCCAGCTTATGAATGAATGAATGAATGAATGAATGTAATATACTTTTATTTACACCAAAAAACACAGTTAAGAAAGCCACCAGCTTATTTATGTGGTGAGTGATCCTATCTCTGTAGGCATAGATAAGCTACTATTTCTGTAGGCCTTGGTAGAGCAGTTCACTTCGCTTTCACAGTGGGGATATTTAAATACTCATGAATTTCTTCCATTTTCGTGAACCAGGGAGCGCATGCTATTGATTTCAAGACACTGTTTTGATATCGCAATTTAACTTATCAAAATTTAATTTATCACGATTTAACTAAATGCTAAAGAAAAAATTCTTCACAGGCACAGTGTGGTGCGGCGACGGGCACTCAGCGACAGCTCGCTCCAGTGATCTCGGTCTCTTCTTCTTCACTGACACCTGCTGCCGTCAGCACGACGCCTGCAAGATCTACATTAAGGCTGGGGACACTAAGTATGGTCTCACTAACACTGGATTGTTCACCAGGTAAGCATTAATTATCATCACAGCCTATACACGGTGTTAGGGTAAACAGTTGCAATACTTTAAGGGGTGATTTTACCCATGATACTGAACAACTTTCCACATCAAACATAAATTTGTTATTGAATAGTTAATGTAAAATGTAAGAATCTTGTAACTTCTTAACAAAATATTTGTACGCCAGCGCCATCACGGCAGATTTTTTTTGTATCTGTGAGAACTTAGTATAACATCCTAAAAGTCCAACCAAAAGTCTTTCAAATAAATGATTTCATTTCAAGAAACATAATATAGGAAATTCGTAAAAAACTATTTGGATTTCCCATACTAAATGCAATCAGCTGTTCGCAAGTTTGTATGAAAAGTGTTTGTTTAGAATTTCCTGTATGTTTCTTAGGGAAAGTTGTTCAGTATCATGGCTGCAATCGCCCCTTAAGTAATGCAACTGTTTACTCTAACACCCTGTAAAACTCAGGATCCACTGAAGATAAAGCGCCTGTAAAGAGTAAAGAGCCTAAAGATGTGGAACTTTCTTAGAAAATTCCTATAACTTTATTAAATAGATAATTATGACCTTAGGTTTTTAGGGTTCCGTACCCAAAGTTTAAAATGGGTCCTATTACTAAGACTCCGCTGTCCATCCGTCAGTCGCCAAGCTGTATCTCATGAACCGTGATAGTTAGACAGTAGAAATTTTTACAGATGACGTATTTCAGTTGCCGCTATAACAACAAATACTAAAAAACAATAAAATAAATATTTAGGGGGCTCCAATACAACAAATGTGATTTTTTTCCCAGTTTTTTGCTCGAATGGTACGGTACCCTTCGTGCGCGAGTCCGACTCGCACTTGGCTGATTTTTTTTATTAACGACTGTCTCCAGTTCATCATTACACAAGACAACCTACATCTACATCTAAATCTGTCCATCCCATCATTTAGCACAATGTTAATATTAGGGGGGTTGCGCAAACGCATCAGCATCAAGATCATGATGATAACGCAATGATATGAAGTGTTTCGTGTTTTATGAATATAAATTGTTGTCATGGCTGTCTGTCGCAATTATTTGGAGTATGCTATGTAGTTGCACAGCTCTGAAACTTAGGTTGCTCGTGGCTGATAGATGATAAATCATTTCAACATCATCAACTTGGTGTGACTATAGTGCAAACTCAAAAACAAATTTATTTTATTTTATTTATAAAGTAATGGACTCTTGCTTGTGCGTTAGCACTGCATTTCCGCCAGTGTCAAGTAGTTTATGGGAGAATCTATCCCAATCTCAGGGATTGTTTTTGGACAAGAACAAGAAGAGTTTGAGGAATGCGGAGCCTCGTGTCAGACAAAAACGCGACGCGCGAAACCACGCGAGACGAGTGCTCGGGTCAGTTCCTGCAACGTGACTCCAAAACTCTAAAATAAAACAAAAAATAATAAAAACCTGCCAAGTGTGACTCGGGCTCGCGCTAAGAATCTCGAACAGCGGCCGTAACATGATGCGTGCGATAAGGCTATATCACACGTTTTATCACGTTCATATAGAAAGACACTAATATCGCGTTGCTATCCTAGGACCGCTGAATGATAAAAACAATTTTTTTTTAGTAAATACATAACACAAATATATTTTATTGTGATAGGGAAGTAAGTGCGCGTATCCGACTCGCACTTCACCCGTTAATTTAAATTTTTTTTAAATACAGGCTAGCCAAAGATTTTTTTTGTCTATACGACAAAAAAATCTTTGAGGCTAGTTTTGTGCAGGTACAAGATGCAAACAAACAACAAACGGGGGTCAAACTTAAAGTCCTAGAAAGTCGAGATCTACAATTTCATAATGATCTCATTATTGACAGCCCGGTAGCACAGTCGGTAGTGAACCTGCCTGCTGTGCCGAGGGTCGCGGGTTCGAATCCCGTAAGGGACAAATATTTGTATGATGAATATGAATATTTGTACCCGAGTCATGGATGTTTGTATTTATATATGTAATCTATATCGTTGTCTAGTCATCATAATACAAGTCCAGGCTAGATTCTGGTACTTTAAATGTGACTAGATAATTTGTGTGACATTGTCCAAGATATTTATTTATTTATTATTTATTATTATTATAATTCCTCATAGTAACTAACAGCAAATACTTTGATCACGTTTCTATGTAGTTTCACACGAAATATTTGTCAATACAATCCACCTGATTCAAATTTTCTATACAAACCTTTTGACTCATTGCTAATAAATTGCAGCAAGCTACAAAAACAGACTAAATAGTACTGCAAAGGGCATCAAAGGGCGAGCACATCAGTCACCTTCGGTTTGTTGATGATAAAGTCGTCATAGCGGAGACCGTGGAGGACTTCAGTAGAACGCTTGATGATCTTAACAGAGTTTCCTAACGAGTTGGTTTGAAGATGAACATGGACAAGACGAAAATAATATCAAATGTCCATGTTCATGTCCATGAAAAGCTCGGAGACTCTGCACTCGAAGTTGTTAAAGATTATTTTTAATCTGGGACCAAATGACCATTTAGGTAGGTCAAACTACGAGAAAGAGGTCAACCGTCGAATCTAACTCGGGTGGGCAGCGTTTGGGAAGCTACGTAGTATCTTCTCGTCCCAAACACCGCAGTGTTTCCAGACGAAAGTACCTATTTGAATCGAATATATTCCTAAAGGATAATCATGTAAGCAACGAACGTCGAATATATACCCTAAAGGACAATCACGTAAGCAACGTCATTGAACGTATACAAAATAAAAAATACCTTTGCCTAAATAATGTAGACGATATTGACAATTGCCTCATTTTATCTAGAAAACGAAAGAGCTGATGTGTGGTTCCAGCATAGGTGTCGTACGAGACGACTAAGTTATAAGGACCTTTCACTAACTACAGTTTTTGAGAGTTACTTACTATGCTGGCTCAGGGACCCGAAGTGGGTCTTGGCCTCCGACAACAAAGCACGCCATTCATCTCTTTTCTGTGCTGTGTTGAGAGTTACGCGGTTATTATTTAATCTAGAATTAAACATTTTAACGGGTTCTTACCGCGTTTTGGTATTTGTGAGTTCCCGATATTCACTAACTGACCCGTTATCAACAACCCTGAATCTTTAAACAATGCTAAAAGTAAACCTTTGCTGCTAACCATTGAAATTAAGAACTTGAAAACATGTACCAATGTACCATTGTTGACGGCCCGGTAGCACAGTCAGTAGTGAACCTGCCTGCTGTGCCGAGGGTCGCGGGTTCGAATCCGGTAAGGGACAAATATTTGTATGATGAATATGAATATTTGTACCCGAGTCATGGATGTTTGTATCTATATATGTATTCTATATCTATATATGTTGTCTAGTCATCATAATACAAGTCCAGGCTAGATTCTGGTACTTTAAATGTGACTAGATAATTTGTGTGACATTGTCCAAGATATTTATTTATTTTACCATTACCATTATAAACTACTCTATAGGAACTATCACGCGGAACAAAGGTGAGAAACCATAGCAAGATAACCATAATTACATGCAATCACAAAACCACAACTCTATCTCCAGAGTTGAATCCATGGTAATAAGCCATGCAATTGTAAAAGCACGCGTCCAATCACCGACAGTACCTATATCGATGACACAATAACATTGGTTATTGGTCTCCCGTAAGTATTACACGGATCTATTAACTTCCTTGCGTTCAGATGCTTTCGCCATACTTATTGCTGGAAGCAAGGCATAGTATTCCTATGAAATTTGTGGTTTCGCAGCCGGGTCGTCACCTGCTTCAGATGATCGAACTCAAGGGGGGTTGGCTTACATAATAGATTTATTTTTGCTACAGCTATCTTCCGCTTGCAACGAAGAGAAATTAGTGTTTCCTAATCCTCATATCTTCTTTTATCGGATTCATTCAGTATCAGAGGTAGATTAAAGTAACCGACCGACCGACCGACCGACCGATTATCTTTTTGTTCCTGTCGCTGTTGAGACCACGGGGGTTTGGGGAGCCGAGGCTAAGACCTTCATTGCGGAGGTAGGCCGTCGACTGAGGGAGCGTAATTGTGACCCCCGTTCCGGGTCGTTTCTGGTGCAGAGGCTAGCCTTAGCCATTCAACGTGGCAACGCTGCGAGCATTATGGGCTCCTTTGCGCCAGGATCGACAAGGGGCGGGTTATTTGACTGAGCATGTATTTCATTGTTCTGGCGAAGCTTGTTGCTGATTTTTGACTGTTTTTATATCTTTGTATTTGACGACGCTTGTGCTGACTGCTTTATTTTTGTGATTTATCTTAATGCTTTTTTGAATAAATTGATGGATTGATTAAAGTAATCTCTTTACTTGCTGGACTTTATTGTCTAGTTTTGGGAGTGATCGCCACTGTTGATCCCGGTTTACACGAGTATTTACCAGCATTGGGAAGCAACGATGGGCATACAAATTCAACCCGATAATTACCAGATACTTACATACATAAACTCACAACTGTGATCTCTTTCGGGGTGTTCAGAAACATTGCTAGGACTGCCAACTTTCTGTTTAAGAATGTAGCAATGAAAAATGCTATCTCCGTGGTCTAATGGTTAAGAGCATTGGCTCTCGACACGGAGGTCGTGGGTTCAATTCCCACGGGGGACACCTAGTGATATGTCACTTTGTGCGTTTTCCCCAGTAGGTTAGGACATTGCAGGCTGAATCACCTGATTGTCCGAAACGAAAAATGATTCCGTGCTTCGGATGTCACGTTAAGCCGTCGGACCCGGCTAGTATCTCTGGTGGTAGTAGTAGTTACATAAAAACCACGTCAGAGGCCGTAAGGCGGTCTGAAAAACCCTGACACCAGGGCTCTGCCCACACGATAAGAAGAAGAATGAAAAATGCTCTTATTTAGCAATTTAAGTTTCAGTATGGAATGACGTGTCAAGTGGTGAGAGATGGCTAGCCTCTCGCCCACATAAACACTGCGTTAGAAACCTTTAAACCCTTAGTCGCCACGTCCAACACCTACGGGAATTTGGGTGGTTCATTCTAAGCCAGAATTTTCCATTTTATAATTAAATTAAAGAAACAATTATTTCTAGTTCCTTTACCATGTAAGTTCAACGACATATTATGCACTATCGATGCATCTTACCCAATGCATTGCTAAATTACAGAGGATGCGGTAATTGCACTGTCGTACAGTTGTTTGATGTTACCGCGCCTATTGATTACCAGGTAGCTTATATCCGTGGCTTTGCTTGCGTGAATCTTGGTTAGTCTCTATTTGAAGGGTTTTCGATACCTTTTTATGCAAGGTGTTAAAAAAAAACGCCGCATTATCCGCAAAACCATTGTCTCCTGCAAAATTTCTCACACTTCTGATTAGAAATTTTTATTACTGAAAACAATTTAGTCGGTCACATTTTAACGATAAAACTGACTTTTTATCCCTCTTGTTTTTGCTGCTTATGTTTTTGTAGCAAAATAATGAGGAATTTCCAAAAATTCCCAAGGACATTTCAAAACGACGTATTATTTTTAGATTATTTTCAAAAGGTACAAAACTATAGGAGCTTAGAAGCTCTAAAGTTTTGGTTTCGTGTGTGTCGTATCAAATATTTCTTACTAATAATGATAATCGAACACGTATCGTACCTATGTCATCTTTAGCCCTCGCAAACTTAAGGTCTCCGAAACCTACCGAGACGCAGATTATCTTATCTTATCTTATTTGGGGCTGGCAAGCCAGCAACACTTACCCAATGGGATCTTTTATGAAATGGGCATGAGAATGCAGGAATGGCAGGATGGTTTGTGGTGAAATACGCAATAGGGATACATTAATTTTCTTACATTACATAATATTATGGATAGGATAGGTCAGAAGTCGGCAACCTTTAGCATGCGTAGGCTATATTGAAATTATTTACAATATCTATCCACGACCGCACGTTTCGAGTTTCGGGGTGGGCAGAATGCTTCGTTATAGCTACCAATTGAAGCGTATTGTTGTAGCAAGTTTCAATTTTAGCATCTTTTAGCATTTCGTGATGAATCGACGTGACTTTGAATAATTAAAATAAATTAAAATAATTTTTTCGACCGAAATTTCTACGAATAAATCATGAATAGGTACATTACAATTTGTTGAAACCAGCGATCCAGGAAAATGGCTGGAAAATTTTTCTTTGTTTTTTAAACATTTTAATTCAATTTGGAAAATAGGCACCAAAGACGTTATTGGGACTATTCGGGATTTTGGAATAACAACTCTTTAATGAATACATTTTTTTTAAGTGAGCTGGCAACATTTCGTGGAAAAAAAATATCAAAAGCCATAAAAACTAAAAAACTAACTAAACTAAACTGGCTTAAACGTAATTTTTTTCCGACAGATGGCTGCCAGTTCTGTGTTTTTTGGATGCAATGAAAACTCTTTGGTTGTATGAAAAATATTTAGACGAGAAATAAAAACTTTTTGGATTCCCAAACCGATTGATCAATCCCAATCGTACCTACTACCACAGGGTACTAAAATTACTACGTACTATACTATACCTACTTACTACCTATTTGTAAAATAAAAACAATAGGTAGGTACAGCGGTTTTATGAAAATAAAAAAAATTCTCGACAACTCGAAAAAACTCGAGAAATAATGGTCGAGAATTGTCGTGGCTCGAGAAATAAAAAAGTTCGAGAAATGAGAAACCCTAAATATAACCCATCCATTATAAACACAGCAAAAAAACATTTCCCTTAGTCACCTTATGCAACTCTGACTTGAGGAAATTATGTCTAATGGCATAACTGTTTTGAGTCGATGCATTCAATTCGTCGACCACTACTCTAGAAAACTAGTTCTCTAGCTATAGGATATCCGCAAAGTAACATTAGGCGTGTTGTGCACGAGCCACTAGTGACAGCCACATGTGGTCCAAGACCATGGTCCATCTCCTACAAAATGGTTAGAGAAATGGAGGTCTACTAAGAGGAAAGGAAAGGAAGGTCTACTAAGAAGAAGAAAACCTATTCTTCAAATTTCTTGAAGACCGTTCAAGAAATTTGAAGAATAGGTTTTCAACAGAACTATTGCATCTCGGACTGATTTTACTTATATAAAATGGACGAAATCACGGTTTCATATTCTTGATCCACCGAAACTAAGCCGTTTTTAATAATTCTTTCAAGAATACTATGAGAAAGACTTTGGCGATGTCTGTATATTGACACTTTTGACTCTAACAAAAATGTCTAAAACTTAATATTTCGCAAGCGGATCCCTAAATCAAAAAATAGCTTTTCACACCACCCGCTCGAAAATGGAACATTATATGTCATGTAACTCGAACCTAAAGCAAGTCATTATAGCCCTGGGCCTAGCCGGGCAATAATATTGTACTGAATTTCATTATAACCCGCTGGTCAATAATGAGATTTGAATATGGAACCGCATCCACAGATTATTTAATAGTTACTACGATCCTTACTTAAAATTCGTATGAAAACCTGTGATGAAAACTAATTATGGAGACAGGCACCAAAAAGAACTTAATTCGAAATTTGAACTGGCTACCACGAGTATTGAAAGAAAAAAAGGCGCGAATCATAAAGGTATCATCTTTATGGCGCGAATACTGCATATCTCTGTACTTGCTCTGTACCTATTATTGCCTTCCTATTGCTACGAACAAAGTAATAAAAAAATATTACATTGTCTTTCCACAACTGGAGTGCGATTTTTGAATCTCATTCGCTGAGTTCAGCAGTTGAAAATGTCAAAATTACTATGGAAATACGCATCTTTCTACTGCTGATTTGACTTTCAAAAATCGCACTCCTGGAGTATGACTTTTAAATGTCAAATCAGCAGTAGAAAGATGCACGTCTCCGTAGTAATATTGACATTTTCAACTACTGAGTTCAAAGAAAGTTTCAAAAATCGCACTCCAGGAGTGCGATTTTTGAATCTCATTCGATAAGTTCAGCAGTTGAAAATGTATGGAGATGCATATCTCCATAGTTACTTTGACATTTACAACTGCTGAACTCAGCAAATAAGATTCAAAAATCGCACTCCTGGTCTAATGTTTCAAATATCTATCTACTTTCACTTTTAATTTAATAAAATAGTTTTTCTAAATACTATACCTACTATTGAACACTAATACTTTGTTATAAACTCTAATAAAAGAATTGGTTTCTAACCATAGAGAATTTACACGCTCCCCTGGGTTTCTAACAGTATTGCTTTTTATTTTCTCGCGGAGGGTGTGAAAAGTAGAGTATGGTCCTCGGGGATAAACGTGTTTTCATCTTGGGTGAGCTTGAACCCCTCGCTTCACTCAGGATTCTAGTCTTAACTCCCTCGCTTCGCTCGGGAGTTAACTCTAAACTCCCTCGCTACGCTCGGGAGTTAACCCTAGAATCCCTCGTTACGCTCGGGATTCAATATCGCGCCCGTGATGAAAGACACTGCTTTATCCCCTTGGTACATAATCTACTATTACACGCCGGCAATATTATTGAACGACCTATCCAACGACACCCCACACCATGGGAGAAAAGAAAATCATCCCCACTTTACGTGTAGGGAAACTAATAATGGTTCCTTTTGACTAAGGAACCCTAAAAATGACAAAAACGTACTCGATTCGAGTGAGGATGCCTCAAGGAAGCCTTAGGATAAATTATTGGAAACAATATGAATACGGGTGTTAAATGTCGCGGTTTGCGGCTGTCGCGAGTGGCCCGTGTAAAGATGGACTTACTTTACTTTCTCACCGGCCTACAGAACTATTAATTATCTCAGTTAAATAGTTAACTGGCGACTGTTGACTGCGTATTGTCCATTACCGTTCAGTTATATAATACGGTTACGGTCCAAACAGTCTTGACAGATGTTACGTTAATTATTAACGCTACGTACCTAATTGTTCTCCTCCAATCAGAACTGGGCCCTTTGTCAGCCAGAGTGGTGGAGTGTGACTTCAAAGTTGTCTCTACATGGTGAAATTGAAATCATTAGCATCCTTTTAAACTAAGAGTCTACCCATCAAACTGAACAACTTTTACTGTGGGAGCAAACCGATCGAGTAGGCATGTTGCAGTTTAATATAGAACAGCTGTTTTTTTTGCTCCGAAAGTTGTTCAGTTTGTTTGATGGGTAGACTATTAGTAGGTATCTAGTAATAGACACTCTTTCTTATTCTGTGCTATTAGTTTAAAAGGATGCCAATGATATCAATTTCACCCTGTATAATGAAAGTTGCAGTTTGATGGTATAAACCACCCAATAAAATATCTCTAGGGTTTTTTTAAATTCATAATGGGTTTGCGCTTGGCTTCAGCTCACCTGATGGAAAGTGTAGATGAAGCCGAGGATGTAGCGCGCTCGCCCAGAAAAAGCCTATTAACTGGTCTTTTAAAAATGTCCTGATCGTATTTGCTTGGGAAAACAGACGCAGCGCAGGGAGAGAGTTCCAAACCTTACCGGTTCTCATTATAAAAAGTGTTTTGTTACACCTTATAGTTCCTAGAAACACGATACTTCGTCACAAACCTCCAAGAAATCAACGAGATCATAATCAGTTTACCACAAGCATGTCCTGTGCACGGCGCATGCGCGTTATTAGATAATCAACCAGTCCGACTATTGCATCACGTCGAGGTTGTCAACTTGCACTGCGGCGTTAGATGCCTGCGCTTGATCATTTACTGAGAGAAAGTTGGCATTTTATAATTTGGAACAGTTTTTGGTATAACATTAGCAAACACCCTTTGTCGCTATCACCTATGTCATCAATCCAACAAAACATTTAGTAGCTGACCCGACAGACATTTTCCTTCCTAAAAACCTTATTAGGCAATTAAAAAAGTATTAAAAAAATCATAATCGTTCCAGCTGATTTCAAGTGATGCGCTTATGACAAACGACATTAAATTTTTATTTATACAGCGTGGATTTGAAGTCTTTATCATACTTCTAAACTAAGTTTACTCTACCCATCAAATTGAACCACTTTTACTATGGAAGCTATCCGGAATCTGCAAAAAAAATCTGCTGTTGCATGCTGTTGCATACTAAACTGCAACGTCTTGCCTCTACTAAAATGTATGGATTTTTGCATGCGATTTTAGGTTTGTTGAAATCTTACTTTAGAAAGATGCTGCTTTCAACTTTATATTTTTTTATGACTAGGCATTTTGCAAATATTATTTTCGGTATTGTTGATTGTACGTAAATGACGTCCCTGAGCGACAGAAAAGGATGGAGCGTGAAAAAATGCGATTCCGTGCTGGCTGCCAGATGCGGTTCAACCCTACATGCCACGTACAAACAGCAAAACCAGTAACAGTCCAAACGTCTAATTTCCAGGTCTCACTGCAGCTGCGACACGAAGTTCCGGGAGTGTCTCCGACGGACTAACTCGCTCGTCTCCGCACAGATCGGCCTGACGTACTTCAACGTGCTGGGCCCGCAGTGCTTCAGGAAGGCACATCCTATAGTCAGGTGTATGAGGAAGACCAGGTATGCGTGAAGACTGTTCCTTGCGAAGTCTATGTGGTTTGTGGTGTTACGTTGAGAGATAGAGTATGTATGAAAATTGAACGAAGATGTAATGGAAAAATGATGATAATATGAATAGAGAAAGGTATGCTTCACTGGTTTGGTTTGGTCATGTGGAGAGGAAGAGTAACATTAGATGTAGGAAAGAAATACAGGGTATTAGGGTAAACAGTTAAATTGCTTGAAAGGGTGATTGTATCTAGGGTTGCCAGGTCCTATTTGTTGTAAATCGGGGCAGAAGGTAAAACTAATCGGGATTTAGGGTTGTATATCAGGACACACAAAAAACAATGTATTTTAAAATTAACTGCGTTTCGCAAAGAGCCTCCTACATCTGAATTTAATCCTACATACTTAATAAAAGACAGACAGCATTGTCAGCATTATGTGCAAAGTACTTTAAACTTAGTATTTGGAGCGGGTTTGATGAACGAGTAACTTTTCATCCAAACATCAAGGAAAGAACACATTCTTCTTTGTTTCTTCTTCTATTTTGAGCGCATTGTCGCACTCGATATAGTGATGTATTTATTTTTTCTAATAATAATGGTTTTTAATAAATTCATTGATTTATCGAGACATTTAGTGTCCCGATCATGTCCAAATCGGGACGCGTCCCCAGACCCTGAAAATCGGGACGTCCCGTGCAAATCGGGACACCTGGCAACTCTAATAAAATTGTATCCATGATACTGAACAACTTTCCCTAAGAAACCTATATTAACTCGTAAAAAAAAATCGGCATTTCATACAAAAGTTCGATCAGCTGATTGCATTTAGTATGGGAACTCCAAATTTTTTTTACGAATTTTTGTTCAATATCATGGGTACAAGTACCCCTTAACATAATGAAACTGTTTACGCTAACAACCTGTATAATATGAATGTTGATGTATGAAGATTCTCCTCATCGTATCGATGTGAATGTTGCGAAAGGGGTATATGAGCATCGTATTAGATGGCGTGCCCTGGTCTCTGCCTATCCCACTAGGAAAGAGGCGTGACGAAATGACAGGTTTTATGCATGTATAGGAATTCTGAAACGAATTTCACGGAAATCTTTGTTACAACTACCAACTGCCTAGGTACTACTTTTACAAGTGTGTAAATAGCCAAATTGGTTATTTATTTTTCCTCCTATAATCTTCGATGTTTATAATTTGAATCGGATCAAGTCAGTCAGCCACCCCTGTTCGCTTGCTGAACTTCATTGTCTAGTGTTGTGATTGGTCGCCGCTGTTGATCCTGGTTTACAAGAGTTATCTACTGTGGTAGAAATATGGGAGGGGTCTTGGCCCAAAAAAATAAGTGTGTGGTATTGTTTATTTTGAATAAATAAATATGTTACCTCATAAATCAAAAATGGAAGTTATATTTCTAAAACCAATTTTATTAATGGGTATTTGTTTAGGCAAACATTAAAAAAATTTGAAATACAAAAGCATCAAAATTTGCTTGAAATTGTATCTCTTAATTTTGTCATTTTCAGGATAACAGGACAGAAATGCGAGGAGTATGAACTGGATTACACGAAGCCCAAAATGTGGCAGTGGTTCGACAACGAGACATTTTGACCGGCCTATGTCGCTGCTCCTGAAGGAAATCAGACAAATGACGAAAGGTCTGGGTCAGCAGAAAGTACAAGTTTTATTTGTGTTGATGTTACAGATGCTGTGTATTTTATTTATAGAATTTATGATCTCTTGACCAGTGAAAAACTGAATTAAGAATTCCGTCCACGTAATTATGATTTATCTTAATATTTTTATTGTTTTGACATAAAATGGTCTGTGATGCGGTAAATCGATGAGTTGTATAAAATCTTAAAATATTTATATAATTCAAACAAAACTTATAAGTATGTGTTCAAATTGCCATAGAAATTAATATGCCTCCAGATAATAAAATATGTCAATTGTTTAGGTTTATACATATTAGAATGTTTTCCAAGACATTCAAATAATCGTACGTCGCTGTAGGAAATCAGGCATATGACAAAATGTCTAACTAGAAAAGTACAAGATTTTTGTAGAAACTCAGACAATAAATGAATTGAATTATTAATATTAATTGAATGAAATACATATTAATATTAATTATTAATAGTGTTCTTATGTTTTGAAGCATTTTTTCTTTAACCAAAAGTTACCATTAGATTATAAATAATGCTTTGTGTACATGTTAATAAAACATAAAAAAGATTTATTATAATTGTTATATTATGTTTTTATACAACAATAAAATATTTAACTACACTACTTGACAATACCTACTTATTTTCCTGATTTTATTTGGATATGATTAGGTTTTTTAAATAAAACTACAAAAATATTAATTATTATAATGTTTATATAAGAAACATCAGAATATATTTCGAAATGTCACATTCAACAATAAATAAATTATTACATCAATAAATTATGATAATACGCTATCAAATAAAAATACTTAATAATTAAAAAAATTTGCTCAAAAACAATTTGAGCATTTCTACGCGGAGACAAATTTTTTTTGTGATATTTATCCAAGTTGTGCGCAACATTTTTCAGAAAATCTGTGTATAATATAACTTCAGATATGTAGTTAAATATCAATTTTAATAATCAAAATGATATTCCGATGAATACAGTCCATTGGCAGATATTATTATTTATTATTTATGATTCTTTCTAAAATTTACTTAACTTTATCAGTTTATTAATGAAAATGGTTATAGAAATTGTTGATAAGTGGATTACAAATGTAAGCAAAACTATACGAACTTGGTTATGTATTAATATCAAATTGTATTTCATTTAAGTACTTATATTTTCTTGAGATATTAACCCAATAAGCCATGTGGTTTATTTAGAATAAAATGATCGAAATCTGCTATGAATTCTAATAGCTCTAATGCCGAATGCTGTGGACATTGCGCTGCGCATCTCAAAAAATTAGACTTTGCATTATTATTGCGATGCACAGTTCAACTCACCTGACGTTCCATCTAACAACACACAATTTCACCTGATATTTTATTATCAGAATACAATGACATCTATATTTATAACACACATAGTTTTTTATTCAAAAAATTCTTAAAAACCACACCGAATGATGACATGGACACACCGATATCGATACGATAGGTATTAATAATAAATATTATTCTTTTATTACAATAATATAAAATTCTACGGTAAGCTACGCCTACTAAATTCTATGAAATTTCTATGGGCCTATCAAATATAGAGATATATTGCTTAACGTGGTCCAATGGGATTATAATTAGGCATGAATTATGAACTTAGTTTAGGTTCAGACTTGGGGACTTATAAAGAGGTCACTGACAGTACCCAAGTTTTATTTGAACACTTTTATGAAGAAAGAATGGAAAAATTTGAAGCGTAGGTACAGGAAAGGGCCAGCAGTAGACTCAGTTTTTGTGTTATACATTATAATGAACTTTAATACAAAATTTTAAGGCTGATTTCCAATTATAATTAAATACAGAAACACATGACCAAGATGTTTAGAAACGGTGTTAAAAAATACCACCACTCTCTATTCAAGCGTGCAGTTAAAACACAGTTGAAAAGAGGTGAAAAGTGGTAATAGATTATACATTTTGGTCATTACAATACTGTCACTGTAATACAGTATCCTCAAAAAAAAATAAGGGTGATCAGTTGTTATAAATATGCAGAAGAATAACTTTAAGACATATTTTAAATACAACAAACACAAACAGCTCTTTCTTTATTAGGCATAAAGTAGGCAGTAATTGAAATGAAAACACGCAGCTTTATTGTCAATTCCCTGGTTACATAAATATAACCTACTGACTTTTACTATATAGATGCCAGCCAAAGCCTAGTTAATTTAGTAGTACTATTGGCAAAAGATCTTTTTAATTTACGTCACTCACGTTAGTTATATGCCAGATTAGTTCTGAAGCTTTATCAAAGTCTGCGAATCTTTGAAGATCTTGACGGATCTTAGAATACATTTAGCTAGCGATACAAACTATGTCAGCATCCACGGCTACATTCAGCTAAACAACTAAAATCTACTGCTGCTAGGCAAGTGGCAGGTCTAGAGGATGGTCTGGTATGGTCCAGGATAGTCCAAGGGCGATGGGTGAGATTGGTGTTCATTTGGACCCTGGGGTTACTAAGTACATTGTCAAAATTGTTTTCATCAAAATTGCTTGATCTAGCATTTTGAGACCTATTTTTTAAATACTAATACTAATGACAGTTTGACTATTCAATCTATACATTACTTTTGTCTGTCTATTTTTACGTTTTTCCTCATGTATGTAATTAACAAATTGATAACTTTGTCCATCTTTACATTCGTGCTATGAGTGTATTAACTGTAATAGTCAAACTTCAAGTTCATTTCAAATAATGACACGTTGATATTGATCAAATTACTATTTTAACATCGAATAGAGTTAAAAATACACCTAAATGTTATTGACTAATAATTCATATCAATGTTCATAAATATTTATATAATTCCATATAAACATTCTAGCGTCTATCAAAATACGCATCAGCTACGAAATTAAAAAGTACTAATAAAATAAGGCAAATGGATCTCACCGGAGGGATCAAATAATTTATTTTTACTCAATATGAGGCACTCAAATTGAAACAATTTCCTTTAAATAAATTCTTACAGGTCTAGGGGTGTTAATCCTAAAACAAAAATGAAACGCTACGCGGGCTTTTCTACTAACATGAGATAATGAACCCAATAGAAATAAGTTATACATTTATTGTATACTAGATGACCGCGGCGAACTTTGTACCGCCATAGAATCTTCCCAACACACACTTGGCCTTTTTTAGCCTATGTTCATCATGGATAATGCAACACTCTAATAGTGAAAGAATTATTCAGATCGGTCCAGTAGTTTCGGAGCCTGTTCAATGCAAACAAATGAACCAACAAACAAAAAATTTAATCTTTCCTCTTTATAATAATAGTATAGATTATAATATTAGTATAGATATCCAGGTCCCTTCTGAAGGCTCGAAGGAGCTTAATTAATAATCACTACCCTTTAAGATCCCTTCGCTGGTCGCTGACGCACCACTATATCCGGACTTGCAAGGGGTCAACGAAGAGACTTCGAGTTATCTACATACTGAACCCTCGATAGGTATGTCTGACGCATCCTGGGCAATCAGCAAAGCCGGTTGGTGAATCTCTTCACCACGATAGCAATCGACTCTGAAATCGAGTCAACAGAAGGTCCCTCCCGGCTTTGTAATACTTATTTGCTTTAGATGGTTATTTCTATTGGGCCTCTTAAATCATTAAACTACTAAACTGAAAAACCACATAAATTCTAGGAATACACAAATTATTTGGCAATCTGTTGTCTGGATGGATTCATTATTTATATTTTAAGAAATCTCAAATCCCGTATTTCAATTTGCCTCAAATTAAATTCTTTTTATCACTTAAATGAAAAAATCAGAGATCAATATTAATTGCTTGTAATTGATTGCACACCAAAACTTGATATACATAATACAAATACCCGCAGCAACTAACGATTTTAGCTTATAATATATCCCGTTATTACAAAATGCCCTGTTTTTAGCTGCCGAACTATCGTAACCATGTCAAAGACCATTTCTAATTCGCAAGCTATTCCGCGCTACGCTTTCTAATAGTTCTACTTACATTGTAAATTATTATTCCCCCCAAAAACAAACCTACTCCTAGTTCGTTACGCTCAATTTCAAAGCTGTGGACCCAATTATTATTATTTTGTATTTTATAAAATACGCGGAGATAAATGTCGTATAATATAATTGTATAATTAGCCGTTTTACGTAATGGCTGATTTGTCCATTTTTCTACAACATGTAAAATAAATAATGTATAATGTATGTGTGTATGTATATTATACGAGAGAAAAGTATTCTAGACGGATGAATTTTACAATAGTCGGTTTATTATTATTCACAATTATTACCGTTAGTGAAAAAGTGCATAGGACTCAATCTACAATTTTTCATGAATCTTCATAGACTTTTGTTTTAAAACATGTTTTTCTATTTCTTGACTTGACCGAATTGACTAATATTTTTAACTAAATTCTCGTAATTAATAGTCCGAATAAGGTTTTTAAAATAGGACAATATCTGGCGGGGCAGCTAGTTTTAACATAGGTACTTTTTTGCATAAAATTTAATGTATAGTGTATACCTACTTACTTTAGTAAACTTAGGTATGCTTTGCTCAATGAAAATATACCTATACAACGTGTTAATAAATTAGCGCAAAACCTCATACACCCCAACTGATTTATAACAAAATAATTAGATTGAAATAATAATTTCATCATTTTGATACTTAACATTTAAAGTTATTCGATTTTAAGTTTTGAGGCAAAAATGATTTTTTGTCATTTCAGCAATGAATAAAAAAAGCGCTAACGTACTCATGGATACATTTTAGTAATCTTGTTTTGGTAGTAAGTAGGGTGAGTGTGCCCATGCATGTCAACCCACCGTTGACATCGGGTTCAGTAAATATTAAATTTTACAAAAAAATATTTAATATTTTGAAAAAAAAAAAAAACTTACCTATGTTGAAACGATGATAATTCGATTCTGCTCTCGATTCTATACAAACTACGTTCTAGTTTTGCGTTAATTTATTATCACGTTGTTTAATTATTATATTTATTTAGTTAAATACAATTTTAAATCTGACTGTCCAGATCATGTTTTTATATTATTGATTTCAAGAAATATAATATGAAATTGACTCCTACGCACAAAGGGATACATTGAAATATAATAATAAAAAAAATATATATTTAATAACTTAAAAACAATATATATTTTTACAATACTGTTGCGTACAATCACTATAATGTCTGATTCATTGCGTAAATGTACAGTGAATAAATTTATCTTATACTTAGAAATTATAATTTGCGCTACAAATACGAGGCCTGTCAAAACGTTTTAATAGTTGTGGACGATTAAATAAATAACTGATTTTATGATGTACCAGTAACAATTTGTATTAATAAATATAAAAAAGACAAATGCCTTGACCTTTGACTACGTATATGGGACGAGTTACGCGTGTCATTCTACTAAGAAACATTACTGCCACTTTTTGCGGGGGGCGAGGTAACATGAAATCCGCAACTTTGGATTTTATTCCCCATAAGTTTAGATTCTAATTTTGAATGTTAAAAATCATGAAAAGTAGTCTCGCGTGAACCCCAAACGTTCTAAGTTCAAAATTATTGTTTCGCTATTATAGGCTGTCTCGTTTAGTGATAAGGTATAAAATTGAGTGTCAATGCACTTAATCAATTGTTCTTATACCGTGGCAGAGGGGAAATGCTACCGCAAGGCCAGTCCTTAAATATAAGTAGTCAAAGGCCTTGACAAATCTAAAAATCAAACTGTAGGGTATCCATAGTTCATTATTATGGTAGATTGGTGGCCACATGATTTGGTTTCCCGTTCCAATCCAACATAGATGGTATATCTATTTAGACAGGCTTCTCAAATAGAAAATTAAAATTTTCGTACAATAACGTCACAGTGATCGAACAATGTGGACACAATGTTCAAACCATGACGTCAGAATATTCAAACAATGACGTTACAATGTTCAAAGAATGACGTTACAATGTTCAAAGAATGACGTTACAATGATCAAAGAATGACGTTACAATGATCAATTGAATACTATGTGCAAACAATAATATCAGCTATAATTTGTAATAAGTAAATAAAAAAAAATCATCAGTTTCTTATTTAATGATAAGTACACAAATATAAAATACACTATCACTAATCGTTATGGAAACACACATACAAGACATGATGGGATCACATTTATTTTATTAACTATCTCTTTTCTAAATTGTTTCCCTACTCTCTAGTAATACCATTGCCTTAATTTCTCAAATTCTTCATAAATAAATTGAGTTCCCTTCAACAATCGGTAGATGGCGTTGTACGACAATTGTGATTATTTATAGCGCCATCTAGCGGATACTAATGCATTTCTTCATACTTTTAATTTATATTCATGTTGACACGTTTTTTTAGATATCGATTTTTTATTTTCCATGTTAAAATCTAAACATAAAATAGTCTTGAGTTTTGTCGCCGACCCGTCTTATTTTTTAACTAAGTAGTTTAGCATGAAGCAGACCGGTTTACTATAAAAAAAATACTTTTTGCATGGTTTCTCCCCTGACAACAGTACATTGTAGACAATGCATTTAGCTATGCAATTATTTCACTATTTTTTTAAATAGGGGGAGAAGCAAAATATTGAAACAATGACGTCACAATATGTTCAAACAAAGACTTAACAAAGTTCAATTAATGACGTTACAATGTTCAGACAAAGATGTCACAAAAATCAAACCATGACGTCACAATGTTCGAAAATGGGATTCAGGCGTAGTTAGCAGCACAATCGAAGAAAGGGAAGCAGGCGACGGGGTCGGCGACTGAGTGCTAGAGGACATGAAGGTTCTCACAGGACTTGGATTTGGAGTCACGCGCCCAGACGCGACCGAGGAGACCTCGCACCTGAAATGGAGAGCGTTAAATCATCAGATTTATAAGCCTAGGTATATCTTTTTACACACAGGAGGCTGTTAGAGATCTGCGAGTTCATTATAATAATGCGTCCAGGATACTTTTGGGGCACCCGCGTTTTTGCGTAGGCGCAGCGCATGCCCATGTCACGCAGAAGGGCGGCTTCCCTGATCCTTCGTAATGGTCTCCTGAAGGAAGGTTTGCGTAGGCGCAGAAGGGCGGCTTCCCTGATGCGTCGCGTCAATGGTATCCTGAAGGAAGGCATTGGTGAAAAGATTTGATGCCTGAGATACTAGACCAAAGCAGGAAATACTCTGCCTGCATTTTCGCCCAATTACTTGGGGGAACCCAGAAAGATTACCAGAAGGATTAATCCTTCTGGGTTCTGATTCCTCTCACCCTTAGTATCGCAGCTGAAGGAATGATTACAGGTAGGCGATAAGGACAAGGATGACAATCTGTTTATGCAAAAAACCTTACTAATGGTTCTTACACTTTCGAGTTTCGTATTACCTATATGTTTTTATTTTTCCGTGCCAATTGACTGTACTACTGATGATATATCATCTCTTTCCGGCTTCAAAACGACCCTGATTCCACGGTGTATGGGGTCCTTCTTAATACGCTGACGGTTTTTTAATGGGATGATCAGACCATCAAACTGAACAACTTTCTCTACGGGACCAACATCGAAATCGCGAAAAAAATATCAGCTGTCCCATACATTTGGCTCGGTAGGTTTGCAGTTTTGTATGGGACAGCTGATATTTTTTTCGCGATTTCGATGTTGGCCCCATAGAGAAAGTTGTTCAGTTTGACGGTATGATCATCCCCTTAAAAAATTGTCAGAATATTAAGAAGGACCCTATATGTTGGTCCCTTAAGTACAGTTTGATGGTCTGATCTAAAAAACTGTCAGCATATTAAGTTGGATCCAGTATGAATCTACTCGTGTGTGCTTACAAACCTTGACACTAGCAGATAGTCTGGTCCTCTTCCTGGGCGTGCTGGCGGCTGAGACGGAAGGTGGCGCTGGAGGCGGCGCGGGCGCAGGCTCCGGCTCGTGCGGCGACTTCGTTCTACCTCGGGTCTTACGGGAACCTCTGCTTTCACTGCGCTTCCTGGAATAGCATGGGTTCAAAGTGAGATCAGTCAGATTTGAGTATGCCCCGGAATTAAATTTTAAAAAAGGGTCATGAAAAACGGACGGACGGCAGAACGGATGGACAGACAGACGGACAGACGGACAGGCAGACAGACGGACAGACGGACAGACGGATCTTCAATTTACCGACACACTTTACTGTTACACTTTTATAATGGTAGAGATTACTATGTAAAGCGGCTGTATAATGCTCTGGGCATAGCATGTTTCAGACCCCTCGAACGTTAAATGGAGTATATTTTACCTGACTCGTTCAGCATGCTGCTGCTTCAGGCGGATCTGTGTGAGGAGTCCGACCAGGAGCTCGTCCACGTTGTGGTTGATGCCGACGGATGTCTCTATGAACTTGCATTCATACGACGTCGCTAGCGATTTACCCTCTGAAAACATTATTTAGTCAAATTCTGAGTGGCTTTTGTAGTCTAGACATTTAAATCTATCAATTCACAGAACTCGCGTCTCTGAAAATGTCTTGAAGCTAAGTAATTTCTTCACATTATATTGTTTATCTAATCACTGGCCACCCGCCCCAGCTTTGCCCGGGTGGTATCTATAATATAGGGTCCTTCTTAATATGCTGACACATTTTTAAGGGAATGATCAGACCAGAGATTTTGTATTAAGAATAGATAGATTTTTTTAAAGAAAAGTAGAGAAATGGCCAGGTCTCTCATTCTTATTTATGATACCATAATTAAGAATGAGAGAAAAATGAATTCATTTGAAAAAAAAGACAAACACAGACAGATGTCACCGTCTTGAACGTCAAAGTGTAAGTTTCTGAGTCATCGTGGTGCCCTAATGGGGACCAACGTCGTTGTGTTATTTTGTGTGAAATTAAATACGAATTTTTCATTAATTTCAAAATAAATATCAAGTGCGTGTTTTTTATGCACAATGGCTTGTGTGGCTTCTGGCTGCACTAGCAGAATGGGAGTTTTAAAAGAAGCTAATCAGAGGATATCTTTCCATCGGTAAGTAATCGACTCCTATTTTTAAGATGTTGACCTAGGTAATGAATGAAATAATTCATTCAGAGTACTTAAAGCTTTTTTCATTGTGAATGTGTTACATAATGTGAAGTATCATTTCAGCCTGTTTTGTTTTCGGAAATTATAAACTAAAATCATAAGTTCATTTGCATTGACAGTTTATATACTCTAATTTATACCATTAGTGTTGACCCGACTTATCGACAATTGCACAGAATCTGATTGCAAATAAGGAAATCAAATGACATCATGCAAGATGTAACGGGAGGTTGGATTAGGGCCCTTTACGCACTGCGACTTCGCAACGCGATAAAGCATCGATGCAAACGCGATACATCTTCGACGGAATACGTTCGTCATCGTTTGATCAGTCAGTTCAGTCACAGTCATTCATCAACAGTCTTTGTCACACGCACACGCGCGTCTGCATTGATAGTTGCGTGTGCATACAAACACCTGTTAATTTGCTAGTGTAGCGATGCAGTCACGCGATTGTTAAACGCGCGTTTATCCGCTTCAAAAAGTCGCAGTTTGTAAAGGGGCTACTTTGAATAGACAGATGAAAGTTTGACATTACCATGTGAAAACCTAAATTTTTTATTCCATTGAATTCTGGTAGACTTATACAAAATTGTTAGGTAATTACGTTAATTTATTGCTATTATTTTGCAGACGGTGCCTAGGCATCCCAGACCTTCCAGACCGGAATTGGTTGAGCCGTCAACATCCATCAAGAAGAGTTTTCAGAAAGAAATCAATACAATGGTCTACCTACGGTCCCTTGGAGGTGTAAAAAGAACTTCATCCAGGTTTCATCATCAAACTAATTTGATGTAAATATTTCAACGTAGGTAAGCTGTTGGTTTCATCAGTTAATACAATAAAAGATAAAATGTTTCTTTTTTATTTACTTATTTATACCTACAAAAAGTCTGCCCATAAAGAATAGAGATGAAAGGCCACATAGAATGCAGCTGCAGAAAGGCTGCAGGCCTACTGCAGGCCGGCAGTAGTTGTAAACTATGGAATTATAAATTCGAGGTGTCGCACTGCGGCTACCGTTCCGCAGCTGTTCCGCAGCCGCGCCGGACTGCATCTAGTGTGACACCTTGCATATAATTCCATAGTTTACAACTACTGCCGGCCCGCAGCCGGCCTGCAGCCGTTCCGCAGCTGCACTCTGTGGCCCAGCCTTAAACGAGAGTGCTAGTTTCTTCGTAATTGTCACATTTTTGGCGTAAACTACTTGAGAATGGTAACAAATTTTTTATGAAATTTTTTCGTAATTAGGGTTCTGTACCCATAGGGTGAAAACGGGACCCTATATTCCTATAAGCCTACGTTGTCCGTCCGTCCGTCCTACCTATTTAGGGCTGTAACTTTGAAACGGTAATAGCTAGACAGTTGACATTTACACAGAATGTGCGTTATTACAGCGGATTTGCCACAGAACATTATATAGTCTTATTTTTTTATGGGATTTGCTAACAAAAAGTAAAAAATTAGGGGGCTCATACAAGAAACTATTTTTTAAAGTTTTTTCTTCTCGCTGTATCGTAAAAACGGTAATACATACAAACAAACGTCAAAGTTGGTGGTGTGATTATAGAGCACACTCTACAGTATAATAACAAATAATAAAAACCGGCCAGGTGTGAGTCTGTATCACGCTAAAAGTCCCGGTGAAAACAACACTTTTTTTGTGTAGTGGTGTGGTACGGAACCCTCGATGCGCCACTAGCCCCGTAGAGTTTTTATATTATTAATTTCCCTTTTCTTCACTTTCATTTTGGGCAGGCTGTAAATTATAGATATACTGCTATCGATAGGCTGTCGATATGTATCACAGGAACAACACTAGTATCGTATATATAATTAAAACAAGTATCTATAGATAATCGGTCTCATTGGCACAAAAGGTGGCATAGATAAAAGTATATCCAACCATTTATTTATATGGCATTTTATAACGTAAAAAAAGAGAAAACCGATGCACATGTTTCGTCTTAAAAAAAAGTAATCTATTCTTAATACAAAATCTCTGGATCAGACCATCAAACTGAACAGCTTTCTCTATGGGACCAACATCGAAATCGCGAAAAAAAATCAGCTGTCCCAATGTGTGGGATAGTCATGGGATAGTAGATTTTTTTTTCGCGATTTTTGTGTGTCAATCTCATTTCATTCTCATTTTGTTTTCAATGTGTCAGCATATTGAGAAGGACCCTGTATAAGTAGATACCTACACACATAGATTTATATATTACTAGCATAAGCACTGAGCGTAAGGATAGGCCCGTCAGAATATTTTACAAAAACCTTCTTCATAGAAACAAAAATTTGCGCCATCTGTCATAACTCGTATACGAACTATATCGTGTCATATATTTGTAGTGCTCTAAATTGACATTTTTCCTTGCATTTTAGAGCCAACGAACTGGGGACAATAGTCAAGCTCATAGGCCATGTCCTTACGCTAGTAATATATATGTCTTTGCCTACACATAAACCTTCGATAAGAGCGTTGATAGCCTATACGGAAGAGAGCTAGCGCCTCAATCATGAGGCCGCGGTTCGATTCCTGGCCTGTACTGTGTTCTTCGGTATTTATCATTTACTACGAGTAGCTCGGCGGTGAAGGAAAACATCATGAGGAAACCTGCGTTCCCAAAAATGAAAAGAAAATACCATAAGTTCGGAGGTATGCGTAAAATATGGGTGAGCTTGGGGCGAACACAAAGGACCAGCGTTGGTCTCAGTGTTACATAATGACCCTCAGTGAAAACCGTATCAAAATCCATTGCGTGGTTTTGGAAGAGTTAGTGAATATACCGACAGACAGACGCGGTAAGCGATTTTATTTTATTTATACTATGTAGAGCTGTAGAGTGAGGTGACGAATAAATGTTTCTGATTTATGATTTTGATTTCTGAGATAGAGAAGATAGAGAATATTATGAATCTTGTAAATCAAAGTAGTGTCAGAAGAGGCAAATAAAATGGTTGTACGTTAAAAGCTGTGAAATCGATAAATGCCTTAGTAACTATAACCTTGAACTGCTTGATGGTATCGTGTACCCCATCATATTGCTTGTGTATGCTATAATAATATTGACATTTACAAATGAAAACAAACTGAATGGAGGAAGTAAGTTAGTGGTCAAACTTGTGTGGTCAGATAATTTTTATAGGTGTTGATGTGGTTTTATTTCCGTGGTCGATAAAAGCCTTAGCGGTCAACCGGTCGATTGCGACCATTTGTGCATCCCTGCTTTAAGAATCATTAACAATATATTTTGATACCTACTACTTGATTTTGTCTCCGATTTCGCATACTTTGACTTACAACAACTCCAAATCCTGTTATTTGGTCTTACCACGAAAATACCGAAATAATTAAAACCGAATGAAAGCATCAAAACATTTCTCAAATTACATTTGAGACTCTCGTTACGAATTATGTTTACAACGATACTACGTCGTGAAATCAAAATAATTGTAATTGCTTTCCTTCCAATTATTAAGTGCCTGACGACTTTATTTTAGCAACGTTGTCGCTTTAATGTTTGCTCGTGTAAAACAGGCACATTGACGGTTCAATGAATTGTATACATTTTTTATTATCAAATTATTTTTATTGGAATTCTTCTGTTCGTGTCAGTGGTTCTTAAGTAGCGTTGTGTTGAGTTGATTCTGATTCTGATTATTGATTCTAATATTTATGCTCACAACTCAACTGTGTTAAATTGTGTAAGAACTGAGTGGATGGTTCTTCCATTGAAAAATGAAGATCTTCCTCCAGGCTAAAAGCCGTGGTCCTACGGTCATTCATCAGGAGTATAATCCGACAGATAAATATAACTTATGCCTGCCCAATGTGACGGGTAGTGAGCTCATCATTTAGTGCCTCATCATCATAATTATACAGGGTGTAAGGAAGAGTATTATTGACCTTTAAACCACATACTCTACCCATCAAACTTTCACTATGGGAACAAACATGTCAGAGCAAAAAAAACTGCAGTACCTACTTACCTACACGACTCAAATGTATGAGAGAGCAGATTTTTTTGTTCTGACAGGCTTGCTCCCATAGTAAAAGTTGTCTATTTTGATGGGTAGAGTATGTGGTTTATAGGTTAATGATACTAGTACCCCTCACACCCTGTAAGTCATGCATACATACACGACTACTCCATGGATGTATACAAACATCAGGGTCGACTAAATATCAAAAGTTCTGAGAGCAAGACTAATTTTATTACGAAACATTATTTCCGAAAACTGATCTTGCTAATGCAAAATTATCAGGCGCCTTTATTCTAATGAATTTTACAAAAACACAAATTATCACGCAATTTAATTAAAGTATAAAATGGTAACGGTCATAATAATTGGAGGGCTGGCTTTAATCAAAGGTTTAATTAGTCTGAGGGTAGACAGGGATAGCAATTTTGAGAGTGTAATTGTCAAATAGAGACTTTAGTAAAAGAATAAGTATTTTTGTTGTTTTAATTTCATCCCTAAGCTCTTCGAACGAATAGGGACTGTAATTGGTTGGACCGAAGATAAAACGGACTTCATAAAACGAAATTGAATTTTGTTCTCTGGACTCTAGGAATGTAGTTTAGGTACAGTCAAATAAAAGTGGTTTGAGGTTAGGGTCGCAACGTGGTCAGAGCGCGACTGTATTCCCCAAAGGCAGAGAAATAAAATAGGTATCATTATTCTGAATGGGTTATTGCATTTATGGCGTGTCGTGTCCAGCTCTGAATAACATCTACCCAACCCAAATGGGTGACGTAAGCTACTAATTCCTGCTGGCATATCGTCAACATTTCTGATACCCTCACCGTGTGGCTACTGGTTACAGTCACTGCATCAGACCCCAATTATGATCTTATCGGTTTCCCGTTCCATCAGATACTGGAGGGTAATGACCGAAGATTCATTCATTCATTCAAGCGCACTCTTATGCACTTAAAAATATCTTGTGTACCTGACAGCTTTTCCAATAAAGCAATCGCTGTACCCGAAATCAGCTATGAGACTTCATTTATGCATAATTCACTAGCAGTGCCCTAAATCTATCCAGTGAGACAGCTTGTTGCTCTTTAAACTGACAGAGTTTTACCGCAAATCACTCTGGTTTGGCTTTACATCAATAGAGAACTAGAGACAATATCTGGCATAGAACTGCTTATCTTAAAGGATTTGTTCATCATCATCTCAGCCGAAAAACAACCACTGCTGGACATAGGCTTCTCACAAGGAACGCTACAACGGCCGGTCCTGCGCTCATTCTCATCGAACGGTTTCCCGCCGCGATCACCAGGTCATTGGTCCACCTTATAGGAGGCGTACCCATACTACGACTTCTGGAGTATTTTTTGGTGAACTTGAATCTGACCGGATCAGCAAGAAACCTGCCCTTCACGAGGTTTGTTCTACTTATATCTTGTACACGAAAGCTTACCTTCAGTACTGATAACCCTAGATCTCGCCAGGTCAGCTTTATTGCCGACTAGTATGACAGCCCTACGGGAAGTGTGACCAGCTGCCCAGAGATTCTGGAGTCTTCGCTCTGCGTCCACGAAACTGGTCCGGTCTGCTGTTGAGTATACCACACAGTAGCCGTGTGCGCAGCAATCTGACTGGAAGTGGAAGAGTATAGTTTATTAGCAACATTATCATCATCCCCATGGAGAATCCTGATGCTAAGCAATGATGAGCCGAAAGATATCTACTGGTCTTCTCTAAAGTTTTACCTTTAAGATTTATTTTGTGAAACTTGCATCCGTTATGTAGGGATTTAATATTTTGTTTCTGGAGATGCGTGGGTTAAGATGAATCAACTTTTGATTGCTATAATATTATAGGCTTTAGTCTTAGCTTCAAAAAGCTCAAATTAACTAGCCTAGCTAGTTAGACAAGACAATATTAAAAGTAAGTCTGATAGTCTTCTTAGTTTTCTCTTAGAAGACTACCTAGACATCGCAACTTACAATAACATGATCTGGAGGTGAATCCAGAAATGTGATTTCCGACTCTTCGCCCGCCAGCAGCACGCAGACAGATCGCTCGCCAGACTCGTCGTCTGAAAATAGATTATTCTGATTAACTGATTGCCATATTCTCTATCTATGCTTTACTTTGTTTGCCCAGAAAGGAATTACGTTAACCGCATTCTGGTTTGCATTAATTTTTTAATCCAGATCTTAAGTGCAGATGCAATCTACAGTTTTCCAACACTGTTTCCATTCATACAATACTAGTCGGTCATGAATGTTGAAATTTTTGATAATACTTCCAACTTTAAATTTTGAGAAACTTTAAGGCCTTGTTCAATTCTAGCTGCGCCTGGTGAGAGCCTTCCCAGGTGACGTACAGAATTCCCAAGATATCTGACGTACGATGGCAAGTTAATCTCCATGACGTACAAATCGACTCGATTGAGAAATTCCATCAATACTCCGGATCTTACCTATACTCGTATCGTAAGCATGAAGGTACTCCGATGTCATGAACTGTCCAATCAGACTTGACTTGCCGACTCCCGAAGCACCAAGCACAAGAACTCTGTACGCGCTCAGGCCGGTTGATGAGTCCCTGTTTGAAGAAAATCATGTTAGCTGGTAAGGAGAATAAAAAGATCATCGTGATATTGATTTTGAATAACATTAGTTTGGCTGCGAATGGAAAACGATCACACTTTTTTTACGTTTCTCCGGGTCGCCCCTGGTATCGCTGGAATGACGTATTTGAGGCTGTCTTACGTGAGCATCTAGCTACGACGAGAGGTTGAACAGGAACGGGAAAAGTGGCGCTCTTTCAGGCCAAGACCTAGTTTGGGTCGCTGAGCCAACGGAGTTAGTTGGTTAGGATTGGGAGACTGTTCTACAGAATTGTTCAGTTCAAGGTCTTTATTTACCATTGCGTTCAGGTCCAAATGGATCTTCCATCGCTATATTATGCCTTATACATATTCCTAACTTCTGATTTGGCTGATCCTTCAAGTTGTGTCTATAGTTTTCCTATGAATCTTCTCATGTCTGAATCGCTAAGTCTTCTTTATACCTGGAGGATGCTAATGAGCAAGGAGCTGATGCCCTAGTGACGGCTTCTGTGCTGGAAGCGCTGGAAGCCACCGAGGTGTTGGAGCGTGATCTCCTGGACCGCAGAGAATCTCCCCGGTTTATGACGCCTTTACCTGTGGATTCAGATTAATGGTGAGTAACTGTAGGTGTTATAGATGCTTCAAGGAACCATGAATGAAAAAAATACCTATATGAGATCGAAATCTCAAAAAAAAAACTGCTGTCCCATACATTTCAGTCGAGTTACACTGACAGAAGATTTTTTTTTGCGATTTCGATATTGCTCCCATAGAGAAAGTTGTTCAGTTTGATGGTCTGATCATCCCCTTAACATGGTTTTAGCTAATTTTGTTAGACCTTTTATTATAAGAGGAGTTATCATCAAATTCATCATCAGCTTCTATCGACCCCGCTGTAGAGGCACAAGACTACCTTTAAGCAGGGTGTAAGGGCGTTGGTCCACCACGTGTACACTATGCTGTTGGGTGGACTTCAAACACGGATGGAATTCCATCTACGAAACAACATGTTTCCTCACATAGACGGCCCGGTAGCACAGTCGGTAGTGAACCTGCCTGCTGTGCCGAGGGTCGCGGGTTCGAATCCCGTAAGGGACAAATATTTGTATGATGAATATGAATATTTGTACCCGAGTCATGGATGTTTGTATTTATATATGTATTCTATATCGTTGTCTAGTCATCATAATACAAGTCCAGGCTAGATTCTGGTACTTTAAATGTGACTAGATAATTTGTGTGACATTGTCCAAGATATTTATTTATTTATTTATTTATTTATAGTTTTCGTTCACCGACAAGAAGAGTGTCAAGTGCAAAGACAGCTAGATGGAATATGTGTAAAAAATTGTACCAAGGACCACCGAAATGATGGATATTAGAGATGAAAGGAAACCCTATAAAGGCTGGAAGATGGTGGTAGGGATTGTGTAGACACATAGCCAAGAAATTTCAATAAAACTAATCGCGCGAAAATTAAAAGAACGGAGAAAAACCAGAGATCAAACGCCACTTACCAGTTATACTAAAATGCCTCAGCCTATAGTACTCTTCTTCTACCCCAGTGTTGGGCATAGACGCCACTCTCGCCCTCTGCTGCGGCAGGCCCAGCAGCTGTCTCTCTCCCGTACGCGATCTGGCTGCTTTGACTGACTGAGATCGCGAATGATGTGGACTGCCGTACCTGGGGAAAACATTAAATCCTTGTATACCATAAGTAGTACATAAGGATGGAAAGGCACTGACTCCTGAACTACATTAAGAGGGCTATCGGAGTCCAGTGGCGCCCTCATCACATTAATAAAGATTTCTCAATAAAGATCGCCTAAATTAAAAAAGTGCTCAATTGAGAAACTACAAAAGACTTCAAGCTATTTTCATAGAATACTTTTATAGGTTTTTTAAAGGTCGAAACATACTCATTAAAAAGGCTGCTTTTGTTTTTATTAGAAACTGTCTAAAAGTGGAATGTTTAGAACCTATAAAAGTATTGTATTACAATGGCTTGAAGGCTTTTGTAGTTTGTCAATTGAGCACTTTTTTAATTTAGGCGTTCTTTATTGAGAAATAATTATTAATGTGATGAGGGCGCCACTGGACTCCGATAGGTCTCTTAAAACATTTTGGGAGTCAGGGTTCTAACTCGAACTTGTAACACATATTTTTGATAACTTATGTTTGTAACGTAGTAATTTATTTGTTCTCTGGATGAATCAATCCACATCACCACAGCGCTCTTAAACCGTTTTCAAAATGAGCAAGGCGGGTCGGATATTCAAAACAAGAGTTAGCTTTCATTATTAGTAGAAACCTAAATAAACTAACGGTTGAGAAGATTTTGAGAAACCCAATTAACATTACGCTCGAATTATTGGAGTCATGAATACTGGTTACTTGAGCCTGTAAACATTGTTTACTGAAGAAATATACTGAACAAACTGAGCAAACTACGGAATAATGAATAATAATTTATTTAATTTACTTATAAATTAATGGACTTTTGCTTGTGACCACCAATGCATTTTTGACAATTGCAAGTAGTTTGTTAGTTCCTATCTAATCTAATCCAATATTAAAGCCTCATATCCACTAGGCCAGGGGTGGCCAAACTTTTCAAGTACGCGGTCTATATTGAGTTTCAGATATACTTGGCGGTCTACTTTCAAAAATTATACTTCTGACATATTTTTTATTCAATCAAAAATGTTTGTTTATTTTGGTGGTGGATGTTTTTTCATAACTTACTAGTACATCATAGAAAACTCTGATTCATAATCTACTTGTAATGTGGAAACCTCCTACTGTTACCAAAAACATGCAATTTCAAAAAAAATGTCTTAGGTATCACTCAGAGTTTGAATACAGAACAGACCTAATAATTATTTCCTCCTCGCACCACAACAGATTTAGCTTCGATTTCTTCTACAGTTTCAAAATTCGAAAACAGTCTTTCGAATTCCACATGTTACACAGCTGAAAAGTTTTTCTGCGATATTTCTGAATTTTTGGAATGTAAATTAGATTTCTAGAAAATTACGCCATGTTTTAAAAATTTATTCTTTCTTTTAAATTTTTTGAACTCTTTGCGGGCTACCATAAAACACGGCGCGGTCGACCGGTAGACCGCGGTCGACGTCTTGGCCATCCCTGCACTAGGCAATAATTGACGCGTAACACCTGACACTCTGAAACTGAACACTGAACATGTTCGGCAACGTTTCTAAGCAAGCGCGAGGAATGGAACTCGAGAACGAAGGGAACGTTTATGAAAATTTTCGACATCCACAGATGACCCTCTAAGAACATAGTATGTTATAGACTGTAGGATCCCACTGGAGGGCAGACTTCCTCACAAATATAGGTGAAGGGAAGTGGATCATGCTCCACCACGCTGGCCCAGTGGGGATTGGTGGTGGCGGAGTAATGGTCAACTTGTCAGAGATGCTCTATCTCTAATTAAAAAACAAAAAAAAAAATGTTCTTTCTCTTACATTCTCTTTGGACTAGAACAGCGTTTCCACATTAGCCGGGTCGCGACCCGGTACCGGGCCATCAAAATAAAATACCGGGTCGCAACATTCCCGCCTTGTTTTGCGAACTTGGATCCTTTGGTAAAAAATAAGCAGCAGCTCCATACTTCGCACTAAAAATTTGTGGCTAAATAGGCGATACCAAAATAAATGTAGTATTAATAAAACATTTTTACTATTAATAAATGTGTATTATTTTACCTAATTTTAGTTAGTTATATTTTATTGTTATATCTGAAATAAATTTTATTTACCATTAATTTTACCTAATGGATCTAGCTTGGGTTTAAAAAGTACTTAGTGGGTCACGAAGAGGCAGTGTGAAAATTACCGGGCGATGACAGAACTAAGTTTGGGAAACACTGGACTAGAACTAGAACTAGCCCAGTCGTTTTACAGAGTTTTGTTAAGAGGGGTGGGAAGTAAATTATGAATGGGACCTTTAAACTTTAACCGGCACCGGCTTTGTATGAAGTGATACTTAAAAACTATCTGCAAACATTATTTAAAAATGTCGCTAGGCAACATAGAAATTAAAATTGTGTCTCCCAGAAGGCTTTTAGCTTAATAAATTTTGAATTTGGGGGTGTTGCTGACGTGATATTTAGTTTATTTTTGGTTATTTCTAGGCTCAAATTGAGTCTTAAATTAAATACCGAAAAAAAATCAGTTCGTAATTAGTCTCGGGTCAAACAATAAAATGGCTGGGCTAAACTTGTTTTTATGACTGTCAGGAGGGCAGGGGGCAGGGTGGGTGGGTATTTATATCCAAATATAATAAAAATAGACCTACATCATTCACGAGACATGTATTATAGTCACGTAGGAGGAGTAAGAGTATCGAAGTCCTCTCCAAAGTCTCTGACCCTCGAAATCTAATCTAACTGTAGATACAACTTAACTAATTGACCCTTCAAGGTCCAAACTAGACAACTTTGCCCATTTACTTGTAAGTTTCGCTTTGCCAGTGCCGGATTGCGACCCACAGAGGCCCCACTAAATTAAATCTTGACGTCCAGTATTATTTTTCCTTTCCAGTTGGAACAGATAGTTATCTGTTTTGATGACCGGTTATCACGTTATCATTAAGCCACTGACACTCCCCTCCACCAATTTTTTACCTCACACTCACACCCTTGTGGAAGACTGGGCACAACGATAGTGGGCATTAGAGTATAACTGGCTGGGCTGGGCTAGGGCTGTTATTGGCTTTCTATTTTATGTTCATATCACTACTGTATTCTATTGCTGTTGGTTTTCCAATAAAATAAAAAATAAAATAAAATAAATAATTATTATTTTACATTTGCAGTATAGTCCTCTCTTACTCGCATTATCGCAAATCGGCTATAAGAAATAATTATCAATGCATGCTTCAAAATATCTTTTGAAGAATGCATGCTAGCTCCAGTAGTTGGAAGAAAGCTTCTAATTACCGCAATAGGGATTATGACCGTGAGTTTATGTTGTAATTGTAAGTTGTGAAGAAGACGATAAGTACAGAAAACGAAATCTCATTAAAAACTTACATTTACACTATTGGGTTCTCGGCCCGGCCCCCATGATGAGTTGTGGGGCCCATTTTAAAGTAGGCCATTTTACCTCTATGTCCTAAGTCTGGCCCTGGCACTGTGACAGTAAGTTGGCAATCAATATTGGTATAGCGGTTACGTAGTAATGAGAAGTGACAGCTCTTCAGTGTTGAGGGTTTGGGAAGTATTTGATCAAAGGATACTACCTACTAGCGAAATTAGTTTTGATTGACAGAAAATTATAAATTTTTGTTGACTGTTGAGGCGTAAAAACTTTACGTTTTTTCCCTAGTCTATTTCATCCCACTGCTGGGCAAAAGCCACCCCTGTATCCTCCATGAATCCCTCTCTTGAGTGAGCTCCATCTACACTTTATCGAAGGTATCCAAATCGTATCGATAAAAAATAAAGTAAGTAAAATTAAGTAATCAATCGGTATCTCCATCTCTTCCTGGGTCGACCCTGACGGCGACGTCCATTCTCCATGACCCAAGGTGTTAAAATTTTTGCCCATGTTTGATCGACGCAATTACTGTACAATCTCTAGACTCTCTAGGAAGTAGACACTCCACATTAGACACTCCATTATGATGTCACAACCTAATCCAGTGTAATCCCACCATATTGCGGTGTCGTGCCGCTCGTTACATACAACGGAGCCTCGTTAATTATGTCGGATTATATCGCACTGTTTGGACAACTCGAGGATTAATTGGTCGTTAATGTTGTTCTTTTGTTTGTTTTGTTCTTGTTCGACGTGTTTTTGTTGTGCTGAGATGATACGCTTTTTTTGCAATGCTTTTTCATCATTATTATCGTCCTTCCCAAAGACATAGAACTACCCTCAAGGGTTTCATGAGCGTTAGTCCACCTCGAGTGCTCATGCGGATTGGTGGTATTGATTATACGCTTCAGATGTTCTTCTCCAGTTTATGCTTTTATTTCGAGATCTGGACCAGAGACAATAAGTAACAATTTTATCTTATTGTATCATATTATTACAAAGTTTGTGACGATGTTTCGATGTTTGTAAGATTGTATGTTTGTGGCTTAATCACACTGAAAGAATATGTTGTGTAAGTATAAACTGCCTCCGTGGTCTAATGGTCAAGAGCATTGGCTCTCGACACGGAGGTCGTGGGTTCGATTCCCACGGGTGACACCTATTGATATGTCACTTTGTGCATTTTGCCCCAGTTGGTTAGGACATTGCAGGCTGAATCACCTGATTGACTGAAAGAAAAATGATTCCGTGCTTCGGATGGCACGTTAAGCCGTTGGTCCCGGCTACTATCTCTGGTGATAGTAGTCGTTACATAAAAACCACGTCAGAGGCCGTAAGGCGGTCTGAAAAAATTTTGACAACAGGGCTCTGCCCACATGATAAGAAGAAGAACAATAAATGTTTTGGATTCAGACAAGCAGATGGAGTAATATTAATTACGTAAAATTTAATTAAAAGGCAACCGAGGTGGATGATCATCAGAAATAAACCGCGTGACAACGATATTTGGATTGATCTCGTCTGGCTAAGGCGGGGGAGGGGAGTGGTTTGGACCCCTAACCCTCCCCTGCCTACGGCCTTGAATTACCTAGAACAGGTGAAAGAAATGCTTTATGTCGTGTCGGACTGGCTGAGTAGAGACTGGATATGGATTGGCGATTGCTCCATCGAGAAGAGCGTATTTATTTAATAGGTACACCAGCAGCATATTATTATTTGTGGTTGGGCTATTGCAAGCAAGGGTCGTTGTAACACGGAGACCAGCGCTGGTCCTTTTGTGTTCGCCCCAAGCTCACCCATATTTACGCATACCTCCGAATTTATGGTATTTTCTTTTCATTCTCGGGAATGCAGGTTTCCCCACGATGTTTTCCTTCACCGCCGAGCTAGTAAATGATAAATACAACCGTACATAAATTCCGAAGAACTTAGTGGTACAGGCCAGGAATCGAACCGCGGCCTCAGGATTGAGGCGCTAGCTCTCTTCCGTATGGGCTATCATCGCTCTTTACACCAGCATCATAACGTATTTCGCATTACAAATAAAATTTCCGTATAAATCTAGTCGCTTAGGCCAATTAAAGGTATACACAACATTCAAAAATCACATGTAATTACAATCATGATTAAAAATTTAGAAGTAGAAATTAGAACACAAAAATTTAGAAGAAGACGATATTTATGAATAGCAAACAAGCAATAATAAGAATTTAGAACTGATGAAAAGCGTAGCCTTAAATTACAGGAATCGATGATCTATATTGGTTCCAAATAGGTTCAAGAATGAACTTTTGTATGTAGGCATAAGCTGTATTCTATTTCCTTACTGCAACTATAAGCTCCCCGTGCAGCTATAGGAGTTTGCGGAAGCTGTTATAGCCGGTCAACGCAACGCGGAATGTGCGGGTATATAGCAACGCTATAGCGTTGCTATGCAACTTAAAGTTGCAAGACAGGCTGCAATTTCCACTCTTGTGTTCGTTGGGTAGTGTTTCAAATTGTTCATGTTCCTAAAACTAAAAGCTCATTGGTAGTCTACTCCAGCAAAGGATTGAATCGCTGGCTCGCTGCCCTCAACAACGAAAGACAGCTAATTTTGAAGCGCTGTCATCAGCACAGAAGGCAGCTACTAGACTTTTTAATTACGGACAAACGACTACCCAATTTTCAGCTACAATTAACAAAAATGGCTTATTTGTAATCCAATAAAAAGTTAACAAGAAAGGATGGACGAGAGTAAAGCGAATTGATGAAAATTTATCGTTCGTTGGTTTTTACAGGGATGAGACATTGAAAAAAATTGGGTTTGGTTTACCTATCAGGGCGCACCGTCGTCACTGGTATGGTCCGAATAGTCAGTAGTTTGCTGCTCCCTGAGAAATGCTGTAATTTTCATTTCGAAAAAATGGCGAAAGGTTATTTTCCACTACTTGACACGGCATTTCCCTTTGCTAGGTTTAGGGCAGTGTCTGGGTTCGACAGGTATTGAGTAAAGCTAGATACATTTCTCTAAAGATTTAGTAGGTATGCGATGTGTGCGTGTAAGTATGTGAGTACACGTACCTACGTGTGATGATTTTTAATGAAAACCGAAAAAAAAAAATGCTATTTATGATTATGATTAAGCATTGGAGTTAATGTGCCGATGCCAGAAGAATAAAAAAAAAACTAGTGTAGGTACACAAGTTCTGACTTTTAAATTGAGAAACGTTTCACTTCCTTCCTCCAAACCGTTGCGAAATAAAAAATGAATACCAAGAGACAAATAAAGGGAAAAAAACACCAGGTTATAGCGTATGGTTGACAAGGGACCAGTTATAAGGTGAAATGATTAACGAGCACAGTGTAGTGCCGAAATATCGCTTTAACTTGTCACGACATGCCCAAGGGTATGATGGTTCATATTATGACAACTTATAGTTTAGAGCCAAAAGTATGATACCTACACAACCATTATAAGACCTGTCGTCATGTAATGGTTCGGAGTGTTGTGTAATTAAAGTGACGGATGAAAAACGAATGAATGCAGCCGAGATGCGAATGTTGTGATGGATGTGTGGTGTTACTAGAATGGATAGGATTAGTAAGATGGGCAGCAGCATCCTTGAGGACACACATTCAATCCAACTGCGATCGCCAACCCGTCTGCCAAGCGTGGCGATTATGGCAAATCCCCCCATTTTGGGGGAGGCCTATGTCCAGCAGTGGACGTCTATCGGCTGATATGATGATGATATTAGAGAAAGCTTGAAAGTAGCACTAGTAATAAACAAGCGGTTTTTGAGCGTAGGCGGCGACGGAACGATAACGTAGCGATATTTCTGAAATCGATCAGTATAAAAACACGAGGCTGATTTTTTCATCCAAGTAAAATAATTAGTCGTACCACAGAGTACTATAACTAAATCGTACTGAAATTACGCCGCGTCATTTCGGCACGTGTGTTTTTAAACTTTCTTTGTGCATAAAGTTAGGAGATCAGATAGTTTTGCAAAACTCATGATCACCGCCGTATGGAGGTAAAGATTAGGTAAAGATAGGTAGAGGACGCATGCCTACGAGATGGACCGATGAGCTCAACTAAATTAATTACCGAGGCAACAATACAGGCCAGCATACACCGAGCGCAAGATCGAGCGGCCTGGAGAGCTGTGGTGGCACAAGCGACCCATGATGGTCACGTCCCTTACGCCATAGTTATGACGATGAAGAAGTTTCTAAACTCAGGCGGCCTTTTTTATTATTATATTCTACCACGCGTCCCAAATACAGATTGGTGGACTTTTTAAATAGGGCCTCTCATTCCCGCCTCTGTAACTCCTGTAAACTGTGTGAGTGATCACCACAATCAACAGTGGTGATCACTCACAATACTAGACAATTATTCAGTTTAGAGAGCAAGCAGAGGAATCAACTCGTATCTGTTCTGAAACCCGCTATGTTTAATCAAAGGAGTCGGAAAATTATTATGCTGGATTTTACATAGGTGCGCGGTTCAAAGTCATCTGAATTTTATTCTTCAGTATTCGCAGGTTTTCTTATGAAGTTTTCTTTTATTTAAGAACCGTATAGGGTGTTACAAAAGTAAAAATAAACATTTCAATCTTTTATGGGTGTTGTTGAGTGCGACCATAAAACTGAACAACTTTCACTATGGGACCAACATCGAAATCGCGAAAAAAAAAAATTTTGTCCCATACATTTAGCTCGAGTAGATCTGTAGTTTAGTATGGAACGTCGCAAACGCATCGCACCTTGGCGATTATGGCAAAAAATGATGATGATGATGGAACATCCGATATTTTTTTCGCGATTTGGATATTGGTCCCATTGTGAAAGTTGTTCAGTTTGATGGTCTTATAACCACCACCTTAAATGTTTATTTGTATTTTTGTAACACCTTGTGTATATTTTAATAACGTTTATTGAAATCCTAAATGACACACTTAAAACATTCTTAATTACACTCTCGGTAAACTTAACTCGTATTTTGTAGACAATATAGGTAAAATTTTGTATTAAAATACATTATACAATTTGTAAGGTGAGGTACACAACATTAATTATATCTTAATTATGTAACACGAGAGGGCTTTCAATATTATGTTTCTATGGCAGAAATTAATGAGAAACATTTTTATCTGTCACCAGGGCTGGATTAAGGCCCAATAGAGGGTATCTAGGCAGTCACGCTACGTGGCTCATTCCTTCTAAAACATTCCTATTCGACGACCCGGTTGGTGTAATGGTGACCACGCCGGACTGCCAAACTAGGGTCCTGGGTTCGGTCATGGATTTCATTATGTTCGTGCCGTTGTTGTATGGGTTCCATATTTAAAAAGCCTATAGTGCTTAACTTGGGATCATTACAATGTATGTGAGCGTTATTTATTTTTTATTTTTATTCTTGCTTTCTTCAGATTTTATGTAAGTTAAGGCGAGAAACATGGCAAGGTTAGGTGATGGAAAATGGAGCATAGTTTTGTCAGATTAGTGGCCGAGAGAAGGGAAGCGAAGTGTGGGTAGGCACGATGGATGACGATATAAAGGGATTCACGGGAGCTACGTGGATACAAGATGCTCAGGGGAGGGAGGAAAGGTGTTGTATATGTTGTAAACTAAAACACTCTTTTTCACCCCTCCGCGCGGAAAGCGTCGACTTTCGTCCCGCTACGCTAAACGAAGTTGCCACTGTCCGCCTCCGTGTTGGGGAGAAAAATAGTGTACTAACCTCGGGCAGAAAATAAGAAAGCCTCAGATTACATGTTTGTTGACCTCGGCTTCGCCTCGGCCAACAATTACATAAGATCTGGGACCTTTCTTACTTTCCTGCCCTTGGTGTGTAATCTACTAAAATTCCCAAATGGGCCAGGAAATAATTATGTTTATCGGTGCCTTTTCTCCTTAGCGACCGGCCGGCGCAGCAATGACAAAAACCATTATATTCCGAGAGATAAGTGTACTTTTTGCAATCATCAGCAGCAAGGCTGATTCGATTGACGTTCCTGAGTGACAGAAAAAGATGGAGCGATAGAAAAAGGCGATGCGGTGCTGTCAGATGAGGTTCAACCCTTATAATACTTTACCAGGCAGTTCAGGCCGATTCGTAGTATCAATGAGTTTTCCGGAATATTTTTACGATTTGTAACACTACTGGCTTTTTGGTCAAGGAAAATATCGTAAGGAAACCAGCATGATTCAATTTCGAGGCATAGTATACACATGTGTATGTGTATGGTGTAGTAGTTGTACACTGTCCTTTATAAGTGCCGACGAACTCACTCCCTGTCAGACTGGACAGAGTTTCGGTACTACTAGTGAAATGTAGATATTCGGAGTTTTCAGAATATCTCAGACTATACTCTCAGGAAATATAGTCGTAAGCATATTTATGTTTATGCTTAATAGACAACTTTACTAAAATTCAGTTTATCTAATCTACAATACAAATAAAGGCAAATCACCTCACCGCCTGACTGAAACCACTAAAACACGGTCTAGCAAAGGGGGTCTGTAGCTCCCTAACACCTTGTTTGTTTACAACAAGTTACCTACCTAATTAATCATCGAAAGCCCAACAATAGGGCAACAATACACCTAGTTGTTCAGTAAATAGGTACCGTCTATTTCTCAGTTACATAGTGGGCCATTCAACCTGCGAGCTTTAATAAACAGTTTTGCTTCGTCAGTGTTACTAAGTCACATGGCGGAGCGTTGCCCTAAGGTGATGAAATGTAGAATATTTGGTAACAAGTGGAAACAGAACTATTGATTCCCGGTCAGTGACCCAGAGGACGTCTGAAGACTAGATGGAATACAGTTCGCAGTGATATGACTGAGTGCAATGTCTTTTTAGACATCAGGAATAGGGTAAAGTGGAGAGACAATATAAAAGGTTGATTCTACCATGTGGGATTAGCTGAGCCCACGCGTAGCATTATTAAAGAAAGCTGCCAAGCTAAGATTACGAGTAAATTTTAGAATCGGGGTTATTTTGAAGTCGAGAAGGCTCAGAACATAAAACCGAACAACTATGGGACCAACTTTTTAATCGCGATTTCGATATTGGCTCCATAGTGAAAGTTGTTTAGTTTGGTGGTTTGTTTTGGCTTCAAAACTATCCTGATTCCAACAAATATAAGTAACCACCAAGATAATAAGTCCATGCGCAATTTTGTTAGACCACAACCCTGGGGCGTCCAAGCTGAGCCCACGCGCAACCTTATTTATGAAACCAAGCGACACCAATGAGTGATGGAAAGTCCCAACTAAATTTTGAGTTACCAGTGAACATCTATAGCAGAGATAAAAAAAAGGAGAGCAATAAAAGTTGTCTTGTTCACTGCCCGCGAATGTGTTACTATAAAGCAAAGAGTAGGTAACCCTATTTTGTTAGTTAGCTTAGCTTAATAAGTCAGGCATTCTTTGCCTAGTTATGCTTTAGTTCGTAATTTATCGCAAATTTGTACTGTCTCATTATCATTAATTATCAAATATTTTAGCCTATAAAATTATAATTTAGTTGCTTATACTAATAAATAAAGTTTGAAGTTGAAGTTGAAGTTTGAAGCCTACTTTTTATAACATTCGTGTCAAGTGATATCAATTATTATAATTTTTTAATTCTGACACGTAAACCTCTTCAAGCTCATTCTCAAATACACATGTCTCGTAGCCCGCCACCAAAGCCAGGGCCATCAATCATGCAGGGAACTGAGGGGTGTGAGCGGAGAGCGGGGATGTATAAACGTTTACTCACGTACAATTTGCAATAGCTTCTATTTGCTTAATAGCTCTGATACAAGCTTGGCACTGCTGTGATTTGAGATTCAAAGTTTTAGAAGACCTATACAGACTTACGTCATTATCCCCTTAAAAAGCCGTCAGCATGTTAAAAAGGACCCTGTAGAAGATGCATCGGAGCAAGTGGAGCGGTTCTAAAATGCGGACCATGGCCTGGTAGAATGTAAAAAAGCTAGGGAAAAAATTTAAAAATTATCCGACCGAAAAGGGTGTGTGTTCACCGCTCACTTGATTTAGTAGTGTCCATTTTTGTCAGTGGTCGTCGACAATGGTGGGCCTATGCCCGATAAACAAAGAACCTGCCATTCAATGTACTAATTGGTACTAAAGAGTCAGAAGCAGTCAACCTATCTTCATTTTACTCCTATTTTCCTGTAAGTATATCTACTCTAGTATAGCTACACGTTAATTAACTCTTGGAACATGAATAAACAACACAACATGTTGACAATTTGCTTTGGATATCTCGCAAACGAAGCTCAGGCATTAATTGACTGTAATTGGGCCATTCCCTTAGGCCAGGAATATAACAACGTGATTTATGGACCACTGCCCAAATTATTTCTGGCTTACTTACTGGTTTGTGTTTCTGGCCAAGGAAGAAAGTCTGGACCTGGAGTGCGATTTTCGAATCTCATTCTTTGAACTCAGCAGTTGAAAATGTCAATATGCACGTACTATGTACGCGTATGTACTATGTACACGTGCATCTTTCTACTGCTGATTTGACATATTCCAGGAGTTCAACGTATGAGATTCAAGAATGGCACTCCTGAAGTGCGATTTTTGGAATCTCATTCGCTGAGTTCAGCAGTTGAAAATGTCAAAATTACTGTGGAGATATGCATCTTTCTACTGTACTGCTGATTTGACTTTCAAAAATCGCACTCCTGAAGTATGATTTTTGAAAGTCAAATCAGCAGTAGAAAGATGCATATCTCCATTGATTTGACTTTCAAAAATCATACTTCAGGAGTGCGATTTTTGAAAGTCAAATCAGCAGTAGAAAGATTCGTATCTCCATAGTAATTTTGACATTTTCAACTGCTGAACTCAGCGAATGAGATTCAAAAATCGCACTCCAGGTAGACTCCAGGTCTTTTCTTTTTTATTAAAACAAAAAATCGCACAGGTGGTTTATAATTATTATCATCAAGGAATTTTCTGAAAAAAAAATTTTACACTATGTAATGCAATATTGTATTTTAATTGTACTTTGTACATTTTGTTTTGTTTAAAAGATGTGTGTTGTAGAGTTTCTGGCCGCATCTTCTCTCAACGGAACACCTTCCGACGCGGTGGTAGAGTCAAAAAATGACGTCAAAAAGCTATCTATATGATATTATTTTGAATAAAAAATTTTTGAATTTTGAATTTGAATTTTCTGTAAAGTCTCCATATTTTTAGAAGTACGAATTTTTGTTCGAATGTCTGCCAATTTATACTACACTGAAATTTTTTTTTGTTAAATATAACCAAACTTTAGTGACTTCCAAACTGTTTTATAGCACATAATCAAACATTTGGTTATAAATAGCAAAACGTGTTTTTATTTATAGCCGAATGTTTGTTTAAAAGCTACAAAACAGTTTGGAAGTCACTAAAGTTTGAGTTTATTTAACAAAACATTTTTTTCAGTGTACCTGTATCCCCAGTAGGTTGAACTGGTTGAACTGAAAACTAACAGTGTCACTCATTTCCGTTTCTTCAGTTCTCATCATCATCATCATCTCATCAGATGAACGTCCACTGCTGGACATAGGCCTCCCCAATGATCAAGGATCACCACAACGGCCGATCCTGCGCTGCCCTCATCCAACGGGTTCCCGCCGCCTTCATCAGGTCACCAAGATACTCCTCTTCCCGAAAGCTGCTTTCAAAGTCCGTGACTTGCAACCTGCGTAGTTTTAACACCGAGCGAGGCTAAAGAGCGGAACAAAGGCTCCAAAGTTGTCGCAAGGGATCTGTCTATTGGACAAAATTGAAGACAGGCAGAATCGTACGGTCCAAGCCTGAGCTTCTGAGAGAGGTTGAGAAATTCTATGGACAGTTATACACGTCAACACGGAGACCCGCTAAAAATCTGGCTAACGACCCAAGAGTTAGATTGACCCGACTACATACAGGGCCTCAATCGCCCTAAGTTTCAACGATACTACCAAAACAAAACCACAACCAAAAACGTTACGTTATGCACAATTCGTATCGCGCAAATTATATTAAACGGTAACGATTTAGCTTTTTTTCGGAAGATACGTTGGCGTAACGTTCGATCGCTGTCCAACGAACGTTTTTGATTTAGTTGGTGTCGGGAGAGGTGTATGGAGAGGTGTATGGAGGTGTATGGAGAGGTGTATGGAGAGGTGTATGGAGGTGTATGGAGAGGTGTATGGAGGTGTATGGAGAGGTGTATGGAGGTGTATGGAGAGGTGTATGGAGAGGTGTATGGAGGTGTATGGAGAGGTGTATGGAGGTGTATGGAGAGGTGTATGGAGAGGTGTATGGAGGTGTATGGAGGTGTATGGAGAGGTGTATGGAGTTGTATGGAGAGGTGTATGGAGAGGTGTATGGAGTTGTATGGAGAGGTGTATGGAGTTGTATGGAGAGGTGTATGGAGAGGTGTATGGAGAGGTGTATGGAGAGGTGTATGGAGAGGTGTATGGAGAGGTGTATGGAGAGGTGTATGGATGTGTATGGAGAGGTGTATGGAGGTGTATGGAGAGGTGTATGGAGGTGTATGGAGAGGTGTATGGAGGTATGGAGTGGTGTATCGAGGTGTATGGAGGTGCACGCACAATCGATCGTTTTGGTTTTGCTTTGGTGATATCAACGATTCAACCGTTCAAAAAAAAATAGCGCGATAGCATTTTTACATCAGCTAAACCAAATCTAAACCAAAACTAAACCAAAGCCATAAACGTTCCGTCCGAACGGTAAAACCGTATAAAACAGCGCAATCGAGGCCCAGAAGGTATAGTTCTTATAGGTAACTATTTTTTCAACTAGTTTGCTGTGACAAGGTTCTGATATGGCATATATATTTTGTAGACTGTAACTAATGTCGTTCCACATTAGGTACAGTAAACCTTTAAAAAATCCTTTAAAATTAATAAACCTAAGTTAAGACTTTTATACCACAGTCTCACAGCATAAAAGGCAAAGTGGAACAGTGGCATAAATCTTTTTAAACGAAAGTAGCGACAATGGGGAACAAAAAACAAGAAAAAAATCTCTTTAACATTCCGTTGCATAAAAGGAGACAGCCTTTGAGATATAATTGAGCTCATTTCGCCGTCGGAAGGGTACTTTGTGTTTTCAGGGTTCCGTACTCATTAATAACGAACCCTTATAGTTTCGCTATAGAATCCAAAGGCAAGAAGATGCCTTGATTCCTTATTAACTGACTCTGTTGAGAGTCTGCGAGAAGAAATCTCTTCAGAGATAAGCTCGCCCTTGGTACATAATTATATTTTCTCAACTATGTTCAGGTATTATTGTGTCTGTGCGTACCCACAGCGACACATCAAGCCGAAGTAATAATGATGGATTCACGTTGCAGGAACTGACCCGAGTTCTTTGTCTCGCGTGGTTTCGCGTGTCGCGTTTTTGCCTGCCACGAGGCTCCGCAATCCTCAATCTCTTCTTGTTTTTGACCAAAAACAATCCCTGAGATTGAGATAGATTCTCTCATAAACTACTTGACACTGGCGGAAATGCAGTGCTAACGTACAAGCAAGAGTCCATTAATCTACACTAATATTATAAAGAGGAAAGATTTGTACCAATTTTTGTATGTTTGTATGTTTGTAATGAATAGGCTCAAAAAGTACTGGGCCGATTTAAAAAATTCTTTCACCATTAGAAAGCTGCATTCACCCTGAGTAACATAGGCTATATTTATTGCTAGAAAAGATTAGACGTCCACCCGTGCGAAGCCGGGACGGGCCGCTAGTTATAAATAAATAAAAAACAATAATGATATTAAGTGAGGTTTAACAACTAAGTCATTATAATTTAATGCTTTTCTCTCGAGATAAGTGTAGGCGTACCTAACTTTATAAAATACAGCAGCAAAAAATCTGGAAATATGCATACAAAAGTATGTAGGTCTTAGGTACTTTCAATGAAAATTATAATCGTTTTCTGAACAAAGCTTGTTAGCTAAGTTTACTTTTACATACATGGACAAGGACGGAGCAACAATTTTCTAATAATGGCTACGGAACCCTACTACGGTCGTGTCCGGCACACTTTTGTTTTTAATAATTTTATGAGCCGTTTCCACGACATTGTGAAAAAGTATTTCTCGTTAAATTGTTTAGATTTTAGAATGTGGCGCTTTGATGAATTTTGTAAAAGGGTTATGAAATTATTATGTCGGGTTGTGTACAGGTTAAATAGAGCAAAATGAAATAGCTGTTCATTCCAGAAACACTGTTATTGAAATAGCAAAAAAATAAGGATACATTTTATTTTATAGCATGTAGGCATACGTAGGATCCCACTGAAGTAGAGAGAGTTTCCTCACACGAATAAGATAGGAAGTTATACTCCTCCTCGAGACAAATTAGTGGACATCTTAATAAATCTTAACAAATTATTTTAGCCTTTGATTTAGCCTTTATCTGAATCAACTGCTTAAAGTGCCTTTCGATGCAGTTCAGAACAGTACCATGTTTAAAATTCCTACCGATGTACCCGCGTAGTCAACTGGTAGCGCGCGAAGTGATTCAGTATCGATATCATAGTCGATATTTCAACAATCCGCACTAAAAGGATCGCATCGCCTTACATATATTGAGAACCAGTACGGTCTGGAACTCTCCCTGCGTCAGGCCCTGTACCCGGACTTTCGATGTTCGATATGTCGCCACTGTTTGTCCGCACTTCTTTGTAATAGAGTTGACATTGGAACGAAAACGTTCACGCAATTGCGAAGTTCAAATGTGCGGGTAGAGGCCCTGTGTTTCCAAGCAAATACAATCAGGATATTTTTAAAAGAAAATTTAATACTATATCATACAGTATTTCCGAATTCTTACAACCCGAATTCCTTTAAAGTACCTACGAGTGAACAGGCTTCTTCTGGGTAAGCTCGCTTCATATTCGACTCCATTCTGAGCACTAGATTGAGATCAAGAGCAAACCTATCTGTAATAAAATAGAAAAAAAGGGGGGAAATATAAAAAAAACAACTTACCTCTTATCAAACTCATGTAAATCCTCGGACGTGAACTGGCTGGTGACATCCAACAGCTGCTGTATGTGGTCACTGCAGACCCTGCTCTTGCGTCTGCCGTCTTCATCCCGCAGCAGGATCGTGGAGCAGCCCCCGTAGTCCAGCGAGAGAGAAGGCTGTTGGACTACAATGGTTGTCCGGCCTGCCGGGATCGTCGTCGACGCTGAGTCCAGCGGATTGGCGGTGACGTGGACTTGGGCTGCTGTGGGGGATAAGAGGTATTCTTATTCGCCAAGGATTGAAAAGGGAATGCTGAGATGGTTTGGTCATGTGGAAAGAAAGAGTGATAGTAAAGCGAGTGTGAATGGGACAGTCCAAAGGGGTCGCCCTAGACATACGTACGTATGCGGACCAAATTGGCAGCGTACTTGAAATGTACCCGAAACCGACGAGCGTGTAGAAACGACTTATGACTGTGGAAGAGGCGAAAGAGGTGTGTCAGGATCGTAGCCGATGGCGATCTATTGTCTCTGCCTACCCCAATGGGACATAGGCGTGAGTATTTGTATGTATTATAAACCAATATTAGTTTATCTTCTCTTCTTCTTTTATCGAGTCGATAGCGTGTCATTTTATATTTTTCCAGCCTAGTATTTTGCCACACGGATAACACTATCTTCCATATAAGTTTCATTTGCGTGCAAGTTTGCGGGCAGGAAGGGCAAGATATGAGATGGGCCAGTCTGAGGGGCAACACCACACTCACACGTAAGATCTGACCCATCGATAACACCCATTTAGACAGGGTCTTCTTACTCCGGCCGACGATATTCTTTTTTATTTATTTAGAAAAAACGTGATGTGAAAATATTTAATTTAAAAATCCTTCAAAAAATGAACATCTTGGATCAACGAAACGAGTTATCAATTTGAAATATTTGAACGATTCAGATAATTTGTTGACGGAAAATGCCGAATGAGGCGGATACCGCCACTTTACTGATAAACATTGCAATCTTCCAGTCCGAAATGTAATTTTGCTCCATTTAAAAGCTATTTTATAACTAATCGATCGTATTTCAAAGCCATAAGGTTCCTTTTGCCGTGTTTGTGGTAGAAAAACCCTAAAGCCAACCACACAATGTAACTACACGTTTTATTCTATAAAGTCTGAAACAGGTTAACAGTGACCTTTATTTAGCTTCATTACAACCATAATTCTCTTTGGGGCGTGGTCTGAAACCCCGCTACAACTACCACTACCACAGAAGAGAGAAGCAGTCCACTATCAACCACATTTATACGCAGTTATAGCAAAGTGGATTTTTATGGTTTCAGGGTGGTACCAACTTTCCCTTCTCCCTTCTTCTTTTTTATCCCTAAGTCGCCTCCTACAGCACCCACGGGAAGAAACGGGACGGTGAATTAGTGGAACCACACGGCCCATTATCAAAAATCACTATCACTTCTACTATACCGATCACTGACTCATTTTTCAGCTGTCCAGTCTGTCTACATAAGCTAATTGTTTAAATATGTATACTGTTGGTGTGCCATATTAAATAAAATAAAAAAAAACTAATCTCATGAAACAAGTGTAGGGACCTTGATACAATTTTCTCAAATAGATAGACTGATTCATGAGGAAGGTTTGTGTACCCGTGTGAAGCCGGGGTGGGATAAAATACACTCAAGGCCGCAAATGATGCAAAAACAAGGGCGGGTCGATACCTTCCATAATTCTCAGTTCATTAACTTTTTCCGCAAGACTGAATTTAATGATTCCTTTCTCGTCACATTCTGAACGTTGCTTCACAGGTCATTCCATCCTTCATTCTAAAACTGAAACTCGCTACGACTGCAGTTGTAATAAGCAAAGTTTTTAACCGACTTAAAAAAAAGGAGTAGGTTCTCAGTTCGACCGTATATATTTTTTTTTTTTTTAATGTGTGTTCGCGGATAACTTCGTCGTTTATGAACCGATTTTGATGATTCTTTTTTTGTCTATTGTAACGTTTCTGTCTCCGGTATGTATTGCTCCTGCCGATTTCGGCCACGGCCGCGGCGACTGCTTCAATTCCGTTGTTGGAGTTGATGAGCTCTCTTATGGCTAGTACTATTATAGCCAATCTTCTTTAAAGAATATCTTCGCATATAGCGGACACAATATAACTCGCATATCGCTGTCTTTTTTAACCGACTTCAAAAAAGGAGGAGGTTTCTCAGTTCGACCGTATATTTTTTATTTTATTTTTTTTTATGTGTGTTCGCGGATAACTTCGTCGTTTATGAACCGATTTTGATGATTCTTTTTTTGTTGGAAAGGAGATGTCCCGAGGGTGGTACCATGATAAGGAAACCAGGATCTGATGATGGCATCCCAGAGAAATCGAGGGGAACCTTCGAAAATCGTACTGCCGACTTGTGCGTTTTTTAATTTAAAGCACTCCTATTAAATCGAACTAATGAATTCACCACTGAAAATTGTGAAATAAACTAAATTTTAACAAAAAATTAAAACCGCCTTCAAAAAAACTAAAAAGTTAAAAAATAATATTGCAGCCTTATGACTTTTTCGTTCGCATCATAAGAACATTAATTTGTTTTATAGAAGTCGGTGTCAAGCCAAGCCAAAAAATGCAAGCCATGTCGCGAATCGTACCGGCTTGACAGCGACTTCAATAAAACAAATTAATGTTCTTATGATGCGAACGAAAAAGTCATAAGGCTGCAATATTATTTTTTAACTTTTTAGTTTTTTTGAAGGCGGTTTTAATTTTTTGTTCAAATTTATAACAAGCATCTTGCATCATTTAATATTGGTGTTACTAATAGTCCTCTGTGTGCGGGAAGGTTAAGGAAACAGGAGCGCACTTAATGTTAGAATGCAACGGGCTAGCACACTATAGATCACAACACCTCGGATCACCGGGGTCTCTTCCAGAAGAAAGAGGAGCTGGGATGGCAGGAGTAAAGTCAATGCCATCTCACGTATGCAAAATAGGCGCCTAAGACGTCGAGATGTGAAAAACGAACCTGCTCAACCCATACCAACAGCGTGAGCACGTCATTCTCATAGTTGAAAAAACGGCTCGAAGAGTTGCTGAAATCGCCTTCTACGACCTCTATCTGGGTTGGTGCTATTTAAAGCTGTACAGGAAGCAGTTTGACTACAAGTGTTGTGTCGTAACTTTTATGTTACCAAATGCCATATTTGGTCTATGGTACACGTGAGGTAACAATTCAAAGACAAGCTAAAGTCTGCGTTGCAAAATCATCGTGACTAGTCTATAAAAGTCTCAGTGGCACAGGCACAGTTCTACCATAGAGTACTATAGGTAATTGGTTCTACTATCACGAATAAGAACGTAGGCTTATAACTAAGAGATAAAGTTCAAATCGTACCTGTAGACTGTCTCCTAGAAGCCGGTGGTGGCACAGAATGCTGATGAGCAGAAGATCTTCGTCTACTCATCGTGAATACTTCAGTTCCTTCCAGTTGTCTCCTCAACTTCGCTACCTCATCCTTATAATACTCTTGCTTCTCTTTCTTATTCTTCATCCTCGGCTCACTCCCTCTTCTCGTTACAGGTTCATGTTCAAACTTAAAATGAGTTTCGTACTTTGATTGCGCTGCTTTTGGACTCTTAGGGGTTTCTAATTTAGGATCATAAGGTATTTGTATCGACGTAGATGGACCACTGACTTGGTTGACCTGCGTTTTATTTCTAGGTTTCTCCTTTTTGGGATCTGGAAGCGGGACGTCAAATATGAATCTTGCAGGACCAGGTCTAGGTGATTCTATGACGTCTGTTGCGGATTGTGGTTTCGTGTACGCTGGTGAGTCGAAATCACAGCTGTCTTGATGTCTGTGGTAGTGGGGGGGAGCTGTGTTTGGAGGGTTGTGGTCTGTGTCGATGAGGTTCTGCTGGGGAGGAGGTTCGGGGGGTTCAGGTTCTGCGTCCATGGAGTCGTCTGTGCCGGTTACTGAGGTCAGGGCGGTGGCTGCGGAGTCGGTGCTGGTGTTGATGGTCTTGTCTGATGTTGTGCTGCTGCCCATTACGACCACCTGTGGACAAAGAATGGAAGTTTAATTTTGGAAGGACGTAAGAGAGAATCCGTGGCGCGTCGTGGACTATCAATCTTGAGAATTCATTGAACCCCAAACTGTTGACTGTAATGCCTGCTGGTCTTGGCCATCAATTATTGTTTGGATGATTATATGGGGGTTTTCGTTGAAATTTTAAATCATGAATCACATGAAAATTAGAAGCACCAGTAATTAGATTTGTAGCACGTACTGCGCGCTAATCACTTCAAGTTTCTTCTCCATGCGGTGGCTCTAAATTTACACTGTAAACAATGTCCGTAATTTTGCGGGTGCGTTTGACCCTCTCCAGAATTCCGTTTGGAATTATGGAGGCATCAAATTCTATACAAAACAATTTTTTTTCGGAATTCCGTATGTGAGTGGCAGGCGGTTAAATCTTTATCAAGTTAAATCAGCGGATTTTGTAGGCCGTGAGCTCCCGAATGGTTTAAATCATTCTTTTATTCATAGAACATCAAACAGAAACTAAAGTAACTTAACGTTTATTATGTTTGTGCGTGTATAAGGTGATACGGGTAAATGTATGAGAATCGATATGGAACGAGCGTCCTTTGAACCTGTATATTGCTGTTCATTTCACTCTGTTTAACGGTTATTGGAGAAATATAAACGTGCACTGTATGGTTATGAAATATTATGTTCTCTGTTTACTTGGAAAGTTTCATATTTATTTTCAGTGAAATGTAGAAAAATACAAGGGATGTTTATTTATTTGAAATATGTCGCTGATAGAGACAGCGTGATCTGCACAAATATAATATGCTTCACTTCAATGTCAAGTCGTTGTGTTTATTGTCCATTAAAAGTATCGACGTGTGTAGCAACTTCCGTACTCTAACTTGAGCTGTAGGCCTGGGTCGAGTACAGAATAGTGTCTGCTACAAAGTTATGTCATAATATGATAGACAAAGTGCCTCCGTACTTCTCCCAGGCTGTAGGCTCCGGGTTCCGCACAGAGACACTCTGATAATAACATCATTTCTAGCATGGGTAGGTACACTTAAGTCAAGAATACCATAAAACTTGTAACCATGAGTTGACCGTTAGTTAGTCTAGATATTATTTGCTTTGCTAGTTTGAATCAAGGCCAGTATCCACGCACGTGGTATTAGCCAACGGTCGATAGACTGCTCCTGCGGTGTCCCTGTTGCTATGCAGAGCAACTCTTTCTTTCATGACACCTGCGGACGCGAGGGCTGCACATTGCCCCCACGGTGACCTCCTCCATCCCCTTAGTCACGCCCCTATCGCCATCAAACATCCATCGACCGTTATTATTTCCCAGCAGATATCCTTGGCTCCCTGACTGGTAGCTCGAGATACGCAGCCAACCTACGCACTCCCTGCTTCTTATCTTTAGCCAGAGAGTCTCATATTGCATGGGACTGTTCCATTTAGTGCGAGCAGACACGATTCATGGAAAGCGGCATTTCCTCATAGTTACATGTCCTATGGCTAAAAGGTCTATCAGGGGTTAGAACACTCACCTGGTTCCAGCGTTGGAAGTCTCTCTAGGATGATTCTCATCCACCTGCGTACTCTGCGTCTGCTAACGGTCACACTACACACTTTTATACCTCGCGGCATCGCCGTGCCCGATTTCCCGCTAAAAGTGCCCATAGACAAAAAAAGGTTAAAGTCAACGCCGTTCAATGTTGCCATAGAACAATATCATTAGTGTGACTGTACACTTACCATGCGACTGATATTCTCGCGTTTCGCGACACTCCCACGAAAGAAGAAGTGACATCATTGCAGTAGAGTGAGCAGGTGGCGCGTCCACTCTCGGATCCGCTCCGAGGCACGAATGGCTGCGTCTCTTCTGCTCCTCAATGCACCATCCACAGCCGGTGGATCCACTACTTCAACTTCCGCAGCAAGGGTATCCTGCTGAGTGTCAACGCCTTCATCATGTTCCTTTTCAGATATCTCTGTCGTATCAGTGTCAATGTCCATTTGATCTGGTACATCAGAGAAACCATTCCCGTCTCTTTGAGACTCTTCACAAGCAGTGTCAGTACGGTCTTGAACTTCAGGGTTTTCTATTATCTCTTGAAATACCTCTTGCTCTTCCAAGTTGATGCGATTCATTCCTGAATTCTGATTTACTGCTTCAGACGTCTCGCTTCCCACTTCAGTGCGACCTAGCCTTTCATTGTCATCTGCTTCCAGTGGATAGAGATGTCCAATAGAGCGTGTAAGGACAGAGTCCTTAGTCTTCACCTTGGCCACTCTGCATTTGTTATCACTGCCTTTCATCAAGGCGATTATTTTCCCAGTCTTCCAAAATTCTCTGTTCTTTGAATCTGACCATATCTGTACTATATCACCTATCTGTGGGTTGCGATGAGACATAGTCCTTGGTTGTTTGGGCAAATGCTTAGACCTTTCTCTCAAGCCCATCAGATATTGTCCAATAAACATTCGCTTAAACTCGTCGATGATTTTTAGCCCTCTCTTCCAACTTTGGATGAGATCAATTTTAGCTGCAGTACCCTCAGGAGTTAATTCAAATGATGCGGGTTCTACCATCAAGCACCCTTTAAGACTAAGGAAGTCCGCTGGTCGCAAAATGTGTTCCAGTTCTGTTCCAGTTTGAGTTATCGGTCTGGAGTTTACAACTGCCTCTATCTCTTTCATCACAGTGAGCAATTTGCTGTCATTCAACAGGTGTTTTTCGAGAGTACGCTTGAGACAGTTTTTCACTAGAGCAACCAACCTCTCATAAAATCCTCCATGCCATGGTGCCAATTGCGGAATGAATCTCCATTCAATTTGATTTTCCACGCAATATGGTTTTGTCATTACTTCTGATGTGAGCTTGAAACATGTAGCATTATCAGAATATATGCGTTTTGGCGCTCGTCGTGTTGCTGCAAATCTCCGCAGGGCTAGCAGGCACTCGTCAGCTGTGAGATCTTTTACAACTTCCAAATGAATCGCGCGTACAGCCAGGCATGTAAACAATGCTACCCACCTCTTCTCTTTTCCAGTAGGTGTGTTTACAAGCAATGGGCCAAAGTAATCCACGCCAGAAAATGTGAAGGGATCACTGTAATTGACTCTTTCCGGGGGTAAAGCTGGAGTAGGTGGAAGCTGGTAGGGTCCACCACCATGTTTCATACATTGTACACATCTTCTGATAACTTTTTGCACTTGAGACTTGCCTTGAGGTATCCAGTAACGTTCTCGAATGAGACTCAGAGTGTGAGATGCTCCGACATGATAGTTTTTCTCATGAGTTTCAGATATGATCTTCTTTGAAAACTCACAATCTCTTGGCAACAAAACCGGATACTTCATGTCATAGCTCCACATAGTATTAGCCATACGACCTCGACACCTGAGCACACCGTCTACATCCAAGAAAAGATCTAAATTCCTTGAAAGATGTGTTTTCTTACCAGCCAGTTCTTCTGGAAAGTGTTTCGCTTGAACTTTCTTAATGTCTGTTACGGTTTCATTATTGAATAAACATTCAGGCTCTTGACCAGATTCAGGATTATCAATTTCCATTGGTCCCTCGAGATCCTTTTCTTCATTGGTTTGAGTACTTAATTCCTCTGTATTCTTTTCAGGTGGTGCATCCTTTTCTTTCAGGTTTTCCCCATCAGGGACCTCCCCAAGAGAAAAAAGTGACTGATGAATAATGTAGTGTCGATTCTCAGGCCATCGTGTCTCAGGTTCTTTCAGGAAATCCGGACCATTGAACCAAAGTTCCTTCTTATCTTCCCAGAGTTCTGGCCTGGTGGCGACATCTGCAGGGTTTGACTTAGTATTAATGTAGCACATTTCTGTATCAGGGTGATTCTTCTTGATCTCGTTTACTCGGTTTGTTACAAACGGAGGAAGTAGTTTGTTAGAATTCATCCAGCCAAGTACTACGAGACTGTCAGTCCACAGATATTGCTTTTCGATTTCATAATCTAGGTTGTTTTTCAAGTATGTCAACATTCTGCTGCCAATCAAGAATCCTAGGAGTTCCAGCCTTGGGATCTTCAGGTCATCTTTATCTTCAATCCTGGAGATACGGGATTTTCCCATCATGAAGGAGACTGTCACTTGGTGACCAACCTGGCCTCGAATGTACACAGCACAACTATATGCATTTTTCGAAGCATCAGTGAAAGCATGTACTTGATATCTCGTCTCAGGTGAGCCACTTCCTACATATCTTGGAAGCTCTACATTCTTCACTCGTCGTAGAATGTTAAGGTTTTCCTTCAGCACTTGTTTCAGGTTATCAGGTAACTCTACATCCCATTTCAGCTTAAGTTTGCAGATATCTTGAAACAGTATCTTCATGGGCAGTACTAATGGACATACAAATCCAAGAGGATCATAGATTCTGGCCATATCACGAAGAACTGTCCTCTTAGTACTGGTTAGCGGATCTTGTTGAAAATAGTCTTCAGATACTTTCAGTTCCAAAGTGTCATTGTTCACATTCCACGAAAGTCCAAGTACTTTTACTATTCCTTGCTGATCTGCTTGCTGAGCTTTTGGAATAGTACTCATGAGTTCTTCATCATTAGAGATCCAGTCTCTAATATTCATTCCTAGCTGTACAAATGTATCTCTTGTTTGTTCATAAATTTGTTGAGCTTCATGAACAGTGTCAGCACTAGTAACAAGATTATCTACATAACATTTGTCTGCTATGTTCTTCAACAGGTCTCCTTCCGTTGACTGTGCCATATGATGCCTGATTGTAGCTGTGAGCAACATAGGGCTACATATGATTCCGAAGGGTACACGACAAAATCGTAAGTACATCAAGTTATCATCATTCAGTTCTTTGCTTAAGTCTTTGATCCATAAGAACCTTGTCACATCACGGTCTTCGTCTTGGAGGCCGACTTGTAAGAACGCCTTCTCAACATCAGCCATCACTCCTATCTTCTTCATCCGGAACTTAAGCAGCAATGCTGTCAGGTCTTCTAGGAATGAGGGTCCGCTGTAGAGACATTCATTGAGACTCTTCTGCCCTGATGTCTTTGCCGAAGCATCATAAACAAGTCTCCCCTTTTTTCCTTTTTGTTTGACCATATGATGTGGAAGATAATGAATCGGCTGATCAGCTCTCCGGTCCAGTTTTGGATCAATTTCTTCAATTATTCCAGACTGTAATTGATCCTTCAGTATAGAGTCATATTCATGAAGTGTTTCTTCATCTATCTTCTTCAACATGCTCTTTAGTCTACCAATTGCAAGACCAAAGTTGGAAGATAGTTCAGGTGGGTACTGTATCCACGGCCATTTCACATAGTAACGACCATTTTTATACTGTACAGTCTCCATGAAGTGTTTCACTGCTTCTTCTTGTCTCGTGGCTTTAGGATTGTCCGTTATTCCGATACTTTCTAGTGACCATAAAAAATTTACATCAATATTTCTCAATGGTAGGTCGGGTTCTGCGAAGTACGGGCAGCTTGGTATGTGACATTGGCAATATGTGGTCACAGTCAAAGCTGAAGTCTCTTCTTTAGCATCAGTGTTGCCCGAGAGAATCCAGCCAAAATCAGTATTGATCAAAAACAGGTTTGGTGACATTTCTATTCTTTCATCTCTCATGAACGAGCTGTAGTAATCATTTCCGACGAGAAGGTGAATGTCCTTACCTACAGATTCATCATCAGCAGGTATGTCGAATGATTTATTTACAAATTTTGCTATCGGAATATTCTCTGTTATCTGATCAACAATATTCACCTGTATTTTTCTATAAACTCCTCTCTTTGTTTCAATTATAATTTCAGCAAGTGGACTTGATACCTCCTTGGGACTAGAGGCACCAAAAGTGTAAATCAATAATAAATCATCCTTATCACTAATCAAATCAAGATCATTTGCCATCTTCTTTGTAATATAGCTTCGTTGACTTCCACTATCAAGAAGGAGGCGCCCCTTCAATTGCTTTAAGGGGTTCTTCGGGTTTCCTATCCTTCCCACTGCCGTCTTTCTTTGCAAACTCTGGGCAGAACATCATCAAATGGTCTTTGCTGCAACGAAAACACGATATTTTTCTTGAACAGTTATTAGTATGTTGCTTTGATAAGCATTTTAGACATCTGCCTGCCTTTTTGAGTTTATCTTGTCTTGCTTTGACTGTTTTGACCCGCCGGCAGTCTGCACTTTGATGATTTACAAGGTCACAAAACAGACAGGGTCTCCTCTCTCGCTTAGGAGGTTGTGAATGCCGAGTGTCATTTTCATTACTAGGTCTTTTGGTGCCCTTTCGGCCACTAAAATTTGTAGGTTTATTCTTTGGCTTCCGAGTTTCAACCTTCACTTGAAGAGTCTCGGTCGTAGCACTCGTTACCGCCTTGTCATTTAGTTGTTGTTCAGTCCCTGCCAAGCTCGACTTCTCCATAGCTGATATGACTAGTTCAAGTACTTTTCGAATTTCTGACACCGTCGGTTCCTTTCCCACCTGAAGGTTAACTTGGTACATGACTTGATCTGGAAACTTTTCCATGATAATCACCCTTAAGTGGCTGCCTTCTACATTTTCCCCTAGGGTTTGCAGCACCCTCAAATGAGTTTCTATGATGTCTAGATGTCTTCGGCACTCGGTCGCCTGGGGCTTCGCTGAAGGTAAGGCAGATAAAGCTTTATAGTGGGCATCGATTATATGGCTTTTTATTCCATACCTTTCCTTAAGTTTCATTAAAGCTACACTGTAGTTCTCATTGGTAACCGTCAGTCCTTCTATCACCTTGGCGGCCTCCCCCACCAGACAGCTACACAGATATGCGAATTTCTCTGAATCTGGGAGATTCTTTTTGTCGATACTGGCTTCGAACTTATCCCAAAATTCATACCACCTTATCTGCATGCCGTCAAACTTTGGCAGTTCCAATTTGGGGAGTTTGGTACTTGTGGACGAGGTTGTTGTTCTCATATGATGTTCAAAGGTCACAATGGAATCTTCACACCGAATCTGGACGTCCATACATTCCTTGACCACATCTTCGTTTATGGACTTCGATGTGGTCAGGTAAAACCTGCATTCTACTTCTAGTTTCTCTGCGAGGTCCTTCAATTCTATAGTGTACTGTTTGATTATATTTTCTGGTACGCCCGTCGTGCATTCGGTTAATATCGCGTCTAACCTCGTCGTCAAGCGGTCGCGACGTACTTTGAGGCGATGAATGAGTGAATCTTCCATCTTGATATATTGTGTGAAGGTATGACTTGTAGACCAAAAAACGCGCTGTGGGTTTAGCACAATTTCCAAATGATTTCCCTCTTGGCCGCTCACGGCTCTTTGACATCGACTGGAAATTGCAAAGATAATATGAAGACGATCATAGAACTAACGAAAAAATTTTAATTTCAAAGTTTCTTGTTCTAATTATAGCGTGGTCACTTACCTCGAGATATTCGACGTTTTGCCGGAGGGAACCTTAGAAGTACGAAAATACGCTATGAAAACTTGCCACCAAACTGTTTAACGCATTTTCTTTCGATTATTGAACGTAAAACTTACACTTTTCCGCAAAACAAAGCAAAACAGAACACAGCAGAAAATTTTTCCGGTAAACAACCATAAACAACGCAAAAGAGACAAAGACTTTTCCATAGTGTTGTAGATGTATCCGGTAAACATTGATACCGGTTGTTGTTTATTAATTTATCCCTTTTTTGGAAAGGCAAAGAGATCTAGTTCATACAGCCAAGTCTTTCCAGACGTCATCTATTGACATCAGATCTAGGTACGTCATCGTCACAAATACCTTTCGTGACGAGCGTGGCGGAATTTGTAACGACTTACATGATTCTCCAACAAACATGATTTTATTCAAACAATAAAATTATCGCCACCACTCAAGACACGGCGATCTATAACTATATTTGCATTCAAATTTAAAGTAAACAAACGTAATAATCTATATTCAGTTCTTATATCTAACTTATCATCATAACCAACGAAAACGAAAACCGGAATCCGATCGAAATTTATCGACAGAAAGAGGTAAAACGGAAATGCACACCACTATTCCACGACGAAAACAATGCTGCCAACATAACCTTCCATCCTCCCAAACGAAAAAAAAGGTCGATAGGTATATAGGTACCTTCAAAACCAAGTTGTAAAATAAAAGGTAAAAAGCTGAAAATTTCTAGATAAAATGCGGGTAAAAGGCAAGATAAAACCACAAAATCGGTTTGCTTCAAAATCATTGGGCATCTTTTATCTGCAAAAACACAATCTGAAAATTGCTAAGAATATAAATAATAAAGGAAAGCCTGAACGTATCTGGCTTCCTCTTCTCTCAGCAGCACTCTCCACCATTTTTGTAGCAACTTCCGTACTCTAACTTGAGCTGTAGGCCTGGGTCGAGTACAGAATAGTGTCTGCTACAAAGTTATGTCATAATATGATAGACAAAGTGCCTCCGTACTTCTCCCAGGCTGTAGGCTCCGGGTTCCGCACAGAGACACTCTGATAATAACATCATTTCTAGCATGGGTAGGTACACTTAAGTCAAGAATACCATAAAACTTGTAACCATGAGTTGACCGTTAGTTAGTCTAGATATTATTTGCTTTGCTAGTTTGAATCAAGGCCAGTATCCACGCACGTGGTATTAGCCAACGGTCGATAGACTGCTCCTGCGGTGTCCCTGTTGCTATGCAGAGCAACTCTTTCTTTCATGACACCTGCGGACGCGAGGGCTGCACATTGCCCCCACGGTGACCTCCTCCATCCCCTTAGTCACGCCCCTATCGCCATCAAACATCCATCGACCGTTATTATTTCCCAGCAGATATCCTTGGCTCCCTGACTGGTAGCTCGAGATACGCAGCCAACCTACGCACTCCCTGCTTCTTATCTTTAGCCAGAGAGTCTCATATTGCATGGGACTGTTCCATTTAGTGCGAGCAGACACGATTCATGGAAAGCGGCATTTCCTCATAGTTACATGTCCTATGGCTAAAAGGTCTATCAGGGGTTAGAACACTCACCTGGTTCCAGCGTTGGAAGTCTCTCTAGGATGATTCTCATCCACCTGCGTACTCTGCGTCTGCTAACGGTCACACTACACACTTTTATACCTCGCGGCATCGCCGTGCCCGATTTCCCGCTAAAAGTGCCCATAGACAAAAAAAGGTTAAAGTCAACGCCGTTCAATGTTGCCATAGAACAATATCATTAGTGTGACTGTACACTTACCATGCGACTGATATTCTCGCGTTTCGCGACAACGTGCTTGCTTCCTATAATAAGGGCGTATGGAAGAACAAGGTGGAATGTTACTTCATTTAGAAGGGAAGATCTTCTAGCTAGACGAGGTGTGGGGACCGGCCGTGGTCCATCTGTTGATTCGTCGCTATAACTTGCTCTTGGGATTGGGAGTCTCTCAAATCTTTTGGGTGTGACAGGTGGTGCCATCTGTGGCACGCTGTTACTAGTCGGATCCAGAGAAAAGGCCCAGGGGCCCATAATTGCAACTAGATACTATGAAGCGTAAGATCAGTCCTGACACAGGGTCTTCCCGCACCAACGGGCCCTGGAAAATATGAGATGAGCCTTCAATTTCCAAAATCCCGAATCCGCTCTTGATACACTAGCGACAAACTACTTGATAAATGGACCAGAGGGTGAATGGGGTGTGCAGTAGCGCTTTCGCATACATTGTTCTGGACTGTCAAAGTTTTTGCCAAGCCGGGAACATTAGTGTACTAGTTAGGCTGCCTGTCCATTGACGCGGAGATAGGCGGCGGAGCCGAGAAACGGATAAATATTAACCAATAAGATTTCGTAAAACCTCCGTTCCGAGATTTTATGCAATCATATTGGTTAATATTTTTTCCGTTTTTCCGCTCCGCCGACGCCGCTTATCTCCACGTCAATGGACAGGCACCCTTAATGCCTGATTCACCACTTCTGTATAAGTTCTTGTTAGCTTATATGACCGCTTGTTTGATATATTTTGTATGAAAAACTTATTCAGCAGTGGTGAAACAGGCTCTCAGTGTTTCATCCGAAAATCAAGTTATGTCAGTTCCGGACCGCGTTGGAAACTAGCGCGTAATTGGATGGTTATTGCGCTTTTAGACGGTTCGACATCTAATTACCTAGTTCTCACTTCTCGTACAATAGTTGCGATGAGGTTTATTGAGACCTTTGTCCTATGTTTTTGATCTAATTGACTGATTATGATTACGATTTGGCACGATTAGATTTTATCCACGACTTTGTCCTCACCAGCTTCCGTTACCTACGTAGCAAAATAAAATGCGTATACCAGTTTTTGTACAGGTAATTTTTTTTTATTGGAAAAAATGAAAATTGTTTATATTGATAACAAAAAGTGAATTCCTAAAACTAACAAACAAACTATGGTAAACAAACAAAGCAAACAAACCTAATCACACCATCACTAACAACCGTTTAATCACATAACCCTCCCCGGATCGAGCTTAAAAGCTTTTACATTTTACAGCGACATCGATACTTGGGTAATAATATTTTTGATCACCCCAAAACGGAGTTTAGTCGTGAGTTTATGCATGTATGTTATAAGCTTTTAATCTCAATAACTTTTCCGGTAGTTTCGGCATGATGCTCGAACAAACAAATACAAAAAATCTGTGATTTGGAATTTAGTAATTAAGGACACATACATATATACATACATAAGCTCACGCCATTGTCCCAAGGGGGTAGGCAGAGACCACAGATCGCCACACGCTACGACTCTGACACACCTCTCTAGCCTCATTGACATTCATACATCTTTTCATGCACTTCCGTCGATTGAGGGTGCTACGCACTTGTCCTTTTCGGAAAAGATCATTGATTTGATCGTGGTATGTTTTCCTCGGACGGCCTCTCCCAACACTTCCACTCATCTGTGCTCGATAAATTTCATTCGTAAGTCTTCTTTCATTCATTCTCTCTACGTGACCAAACCATCTAAGCATACCCCTCTTAATCCTTGTTACTATATCATCCTTCAAATTACACCAATCCCTTATCACACTGTTCTTGATTCGATCAACCAAAGTAATACCACACATACTTCGTAAGGAGCGCATTTCAACTGCATTCACTCGACTTTCATTCCTTTTATTCCATACCCAACATTCACTCCCATACATTAGCGTAGGCACCAACACACCGTTGTGAATAGCCAGACGTGCCCTTTTTGATACAGACCGGCTACTCACCACGGCGTGCAGGGCCCCATAAATATCGTCACTTTGTTATTTTAAATATCTTCAATTATGTTACAGTTTTGTAACAGTGTAGAGTAGATAGACGACCTGATTTTATTATTATTCATTACGTGAATTAGTCATAAAAATAACTTTCTATAACTAGTGTTAAGTTAGGTTAGGTTTCTAACTAGAAAGATAAATTATTTTACAGTTAGGTACCATATGTTATAACCATTTGAGTCGCGTGGCAAACAGCCCAAATTAAAATGTGTGTAATTGAATCGTTTAGAAACAGATTAAATTGTGACGGTCGGCCCCGCGTTGGGCGCCATTTTGCCAACCGGCCCCAAGTTGGGCGCCATTAGTCATTAGTTACATACCACGACGGTTTAATTGACGATTTTGTTTTCCGTTAATACCCATTTATTTAAGTGAACCTTTTAATAGAACTGGTCAAGAGTATTTCGGATACGTCCATGACAGGGTTCCGTAGCCATTTATAGTGGCTGCTTATCTAATTTTGCACATATTTCGATCAAAAAAGGTTTTCATCAGTTATAATTTCCATTGAAAGTACTTACTAAAGGTACAGTACGACCAGGAAAATAATTAACCTCGGCAATCATCGTTTGCGCAGAGTCCCCGATGAAACACGAACTCGTTTAGTAATCAAAGGGTGCAAAGTCAGATAGCAGCGAAAAGGGCGCAAAAACAGCCAATCGATGCAAAGCATTGAAGGTGGCACATCCTGATTGGTCCATGTAATTTGTTCGCTATTAAAATTTGTCAACTGCGTAGGTACATCGGGGGAACTTATAAATCTGGTTTCTACTCTGTAAGCGCATATTAGGTCGGGCCGCATCGGAAGCGGGAAATATGTACCTACTTCGCGCACTAGAGGGGGCCGGATGGTAATACATTGACAGATTTTTGACGTTTGACGTAATACTGGTAGACGTAAAATGTTCCGCTTGGTAGACACACTAAGCCGCATCGTGGCGTAGTGGGTCGCATCGCACGGAAGGAAGTCCACCGCGTAAAAATGAAAACAGCTCCGGCCCGGCCCGTTATACTATGGGATAGTTCATATAAATTGTTGTTCAATGTTGTTATAATTTATAATTGTATCACCAATAAATTAATGTTGTAGGCCCGCCCCGATCCGATCCGCCATATAAGCCCGTCCTAAGCTACATTGCTGAGCATTTAAATCGAGAATGAAAATGCATCATAGATTATAATATTTCTGATGATATAAATGTTCGATAAATTTACTGTCAGGTTCCGATAATAAATGCCCGGAGGCCTCAGTTTCGTTATTTCACTAACTTCAAAAAAGGGTGGTTATGTTTGACCAGAATATAATATTATCTAAACAAGTACGAATATGTTCGGAAATATCTCGAAAACTATGAAATCGATTTCGATGATACTTTTACACATAGAATCTCCATATTTATGGCAAAACTGAATATAATAATAGTGAGGGCGCTCTCGTCTCGGGTCGCGACAGGCCTATCGTACGGGGGGTGCGGATGACGGGGGGCGCGGTCCCAGTACCGATTCACCTGCGCGCTGTACCCCAACGGCCGGTGCCTCACCCCTCCGCACACCGCGCGAGCCCCCCGCACTCCGCGCAAGCATAGACCTAGCGCGGCCACTAAGCGCACCCACTTTATTGTATTTACGCTATGTTTATGGGAAGGTTCTAAAACTCAGAATAATGTATACAAAATAGGAATTTCAAGCCCACTTATTAAACGTCAAATATTTTGTAAAGCTACCACCGCGAAAGGAGAATAACAATATTTTTTTAAACATAATTATTATTTGTTCATTTTGCTGTCAGTAAATAGCAAAACCAATTTATTTTAGTCATTCACCCATCAAAAGTTGAATGTTAGATAAATATTATTCCACGAAAGAAGAATTTAATTTTGTAAATTGTTTTAATAATGTTTTTTAGGCCAAATATCTCGTAACGAAATTTCTGTTACGGGATCATTTTCGTGAAACTGATGCGAAAGCTGTTATAATTTATTCTGACTGTAAATATTATATTTCACCGTTTTCTTTCGAGTGGAGAGATTGGCATGCTATATGCCAATGTCATGTTATTTTCTCGTCCCTTCTGAATCTGATGGAATGGGGAACCACTACTATACCTACTTTGCTGCTGAGGACTCTAAATGCCTTGTACCCAGTACCCAAGCTATAATAATTAGATTTTATCCTCAGGGAGACTAGAAAGATAGACGGCAGATGGAGAAAAGCCTTGACCGAGTGGGACCGACGGGGATCGAATCGTTGCCTCCTGCACCGCAGGCAAGGTTACTCGCCACTGGACCACTAAGGCATGATATTGAGAAGACACCTGAAATGAATGAATGAAATATACTTGATTTTAAGACTTAAATGATACTGGCACAGGGTAGGAAAGAGTGGCATATGACCCATTATAATTATGCCATTCTTTCCTGTCCTGTGCCAGTCTCATTCCCCAGAGGAGGTTTATAGGTACCACAGTATAAGAAAGAGTAGGTATCTATTACTACTTAGATACAGTACGGACACTCCCTTCCTCCCACCAACTTTTTACCCCCCTCCCCCCCGACCTCGGTGACCATCCGTAGTATATGCCAAGACCCCCCCCCCTCCCCCCTAGTTTTCACGTAGTAATTCATAAATACAGTTTTAAATAATTTTTTGCAAACAAAAAGTTAAAGAAAAATATTTGGCTCATATTTTGTCCTTATTAGCGCATATAAAGGCGGTAGTATACATAGTTCGTTCAACGGTGCGAAGCCAAAGACAACAGATCGAAGGCTGGTTGACCACAAATACTCGAAAATACGACAAATACGCGAGATTTCCCTAGAGGATATTGGCCTCGATTCGGACTGTGACACGACTTAACTTAACAAAATTTATTCCTGTCACTTTCTAAAATAAGATTAAGAAAAGAGACAGAAAACCAACAGCTGACTTTAGTGCTGTCAAAGTGACGTTAAACGCCCAAAAACGACTTAAATAAGATGGCGTACATTATGATGGCATCTTATTTTGCGCATCCTGTGAGTGCTGCTATGCTCGGAGTTTCCCTGCGAGATCGAATCAGAAATGAAGAGAGCCGCAGAAGAACCAGAGTAACTGACATAACCCAAAGAATTGCTAAACTTAAGCGGTAGTGGGCGGGGCACATTGCTCGCAGAACCGATGGCCGGTGGGGCCGAAAAGTTCTCGAGTGGCGATCGCGTACCGGAAAGCACAGCGTGGGTAGGCCCCTCACACGGTGGACTGACGACCTGGTGAAGGCGGCGGGAAAACGTTGGATGAGGGCAGCGCAGGACCGGTCGTTATGGCGATCCTTGGGGGAGGCCTATGTCCAGCAGTGGACGTCCATCGGTTGAAATGATGATGATGAACTGCCCTCCTAGAAACTTTATACAATACATGCGGGAACAAGTAGAGGTACATGGATACTATCTGTGCATATGAGAGAGGATACACCACTACTTACTGTTATTCACCACCCGTGCCACCGAGAGGGAACGAGGGGGCAGGGAGGGTTCGTTTCGTACCACATGAATAAATATTCCTACAGCATAGAGTAAATAAATTGTATACAACAAAGGGTCTTCGAATCGAAATCAATTTTTCTTCGAAATAAAATTTTTATTGTCATTGAGTCTCAATTCTTAAGTAAAGGTAATCATTGTTTTGGAATCGAGAGGGGTTGAGGGTGAAAGTACAAGGGAGGGGAGAGAATCACTCCAACCGCAACGCTGAGATTTTCGCTCCAAAACCCCGTTTGTGTCAGCATTTTTTACCTTTAACAATTGTGAATTTGGTCTAAGGCACGAAAGGTGTGCGAAGAGAATTATTATTGGTTTCTATCTAAAAGCTTCATGCTTGCTGCGGTAGCGGAGCTTCGGTATTGGAAACAATAATCGAAGGTGAGCAACGTCAGGTCCAGTCAGTATTTGGTTGGGTGACCGTTTAAGGCTGGGTGTCCCTAGAACAAGTGTCTCTTTTTAACAAGCAAACTTTTGCAATCAGCCATCCCGCTTCAATTGAAAGCAAGATCGCAAAAAACACATTTTTCATCAATATCTTTTCTCTTGGGTGTTTGGGGTAAAATTCATCGGGTAGAATCACTGCTATAATTAATTATCTTTCAAATGATGGTAAATTCAGAAGAAATGGTGTAGGGTGATTCTTGTAAAAATGGTTATACCTAAATCTTAAATCGAACTTACTTTGCTCCTCTTTTCTATTGAGAAAATTTAATAGAATCGTATTTTCAACGGTTAGATTCACTGCAGAAAGAACGTATCTACACTGTTATGTGAACTATGTATATTAATTATGTAATAATTTGGTTATCAAAAATCGGTTCGAAAACAGGCATAATAGGTATCACCTCCTCTTAGGATTTTTAGGAGGAAATTACTGTGGAGATTGCATCTTTCTACTGCAGATTTGACTTTCGAAAATCATACTTCAGGAGTGTGATTTTTGAAAGTCAAATCAGCAGTAGAAAAATGCATATCTCCACAGTAAATTTGAAATTCTCAACTGCTGAACTCAGCGAATGAGATTCAAAAATCGCACTCCTCTTCCGTGGCCAGGTTGTTATACGGTGTTGACTAAATTCGTGAAGCCATGACAGCAATTTGACACCCCGAAAGGGATTTTGCTCTAAAGATTATATTATTTGCCCGCTTCATCTCCTGTCTTGAATCATTCACAGAAGGTAAATCGTAGCTAATCAAAATCCCTCCCTCGCATGAGTACCTATTCATGAGGTACCTATCGGAGCAAAATGTCGCGAGGTACCTACTCGTATTGGAGGAAAACGTGATGCAAGCACCGATACCTATTTAATGCCCGGCTCATTGTTTGACTAAACATTCCGAGAGACTTCTCGGAAAGAATTTTGGTTTATTGTATTTCTTTTTGCGCTCCATTTTTCATGCCAATTTCTATTCGGCTGTTATAAATTATTATGTAGAACTGTGATAATTTATTGAAAAGAAAAAATGTAGGCCGCACTCGTATTTTTCTGTAAAAATCATTTTTGTCTACAACTTTACCTACATGTTCGGTAACAAAAAATTGTTTTCAACGTAATATCAATAATCAAATACAGGGTGTTAAGGTAAACAGTTGCATTACTTTAAGGGGTGATTGTACCCATGATACTGATCAACTTTCCCTAAGAAACCTATAGGAAATTAGCAATTATTTTTAGACTTTTCATACAAACGCTCGATCCGTTTGATTTCATTTAGTATGGAAAGTGCATAATTTTTCTTGAGAATTCCAATAGGTTTCTTAGGGAAAGTTTATGGCGTTTAAGTTTAAGTTTATTCTGGCAAAGTACTATTTAGCGACTTTGTTGTGTTGAAGTCGACACGATAAGCAAGCAAGGGAAAGTTTATCAGTAAGTTTATCAGTCACGGGTACAATTACCCCTTAAACTTAAAGTCATGGAACTGTTTGCCTTAATACCTATTACAGGTTGTAACAAAACATCCTAGTATTACTTAAAGGGGTGCTTTAGTTTAGACCATCGAAATGAACAACTTTCACTATGGAGCCAACATCGAAATCGCGAAAAAAAACTGTTGTCCCATACATTTAATTGTAGTTAGTACTACACTGTTATCAACTTACTAACTTACTTACTAGTGTAAGTTAAGTATTACTTACTAGGGTGTTTTGTAACCCTGTAGTAAGAGCATAAGTGTCTTCGCTGAATCCATGTAAATTTTTAGCTACACACTCTCGTTCTTAACCTCCTGAATTTGATGTAACGACAAACCCCACACCCCTTAGGTGGGATCGGATGCAGAGACAGCCTTACGACGCGGGCATCAGAGATGCTGACGATGTCTGAAGGAATTAGTCACCTCTTATGACATCTGGTAAAAGTCCCAGAAACCACACGGCAAAATAAATTATTCCGGAAGTGGAGCGCGAAAATCTGTACCGTTACTCTACTTCTCGCTATAAATATTGAATCACTATTTCGTGTGAGTATCTATCGTCTTACTGGAGTGCTAATGGGAAAGAAAGTTTGACAAAATAATAAATTTGGTCAAGAACGTGTCGGATTGGAACGTCCATGATGTCCTTGATAGGGGTTCCGTACAACTACATTGACGTAAAATGTCTTTCATTTCGGTTAGTAGGTATCTCTTTCACTCGGTTAGGTTAGGGTTCGGTTAGGTCACGGTTAGGTCACTTGAAAAAACCATATGTAACGAAATATGAAAGATCGCTTATTACTTTGGAAGTATAACGCCTTCCGGCATTACCTATTTTATTTATCATTATTTAGAGGATAGGAGCTATTACTCGGTAGGTACAGGACGTTTCACGTACTTCACTGCGGCTGCGTCCCTGATACTGTCTACCTGATTTTTTGTTCTGTCTTTGAATGAATGAATGAAAGAAATATACTTTTACTTTTTTTGACTTGATTGAAGATCGAAGAACCTACTGCCCACTTTCTCTTATTAAAAGAGGATGCCTTTTTTCTGCAGTGCCAACCCGCGGTGAATTCTCTATGGTGCCAACAGATGCACACAGACACCTGTTCGTACGTGCTCGCATGCTATGTGTGAGTGCACCGACAGCGGCCGCTTGCATAAAGCTTTCGTTCTGTAGGGATATTTATTCATGTGGCCTATAACTTATTTAAAAAATAAACTGAACGATACGCCAAACCCAACTCCATTCCACAAACAATGTTTGTGCTTCATCGTCTTTCTTAGTAAAGGATATATTTTATTCAGACACCGCCCCGGTCTCACCCGTGTCAACCCACACTGATCCCAATAACATTAGATTCTTGATTCTTGACGTTGGTAACACTTCGATCGCATACTGATTGGGATACTGAATAACTGAGAACGAACTGGACTATAGGGATTGTGACATGGGTGTGGACAGGACTATTTTTTAGAAGATATAAAAAAGTAACGATATGGTTTTTAGGTGTCTCTGATTCCGAATCTACGTCTTGGATGGAAATGGATTTTTTGTCTGTTTTTTTTTTGTTCGCGTATATCTCGTGAAAACTGCTGGACCAATTTTGATTAAACTTTTTGTGTCTGAAAGCTTATCAGTAGACATAAAATCTGGTAAGTATATTATTAATCTTGCTACGATTGCTTCGCTCGCTCCAATGGTATTTTGAGCGTACATAGGCTAATATGGATTCATAGCCTGGTGGTTATGATTATGAATCAATATAAGCCTATACAGAAAAGTTTGGTAAAGAAAAAGAATTAAAGAAGAAGAAAGAATAAAGAATTTCGAGCTTGCTTCGCTCGCTCCGTTTTGTGTTTTACAACCCCCGGAAGTATTTTTACCAATAAGTAGGAAATTTCACAATAAGCCTAAGCTTACCTAAATCTTATCTTAAATTTAGTTTTCTTGCTACGGTCCAGGCACAGGTGCAGGTGCGTCCAGACGCACTCTCCTGTCGTGTGTTAGACGCACACTGATCCCAATTACATTAGATTCTTGACATTGTGCTATATTGGTAACACTTCGATCGCATACTGATTGGGATACGGAATAACTGAGAACGTACTGGACTTTAGGGATTGTGACGTGGGCGCCGCCGACAGGAATATTTTGAGGATCCCCCTCATTCAGGACCGTCGCTAGAAAACTTTATTTAAGCACAGAATAGGTAATAGTATATATTTAAGGTAAGATTAAAGTTTATTTGGAACGAGCTTTATCCCGCGACTTCGTCCGCATAAATTATATACCAGATTTTAAGTCAGATGATAAGCTATCAAACAAAAAAAGTTTCATCAAAATCGGTTCAGTAGTTTTTGCGTGATACTCGAACAAACAAACACCCAAACAAACAAACAAACAAACAAACAAACAAATAAACAAACAAACAAACAAACAGACAGACAAAAAATCCAAAAATTGGTGATTTGGAATCAGGGACAGGTAAAAACCATGTCGTAATTTTTTTTTGTAAATATCTTCAACTGTAACAGTTTTATATTATTTGGAATACAACTTATTGTTGGAGTTCCTACTCTTTGGTGAAAATACTTTCGGAGGTTGTAAAGATATTAGAAAGGAGTGAATACATATAATACATTATTATACCTATGGCGAAGCAAGCTCGAAATTCTTTACGCCAAGACTCAAAGCAGTGCGCACTGGTGTTATAAGTACGCTCAAAATACCATTGGAGCGAGCGAAGCAATTGTAGCGAGATAAATAATATATCAGATTTTAAGTCTAATGACATAAAAAGATTAATCAAAATCAAAAGCAGCTTTCACGTGATGCGCGAACAAAAATACAAACAAACAAACAGACAAAAAATAAATTTCCATCTAAGACGAAGTTTTTTAACTACGCAAAACCAACATAATAAATAGGGTCCTTCTTAATAATGCAGACAATTTTTTAAGGGTATGGTCAGATCGTCAAACTGAAGAACTTTCTCTATGGCACCAACTTCGACATCGCGAAAAAAAAATCAGCTCGTCCAAAAACTGCAAACCTACTCGAGCTAAATGTATGGAACAGCAACTTGATTACAAGTTATACAAAACCAAAATAAGCTGGCCGTGCGACGTTATACGTTATTCACCCTATACGCGTGGACTTTTTAAGTGATGGGGATGAACTTACTCTGACCAACATCGAAATCGCGAAAAAAAAATTGCTGTCCCATACATTTGGCTCGAGTAGGTTTGCAGTATCCAATAACTCAAAAAAAAAAGTTTTTTTTTCGCTTTTTCGGACACATTGTATCGTGTACACGCTTCTGATACAGTTTTATCATAGTAGAGATATACTTACACTGGTATAGATCATTTTGTATCAGATGCTAGACGAGATGCTTACTTGCACGTGTAGATCCACAAACCACCGTTCACACACTATTCGATGAGCCCCATTAGCAAGCGCAATTATAAGCGATTATAATATAATTACAGTGCCATCTATCGTATTATACTAATGATATTGTAGCTCACACGTGTCACAAGAAAGTTTAACAATTATTTAGTTACCTACCTATAATCGAATCCAAACTAATATAAAACTGTATCGTAAGCGTGTTTCTATCTACATTGATGATATTTACAAGAAAAAGCTTACGATATGGTTATTTTTTTAGAATTTTGTTCTGTCTGTTTGTTTATTTGAGAATCACGCAAAAACTACTGAACCGATTTTGATGAAACTTTATTCTTTTGATAGCTTATGACTTGGCTTAAAATCTGGTATATAATTTGTGCGGACTAAGTTGCGGGCTCGTTGCGGGTAAAAGCTTGATAATAATAAAAAAGTAAAATTGCCAACCGATGCCTTTTACTTTTGTAAAACTTCTGATGTTGCCAATCTTTTGTCAATAGCTAAAATATCGATTGAAAGCCCTGTTTTTCTAAAACTTGCATCTCAAGGGCCTCTAGAGTTCTACATAAAAATATACAAACAGGAACACTTTCCAAAAATTAACATAATGCATTATAACTTTTCTACACACGTAATCTCTTTCCTTTTTTCAGCTCGCGTTTGAATAAAATCTAAGAGCAAGGAAAATATTCTTTTTTAGAATAAAATACATTCTTGTAAACTCGTGTAAAATGTTCAAGTGTTAGATTACAAACTTTTTGTCTAGAGAAACAAAGCGAATGGATTTTTGTAAGAGATACATTTTAAACCTCTCAGTTCAACTTCATTTAATTGCAGGGTTTGTTTCTTGTTTTAAATGTCGAAATAAAGCTAAGTGTCGGATCAAGTTTAAGTATTTATTTATTCTGGGTTGCCAAAAAATTAAACACTTTTACAAAACAAAGATTGTGCTCAAGCTGTTAGGCTACAACACAAAATAAAATTGAGCTAATAATTAATAACAGCAGGAAAAATTTATCAATGAAGCTTTTATGAACATTTTTATGTAGTAAAACGGACCGCGACGGACCGACGGCGACGGCCAGCTGGGAGGGAGGATCTGTATAGGAGTTAAAAAAAACGGTCAAAATTCAATCTTATCTTCATAAGTCTTATGACTAAATTTCCGTAAAATTGTCACAGTGGTTTAAGCTCATAAGCTTATGACCTTTTTCTGAACGAAATGTATGAACGAACAGATATGATATATCGACCATATCAGTCGCACGCAGGCTGCATTTGCATGCTTCCGGCTTCATAGAAATGAAGCCGGAAGCCGTGTTCTCACGCCAACATGACCACCGCCGCCATTAGCACCATCATACCCATGTTGCGTCGTCGTAATAATCGAGGTACCCGTCGTCGTCGCGGGGGACAGTTGCGATCATTGCCCACTTCAATTTTCTGTCGTCTACAGTCTACAGATGCTACCGGCACATCGTTGGCCAGTTCTCACCGATCTCCACTAACCAATCCGCCGCGTATTCCCAGCAACTGCCCTTGGGCAGGTTGCTTAGGTTTATTCACTGGCTCGGTTGACCTACGTCACTGGTGTGGTCCCCCTATAGCCCGCAGTAATAAGCAGTAATCGCTGACTGAGCTATGTTTTATTTTTTTATTTTATTTATTGACGAAACCAACAGCATTACAGTAGAGGAAAAGCAGGTAATTTGGAATACTGTTCGTAATTTGGAATACCACAGTATTAGAGTTTCTACTAGCGGCATCTATTAGAAATCGCCTTTATTAGGTAGTCTGTGTACTATTCAAGTCATGGGGCTTGGCTGAGGTTGCGCCATTTTGTCTGCGTTCTGGTAAATGTCATCCGAGTGAAAGTGCTGTTCTCGAAATTTTTCAAGTAAGCACTAAATCAGTTTGTATCTCGAATATTAATCATATTTATTTGTTTTCATTGATGCAAATCTATAGATTGATTGATTATATTATTGAAATTAACACTTTTTTTTAATCAAACTATAGACATACATACATGAGAGCATTTTGAGGTTAGGTAGGGTTATGTTGTTAATTTAGTATACGACAGGTGAAGCCAATTCGGAATATCCCAAATTAACAACAAGTGAATTTAAATTGGAATATTCCAATTTATATGCACCATTACTGTACTGTACTGGCTGGTACAACTCGGCTGGGCAGCGTTCGGGAAGCTACGTAGTATCTTCACGTCCCAAATACCGCAGTGTTTGCCAGTGATGACATATGGAACAGAAACATGGTCGTTCACTCAAGGCCTCATAAAAAGGCTGAAAGTCGCTCAAAGGGCAATGGACCTCACACGGTGGACCGACGACCTGGTGAAGGCGAAGGGAAAACGTTGGATGAGGGCGGCGCAGGACCGGTCGTTATGGCGATCCTTGGGGGAGGCCTATGTCCAGCAGTGGACGTCCATCGGCTGAGATGATGATGATGATTACTGTACTTAACCTTTTTAACCGAACTCAAAATAGGAATGTAAATGTCAAATACTTAACTTACCTATTTTCAACTTATGTTTTAAACCGTCTTCAAAAAAGGAGGTTATCTTTTCTACCTGTAGGTATGTATGTAATGTTATTAGAATTGCAAAATATTCACATATGTACAGGTATGACTAGGGGCGGCAGTAAGTAGGGGGTCAGTAGGGGGTGCGTGTAGGTGCGAAGGGAGTGAATAGGGGCTAAGTTGGACATATCGAGAATTCAATGTTGGTTTACGTTGATGGCACTCCTAAAATATCTATGTAACTTATAAAAGTTTTTTAATCTATGCATACCATCCCACTGCTGGACAAAGGCCTCTTACACCCTGTATAATTGCAGTTGTCACACTGTTTAACATTTAAAATTTTGGACCAGTTATCCCCTAGTAATTTCTCATAGTGGACAACTGGCTCGCTCTTCAAATAAACATGAAACTCGTATTCGTGCCAGTTGTACCCTAACATTTCACAAAGTGGACAACTCGCCTCCGGACCAGAATTTTAGAGGGCCAGTAGTCACCCAAGCCGAATTTAATTTGGAATGCCTACTCTATTCCAAATTATATTCACTTTGGGTTTTCAGTGCCTTTCTGTCAATTTATGTATAAACTAAAGTTTATCCCATATAGAGAAGAAGAATATTGTTGATTATTTTTATGCTAATAATACATTAGTTTCACTAACATTTTATGTGGTTTTCATTCTTATTTCTCTTAAGCCTTGGTAAATAAGCTTTTTATTGTAACTTGTATTCCAAATTACCTGCATTTCCTCTAATAATTATAAAAATAACAATTTTTGTAGGTAATATAACCAATTACAGGTTTTCTTATGTTAACATTTTAATAAATAGTAATCTAAACACTGAAACTCTAAATCTAAACACTGTTGTTATATAATCAACATACATAAAACGGGATTTGAGTATATTATATTATATTATATTAAATGTTGTATTTGTCATTTCGAAAAAAAAAAGAGTTTTCTCTTCTCGTCTGTGTAGTCTCAAATCGATGGTTGTTGGTGGTATCTGAGCCCTGTTTTGGAGATCTCTTTCTTATTTTATCTTGACATAATTTTAATTGTATTGAATATTGTTTTTAATTTGTACCTATATTTTAAGAGTCATGCTGTATAATCTATCTAGTGAAATGTAGAGTCCTTATTATCTTTTATGCCTGTAATATTCGCACACGATAATTATTATTACCGGGACGGCCCGGTAGCACAGTCGGTAGTGAACCTGCCTGCTGTGCCGAGGGTCGCGGGTTCGAATCCCGTAAGGGACAAATATTTGTATGATGAATATGAATATTTGTACCCGAGTCATGGATGTTTGTATCTATATACGTATTGTATATCGTTGTCTAGTCATCATAATACAAGTCCAGGCTAGATTCTGGTACTTTAAATGTGGCTAGATAATTTGTATGACATTGTCCAAGATATTTATTTATTATTTTATTATTATTATTATATGAATAAATGAGAATGAAAAAATGAAATGAAATTATCGTGTGGGTAGAGCCACCACCAGAGATAGTAGCCGGGACCAACGGCTTAACGTCCCATCCGAAGCACGGAATCATTTTTCTTTTCAGACAATCAGGTTACAATGTTAAACCAACTGGGGAAAAACGCACAAAGTGACATATCACTAGATGTCCCCCGTGGGAATCGAAACCACGACCTCCGCGCCCAGTGTCGAGAGCTCAATGCTCTTAACCATTAGACCACGGAGGCACTATCTTGTATAGGTGTTGAATGTCGATACTAAAATGCTTTTTTTTTACTTTTGTAGAATTGCTGGTACTTAGTTTTATAAAAAGGTACCTTATTTGAAATTCACATCACGGAGCTTACAACTATTATCGGACCTTTTTCTTAAAGAACAAAGAAAAAGAATTTAAATAGGCAAAAAGTTTTATGTAATTTAGAATACGTACAGCCTGACCAGAAAGAGTAGAAATTAAATGAGGGCGCCACTGTCGCTTTACACGGCAACACTACACTACGACCTAAACTATTTTGATACTTGCTGTATTTACTCCGAAAGTTTATGCAAAACGTTATCTATGTTTAGCTAAATATGGCTCTGACAGCAGTTATATTTTACATCCAATATACATTTTAAATTTCGGCAACTACATGGCTAGCATGGCAGCGTGATATAGCGCTATCACACCTTCGCTCTCTTTCTATTTGCGCGCTAACGAACGAAATAAAAGGCATGATATAGCCATATCACGTGTAACATGCTACGTACGCCTCCTGTATTCTAGTTCTAGAAGAAAATAATGAAAACCTTAGACTAATTATTATAAGGACTGGCCTTGCGGTAGCATTTCCCCTCTGCCACGGTATTAGATCAATTAATCTTGCGCATTTACATTCAATTTTATAACTTATCACTAAACTAGACAGCCTATTATTGCGAAACAAAAATTTCGAACTTAGAACGTTTGGGGTTTACACGAGACTACTTTTCATGATTTTGAACATTCAAAATCTAAAGTCATAGGGAATAAAATCCAAAGTTGCGGATAACATGTTACCTCGCCCCACGCAAAAAGTGGCAGAAAGTTTGTTAGTAGAATGACACGTGGTTATGCGTCCCTATATACGTAGTCTAAGATGAAAACGCATATTACTTTATATTGTACTTTCAAATTATTTGTTTTTGAATACGATGTTTACTATTTTCGTATTTTCGTAGATCTGATATTTACATTCCTTCTATTTAAGATTTCTATTTCTAGGCATGGCAGTTTTTTTATCGATGCATTCCGGACAGAAAAATTTTGCAATATAAATGTTTTCCTGAAAACGATAAAAAAAAGTTGGTAATCGATAAAATATTAACTAGTCGCAGTGAAGATAAACTAAACATGCAGGAATGACATGCAAGGATCAAAATTATGCGGTCCACGCATACAATAACGTCAGTTTTATCAACAAACGATCATAACCCCAAACGAACCAAACTCGAAAGAAAATGCCCTAAATGATTATTTTTCAGATGATAACTGACGATAATTGATATATTTACGCTGAAAACTATTGTTAAAAAGCAACATGAGAGTAAATAAATACCTACCATATCAGCAAATCGCTTGTAAACAACATCCAATCTATTCCAATTTTCCCCGCTTGATATACCTCCAAACATAACAGAAAATAACGTAGTAAATTACTAAACTTGCACCACTTTTTGTTACTTTATCCATTAGTAATAATAATTAGGACAAATTCAAATATTTTACGGTAAATTTTTATTTGAAATGCATAAAACTGCATTTGAAATTTTGGTGATTGACAGTTTGACGTTTTCCATAATGTTGTCATGATAATGAAAAAGTTTAGTTCCGATTTATTTAATTTCTAGACTTTACGGTCGTACTGTAGGTAAGTTATAGCCTGTAGGATCCCATTGTAGGGCAAAGGCCTTCTGATTATTTTCAGGCGCCAAGCAAGACCATCTCGCATGCTCAAATGAATAAACGTGTAATTTTGAAATGTCAACTCTACAGGAGATCAAAGAATCAGAATAATCAGCGTAGCGTTAAAACTGCTGTAGAGTGTAGACATTCTGATGAACATTTATTGATTTTTTTTATAGCACCTTTATTCAACCAAAACTTTTTCCAGTCTTGGTGGATAACATCAGGATACTTGCGGTTTACAGTCAAACGTTTCGTTCTTGGCGTCCGTGCAATATTCGATGCAGTGGCTATAACTGGCAGCCACACGGCATGAGCGTCAGAGATGTGTAAGACGTTTTATTCAAAATGGGTTTGCGCTTGGCTTCAGCTCACCTGATGGAAAGTGTAGATGAAGCCGAGGATGTAGCGCACTCGCCCAGAAAAAGCCTATTAAACTCTTCTTTTTTTTAAAATGTCCCGATTGTATTTGCTTAGAAATACAGACGCAGGGATAGAGTTCCAAATCAAGAGAATGCGAACCTTTCTGTACGGATTGTTGGAATATCGACTACGTATGGATGCAGTCTCGCACTACGTCTTGTCGTTGGTACGTTGGTGGAAGCGGGATTGTGGAATCAGGTCATGTAACTGAAAGAATTAGGCCCACTTGCGCCAAATGCTGTGTTAAATTGCGTAACCCCGTGTTTACTAGCACCGACCTAAAGTGTTATCGAAGATTGTCTTGCGCCAATGAAAACTAGTTCATAGTTAACTAACCTGACAGTTTTCTATTTTTCGCTGGCAACATCCTAAATGACCATAGAGTTTATGTAATCCGACAAAATATGAAAAGTGAATGATGAATGAACATTATATGCACGTCTCTTTCACACTGCATCTCTTTGTATTTGTCTGTCTCATTTGTTTTATTTTGGCAATGACATTTCGTTTTCATCGTTTTGTTTTTAAATCATTCAGTTTTCAATCATGTCAATAAAAACAGCTGTTGCCTCAATTTTGACATTTAGCCATATTTAGCACGTAGTTTAGTGACATAAACCTACCACATCGGCGGTTTAAAATTTAAATATAACACAAGTTTAGCCCCCTAAAACAGGATGGTGCAAGACATAATTATAATTTAATTCCAAAGTAGCGTCTAGTTCTGAGTTAATGACGATAACCCTGCCTGGCGCAAGCGGGCCTAAGTCTCCTTTTACGACACCCGATTGGGGTGGTGCTATTCGATGCCGCCCACACGGCGCAGCATATTAAACCAACCTATCAACAAGTCAATGCAACCAAAATAAAAAGCAACTGAAGTTAATGAACAATCAATCGCAGTGTATCCAGTGAAACGGTCCGGAGTGCGGTCAGTAATGTAATGGCACGAGCTTTGATCAGTTGCGGTCGTATTACAATTACTGCTGCATTCCACTGATGTTTGATTAAACCGCACCGTTGGGACCTTTGAGATATACAGGGTGCAAGCACTATTAAATAATCTGTGGTGCAAGTGACAGCCTGGCAAATACTGAAACGGTGAATTCAGACCATCAAACTGAACAACTTCAACAGGAAACGTGAAAAAAATCAATGCAAAACAGCTGTCCTTAAACATACAGGGTGTAACAAAACACCCTAGTAAATACTTAAGGGGATGCTTCAGCCCATGAAACTGAACAACTTTCACTATGGAGCCAACTTCGAAATCGCGAAAAAAAAATCCGCTCTTTCATACAAAACTGCAGTACCGTCTCGACTCAAATGTGATGGCGGATTTTTTTAATTTTTTTTCGACATTGGCTCCGTAGTTAAAGTTGTTCAGATTGATGGTCTGAAGCACCTTAAGTATTAATAGGGTGCTTTGTTACACCCTGTAAGGTCTAACAAAATAAACTGAAACTATTTTATGGGTATGTTCAAATCAACCAACTTTCTCTATGAGACCAATATCGAAATCGCGAGAAAAAGATTCAGCTGTCCGATACATTTGAGTCGATTTATGATTGCAGTTTTGTATGGGACATCAGCACAGCATTTTTTTTCGTTATTTGGATGTTGGTCCCATAGAGAATGTTGTTCAGTTTGATCATACACTTAAAATAGTTTCTAAATTAGCTAGCTACTTTAGTTAGACCTTACCGTGTGGGCAGAGCCACCACCAGAGATAGTAGCCGGGACCAACGGCTTAACGTTCCATCCGAAGCACGGAATCATTTTTCTTTTCAGACAATCAGGTGATTCAAAGTGGGGAAAAAAGCACCAAGTGACATATCACTAGGTGTCCCCCGTGGGAATCGAACCCACGACCTCAAACCCGATACTAGACTCAAATATATCACACAGCTGTTTTTTTTTCCACTTTTTCTAAGGGAGACTCCATAGGAAAATTGTTCAGTTTGATGGTCTGAATTCACCGTTTCAGTATTTGCGAGACTGTCGCTTATACTCTGTATTTAACTAAAGCGCAAGCAACCCGAGCACAACATAAAACAACCATGGAATTGCAAAAAATCTGCGGTTCCATTATCTTATATATATGTAAGAAAGAACAGAGTTTTCTGTTTTACCTTTTCAGCTTTGCTCCATTATATTAGTAAAAGTTGTTCAGTTCGATGGCCTCACTGGCAACTGCCTCCGTGGTCTAATGGTTAAGAGCATTGGCTCTCGATACGGAGGTCGTGGGTTCGATTCCCACGGGGGACACCTAGTGATATGTCACTTTGTGCGCTTTTCCCCAGTTGGTTAGGACATTGCAGGCTGAATCACGTGATTGTCCGAAAAGAAAAATGATTCCGTGCTTCAGATGGCACGTTAAGACGTTGGTCCCGGCTACTATCTCTGGTGGTAGTAGTCGTTACATAAAAACCACGTCAGAGACCGTAAGGCGGTCTGAAAAAACTCTGACACCAGGGCTCTGCCCACACGATAAGAAGAAATTCGATGGCACTACTCCTGAAAATGTGGAAAGTATTTCAAAAATAGCCACTCTTCATCCCGCCACGATGACGGGGGCTGGTGCTGAAAAAGTTGCGGGCAAAATCTAGTAATAATATGCATATTCCTACTTTGCATACTGTTTTTCATAAAATATTTTCTTGCTGAAACGTCACAAAGTTTTATTGAGTTTAAAATCCAACGAAGACAAGATAGATGGCTTCCTGAGGACTCCACGATCGAGGTTGATTGTTTTTTTACGATTTCGAAGCTGTTCCGATAGTAAACGTCGTGCATTTTATAGTTTGAACCTGCGGTTCTCAAAATTTTATGTTTATTAATACTATAAACTGAAAACGTGTTTACACCAATTGTATGAACTCAAAAAGGTTATTCATACTCCATTATAAAATGTAGACCTACACTCATAATATCATTATCTTTTTTCTTTTTAACCGACTTCAAAAAAAGGAGTAGGTTCTCAGTTCGACCGTATATATTTTTTTTTTTTTTTAATGTGTGTTCGCGGATAACTTCGTCATTTATGAACCGATTTTGATGATTCTTTTTTTGTTGGAAAGGAGATATCCCAAGGGTGGTCCCATGATAAGGAAACCAGGATCTGATGATGGATCCCAGAGAAATCGAAGGGAACCTTCGAAAATCTTAGTGCCGATTAGTGCGTTTGTTAATTTGAAGCACTACTGTTAAATCAAACTAATGAATTCACCACTGAAAATTGTGAAATAAACAAAATTTTAACAAAAAATTAAAACCGCCTTCAAAAAAACTAAAAAGTTAAAAAATAATATTGCAGCCGATGACTTTTTCGTTCGCATCATAAGAACATTAATTTGTTTTATAGAAGTCGGTGTCAAGCCAAGCCAAAAAACTAATGCAAGCCCTGTCGCGAATCGGCTTGACAGCGACTTCGATAAAACAAATTAATGTTCTTATGATGCGAACGAAAAAGTCATCGGCTGCAATATTATTTTTTAACTTTTTAGTTTTTTTGAAGGCGGTTTTAATTTTTTGTTAAAATTTTTTCATTATAAAAAGAGTTGATTGAAATGAAATGAAATTTATTTGCTAGAACAAAGTGTTAGTTACATACACGGACCTGAAAAAAAGACGGACGGAATCTCGTCTAATTAAAAGTGAAGCACCCATTTATAGGAGTGTTGCGTCGCCCTGTCACGCGGTACATAATGGCGGCGGGTTATCGGACCTGCGCCTAGAACTGGTGCGTCTGTGTGAGTGTAGGTCCCATGTAGAACAAACGAAATTGTAGGACATTGCATGCTTCACTTCTTTTTAGTCTTTTTTTCAGGTCCGTGGTTACATATTCAAAATTCAAAAATTGTGTTGTGTTTTTTTGTAACAACTGAACCAATTAAAAAAAAATATTTCCAATAAAAAAAATTGAGAAAGTACTTCACATACAGAGTTAAATATTGGTATATAATTTATTATGATTACGTTTGTTTATAATATGGCTTCTAACAATTTGGACTAAATCTAAACTATTATAAAACTGTAACAGAAGTGTGTCTGTACATTGAAGATATTTACAAAAAAAAAATTACAACATGGTTTTTACCCGTCCCTGATTCCAAATCACCAATTTTAGAATTTTTTGTCTGTCTGTTTGTTTGTTTGTTTGTTCGTTTGTTTGTTTGTTTGTTTGTTTGTTTGTTTGGGTGTTTGTTTGTTCGAGTATCACGCAAAAACTACTGAACCGATTTTCATGAAACTTTTTTGTTTGACAGCTTATCATCTGACTTAAAATCTGGTATATAATTTATGCGGACGAAGTCGCGGGTAAAAGCTCGTAGCTCATAAAGTCGTGCGCTTTAAAATTAGAAGTCGTTCTTTCCATTTTACTAACTCTAAATTACCCCATCTAGTTCGTTATAAATATTACTCCACCATCTTACTTAACTCTTTAGGTTGAGAACCACTGTATCTAAGCCATATATTAAAGTAGTGTAGTTTGCGACTTTATGTTGGCCTCATCTGGAACGAAGAGTCAGGTTCAGTCTAGTGCTTGAAGTCTTAGAATTTATAAAAAGGACCTGGCAGTCTTTTTTATACAGGGTGTTACAGAACTCCGTAGAAATATTTTATAGGGGTGGTTTAGTTAGACCATCAAAATAAACAGCTTGGCACGCAAATTAATAGCGTCATTTAACTAACCGCATAGCCATTCAGTTAACTCGTTTTTTTACCAACCCTTTGTGCGATATAATTTTAAAGCATAATAATTTCTTAGAGGGTTCATTTTAAAAAATTTTGCGACCTATTTGTGGTTTTTGCTTTAGCAAAGAGTAAAGTTTTCCGATCAATCACAGTGTTTGTATAAAAGAAAAACTGCGACTTATAAAGAAACTTTTTCATTTTATTTTTCAATAAACAATAATGCAGCGTGAGCTTAACAACAGGAGGTATCCCATTACGTAAAGAACAGAACGTCTTGTGGAACAGTGAAGTTTTCTATTGGAAAAGGGAAGATCTTCCACTAGAATAGGTTTAAGCCATATCGTTGTAGACTTGTAGAGTGATTATGATTACCTACTGATTATGATTAAGCATCTAAACAACAGGAGGTATCACATTACTTAAATAAAGTACAGAACGTCTTGTGGAACAATGAAGTTTTCTATTGGAAAAGTGAGGATCTTCCGCTAGACTAGGTTTTAAGCCATGTCGTTGTAGAGTAATTATTGATTTTTAAGCATCTAAACAACAGTAGGGATCATGTTACGTTCAGTACAGAAAGTCGTATAAAGAGGTGAACTGCTGCCGTAAGGGTATTACTAAAAAACCCCCAACGCCAAAAACAAACCTTTAAAAAGTAAAAAATAATTCGGTCACTATTATTTTTGATTCAAGAAAATGTATGTTTTACTTTTAAACTCTCTCTTTAAGATATTTTAGGTCAATTAATGCGTAGGAGACCGCTATGAAATGACCATTGATTTTTTTATTCGACAATGCGGTCCCCAACACATCAATTGACTTAAAAGATCTTTAAAAAAGGTTAAAAAATAAAACATACATTTTCTTACATCAAAAATAATAGGTGACCGAATTATTTTTCAATTTTTAATGGTTTGTTTTTGGCGTTGAGGGAATTTTAAATTTAATGATATTTCGTAGTTTTTAAAGTTACTTGAAAACTTCTAAACCAATTTTCACGAAATAACGCTAAAAACACTTTCGCAAAAATGAGCTTTCTGTAAAAAAAAAACACATCGAAATCGGTCCACCCGTTTGGGAGCTACGATGCTACAGACAGACAGACAGACCTACACCGCCGACCTAGTCAAAATGACAACTACAGGCCAGGAATTGAACTGCCGCCTCAAAAGCTAATGCTAGTTCTCTTCTTCTCTTTTCTTCACATGCGTTGTGAGATTTGTAAACACTTTAGAAATACGTGTAAACTCTTGAGGCGCGGGTCATGTTATTGTTGTAAATCTCGTCAAATAAAATGGACTGGACCTCCTGTCTCTACAGGTGATGTCAAACCCCCCAACGGGAGGCGGCGGTGGGTGGGTCACAAACAGCTGTGAAACTGAGTTAGTTCTCGCCATTAGCCGAGTGTGAGTCGATTGCGTTTGTCGTCTCACATTCGTGCGCCATACTTGTAGCGTATTCGATTTGTGCTGGAAATGTAGGTCTAGAATTTTATTTATCGGCACTTGGCTCTTGAATTGGTTTACGATGGATTCTGAGATTTTATTACCAGCTAGCGATTCAACCGAGTATAGCAGTAAATAACTACGTGCTCTAAATTATGCAAGGTGAAACAAAACACCTTAGTTATATTTAATGGGGTGGTTTACAAATGAAATACAGCTACTTTTTAACACTAAGCCTAGATTTATGACAATGCTATTTTATGAATGAAAAAAAAAAACTTTATTGGCATCTTTTTTTTTTTTAACTCTAAGCCTAGATTTATGACAATGCTATTTTATGAAAGAGTCTCAAGATTTACCGTTCTAACTGTAAAGTTGGTCACCGTTTTGAGGGAGCTCCATTGCCCATAACCCTGCTGTGACTTCCACGGAACCCATTTTGGGAACCACTGGCTTAGAAACTTTCGATTTCGTAGCGGGATGCCTATTATCGCACTTAGCCTATTTATTTAATATGTTCATAGAATCTGTAGCGCAAACACTATGAAGCCAACATCGGGAAAAAAAGTCAGCTTTCCAGTACATCTGAGTCAAGTTTGCAGTTTTGTATGAAACATGATCTGATTTTTGATTTCACTCGATGCAAAGTGAAATAGTGAATTTGGTTCAGTTTGATGTTCTAAACAACCCCTTTAAATATTACTAGGGTGTTTTGTTACACCCTGTATAGACAAACCTTCCTCAAGTGGAGAAATATCCCTTAGTCTCGTACGTCTTACGACAAGCAAAAAAAAAAAATTTAATATATTCAAATCCAGGAAGTACTTACGCGCAATTCAGAGAGAGCGCCCAAAAAATTTTAATTTCATTCCAACCCTTTTCCACCCCCGAAACATAAATTCACGAGGCCAGGATTCCGCGCCCACGCACAATAAATCAACTGGCAACATCGAGATAGCGGTGACGTCACACAAATTAGCTGGCAACACCAAGATAACTGTCACAGGATTCAGGATCCACATCTTTTAATAATGTTTATTATAATTATAACATATAGGGTCCTTCTTAAATTTTTTTTTTTTTTTTTTGCTCACAGGCACATACATTGTAGTGATCCCAAGAAAGCACTATTGATAGGCTGTTTATTATGGAAACCATACAACAACGGCACAAACATATAAACATCCATGACCGAACCGGGATTCGAACCCAGGACCCTGGTTTGGCAGTCCGGCGTGGTAACCATTACACCAACCGGGTCGTCAATGCTGACACTTTTTTAAGGGGATGATCAGAACACCATCGAATTCTATATAATCAATAAAATATAACCTATTTTTTATACAACCTCATAAGCCCGCTGGTTCCTTTAAAAGAACAAAATTTTTTTAGTCTTAAAAGCTCCTTCAAAACTAAAACCTTACGTGAAGTGCTCGGCCTTTGACTACAAAAAGTTTGTCCTTTTCAAAGTACCTTCGGTTTTAATTTTCTCCTTCCCATTATGACTCATTATCAGGGAGATAATGAGTCATAATGGGAGGGAGAAAATGAATACGAAGAGAAGATACAACAGCACCTACCTACCTACCTTGTTGGGAGTCAATACTCACTCACAAAATTATTGTGAGAAAAAATTCTCACTCACCAAAGTAACCGATAAATAAGAAAAGCCCCACCCAAACATACTCGTAGTAGGTATAACTATAAGTAACACCCCAGCAGTTAACTACGTCTGCACAGTAATAGTAAAACGATAACATTTGACATAAAGCTATATAGAAGTACCTTTTAGAGCTAAAGATAAGCGGTCTAGGTAAATACTCCCTGTGGTAGGGTTGTCACTTTTCAGTTTTAAAAGCCGGACGGTCCGAATTTTGTTTAGTCATTTGTTTGCCGAACACACGTGTGTGGTCGGTAATAATCGTCAAGAAATAACCTCATGACAGGAGTTGGGTTCAGGGCAGACGTCAGAAAAGCTAGCTTTAAGAGTTACTTGTGTCTATTGCAAGAAGTGAAGGGATATTGCATGTAACAGAGATATCTAAGAGAATTTGCCTCAGGTGGGCGCTTTGGAGTACATCTTTTTTTTGTAATTTAGTTTAGTATGGTTTTTTTTAATTGTTATTCACTGGTGTTCTGTATTTTTTATGTGTTTTTGTTTAGAGAATTTCGGGGAAACCTTTTGCTCAACGTGGGAAAACAGGTAAATAAGTAGCCCAATTTTTAGAGTTATGCGGTCATCTAATTTACGCGTGATTGAGTATTAGTACGTAGCGTACTACGATACGCTACGATATGATACGTATATCATCAGCATCACATGCTTATCCGTAGAAGGAAGCCCTTCATTGGGACTATAGGCTGATGATGATAGTAAAGAAATAACTAACAGCATATTAAGGGTGTATTCAGACATTGAAACTAAACAACTTTCCCTAAGGAAAATATAACAAAATCCGGATACCGGACGAACAAAAATAACTTTTGGCAGCCCTAAGCAATAAACTTTAAAACTTAAAACACCGCCGGCACTAAAACCCTGACCGCTTGTTCACATAACGTATAGTGTGCTCCCATTTTCAAAAGGTTATGAAGTCTGGTCGATCTTCGATAGTAGGAAACGATAATACTTACCTACATAAAACCTCCAGAAATGAAATTGGCACCATTTCAAAACCTTTGGGGGTTACATTACATCAATGAAATAGATCGCTGGGAAGGGACCGCCCACCAGAAAGATAGGTCAATGATATAGGCTACACGCGGCTGTAAAGGGGGACGCCCCGGATTTAGGCCCAGAGAAGTGAACATCAAATTAGATTTAGTAAGAATTGATAAAATATTCATTCATAATCTCTCGCAATAATTTATTAATTACTAGAACTTCGCAATTGTTTTACTATAGAAGATTAAGACATTGTTTTTGTATGATTTCTTTCTTTCCCTAAAGTAGAAAAATCCTCCTAACCGATCCCGGGATCATTGTGAATTTATTTATTTATTATATTACGGATCCCGAAAACAGGTAAAACTGAAAATGAAATATAGGTAATTGCGCATAGTAGAATTGCAAACCACGAACTTTCTATAAACCTTTACCATTTTAATAATTGGCCTTGCATACTATTATTTCCATATTGTTTCATATGTGTTCACTGGTGGCCTAAGTTTCTATGAAAAACTGGCATTGTCTTTTGCAATGAGGAAGATGGAAAATCCTCTGCTATTTTCCTTTGCCTTTGATTTGCCTTATGCATCTTCATTGTGAATATGGCCTTGATGTACGAACGAAGTATCCATCTAGGTAGACAGGAATTAGCGCCAAGTGAGATACGAACGGTCCCTGTTAGAAACCTACTGCAGTTCTTGACTGCAGTGGACATCAGTAGGGAACTTCTTCTTTTTTATCGTGTGGGTAGAGCCCTGGTGTCAGAGTTTTTTCAGACCGCCTTACGGCCTCTGACGTGGTGTTTATGTAACGACTACTACCACCAGAGACAGTAGCCGGGACCAACGGATAACGTGCCATCCGAAGCACGGAATCATTTTTCTTTTCGGACAATCAGGTGATTCAGCCTGCAATGTCCTAACCAACTGGGGAAAAACGCACAAAGTGACATATCACTAAGTGTCCCCCGTAGGAATCGAACCCACGACCTCCGTGTCGAGAGCCCAATGCTCTTAACCATTAGACCACGGAGGCAGTAGGGGCATTCACAAAAGACCACCGATGATCGCAGTGGTGCAGGCGCATGTCTGTTAAAGCCCTAAACTCGCAATAATTATAATATTAGGCGACACGCGGGTCCCAACTGGATGCAGAGGGCGAGGGACAGAAGGAACGTCATGGAGGAATATGGAGGAGGCCTCCGAAGACGGAATAACCGAGGACATCTAATTCGACCATATTGGGGTGTTGTTGGGGCTTTTGCCCAATATTTACTACACCATGGTCACCATGGTATTTTAGCTGGGCACTATATCGATAATGTTGCCCATTAACAGACCATGACAGACCAGACCTTGACCTTGAGCAGTGACTAGTCGACTACTTAAAAAAGCAGGTCGACTACTTAGAAAAGCAGTTAGTATGCATGATGTTGAAAAGTGCATGTCTGTGAGTGCTAAGCACAGATGCACTCTATCATATTCAATAATAGTAGGCATCCAGCTACGAAATCCCTTAGGAACCCCCCTGAATGTATGGAATGACAAACCGCTATTACTCTTATTTACCGCTGGTGAGGTCGCATGCATGAGGAAACATTGTGAGGAAACCTGCATACGCTGAAGAACAAATTCTGATGTGTATGTGAAGCCTTCCAATCCGCATTGGGCACGAGTGGTGCACTAATGCCCATACACTCTCTCTGAGGGTAAGCCTGTGCCCTGCAGTGGGATGTTTATAGGCAGATGATGATGGTGATGAGGTTGCATGCAGAGATGTGAACATCAGCACAGTTGTGTTCATACTATTTCCATCAGAATTCGTCAGTGGGCCACTGATGAATATGAGTCTTAACGATCTTAACGATGCCTGCACGGCTAGCATGCCACCCACGACAAAGCGTTTAAACGAGAAAAACGTCATGCGCGCTCTTTCTAGAATACGTAAAATAAGAAAGATGGAGGCACATCTCGATTTTTATCGTTTTCTCGGGGGTGGCATGCGAGGCCTACTGAAGGGATAGTAGCCGCTTACGAAGTTACATACCTACACATGAGTAAATATACCACAGAGACAAAGCTTCAAGAATCGCGATACGATGGATACACTATAATAATAGTCTAGTAAATCTATGGATTTTTGTATGTAGTCGGTTGCATTAATTGTACTTTGGGTGATAATTTGGAATTATAGTAGATAAAGGAAAATGCTCAATAAATAAATAAATTAATTTTATTGAAATAAATCGTCAATTTTAATTGTAATAAGAAATGCTACGATAGAAAATGATAATTTCCATTTCCTTGGGAAGTACGATATTCTTACATATTCCGTGACGATATTCCTCCTATCCAGAGTATAATGTCAGATTATATGCTATTTGTATGTGTTTTTTGATTATACACATTCGCCAGCTGCGAAACGACCCGAAACGAATACACTTCCTCACGTGGTTAATGACTTTTCTGAAAAACATTTCACAAATTCTCAATAATCCCCGATTTTTAATTTTGTGTTATTGAATAATTAAGACATTTACAAAACATTTAATTTTAGTGTAAAAATAATGGAAAACTGGTGATTTTGTTCTTCTTCGGGTTCCTCTCCATTACTGGAGGTTGGCAGTCAGCTCGGCATATCCCCGGGGTCAAACGAAACAGCTCTTCGACTGTGGAGATGCCTGTCCACTCTTTCTAACATAGCCATAAGTTCTGAACTTTGTATTCTTTAAATGTGACATTAAAACATTTTTATATTTATTTTTTATTATATTTCAGATTTGCGAGCGAAGTTACAGCGAAAAGGAAAAATGGAAAGTGGGTGGGAAAGTGAGATGGGCCTGCCGATAAAAAAAATTTGCGAGCGAACGGCTTCGTTCAATACGTTTCACTACAAAATATGTTTGCGGTTTTAAGAGTTCGTGTTTTAAGAGGGGGTCATACCTATTTTGTCTGTTTTCGAACCGATTTTTGAGAACCAAATTATTACATTTAATATATATAGTTCACATAACAGTGTAGATACGTTCTTTCTGCAGGGCATCTAACCGGTGAAAACACGATTCTATTAAATTTTCTCGATAGAAAAGAGGAGCAAAGTAAGCTCGATTTCAGATTTATAACCAGTTTTACAAGAATCACACTACACCATTTCTTCTGAATATACCATCATTTGAAAGGTAAATAATTATAGCAGGGCTTCTAACCGATGGATTTTTCCCCAAACACCCAAGAGAAAAGATATTGATGAAAAATGCGTTTTTTTGCGATCTTGCTTTCAATTGAAGCGGGATGGCTAATTGCGAAAGTTTGCTTGTTAGAAAGAGAGGCTTGTTCTACTAATACCCAGCCTTAAAGGCTTTTTGTCGGTTTATCGAGACTCCATATAAATAAAAAGGGATAAGGGTTCGTGACAGTAAAATGTTTATTGCATTGAAACATACAAATTGTCTTTCCATTTTATTTTTCTGTACGAATTATTGCTCTGGGGCGTTTAAGGTACTTTCTCATTTGTATCGTAGGTATATCGTATTTGTATCTATTGAATTCAGGTTAAATATTCTGTTATAAAAATACGTATTGTTACGTTACGTCACACCCCCGGCACCTGGCTTGTTGTTATTCGTGGAATTTGTATTTTTTTTATTTTTTGTATTTCTACATGAGGGCAGCGCAGGACCGGTCGTTATGGCGATCCTTGGGCGAGGCCTATGTCCAGCAGTGGAGTCTATCGGCTGAGATGATGATGATGATATTTCAACTGGAGCACCGATTTTGAATAGCACCTCAATTGGAGCACTTAGAATTTTCCACGAAGAGCACCTGGATTTCTCTTCGTATAATTTGATATTTAAAAAAAAATCTGTTCCAACTAGAGTACCGATTTTGAATAGCACTTCAATTGGGGCACCGAATTTCTCGTAGCGTAATTTTTTTTCTATTCGAACTAGAGCACTCATTTTTTTATTTTATTTATTGATTTGATTTACCAACAGTTGTTACAATAATACATACACATGATATATCATAGATTAAAGGGCTTAATGTCTAATTGCACAACCAATTACAGGTAAATACCACATGCACATAATAAGTAGCATCAAGTGACGACATGAAGTAAAAAACATGATAAGAAAACTTAAACTAGTTACAAAATGCGTTTTAGAATTAAGTACCAGCTTACTGCAGCCAAACATTATCTAGATTCATGTTTTATTTTTATTTTGATCTGTAGGTACTGTTAACATTAAAATTATTTACTATGTGTGATGCGAAATAATAAATTGGTTGAGATACTACGTTTCATGAACTACTATCCGGAATTTGTAGAGTGAATCGAAAAATATATCTGAGGATGTACTGTGATGATTGTATAATCGGCAGAACCGAGCCACTGGTGAGTTAGAACCGAGAACCGTCCTTCTCAGAGGTGGTGCCATGGGTGTTATGCTCATTTGAATAGCACCTCAATCTGATCACATAAGCTATCCCACAAAGAGCGCCCGAAGTGCGATTTTTGAAAATCATACGAGCGACTTGGCAGTAGAAAATGTCAAAATTACTATGGAGATTATGCATCTATCTACTGCCAAGTCGCTCGTATGATTTTCAAAAATCGCACTTCTGGCACATTCTGGCTTTAAATAGTCTTGTGGCAACCTTCTTATTAAGCGTGCAAACTCCGTGCTGCATTTTATAAAAAGCTTAAGTCTTTTAGAATTTAGATGACTTATGTCACGTCAGTTTTTATGTATTGGAAAACAAAATACTTTATTTTCGAGCTTTCAATAATACGTTTATTACGATTAGCTCTAACACAAAATGTAAATGTTGATGTAAATACTCTCTGCAAATAAACGTGTATATAGTACTCGGCGGTTTCCTTCCTTGCTAAAGTGGTGAACCCGACGTACCAAATAAAATGGAGAAAGGTGACAATCAGACGACGACTATTTCACCAGAGCTTGCTGAGCTGTACCTACAAATAGACGACCTCAGCAAGCAGATTGCGGTGCTGGCTGCTAGCTACGACGAATCAGGATCGAGGTCAAACTCTTATCCTCGACGTCCCCGCACGTTCTCGAAACCATTCACACAAGATTGATGGCTGGTGCTGGTACCATAAACAATTTGGTGATGATGCAAGACGCTGCCGTGCACCCTGCGACTACAAGACGAAGAACGACCATCGGGAGCAGCCACTGATGATGGCGAGTAGCTGCGGATCTGCTGCAAGCCGTCTCTTCGTGACCGATAGGACAACGCGCGTTCAATTTTTAGTAGATAGCGGTTCTGATTTGTGCGTGTACCCAGTGAACTTTTTGAAAGGACAGCGACGTCATAAAGATAAATACGAACTTTCCGCTGCGAACGGTACCACTATTCCAACTTATGGTTCGATGAGTCTTACGCTAGATTTCGGTTTACGTCGCGCCTTCCATTGGCGTTTTGTTATTGCAAATGTAACTAAACCTATCATCGGGGTAGATTTTTTATCTTTTTACAATTTGTTAATTGATATTAGACACAAACGTTTGATTGACAATACGACTACACTGACCGCTAGTGCTACATCAGCTTCTTCCTGTTCTATTTACCAGGTCAAAGCTATTGCAGGTACTTCTCGCTTCCATGAGTTACTGCAACGGTATCCCGAAATTACGAAGCCAGCTGGAGATCCGACGGAGCGTAAGGTGAAGCATAAGACGGTTCACTATATCCGTACAACCCCTGGCCCACCGGTTTTCTCTCGCCCCAGACGCCTCGATACAGATCGCCTTAAAATTGCAAAGAATGAGTTTGAGGACATGGTGCGTTTAGGCATCGTGCGACGCTCGGACAGCTCGTGGTCCTCTCCTCTACATATGGTGCCGAAGAAGAACAACGGCTGGAGACCATGCGGCGACTATCGCGCATTGAATGCCCGTACTATACCGGACCGATACCCTGTAAGACACATAGCAGACTTTTCGCATCATCTCCATGGCTGCAAAATATTTTCAACCCTCGATTTAGTCCGTGCATACAACCAGATTCCAGTACACCCCCAGGATATCCCAAAAACCGCCATCACAACCCCTTTTGGCTTGTTTGAGTTCGTTTTTATGAGCTTTGGACTACGTAACGCAGCGCAGACGTTCCAAAGGTTCATGGATGATATTCTAAGAGATCTCGAATTCACTTTTCCTTACATTGATGACATCTTGATAGCTTCTACTAGCATCGAGGAACACGAGCGTCATTTAAAGATAGTATTCGAACGTCTGCGCGAACATGGCGTTCTGTTGAACACAGCGAAGTGTGTTTTCGGCGTTTCAGAGGTAACATTCCTGGGCTACCAAGTATCGAGCAAAGGAACCAAGCCTCTCCCGGAGAAGATAAGCGCCATCCAAGATTTCCCACGTCCAACAACGGTCAAAGATCTTAGGAGATTTCTTGGGATGCTGAATTTTTACAGGCGTTTCCTGCCCCAAGCAGCCCGAGTACAAGCTCCCCTTCATGCTCTTTTAGCTGGACCTAAAATTAAGAATTCAACCCCTATAGACTGGAACCCAGCGCTGGAGCAAGCTTTCAAAAACTGCAAAGATAAGCTAGCTGACGCTACATTGTTGGTCCACCCGCGTCCTAATGCAGATGTTGCCCTAGTCACAGACGCATCAGACTCGGCAATCGGCGCGGTCATCCAGCAACGGGTTAACAATGTGTGGGAGCCTTTAGGATTCTTTTCTAAGAAATTAAGCCCTGCGCAACGGAAGTACAGCCCTTATGATAGGGAGTTGTTGGCTATTTATGAAGGCGTGAAATATTTCAGACATATGCTAGAATTTAAGTCTTTTATCATATACGGACCATAAGCCTATTATTTTCGCTTTCAAAAAACCATTGGACAAATGCTCTCCTCGCCAATTTCGTTATTTGGATTTTATTGCACAGTTTTCGACCGACATACGGCACATAGCTGGAGATGACAATGTCGTAGCCGACACCCTTTCACGGAGTATAGAAGCAGTTAGTGTTATCGATTACAATGCACTGGCTGTCGCTCAAGCGTCCGACCCTGAATTGCAACACTTACTTAAAGTTGTTTCGTCTTTGCTTTTGAAGAAAGTTACTATCCCCGATTTTTCAAAAGAATTTTATTGTGATATGTCAGGAGCTTTACCCTGACCATATTTAACTCCAGAATTTCGCCGAGCAGTATTCAACTCAATTCATGGCCTCAGTCATCCTGGTAGTAAAGCAACCATAAAACTGGTCACGCAACGTTTCGTTTGGCCAGACGTGCGGAAAAATTGCCGCGAATGGGCGCGAACCTGTTTACATTGCCAACGCTCTAAGATAGCAAGACATGTTCACGCACCCATTCAAGCTTTCGCTACTCCAACTCAACGTTTTTCGCAAGTACATGTCGATTTAGTCGGCCCGCTGCCTTCATCACGTGGTTTCCAGTATTGCCTTACCGCAGTAGATCGTTTCACGCGATGGCCAGAGGTGATACCTATCGCCGACATCAAGGCTGAAACTGTGAGTCATGCATTTATTTCGGGTTGGGTGTCCAGATTCGGTTGTCCGCAGCAAATAACTACGGACAGAGGACGGCAATTCATTTCGGAACTTTTCGGAAGGCTCGCTCGGATGACTGGAGCCCAGCACGTGCAAACGACAGCCTATCACCCAGCCGCAAACGGCCTTGTCGAGCGTTTCCATAGGCAAATGAAAGCTGCCATAATGTGCCACGCTACCACAGATTGGACGGAAGTTCTCCCGCTTATTCTTCTGGGAATCCGAACTGCGTGGAAAGAGGATATAACCTCGTCTACAGCCGAGTTGGTTTACGGCGAACCGCTACGTTTGCCTGGAGATTTCGTCAGTCCGCTGAACCAGAATGCGTTGACGGATTATCCTGATTTTATGTCACGATTGCAATCGCATATGCGAAAGCTTCGAGCCATACCAGTCGCGCGCCACGGGAAGTCAAATGTTTTCGTTCATAGAGAATTAGCAACCGCTTCCCACGTTTTTGTAAGACAAGATGCAGTGCGCAAGCCATTTCAACCGCCTTATTCAGGCCCGTATCGAGTCGTTGAGAGGGGACCCAAATATTTTAAAATTATTATCAGAGGCAAGACGGATACTGTGTCAATCGACCGGCGGAAGCCTGCGCATACGCTTGCGGACGACGTCGACCCGTCTTCATCGCCGCCACGGCCACCTTCGCCCGCGCCTACGCCGGCGTCCATACCCCCTGCTGTCGCGATACCGACCGCTGCGCCTCAGCGACGAACCCGCTCGGGCAGGGTTGTGCGTTTTACAGATTTTTATCGACCGTAAAGGTCTTGGGGGGGACTATTGTGGCAACCTTCTTATTAAGCGTGCAAACTCCGTGCTGCATTTTATAAAAAGCTTAAGTCTTTTAGAATTTAGATGACTTATGTCACGTCAGTTTTTATGTATTGGAAAACAAAATACTTTATTTTCGAGCTTTCAATAATACGTTTATTACGATTAGCTCTAACACAAAATGTAAATGTTGATGTAAATACTCTCTGCAAATAAACGTGTATATAGTACTCGGCGGTTTCCTTCCTTGCTAAAGTCTCAATGGAATTAATATTTAGATTTTAATCTATTTCAACTTGAGCACAGATTTTGAATATCACCTCAATCTGATCACCTAAGCTATTCCACGATGAGCATCTGGATTTCTATTCGTGTAATTAAAAACAAATAGATTTTTTTTCTATTCCAACTAGAGCACCTATTTTGAATAGTACCTCAATTTGAGTACCTAAGCTGCTCAACGAAGTGTATCTGAATTAATGCTCTTCGTGGAACGATATTAACGATGCCTGATGGTGGGAAAACTAGTAGGTACCTATTATAGTAATAAAACAATTGTAACATTTTAAATATCTTAGACGCAATATGATAATAAAATCTAGCTTCGGTTAAATTTTTTGTACAAAGACCAAGTTACTTTGCGTCTGACCTTTGTTAGAGAATGTACATTAATTTAATTTTCCAGCTAAAAGCATTCTGTTAAAAGTTATTTCGCTGTCCTTTGGGGCTGCATTTTTGCTGACACCCTGTGTACAGTGCAGCTGTAGTGAGGTCGTAACTAGGGTTGCCAACTTTTTAAAGAATATCATAATAATTGGAAGCCTTCGAAAGGATTAGCTATAGCCCGTTATATAGCCTGTAAGATTCACAACTGTGGTGGGGGCCATACATCGCCATATGGATTGTTGGAGCCAAGTTGCTATCAACTGGCTATCAAATAATTTTCAAGCCACCTGGGTAGGCCTCTAACCTGACTATATGAATAACTAGCGGCCCGTCCCGGCTTCGCACGGGTGGACGTCTAATCTTTTCTAGCAATAAATATAGCCTATGTTACTCAGGGTGAATGCAGCTTTCTAATGGTGAAAGAATTTTTTAAATCGGCCCAGTACTTTTTGAGCCTATTCATTACAAACATACAAACATACCAAAATAGGTACAAATCTTTCCTCTTTATAATATTAGTGTAGATTAGACCACTATCTGACGGGAATTGCCAGTAACAACTGCTTGACGTGCCTTTCAAATACACTACATCGACAAGTGCCAAATATTTATTAATTAATTCGCCACTGGTCCCGATTCGGACTGTGCCACGACTTAACTTAACTAAATTTATTCCAGTCACTTTCTAAAATAAGATTAAGAAAAGAGACAGAAAACTAACAGCTGACTTTAGTGATGTCAAAGTGACGTTACACACCCAAAATAAGATGCCATCATAATGTACGCCATCTTATTTAAGGCGTTTTTGGGCGTGTAACGTCACTTTGACAGCACTAAAGTCAGCTGTTGGTTTTCTGTCTCTATTCTTAATCTTATTTTAGAAAGTGACAGGAATAAATTTAGTTAAGTTAAGTCGTGGCACAGTCCGAATCGGGGCCACTGTCCACTGCTAAACATAGGACTCTCCCTGCAGCACGATACAAGATGCCAGACTCCATACGGTTAGCAAGCCAATCAGAAGATGAATCTGTCCAATGCGTCATAGCGCGTCTCAAGTAATTAGCCAATCAGATGGCAGATCACACAGCACGTTACGGATATTAACCAATCATATGGCCAGTCCTAAATCGCGCTATCAAAGTTATCAAGAGACTTTGCATAAATACAACATCCGACTAAGAACAGTTGGACTGCGGTCCCGGGCATTCCACTAAACCCGTGGAAGATCTTCCGTTTCCCCCCCAAAGTATCGCATTGCCTCATTATTAATCCAATTTCATCAAAACAGTATCATAGCAACATCCTATACGAATATCAAATAGTAATTTAAATTAATTCCGCTAAATCGAACAATTGCTCGCCGTCCCTGTCGCTCGCAATTATGCTAATGCGAGTTAGAGCGAGACCATTAATATTCATACTTTAGTAATCGTTCAGTCTTCTACGTGAGTAAATTTGCAGTATCTGATTTTAATACATACATAAACTCACACACCACAATATGATTCGGTGTGGTCAGAACCTTTACTACTCGTACCCTACCGACATTTTAAAGCGTGCAGTTTTAGAAAGCTCGTATTGAACAGAACCGATGGCCAATAGGGCCGAAGAGTTCTCGAGTGGCGAATGCGGTAACGGAAAGTGCAGCGTGGATCGACCCCCACACGGTCCATGTGAATTCGAAATTATCCTTGTAGATTTCATATTAGTAACACTTTTGTAGTTATCGAAAACTAGGTATTTTATAAAAATGTGTTTATTTTTCACGACTTTCACTTCAAAGAATACCCTTTTCTAACGCTTTAATTATGAAATACCGAGAACAATTTTAACAAGATTTTTTACAAAGAAATTTTTTTTTTAGAAGAATAATTTTCAAAAGACTTTTTTTAATAGTTATTTTTTGTTCGTTATATTTATAGCTTGAGACTCAAATCTCCCGATTTAAAATAAAACAATGTAACCTTAATTTCTTAAGGCGGCGAGGAATGATAATGGACAACAAATTCACTGTTATGTTAGCCTATTTCCCATACTAAGATTGAGGATCTTTTTACTAACCGACTTCAAAAAAGGCGGAGGTTTCTAAAGTCGACCGTATATATTTTTTTATGCGTGTTCGCGGATAACTTCGTCATTTATGAACCGATTTTGATGATTCTTTTTTTGTTTGAAAGGCGATATCTCAAGGGTGGTACCATGATAAGGAAACCAGGATCTGATTATGACATCCTAGAGAAATGGAGGGGAACCTTCGAAAATCGTAGTGATAAATAGTGCGTTTGTTAATTTAAACTACTGTTAAATTGAACTAATTAATGAATTCACCACTGAAAATTGTGAAATATACAAAATTTTAACAAAAAATTCAAACCGGCTTCAAAAAAACAAAAAAGTTAAAAAATAATATTGCAGCCGCTGACTTTTTTCGTTCGCGTCATAAAAAACATTAATTTGTTTTGTAGAAGTCGGTGTCAAGACAAGTCAAAAACTAATGTAAGCCCTGTCGCGAATCGTACCGGCTTGACAGCGACATCGATAAAACAAATTAATGTTCTTATGATGCGAACGAAAAAAGTCATCGGCTGCAATATTATTTTTTAACTTTTTAGTTTTTTCGAAGCCGGTTTTAATTTTTTTTAGTCAGTAGACGGACTAGAGATGCGTTGGTCAGACGACATTGTGAGGGTTGCGGGACAGAGATGGATCAGATTAGCACAGGACCGTGAGGAGTGGCGCAATAAAAACGAGGCCTATGCCCAGTAGTGGGTATATGTGGGCTGATTTGATTCATTGAAATTAAATTAAAATACAGTTGGTAGTTGAAGCAACGTTTCGACCATCTAGGCACGTCAGTTTGTTTTTAAAAATGAATTTTTAAATTGATCATTTCAATATTTGTCACACTTTTAGAAGTCCTTTGGTCTGGACTAGGATGCTAAATGTTTTTTTTTTTTGCTTACACACGAGAGACCACAAAAATTTTGTTCATCTCTGGAATATAATTAAAAAAACCATTCAATCAGGTCTCAAGTCACAGGTGGCTGCGCACACCCCACCCACTTAATTCAAATATTCAATATTCAATCAAAATACTCATTCTAGCGTAAAATATTGCTCTATTTTTTGCTACATTTGGTCGTAAATCAATTTGACGTCGATTTTTACGTATTTTTCAGAAAGCTTTCACCAGTGAAACGTGTTAGCAATATTTTTGTTGAATATACCGTTGATTGCTGTAGACAGGTCTCCGTAAACAAATTTTTTCAAAAGCTTTTTTATTTTACAGTTTTTTAAACAACGTGTATAGGGAGGGATCTATACAAGGTGTACCTAAATTTGAATGCGTTACATATTAGAGAGTGCGCTTCAGACCATCAAATTGAACAATTTTGACTATGGGGCAAATGCCGAAATCGCGAAAATAAAATCAGCTGTTCCATACATTTGGCGTTCTATGGAACAATAAAAACGTTTTCAATTTTTCGATCTTAGCTCCGTAGTGAAAGTTGATCAATTTGATGGTCTGAGGTCTCCTCTTGAGTGTGTAACGCATTTAAGCTTATTAGTTACACCCTGTATAATGCCATCGACTTCACAGAAGACCTACCACCAAGGGGGCCCATGAGCGATGATAGATACGGTAGAAAGAGTATAATTTGGATTTTTATAACACCATTCTTTGTTACCTATACAGGGTGAAATAGGAGTGAAATCGATATCATTAGCATCCTTTTAAACTAAGAGTCTACCCATCAAACTGAACAACTTTTATTACGGGAGCAAACGGATCGGAGCAAAAAAAAACAGCTGTTGCATATACCTACTACATAACATAATTTATATAAGTGTGTTACTAACAAAATGTATCATGGTTAGTTGAATAAATACATTTATTATTATTGTATGTCTTACGTTCCGTAATCACGGGCAATTAAGTCCCGGACCTTTGGAAGGCGTGCATGGGGCCGAAGCCAACATGTAGAGGCCCGTTCAAAAGACAAGTTAATCTAAATGTAAGGGATACACAAATGGCGGATACCATCTCCGAGCGTACAACATGATACCCATGGTCCCCGCCATTTGTGTAAACACTATTGGAGTACAGCGCTATGGCCGCGATGGAAAAAAATAAGGTCTTGGGCTATGGAGGTGAAAGTTGGATGGATGGATACTGGGCTATGGGAGGAGACTAACGGACGCCTGCCATGACAACTAGTCTCAAAATTGTAAATAGGGCAGGCGGTGACTCGCCGACTCGTCGAGTGGGCCCCATAAAACGGCCGCACGCACAAAGTGCGACAATGGGGCAACATCTCATTGAGCAGCTGAAGGTTGTCGAGAGGTGCGGCTCCGGTTTCACCATCGCGGGGTTTACCCCCGTGAGCGGGTTTCCCCGTTATTACGCCATTACGTGCAATACACTTCCAACCTGGAGCATAGGTTCTGCTCTTGCGATTCCACTCTGGACGGCCAATTAAGGCAAGCCAGAGGTAGGGGGGTATGTTACTGTGTGTGTGGGTGTGGGGGTGTGTGTGTGGGTGTGTGTGTGTGTGTCAGCGCATGTCTTATTATTATATACCTACATTTGAATCGCGAACTCGCGCGTCGACATTGCAGTTTAGTATGGAACAGCTAATTTTGTTTTTTCTCCGATCGGTTTGCTCCCATAGTAAAATTTGTTCAGTTTGATGGGTAGACTCCTAGGACGATTAAATTGTTCTAGGTAGACTCATAGTTTAAAAGGATGCAAATGATATCAATTTCACCCTGTATATTTCCTCTATCCTAAGGTTGCGTGGAAGAAATCAATTTTTAGTGATAAGACCGCCTTATTTCTACCATAATTAGTTTTGTTTTTCCTCTATCCTAAGGTTGCCTGGCAGAAATCAATTTTTAGTGATAAGACCGCCTTATTTCTACCATAATCAGTTTTGTTTCCTAAAAAACACTGCTTTAAACTATCTGCAACAGAAGTAAGGGCCTATAATATAATGATGTGTAAGGTTGTCTGGAAGAAATCGCTTTTTAGCGATAAGACCGCCTTATTTACATACACACATTTACATTACATCCTTACGGCTACAGTAATATCATGCAAGACATTTATATTTATACATAGGCGCACAAAATAACAATATTTGTATACTTTATAGGTATTATAAGGAGTTGGCTAATGGTCCCCACACGAGGTCCAGAACCTAGGGTACCTAATTGTAATTCTTTATCTTTATTCAAATATATATTTCGTTTTGGTGTGCAATAAAGGATAATTGAATTGATGTGCATTTTATTATTTGTTTTGGTGTAAGTAAATTAACACGTTCCGGGACAGTGACCGCCCATAGCCGTGATTACAATAAAAGTTCTATTGTGTCTCATTCACTGCCCCGGAATGTGTTAAGAATATTTCATTCATTCATTCATTCATGGTTTCCTACACCGAAAAGCCAGTGGTGTTACAAAGTTGACAACAGACAATTCAATTGATATTATATGTATATATATTATATTATATATTATATATATTTATTTATGAAAGAAAACGTTACAGAATTGACAAAAGGTATAGGTATAGGTACCATTAAGACAAGCATCTAAAAATACTTTGATTGAATACCTACCTTTTATATTCACAATCAATAATGTAATTATACTTTTTTCTGGAACGATCAATCAAAAGAAACTTCTTGTTCGGAGTTCGTTATTACTTTGATAAACTGGAAATACTATTAATATAAGTAGGTTTTATATAGAGTTCTTCTTACTTTGCTAACGGTTTTATTAAGCGGATGATCAGACCATCAAACTGAACAACTTTCTCTTCGAAATGATCAGCAAAACCACAGCCCGGACCCTGCATACAAAAATTTGAAATTGACAAAATGACGTCAGCACAGTCATGCGAAACCAAAGAAATTGAACCTTAAGTATCTAGTAATAGATACTCTTTCTTATACTGTGCCTTAAGTCTTCTTCGTAGGTAACGAGTAACCAGTGCGAGGTAACCAGAGGGCGATAGAGGGGGTGAGGGAAAAAGTTGGTGGGAGGAAGGGAGTGTCCGTACTGTATCTAGTAATAGATACTCTTTCTTATAGGTACTGTGACAAACCTGCAATCCTACTCGACCGTAGACTCGACCCAAGTCCATTGACAGCTGATTTCTTTTCAGCGATTTTGATTTTGGTCCCATAGAGAAAGTTGTTCGTTTGATGGTCTGATCATTTTATTTTAAAATTATGATTTTCTCTCCAGTTAAATAGAAATTAATTTGATTCTTCAGTGTAATGTCCAGAAGAGCAATCGTGTTGTCACCCGACGGAAGCGTTCTTAATTATAAATAAATTACGTTTAAATTGAAAACACCTAAAGGTCCATAAAGTACTTTTGTTTAAAAACATTCATTCAATATTTCTTTAGGGATTACACGTAAATAATTATAAGTCTATAAGATCTCAGTCGCCAGGCTGCTGCCACCAGAGCTCCTAGCATGATGTGCTCGGCAATGTTATCCCGCGCCTTTTATACTCTGTTACACGCCAACCGAAATAGAGATAGGCGCGAATTTGCACCTCTACAGGGTGTCACTCTACTGGTAGTAGGTACTAGTATTTATTATGTGGTGTAAGGGAAAACCCTCCACAAACTGAATCAAACTTTATAGCGGTGTAACCAAGAGAATCTCTCTGGCTATGCACTTTTTGGTCTATTAAATTCGCAGTTTTGTGAAATCATTTAAAAACACTTTTATTTATTACTTTATTGGCTATGTGTACGACACTAGCGCCACACTAGCGCGGCGTAGCGCATGAACTATGTCGGCCAGCCGTGAATTATACACTATTATAGTACTGTAAAGGACTGTGTTTGTTCGAGGATTCTGCCAAAACTACTTGACCGATTTTGATAAAACTTTTTATATTTAAAAGCTTATATTTTATTTTATTCCGGTACGATGACGGGAGCGGATGCGGACGAAGCCCCGCACAAAATCTAATTTGTATCGGAATTCCCATACAAACTTTTACCTCAGTTTTAACATCTTTGGGGGTTTCAAATGCGACAAGCCTTTTTTAAGTGAGCATCTAGATGCCAATAGAAACTTCCATACCAAATTTTAAGTTAGTAGTCTTGACAGTTTTGGTAGTGTGCGGATTTGCATAGATTCATTTGCATAGATTCAAGCAAATCTGACACAGCTTCACCGTCAGTAGTTCAAATTACTGCCACAGCGTGCGCTGCGATCGACTTGACAGTTCCCAACACCCGCTTCGCACATAGCCAATAGTAACCAGCAGTCACCGAAAAGTATTTTTATTTTGATCTCTTTAAATAATAAATATCAATGTGAGAAAAATTGGTTCAAACCTGGGTTAGTGTAAGTACACTAACCCAGGTTGACCCAAGTGGGGGCTTAGCCACTGGAACTATATGAGTATTATCTATAAGAAAGACAGACATAGTATTTATTGCTAGATAGCTTAGCTTAGGTAATAACCACAATGCTTGGACTTGAACATTCATTGAATCCCACCGAATACACAAAGAGAATGGAATCACTTTAGAGGAATCACTAGGTAGGTACGTTTTCCAAATGATTTTCTTTACAAACAAGATACCTAGGTACTAAAACTTTTAAACAAAGAAACTAAGCACAGCATTCACCCCGTTCACTTTAAAAAATAAAGAAAAAGAAAGTTTTTAAATTAATTTAAAAGTATTCGGTTTTTAAACTTTGTTCGATTGATTTTAATAAAAAAGAAAACACAAATAAAAGTTGTTTGTAGGTGTGCCGGGGGCCGGCATGGCGCGTCTACTCGCGAGGCAAAGGAACAGTGTGACATTCAGCCAGCCCTCGTGGTACTGAGTGATAGGAGGAGCGTGTACATAACTTGGTAAAAAAGAGTTTGGAAAAAATGAGGGCGCCACTTTCTTTGCAAGAATGTCAAACTAAGTAGTTCCACCCTGTCACCATGTCAAACTTACCAAGCTTTTTTAGAAGACAGGTACCTAATTCAGCGTTCAACAACAGTATAGGAAAGAGTATAAGCACGATAAAAATGCCTACTTAAATACAGGGTGTTAGGGTAAACAGTTGCATTACTTTAAGCCCTAATGCGTGATAGTAACTATGTTACTGAACGACTTTCCCTAAGAAACGAATAGGAAATTTGTAAAAAAGAAATGAACTTTCCATACGTAATGCAATCAGCTGATCGAACGTTTGTATGAAAAGTTTAAATATTTACTGCTAATTTCCCTTTGCTCCTTTGGGAAAGTTATTTAGTATCAAGATCAGGTACAATCACATAAATTAAAGTAATGAAACTGTTTACCTTAACACCCTGTATTTAACTTAGCTAACCATTGATTGATTGTTGGTTGGGCTATTGCAAGCAAGGGTCGTTATGTAACACTGCGACCATCGCTGGTCCATTGTGTTCGCTCCAAGCTCACACATATTTTACGCATACCTCCGAGCTTATGGTATTTTCAATACTCAATACTCAATATATTTATTGCATTCCATAATGTACATTTCTTTTCATTCTCGGGTATGCAGGTTTCCTCACGACGGTTTCCTTCACCGCCGAGCTAGTGATAATGATAAATACAACCGTACATAAATTCCGTAGACCTTAGCAGTGCCGGATTAACCATAGAGGCAAAGCAGGCAGCTGCCTATGGGCCCAGCGACGCCCAGGGGCCCCGCAGCCCGAGAGAAAAAAAATAAGGAAAATCTAGAGGAAGGAGGAGGAGGTCCACTCCAAAATTTTAAGGAATTATTTTAAAGTATGTGACAGTCAATAAAAAAGGTATGGAAAATATACTTAAGAATAACAGAAGAAAAAGAGAACGTGTCTTAAGAGTTTCAGAATATCTCTGACTACCCCCTCGAGGAATATAGTCGTGAGCATATGCTATGCTATGCTATGCTATGCTATGCTAAAATATACTTATTGCAAAATTTAGAGCTCGCTTCGCTCGCTCATTTTTGTTTGTCATAAATAACGACCTTAATTGCGTATTAAAAGCTTAAGATCACTCAAAATTTTAGTGGACAATCCATCCCACGGGGGCCCCGAGGCTGTCATTCCCTAGGGGCCTCTATATGGCTTAATCCGGCCCTGGACCTTAGTGATTCAGGCTTATAATGGTACAGGCCAGGAATCGAACCGCCGCCTCAGGGGATCGCACTTTTTCGTGAAAGTGGAGCCTAAACTGGAGCGAACGAAAAGACATTTTCAACGTCAAAAAAAAAAGATGCTCATTAAAGAGTTTAACCCGCTGCCGCCCATAACCCCGCCCGCAGTATCACTCGGACACCGACTCCGTGTGACGTCTGTATTATGTACTTAACCCTCCCATCACTTAGACTTGTATCTTATGACGTCACACCTGGATTATGTTTACATTTTATTTGTGTAAGGTTTGCCCTGCAGGGCGGGTAGGTGTTATTATGATTTGTGTACATAGGTTGCCTCTAGTGGTATATTGATTGATACTTACAGGATATAAACACTTGGGGGGTTTGAAAAAATAAACTTTATATACCAATATAGTATAATCAGCCTGATTGCATTGATTGCTCTTTTCTTATAATCCCAGTAAGTACATTTCCATTAAAATCATCGGCGTTTCATACATTTTTGGTCCAAATTTGAAGGTGCCGCTGTGGTGCCGGCCAACAAAAACTAATGCTATATTCTCTTAGTACATGTCCATGAGCATTTATTATTGTGGCATGAAAGATGTAGCTGTATGTTTTATTTAAGTACATCAAAAATGTATGAAAAGGCAGATTCTACATATTTGGTGCCATACTAAAAAATTCTGAGATGGACAAGATTTAACTGAACCTACCCGTAGCTAATTTTATCGAAAATGTATGAAAATGCAGATTTTTCGAAACCAAATAAAACCAAGGTCAATGGACTTACAGCTTCGGTGCCATAAAGTCCTAACCCTAACAGAATATCTATAGGATTTTTCTTGTTTGCCCGACACTTTCACTTTTTGGATCAATTCAGATGATGTCTTTTACCCAATTTGATACTTACAAAATTAACTATCTCCACTGACTAATTACCTGAAACAAAATACACAATAATCAATTAATCAAATTATCAATCTTTTGATTTTATCATAGAGAAACACGTGACTCCTGTCAACGCCCGGAGAGGAGTAAGTATTGTTTATTTCTAAATATAACTTTTTTTTGTTTTTTTTTTGCGGGGTGGGGGGGGACCGACTACACCGGGCTATGACAATAACAGTAAACCGCATTGAATTAAGGGGCTATGTAAAAAAAATAGGATTCTTCAAAGCTTCTATACTTAGACTAATTATATCCGGACCGGCCTTGCGGTAGCATTTCCCCTCTGCCACGATATAAGAGCAATGATCATGCACATTCAACATTCAATTTTATAACTTATCACTAAACTAGACAACCTATTATTGCGAAACAATAATTTCGAACTTAGAACGTTTGGGGTTTACACGCGACTACTTTTCATGATTTTGAACATTCAAAATTAGAATCTAAAGTCATAGGGAATAAAATCCAAAGTTGCGGATAACATGTTACCTCGCCCCCCGCAAAAAGTGGCAGAAAGTTTGTTAATAGAATGACACGTGGTTACGCGTCCCGATATAATTAGTCTAAGTTCCTATATCATGAAGTACTAACAGTAGGAGTATGATTTGCGGATATGTGTAAATTGAACATATAATTGATGTTTTGATTAGAGCCAAAATACGATTAAGACAAATTTTCTCGATAGAAAAACAAGCCAAAGTAGCCTCCGTTTTCATCTATAAACGCTTGTTACTGCTAAACGGTGAATAATAGAAACATGAGACTAGATTTAAAAAAAAGGATTGCTATTTTCTAAATTTTGATTTGAGCAGAATTTAACTTACATAAATAGTACAATCACAATTAAATAAAGTTTGTTTTTTCGCTTGAATCGTTCCAGGCGCGCCGCCCCATCTCTTTCTCTCGCATCTGGCTGTCACTTATATCTGGCAGTAATATAAGCTATCACACGCTCTTTTCGCTAAAATTATTTTTCGACATAGGCCCTTAAGTAGACCATCGGGGCTAGTACGGGGCCGTCGCGGGGGTGAGGCTTTGACAGAGGGGAAAGTATGGGAAATTATGCGTAAGCCCGCTCCTTCCTGTCAAGCAGTAGTACGTGTTTCTCTATGGATATTGTTAACGATGGTCGCTTTGCCCCTTTTTAGGGTGCCTTATTTTCAAAATATATATGAAATGGTGTTGGCAGCTGATTGCGCGTGATTTACCTAAACCAAACGTAAGTACTTACCTACCTATGCATCCATGATGCGCCGGAGCCGGCACGCGCCGCCACGCGCCCCTCCAGGGAGTCCGAAAACCACCGTCGCAGCAGGAGCACGCACGCTCACCTGTCAACGCCATTCTACCAAATAATAATCTGTTTTCTAATTTCTCCCACACCAGCGACCGCCATAGCCTACAAAGCTGGTCCTTCGAGCCGGATCCATTAAAAATAGTCGCGGGAGCAAAACCTGTAAGCAGGAACGGTTAAATGTTTGTCACACCGCCGCGCGTGTTAAGAAAACGTGGCACTTTACGCAGTGAACAAACCGCCGAACAAGATACGCAGAATATTCTTAGAATGCCAGACCAAAGACGGTGAACTGAAGAATGTTAAGAAGGAGTTGAAGTTTTTAGAAAAACTCACCATGGACAAACCTTCTGCCAGTGACTCGAAATTTGGTTCAGCAAAATCGAAATCTTCAGTTTCCTCATCCTCATCAACAGCAGTACGTAAAAAGCAGCTAGAATTCGAAGCCGCTCAAGCGAAAGCTAAAGTACAATTAGAAGCTGCTGCACATAAGGCCAGGGTGGAAACGGAGCTGATCGAAAAGAAGCTGGAGGTTGAAATAGCTGAGCTGGAGAGTCTTAGTTCTGGAAAATCGTCTGGAAAGTCTTACAACAGTGAAGAAAAGGTGGAGGAATGGCTAGAAAATAGTCATCATGTCGCAGCTCCGGAAATTTCCATCGTTGAACGTGAAATTTCCCACGACAACAAGCGTGAACTTCGTGCGGAACGTCAGGACGACCGCGTCGTAAGGAAGTTAGCCGACGCTTTACGTGACGCCATGACTATCACTGCTTCAACTTCGAAAATGCAAAGCGAAGAGTTGCTGACCAGACTAGCTACATCTAAAGACTTACCCTTGTATTTTGGTGATCCAATGGAGTGGTTGCAGTTCAGAGAGGCATTTAACGAGTCTACAAAGTTGTGCCGTTACAGTGAAACCGAAAACGTGTGGCGTTTACGAAAGTGTCTACGCGGTGAAGCTAAAGAAGCTGTTTCTTCACTACTTATTGGCGGCACAAGCCCTAATGATATCATGGAAACCCTAGAACTACGATTTGGGAGACCTGAAACCATCATGTGTAAAATTGTAGCTCAACTGAAAAAATTGCATCCACTGCCACACGCCTATCATAACGAAATAGTGAACTTTTCAATTAAAATCAAGAACTACGTTGCAGCTGCAATCTCCATCAAGCAAAATGACTATCTTCGTAGCCCAGAGTTGGTAAATCTAGTGGTGTCAAAGTTACCTACCGCGCTCGTATCAAAGTGGGCTGATCACGCTTATGAATGCCGAGATAGTGAGAAAGCTAAGCTGGAATTAATCGCAGATTTTCTACACAAGGAAGCGACCAAAGCTGCTGCAGCAGGAGTTAGCCACGTTCAGAGTCAAGTGGATTTTCGTCGAAAGCCGGATGACCGCCGTGTGCATTCTGTGCTGTTTAATAATGGTGAAAACGACAAACCGAAGCCCAAATGCATGTTTTGTCGTGGAAATATTAAACACAGTTTAAGTGAATGCGCACGCTTTAAACGCGCGATGCGTAAAGACCGCTGGCGATTTGTACGCATAAACAAACTGTGCTATAAATGCCTAGGGTCGCGACATGACCAGCAAACATCATGCGCAGCCCCTAACTGTGATATTGACGGATGTGGACAGCCGCATCACCCGCTACTTCATTGGTTGAAGCCGAAGAAGCCAAAGACGAACCTAACAAAAAATGATTCGGGGTCAAAGTTTCATCACAACGAGGATCTACAGAGACATGTGTCAACGGCCTGCTGTTGACTATAGATATTATAATGTTCTTTTATTAAAAAGTAGTAAGTCTTGTAAAGTTGTAGAAGAGAAGTAGTACTTAGTAGTGTTTTTGCATTTTGTTTTGTTATAATATTTACAAGATTTTACAAGACTGAATGTCTCAAATTAAAAATAAAAAGATATCAAAAGTGTCACTACAACGTTTAACATTTAAATTCATAGCAATATAAACTTTATGAAGCAAGTAATAAGGTGCCCCAGGTGTGTAATATTACGAGCCAAGACAAAGTCTCACGTAATTTAATAAAGATGTCACCTCATCTTATTAGCGACTGATGTAGCGTCACCACGCGGCGGGGTATTACTGGGACATGGATAAATATAGCAATCTTATTTTTACACGGTAACTCCTGAGGTAAATGAGGATCGTGTTGCATTGAAAATTACTTGTCATTTCGCTTTTTTGAGTGCCATAAAAGTATGTACCTAATCCATAATACAGATTTTAGAAGAAATAAAGTGACTGTATTTATTTTCAGTCTTTTACGTCTTAAATTATGATACAGCCATGTTGTGCTATTTTAAATCTAAGCAAAGCCCCGGTTTGGCAGGTTGCAGGTTCAAGTTCCGTTCGATACTTAATTTTTCAATTTTTAATTAAATGTTTTATGGTATTGTCAATGTTACATTATGTAATTCAATGTTGTATCTATTTTGTAGATTGTTTTATTTTGTATATTTTGTGTTTTTTTTGTGTTTGTACAAGAGTGACTGTAGGGTACCCACATTTATATTTAACATAGACGTCCATTTCTGGATGTAGGCCTCCCCTAAAATAGGGAGGATTTGCCATAATCGAACGAAACTTAGAAACTTTTTTCACATACAGATACATTTTCTATTAGCATAATGTAATGAGTAAGGACCAATATTGTTAGGTACTTTGTTAAATATTTTTTTATTATTATTTTTTTGTTATAAGATTCTCTTTTAGCATGCTTATGATTTTTGTATGATGGTTTACTTATATTGTACCATGTGCCTATTATGTAGCTGGTCACCCTACTGCCAAAATGAAAGAATTTGGAAGCGACAATAGTTTCTGTACGTGCTGGGACGTACAATGTCCACATGCAATATTGTGTTATGCTCACTGAGTGAAGTTACTGTCAAAGAATACCTACGATATTATTACTTATATTTTATTCTGTGTTATTTATTACTGTGTACTATTATCGTAATCTGTTATTTTAATACCTACGAGCATTTACCCGCGACTTCATCCGCATAAATGATATACCAGATTTTAAGTCAGATCAAAAGCTATCAAACATAAAAAGTTTCATCAAAATAGGTTCAGTAGTTTTTCCGTGATGCTCGAACAAACAAACACACAAACAAACAAACAGACAGACAAAAAATCCAAAAATTTGTGATTTGGAATCAGGAACATCTAAAAACCATATCGTAATCTTTTTTTTTTGTAAAAATCTTCTATGTACAGACACACTTCTGTTACAGTTTTATAATAAGTATAGTTTAGATAAGAAAAATTGTTTGAAATTTGAATTAAAAAAATATACAGGGTCCTTCTTAATATGCTGACATAATTTTAAGGGGATGACAACTGAATAACTTTCTGTGGGACCAACATCAAAATCTCGAAAAAAAAAATCAGCTCTCCCATACATTTTAGGCGAGTAGGATTGCAGTTTTGTATGGAACAGCAGATTTTTTTTCGCGTTTTGATTTGGTCCCATAGAGAAAGTTGTTTAGTATGATGGTCTGATCATTCCCTTAAAAAACCGACGGCATATACAGGGTGTACCAAATCACCCTAGTAATACTTAACAGGGTGCTTCAGACCATCAAACTGAACAACTTTCACTATGGAGCCAACATTGAAAACGTGAACAAAATCAGCTGTCCCATCCATACATTTGAGTCGAGTCGGTGCTGCAGTTTTGTATGACACAGCTGTATTTTTTTCGCGATTTTAAAGTTGACTTCGTAGTGAAAGTTGTTCAGTTTGATGGTCTGATCGTCCCCTTAAAATAGTTTCAGCTAATTTTATTAGACCTTATATACATATACAGGGTGAAATTGATATCATTAGCATCCTTCTAAACTAAGAGTCTACCCATCAAACTGAACAACTTTTACTAAGGGAACAAACCAATCGGAGCAAAAAAAATCTGCTGTTGCATATATTTGTGTCGCGTAGGCATTGCAGTTTAGTATGGAACAACTGATTTTTTTGTTGCTCCCATAGTAAAAGTTGTTCAGTTTGATGGGTAGACTGGATGGGTTTAAAAGGATGCTAATGATATCAATTTCACCCTGTATAGTAGACTTCGCAAACGCGTATGCAACCTGTTTAAATTGCGTCCTTGCGAACATTTGCCTACAAAAGGCAAATTTTAAATGCATAATGCACTTTACGAGCATTTCTTCCGCATTCAAAAGTGCGGACAAATGCGTCCGCAGTTATTTCCGAAATGTCAGTTTGCGTAAAAGCAAGGACATAGGTATTGAACCAGGTGGTTTAACTTCCTTCTGGTAAATTCCTAAATGTCACCAACTCACCACATCGGTATTTCAAAGTCTGAAAGTGCTGACGTGAGCACTTGTCTCGCGTGGTTTTCGCGCGTCGCGTTTTTGCCTGCCACGAGGCTCCGCAATCCTCAATCTCTTCTTGTTCACCAAAAACAATCCCTGAGATTGGGATCGATACTTCCATAAACTTCTTCACACTGGCGGAAATGCAGTGCTAACGCACAAGTACAAGCAAGAGTTCATCTAAACTATTATAAAACTGTAACAGAAGTGTGTCTGTACATTGAAGATATTTACAAATAAAAGATTATGATATGATTTTTAGATGTCCCTGATTCCAAATCACAAATTTTTGGATTTTTTGTCTGTCTGTTTGTTTGTTTGTTTGGGTGTTTGTTTGTTCGAGTATCACGCAAAAACTACTGAACCGATTTTGATGAAACTTTTTTTGTTTGATAGCTTATCATCTGACTTAAAATCTGGTATATAATTTATGCGGACGAAGTCGCGGGTAAAAGCTCGTTAATTATAAATATAAAAAATAAAAAACAAAAGAGCAATGCTCGGCATCACGTTGCTAGACCGTAAGTGCAATGAGTGGATTCGGCGAAATACAAAGGTCGTGGATGTGGTTGCCACTATAGAACGCCGGAAGTGGAGATGGGCAGGCCACGTTGCTCGTATGGCTTCTGAGCGTTGGACCAGGAGTGGAGCGTTGGAGTGGAGGCCCAGAGAAACCACGCGAGGTAGAGGCCGCCCACCAGAAAGATGGGTCAATGACATTAGGAAGCACGCCGGTCCCAACTGGATGCAGAGGGCGAGGGACAGTACGTCATGGAGAAATATGGAGGAGGCCTATGTCCGAAGACGGATTGATCAAGGGCTGAGATGGATGGATGGATAAAAAATAAAAAAGTTGAACAACGCCGGTGTAGTCTGATGATGATGACCTACTGTTTGAGTTTTATTTAATTTCGAGCGGACAGGTTTTAGATTGCAGCTAGAGGGCGAAATGCATCGACCAATGATTTTTGACTACGTCATGAAACGAATCCCTTTTCATGTCGACTTTAGGTTTTAGGGGATGCTTAAAATCATCAAACTGAACAACTTTATACATATTATATAGGTGTAAGGAAAAGTATCATTAACCTTTAAACCACATACTCTACCCATCAAACTGAACAACTTTTAGTACGGGACCAAACCGATCGGAGCACAAAAAAAATCTGCTGTTGCATACATTTGAGTCGAGTAGGCATTGCAGTCATAGAGTACGAAGAGATGGCATATCGGCTTGTTTCTATAGAAAATGTTGTCGCCAACAAAGGGGGTGAAAAACGGGTGAGGGGAGGGTTAACATTTAAATACGCTACTTCCCGCTAGATGTGTATGATATGACGTCAGGCCCAGTTGAGTATCTGTGCACAGTTCGATACAACATCTCTACCCCAGGGGAGCGCGTTATTTTCTCTATGGTTGCAGTTTATCCCTTATAATTTCGTCCTGTCCGTTTGGTTAATTTTCTAGCCCACAATTTTACCACACACAAAATTCAAAATTCAAATTTTTTTTATTCTAAATAATATCATATAGATTGCTTTTTGACGTCATTTTTTGACTCTACCACCGCGTCGGAAGGTGTTCCATTGAGAGAAGATGCACACAATTTATTTATACCTAATCAACTTTAGCTTGACTACATCAGTAATACAGTCAGTCAGCGATGCCAGACGTCCCGATTTTGGCGGGACGTCAATGTCCCGCGCGGGACAGGCGTCCCGCTTTTCGGGAATAACTCATCCAATTCAATCTGGAGCTATCCTGTGCAGAGTTCTTCAACTATATTAAAGAAAAAAATGAAACTTTAAAATATGTTAAATCTTTAGAGAAATATAATCATTAAAATATATTTTCTATATGACTATCTATCATGAACATCATTGTAAACTTAGTTTGAAAATCAAATAAGAGTTTAAGTAGTTAAAAAATACAAATTATTTAATTTTTTTTTTATTATGTCCCGCTTTCGACGAAAGAATCCCGTTTTTTTACTCAAATCGTTTCAGAATCCCGCTTTGCCCGAAAAAAAATCTAGCAACGCTGAATCCAGTACACGAGTGTTGGTACTGCAAGATTTATGATTGAGCTCAACTTTTCCACCTCCACAATCTAAAAACCTCAGATAATAAGAAAGCAGTAGCCCCGTGAAATGAGGGCACATTTCCAACAGAAAATTAAAAGTCCCTTACAAAAACTCTTACGAAGACACAATAAGCACGGAAATTGCTTGTATTGTTGGACTTACGGACTTCGTTCCGTAGAAAATTAGCAACAAGACCGAAGAAAAAACTCTTATGCCGATGTACCAAGGAAGGAATTGGTTTGTATTCCGGGACTTAGGAGGGAAATATGTGAAGATTGCAAGGCGCGGGCATTGTTTGCACCGGGCTTATATTGCACTGACATAATGATAATAAAGGAATTATTGGCGAAATGAAAGCGATCTCTCTATAAAAGACATTTCCCACGTGACGAAGGGATTTTATGAGTTATTTGGCGTTATGTTTTACAAAAATGTATCCAGCCGTTTCCCACTTGGAAGAGCCCAAATGTATCACGTCCCCTTAAGACGCAGCAGATTGAAAGGACAACCGCCGCTCTCCCTTGAAAAAATACCTGAAAATGTATAGAAGTTTTGACTGAAGTGAAATGTGTAATAAATTATGAGGTTTTATAAAAATGACTCAGATAGTATCATTTATTTTTATTTAACGAGTTATTTAATCATTTATTATTAATAAATTATAAAAAAGCAGCAACCCCAACATGGCTGTCAATGTTGTTTAGTAGGAGGAGGTAGGAGGTGTTGCAAGCACAATGTTTTTTTTAATATAAAAATGATAAAAACGAATAAATCATTATAAAATAAACTAATGCCTGCAGTTAGTTTCTAGTGTTCCATAGTCACAGTAACAAAGTCCCTAATAAAAATGGAAGGACGGTTATACATTTTTGGGTATTATGTGCCAGATGTCCTTTCGGTCTCTGAGTAGTTGGCTCGGTGGCGAAATCGGATAACGCACTTCCCCAGTTTGGAAGAGTGCGGGTTCGAATCCCGTTCGAGACTTAATTTTCCAATCTTTAATTTGATTCCCAAACTTATGGTATGTTTTAAGAATTCATTTTCGATTTAAAAAAAAGTGGCTGAAAGGTAATGGTGTAGTATATTTTTAGAACCGGCTCATGAACCCCTTTCATTTAATACCCCACACGACAGGTTTCAGAAATTGTTTTTTTATTCCGATACAAAAAATTTATGACCTCATACCCACTCCACCAATTGAGAAAACGACACCGTAATTTTTCCTACTCAAGAAACTCTACTGAATGCAACGATACCACATGTCGATATAAAATTAAACTACTCAGTCCTACGAAAATCATTATTTGACGACTTTATTCAGATTGGCATCTACTAATAATCTGTTAAACAAGTCCTCTGTAAAAAAAAAGGTTACTATAAACTCGATGATTATTTGAATGACCAAAATGTCTGGTCTTGACAATTTTACACTATGTAATGCAATATTGTATTTTAATTGTACTTTGTACATTTTGTTTTGTTTAAAAGATGTGTGTTGTAGAGTTTCTGGCCGCATCTTCTCTCAACGGAACACCTTTCGACGCGGTGGTAGAGTCAAAAAATGACTTCATAAAGCTATCTATGTAATATTATTTTGAAAAAACAATTTGTAATTTTGAATTTATTGCGCCGACACCAAGTAATGGAATGGGATAAAGACAGGAACATGATGATGATTTAAACTAATCTAGTAAACATTGAAAAATACAATTTGGATAATTAAAATTAGTTTACATATGTAGACGTTTGAACTGGGATTCGAACGCGGGACTACCGCGATATCCAGTGTGGTAACCATCAGGCCACCCCATCGATAACGATAGGCATTCAGTTACAGTAACAGGATATGTAACAATAACAGTAAACCCACCCCTTTATTATCACTATCGTCGGTCACACAATTTACCCCAAATTAGGGGTAATTTGCCGTTTATTGGAGACCTTGATCTGGACAAAAGTGAGATCTTGTCGGCTTATAAATGTGGTAACATTTCAGTCCCATTGACTAGGTAACGTCTTGAAAATTATTGAGCTGTTGCGTGTAACACTTTCCGTCTCCATCATCAGATTATATCCATGTCACCATCATCATCATCAGTCTATGCAGGGTCCTTCTTAATAATGCTGACTGTTTTCTAAGGGGATGATCAGACCATCAAACTCAACTACTTTCTCTATGGGAGCAAGGTCGAAATCGCGAAACAAATATCAACAGTTCCAAACATTTTAGTCGGTTAGGCAGTTAGGTACAGCAGTTTTGTATGGGTCAGCTGATTTTTTTCGCGTTTCCTGAGGTAGGCTCCATAGTGAAAGTTCTTCAGTTTGATTGTATGAGTTCACTGTTTCAGTATTTGCTAGGCTGTCACTTACACCCTGTATAAAAGCAGAATATTTTTTTCGATTTCGATGTTGGCCCTAGTGAACGTTTTTCAGTTTGATGATCAGAAACACCCTTTAAATATAGATGTATAGTAAGTACTAAATTGAATCGTATCCTACTAATAGAAACTTAACAAATTAGACTGGTCTACTAAATGCATCTTAATGTGAATACACCGGGGCAATAATCAATTAAATATTTAAGTGATCTCATGCAGGCAATTTTTTGCATGCAACGATTTTTTAAACTAGTATTTTGGGGATCCATACTTCGACGAGAAACCCCAGAGCGTCCAACAGTCCATCCCCAGAACGTCTGTCACAGTGTCATAATAATAACCATAACTTCTTTAGTTATGAACCGAACATGCATGTAATTATACAGGATATTTCATTTTTAAAAGTATGTTCTGAACCTCCATCAATATGAACAACTTTCTCTACAGGACTAACACCGAAATCACGAAAGAAAAAACTAGCTGTCCTAAGTATATGTGCAAATATTAGTCGAGTAGCTATTTATTTTCGATAGAACAGCAGTTTTTTTCACGGTTTCGATGTTGCCTCCGTAGTAAAAGTTCTTCAGTTTAATGGTGTGAAGCACCCTGTTCGATATGTAACGCATTTAATTTAATAAATTTTTATCTAGAGCTAGTAGGTTTTGTTTGTTGTTGAGCTAGGTTGTCCTGAAATTCAAGGCGACTTACCTATCTTTAACCAATATACATATTAATCTAGACTCAGAGTCGACGTACGAAAAAAACGAACGAACGAAGAGCGTGCGGGCTGACTGGCGGGGGCTACTACTAACTACCGTAGGTAGGTACCGTAAAACTGTATTTTTTTTAATGACAGCATCAAGGTAATATGAAATTGGAACCCTACACTATGCGCGGCCCGACACGCACTTGGCAAAATTTTATCCAACATCAACTTTATGACGCAGTTTAGGATCCTTTATTGGAAATCAATACTTAGGCTTCTACAAATTGAGTTTATTTTCCTTCATTTGTAAAGGATCATAGGGAAAACCGACATGATATGGAATGGACTTTAGAATCACGCGATATCATTGTTGTAAGTAATGAGATTAATTGCTTTGCGGTTTTGCAATAAACCATGTGTTTTTAATTCTTGTGTTCTACGTCATACATAAACTAACGCTTTTTACCTAGAGGGGTAGGCAGGGACTATAGATCTCCACTTTGGGCGGTTCTGACAAACTCGCTTGTTTCCTCTAGCTTTTTTTTATTATTAACTATGGGTTTGCTCTTGACCTCAATCCAGTCCTCAGGACGAAGATGGGGTCGAAGATGTAGCGAGCTTACCCAGAAGATGCCTATTCACTCGTACTTTAAAGGAATTCGGGTTGTAAGTACTCGGAAATACTGACGCAGGTAAGGCATTCCACTCCTTGGCTGTGCGCATTATAAAAGATTCAGAAAGGCGCTTGGTGCGGATAAGTGGGATGTCAACCAAGAAGGGGTGATATCCCGCGGTGCGTCTGGAAGTCCGACAGTAGAAAGGGGAAGGTGGGTTGAGCTCATGCAACTCTTGGGCACACTCACCGAAGTACAATCTAGTAGAAGACCGACAAGCAGGCGGAGGTGGGCTAGGCTATGAAGTTTGGTCCCCACCAGCTTACTGTCGCCAATGAGCCTCCTGGTTCTGCGTTCAACCGAGTCGAGTGCGGCAAGTTGATACTTGTCTGAGCCATCCCACAGGTGGCAGCAGTACTCTATACATGATCGGACTTGAGCTTTATACAATACTAAGAGCTGTCCAGGAGTGAAGTACCGCCTTGTTTAAGATGCCCAGCTTTTTGGCCGCAGTTTGATTCTTAGACTCGATGTCAGCGCCGAAGTTGAGTTTCGTGGTCGAGCTTATACCCAGAAGCCCAAGAATGTCGGAAACAGGGACAGATGTCCCCCGGAAAGTAGGAGTCAGATTAAACGGACTCCTTTTTGCGGTGAACAGACAAGCCTGTGTTTTGGTGGCGTTGAAGTTGTCTAAATTATTGTCACCCCACACTGGGAGACAAGACTTAAAGTCAGGTTTGCTGTCCGCGCGCTCCACCATGGCCTCCCTCTGCGAGCTCCATACATCTTGTCGTTCCCATTGATTTCGACTACTTTAAACCTGGAATTTTTTAATGACGTCCCTAATCGGGTCTCGGTACAGGCAGCAGCAATGAGTTATATACACTTTAGGCTACACACGACGTAGAACAAAAGTGTATACAACTTATTGCTGCTGACTGTACGTGCTCCTAGGTTTACCTCTAGCAATATTTCGACGGCGCCCGAGCGCCTTGCATACAAATGAAGTTTCGTCCTATTTTCAATATTAAACAATGTTGATGATTTTATTTAACACGATCTAGAAATTTATCTCTGAGATCTCTATTTTGACAGATTTCCGTTGAAGTATAATAATTTATCTGTTGAGAAAGCACAAGCGCATGCGATTGGTTTACTCTTGCTTTCAAGTGACATTGAAACTGGATTCGTTCCAAATATAGGAAAAATTTCGGTCACAAACAAGTTTACGCCGTGTAGGGGCAATGACTCGTGTGATATGAATATGCAAACAATATCTCTTTAGGTTAAGGGTTATGTAAATAAATAATGTTTTTTTGTTGTTAATAAAAATATAACTTTTATATCTCTTTTTTTTTTCTTTTATCTCTTTTATTACTACAACCTACATTAAAAAAACTCCTCCGGGTTGCACTCCGGGAGCGCCGGCAGAAGTGAAAACTTGAACATTTAACGTTGTGCATTTTTGATATTTTGGCAAGGTTAGGGAATAATTTCGCACGAATTGCTTTAATTAGCAGTATAAAAGTACATACTATCATTTATGTGGTAAGATACAATATTCATTTATTGCGCTATCGTACACAATGGCTACTTGACAACTAGTCAAATCAGCTACTCTTTATCGGACGTCAAAACATGCGCTTTGTATGAAGATTTGTACTAAATATTGAGTTGTGACGTCATCAACATTTTCATTACTTTTTATAGTTTATCTTGTTATTAAAAATAGTATTCAAGCTAAAAACTCAATGAAAATGGGAGTTTTGCGTTATTTTCTAACCCTTTTTTTATTGAGTAGATAAAAATAAAATATATTGAATGTAGTCAAATAAAACAGCAGGAACAGGCATACATTTTCGCCGCGCGGTAGAAAGAGAGGGGGATATGTCTGACCAATTTTCGATCAGATCAGGGCAGGGTGACATCACGGTCCTGACGCGAGTTTTAAATTTTTTTACCCATTCCAAAAAGTCCACAACGCCGCAAGTTTTCACTTCAAAAACAAAACCGTTTTGTAGATTAAGGCCGGTATTACAGAACGACACTCAAGTGGAGATCTCTTCTTGAGTATAGATAGAAAAGGATGCAAATACATACAACGTATACATGCATCCTTGTCTATCTATACTCAAGAAGTGATCTCCACTTGAGTGTCGTTTTGTAATACCGGCCTTAGCGTTCTGAAGTGCGATTTTTGAAAATCATACGAGCGAATTGGCAGTAGAAAAATGCATAATCTCCATAGTAATGTTGAAATTTTCGACTGCCAAGTCGCTCGTATGATTTTCTAAAATCGCACTTCGGTGTGCAGATTATTCAGGGTCCGTCCGTCAATTTGGTTTACCTGCATTTTTATTACTTTAAGCGGCCACTAACCTCGAAAAGGGACGAACCTTAAAGAAAGGGGAACGCCGGCTTTAGGCCCGGATAAGTGTACATCAAATAAGATTTATTCACTCATAATTTCTCGCACTATTTACTAATTACTAGAACTTCGTTATTAAATACGCTGACCAAATAGGATGCGTACTGAAGAAGGGCCAAATAAAATGTACCCGGAACCGACGAGCTTGTATGAAGATACTTATGGATGTTGAGGAGGCGAGAGATGTGTGTCAGAATCGTAGCATGTGGCGATCTGTTGCCTGTCTACCCCAGTAGTGGGACATAGGCGTGAGCATAAAGTATGTACTTCGTAATTGTTTTAATATCGAAGAAAAATACATTGTTTATCTATGACTTCTTTCTTTCTCAAAGTATAAAAAGCCTCCCAACCGGTCCCGGGATCATTATGAAATTGCAAACTACTTAATATTTATCATATTATGAATCCCGAAAACAGGTAAAACTACAAATAATTATGGTAATTTTGCACAGTAGAATTACAAACTACGGTTCTATAAACGTTTTCCATTGCCGCTGCGCTCCAAAACATGAATGGGGGGTAAAAACAGTCAGTTCAAAGTGGGATTGGGCCGGCCATGTCTATCAAATGCACCAGGAAAGGTGGGCAAGAATTGTCACGCCCTGGATCCCAGAAAACGTTCGACGGCATCCAGTTCGTCATAGGAAGAGGTGGCGGGACGATCTGGCCCTGTAACCCGGAGTTTTGACTTTCGATATATCTCGACCGTTTCGGTCCGAACTTCATTGTAATAGAGTTGACATTGGAACGAAAACGTTCACGCAATTGCGAAGTTCGAATGTACGGGTAGAGGCCATGGCTGCCCTGGATGCTTTCGAAGACGCGTGCCCAGAGCATGCCCAGGACAGAGATGGTTGAAGGAAAGGGGAGGCCTTTTCCCAGTAGTGGGATGACATGGGCTAGTAAAAAAAAACAGAAATTAGTGCTATAGTAAAATTCAGAAGTTTTGATGTATAAAACAGGAAATAAGAATTAGGTTAATAAAAATTAACAGAAATTAGTGCTAATAGTAAATTTATTCGGACATTTTGATATTAACACAGGAAATAATATTATAATAACGGGTTTTAACAAGGTTTCAACTGTAACATTATATTTATTTTTCTCAAACATGTTTGGAAATGTGAGCATTATTTTGACAACCTTCTTCGAGATAAATCGAAATTGCTGTACTGGCCAAGCCGGCAATGTTTGTATGAAAATCCATATCTGTCGTGTTTAGCGACCAAATAAATTACATACTAAACTCATATCTGTCGTGTAATTTAAAAATGGAACGATCTTTTTCTCCGAAACATGGCGACCGAGGAGGTAACTCATCAAAGGTTTTATTTAAATTTCGAACTGGCTTGCAAATAGAAAGCTGTTTATTGAAAAAAAAAAATTGTTGTTCGTTGTTCGTCATTGATTTTGATAAAAAGAGTTTTAATTTTCGCGAATTATTTGAGAAAATTTACTGTTTTAATTTCCGCGCATAATTTGAGAAAAGTACTATACAAGCCTTGGCCACAACTAGGCATTGATGGACTTACGTACGTGTGCCTCGGCTTCGCCTCGGCCCACATTAACACGTTCGTCCATCAATGCCTCTGTTGCTGGCCGCTGCGCTGCAGTAATGTACTATTATTTTACCATAATTATGAAGGTCTGATCTTCATAGAGAGACATGACAGACATGCTTACTATAATTATATAGACGGTATTTTAAGTAATTACCAAATGAATTAATATAAATGCACATAATTACTATTGTATTTTTGTGTCTGGACTCTGGTGTGAATAAAATGTATTTCGTTATTCGTTCTTTATTTTGCATAAATTCAGGTAACGACTCAAGTTATAAAAGTTCATCCAAAAGGGTTCGAACCTTTTTGTATGAAGTAGCATAGGTACCTACCGTCTGAGATTTTCGACCGTGAGATATTTTAATTTGAAAATTATACAACGTGTTAATGAATTAGCGCAAAACCTCATACACCCCAACTGATTTATAACAAAATAATTACATTGAAACAATAATTTCATTATTTTTATAGTTAAAATTTAAAGTTATTCGCACTTTAAGTTTTGAGGCAAAAATGATTTGTTATCATTTCAGCACTGAAAGAAAGCGCTAACATACTCATGGATACATTTTAATAATCTTGTTTTGGTAGTTAGTAGGGTGAGTGTGCCCGTGCGGTGGGTTGACATCGGGTTCGGAAAATTTAAAATTTTACAAACAAATTATTTAACATTTTGAAGAAAATTACCTATGTTGAAACCATGATAATTCGATTCTGCTCTCGATTCTAAACAAACTACTTTCTAGTTTTGCGTTAATTCATTAACACGTTGTATACATATTTTTTAATTCTCGCACTGAAATACCTCAGATTAGAAATAATTTAAGACATGTTTTCAAAGAATATTTGTTGTTTGTATACATTTTTCCTGGCGATTAGCGTACATATATATCATAGGTACATGGTACACGAAAACGTACTTTTCCGACGGTAGGTAGGTATGCAAATGAGGTTCAATGCTCTTTTGTCTTACAAACAAAAATGTCACTTTAAAATTGTAATCTACAGGGTATTAGGGTCGACAGGTCCATAAAGGTGATTTTACTCTGAACAACTAAAGCGATCCACAAATTCCACTTTTTATACAAACATTTAGCTGATTGCATTTAGTATGGAAAGCTTTTTTGCTAATTTCCTAAAGACTTTTTAGGGGAATTTGTTCAGTATCATGGAGAGCCTATGTCGAAAAATAATTTTAGCGAAACGGACGTGTGATAGCTTATATTACTGCCAGATGCGAGAGAAAGAGATGGGGCGGCGCGCGCGCCTGGAACGAATCAAGCGAAAAAACAAACTTTATTTAATTGTGATTGTACTATTTATGTTAGTTCAATTCTGCTCTAATCAAAACTTAGATAATAGCAATCTCTTTTTTTTAAATCAAGTCTGATGTTTCTATTATTCACCGTTTAGCAGTTACAAGCGTTTATAGACAAAAACGGAGGCTACTTTGGCTTGGTTTTCTATCGAGAAAATTTGTCTTAATCGTTTTTTGGCTCTAATCAAAACTTCAATTATATGTTCAATTTACACATATCCGCAAATCATACTCCTACTGTTAGTACTTCATGATATATGGAGCTTTGAAGAATCCTATTTTTTTTACATAGCCCCTTAATAGTAACATTGGACTAGGCAACACCCGTATCACTGGAGTCAAACAAAATAGTGGTACCTAATTTAAAAACCATAAAATTAAGATTAAGGGCCTATTTATATCGACGGCCCGGTAGCACAGTCGGTAGCGAACCTTCCTGCTGTGCCGAGGGTCGCGGGTTCGAATCCCGTAAGGGACAAATATTTGTATGATGAATAGAATATTTGTACCCGAGTCATGGATGTTTGTATCTATATATGTATTCTATATCGACTATATCGCTGTCTAGTCATCGTAATACCAGTCCAGGCTAGATTCTGGTACTTTAAATGTGACTAGATAATTTGTGTGACATTGTCCAAGTTATTTATTTATTTATTATTTATTTATTTATTTATTTAAGTTTCTAAATAAGTTTTTGATAACTTATTTGACAGATCGCTTGTATATAAGAACAACAAAATTAGCTGAAACTATTTTAAGGGGATGATCAGACCATCAAACTGAACAAATTTATCTATGGGACCAATATCGAAATCAAGAAAAAAAATCAGCCAAACATAACTCGACTGTAATGTATGGGACTGTTTTTTTTTCGCGATCACGATATTGGTCCCATAGAGAAAGTTGTTCAGTTTGATGGTCTGATTATCTCCATAAATTAGTTTCAGCTAATTTTGTTAGATTTCAGTAACAATTATAGCGTAACGAATTAGTACACCTACAATGATCGTAAGTAGATTGAACTCCCAAAGTTCAATGTTACAATACCTACTTAGTCGGAAAGATTTTTTATCATTATCGAGAACTAAAATCCTATACCTACTCAAACAGATACTTTTTTACTGAATTTACAAATCTTTCACATCATTCCTGTACTAAAATATTTTCGATATATTAATCCTTTTTACTACATTCACGGCTATCCCAATCAACCACCTGATAAACTTCATTTCCTTCTTCATATAATGCATACACAAGGAGCGACAAATTAATTAGTCGCTCTGCTTTATGCTTCCGGGTACATTATTTTGACATTAAATTAAATTAAATTAAAAATTGTTTATTACCTTACCTTTTCTAGTAGGTATATCACTATTTTTTTTTCGACGTATTATACGGAGTAGCTATAACATAAATTGCACTCGTCCATCTGTCATTCATTCAATTCCACATAATTCAACCATTCTTTATTCTTGTTTATCGGTATTAATCTACACTAATATTATAAAGAGGAAAGATTTGTTCCCCTTTTTTGTATGTTTGTATGTTTGTAATGAATAGGCTCAAAAAGTACTGGGCCGATTTAAAAAATTCTTTCACCATTAGAAAGCTGCATTCACCCTGAGTAACATAGGCTATATTTATTGCTAGAAAAGATTAGACGTCCACCCGTTCGAAGCCGGGACGGGCCGCTAGTCTACTATAAAATAAAAGAAATCGTACACAACACGTAAACACAGACCTTGAAATCGAAATGCAATTTCCTACACTTAATATACAAAGTATTATTCCGTGAACCGCTCGAGCTACGTAATTGGAAACAAACCGCATCCACGCGCCGTTTACATCAACGTTCTGATCCTTAAATACAAAACGAAACAAGTTCCGCGGCCAGTCGGCATCATGTCGTCTAAAGCACCTTACACTTACCACATACTCCTCGTTTCCGTCGCCATCATCTCCGGTTTCATAATAAGGCAACCACTAACGTTGCACCCTCACACGAAGAGATCTCTGGGCTATCCACGTGACTCTCTCCTCAACTTCACTGAGCTAACAACGAGGTACGGATATGCGACGGAAGAGCACACTGCTGTCACCGATGACGGATACCTTTTGAAAATCTTCAGGGTTCAAGGGAAGAACTGTGAGAAGAAGAAGCCGCCCGTTGTCCTGATGCATGGTCTTCTGCAGAGTGCCGATGTATGGCTGGATGCTGGTCCAGGAGCTGCGCTTGCTTACCTCCTCGCTGACGACTGCCACGATCTCTGGGTCGGCAATCAACGCGGCAACTATTACTCCCGAACTCATCTCAACCTCGATCCTGACAGAGATTCCAAGTTCTGGCATTTCTCCGTAGACGAGATAGGACTTTATGATATACCAGCTACGATTGATTACGTGTTAAAGAAAACTGGAGCCGAGAAAGTGAACTACATTGGTTATTCTCAGGGTTCCGGGACTTACTTCATCATGTGTTCGGAGAGACCTGGTTATTGTGATAAAGCGAATGTGTTGATCGGTCTAGCTCCAGCCGCAAGGCAGACTCATACAAAATCTGTTCCTTATAGAATGTTAATGGAAACAATTGATACAACGAGGTATATTTTAAGCTTCACCGGCATCCAAGAAGTGTTTTCCAAAGGGGCTTTTAGCCAGGAGTTCATGGGATTCATGTGTCAATTACCGATGATGTCTAACGGACTTTGTAATACCATTGAGGCTTTATTCGATTCTAATCATCCTGGATCAATAACTAATGAAACAACAAGAGTGTTGTTCAGTCATTTTCCAGCGGGAACTTCTGTCCAAAACTTAGCTCGTTACGGCCAGAGTATGAAAAGTCGGAAATTTGAGAAGTTTAACTATGGAAAGGCTGAAAATATGAAGGTTTATAACAGTGAGATTCCTCCGGAATATAACCTCAGTGCTGTGACTGTGCCAGTTATGATTTTGTATGGGAAGAATGACCATTTGGTTGATCCTAAAGACGTCAGATGGCTGTTGAGGAGGTTGCCGAATGTGTTGGAAGCCCAGGAAGTGAAAGATCCGCTATGGAACCATTTGGATGTGCCATACAGCCAGTACGCCAGTGAACTTATTTACCCAAAGATTAGTGAATATTTAAATAAATTTAGTAAGTAGATTCTTCTGTGTTTCTTTGTGAATTCTCTAAATCTAAAGTGACAGGTGGTAATTAGTGAAAAGTGTTGGATTTTTTTCGCTCAAGTAGGTACGAATTTTCTAGCGTGTCATGTACTTTCAGAAACATCACGACCGTCAATACGTTTCGGGTCGGTCAGAAACATTGCTACAACTACCTACTTTAAGTTATAGCCTATCCCACTGGTGGGCAAAATGCCACCTCTCAGGAATATCGACGAATGATGAAAACATGTTTTTGATGTAGGTACTAGCAAAGTTACTATTTTAATATAAATGTATTTATGTAATACTAGAGTTATCCCGCGACTTCGTCCGCACAAATTATATACCAGATTTTAAGTCAGATTATAAGCTATCAAACAAAAAAGTTTCAACAAAATCGGTTCAGTAGTTTTTGCGTGATGTTCGATCAAACAAACAAACACACAAACAAACAGACAAAAAAACAGACAGACAAAAGATTCAAAAATTGGTGATTTGGAATCAGGGACACCTAAGAACCATATCGTAACTTTTTTTTTTATATCTTCAATGTACAGAACAGGCACACTTCTGTTGTAGTTTTATAATATTTATAAGATGTATAAGGAAGAAGAAATAGTAGCATCTAAAAAAGATAAAATATAATATTTGACATTCAGTAGCAGGAAATGGAATATTCATGGAAGAAATCTATATATGGGTGTTTAATGTCCATTCTAGCTTTGATCTTTAACACTAACTACATAATTCAATGACTAGGAAAAATGTATCTATATTATATTCCAATATAATAGTCATTCAACTAACCTTAAAACAGAAAATACTATGGTTAGTCATACATTTTCTATAATTTTGATAATAGATAAAAGAAAATTGGAGAGTTGACTACATAAAATACCTATATTTTAGTTTTAGCTGCTCAGTAAATAAACCGTTAGCAAATAACGCTAAACTCACATTTTCAGTAATTCTGTTGCTTGAATGCTATTTTTAATAACTGGATAAACTATAATAAAACCGGTCAAGTGCGAGTCGGGCTACTCGCGCACCGAGGGTTCCGTACCACACCACCACAGAACACAACATTATTAAATTAGAAAAAAATTTTTTTTTGTCCGGGAGTCTTTCCGAGAACCTTTAGCGCGAGACCGACTCACACTTGGCCGGTTTTTAGTATTTGCTGTTATTCTGTAGAGTTTGCACTATAATCACACTAAGTTTGACGCTTGTATGTATTACCGTTTCTACGATAGAGCGTGAAGAAGAAACGTTGATAAAAACTAGTGTCTCGTTGAGAACCCCCCTTAATTTTTTACTTTTTGACATTTTTAGTAATTTTTTACAAATCCGCCGTAGTAACGCATAATCTGAGAAACTTTCAACTATGTAGCTATTACGGTTCAAAAGTTACAGCCCTAAATAGGTAGGACAGACGGACGGACAGACGGACGGACAGACGGACGGACGGACGGACGGACAACGTAGGCTTAGTAATAGGGTCCCGTTTTTACCCTTTGGGTACGGAACCCTAAAAAGTATGAAAACGACGACGAAAAAAAATGACGTCACTCTCCAAATTTCAGTACAATATTTCATACAAAGCACGCGTTTTGACGTTCGATAAAGAGTTGTTAATTTGACTGTTTGTAATTTTTGATTTGAAGAGATTTATACAGTTTTGTATAGAACAACAGATTTTTTCGCGATTTCTATAATTTGTTTAGTTTGACAGTTTGTGGTCATCTTTAAAAAATCGTCAGTATATTAAAAACTCTGTATTAAATTCATACTAAAATAGATTAGTTACAATGATTTTTTTTAATTTCGCTTTCGATGTCTATGTTTTTAATCTAGAATTAAACATTTTAACGGGTTCTTACCGCGTTTTGGTATTTATGAGTTCCGCCGATATTTCGGCAATGTTACAACTGCCAAAAATACCAAAACGCGGTAAGAACCCGTTAAAATGTGTAATTCTAGATTAGCTAATAACCGCGTAACTCTCAAAAACTGTTTATGTTTTTGTTTACATGTTAAGACAATGGTATTGAAGTAATTATAGTATATCTTTGTCATGTTTGCGGTCTATAACCACACATTTACTGTTCACTTGTGCGTTGCAAATAATAACACGTTTAATATCGTCACGCTTCGACGAATAGGGGACGAGCAATGTTGAAACTGGTCACCGGGGTCTGTTACCCCCGGTCTATTATTACCTAGTATGCAACTAGTTCTACTAGTTTTGTTCGATGGCACCTAGGTAGAGAGAGATATGCCTAGATAGTTTTAAAAACGGCTTTTTGCCGAGGCTACTGACGGCTGGAAACCGGGTTTACGTCCGTTCGTTAGTTACGTACGACTTCTATTCGAGAGAAGTTTGAAAGTAGCACTTTTAATGCAAAAATTGCAGAGCAATTGCACAGCATAATGATTCTTCTTCTTCTCGTGTGGAATCGTCACGTCTTCTTCAAATCGTCAGTTTCCAGTATCTTGCCACCTCTGTCGCACTGGCTGATGCGCTCATTAGGTCCTCCTCTCCACATTGTGGTCCACCTGTACAGACTGTTAGGTGCGGGGTAGTTTGTTGTAATCCGCATTGACATAAAGTGTTGCTGTTTTGGGGGATAATTCCCCATTTTAAGAGATTATCCTTGGTCCTACCCACTCCAACCCGCAGACGGTTCAAGGCTTTCCACACAGGCCATTCCTCCTTCCCTCCGGGTGGTAGTGTTTCAGCTGGTTTGACGAAATTGGGAAGATGTGTTGTTTGTTCCCTCCAATGTCGCATTCGAAACTCTTCCGCTGTTTTTCCGTCCAAGGTCCTGTTTGTGGCGAAGCTTTTGCGTGACTTAAGTCGAGGTTTGACTGGGGCATGGTTGTGCATCGGATGGCGGGCATCGTTTTCCTGTGTCCAGCGTTCCTTAGCTGCAGCAGCTTCCCTGCGAATTCGAGGAAATGCTATTCCGGACAGCAAATAGAGTTTTTCGACAGGGGTAGGTTTCAAGCACCCCGTTATCAAACGGCAGGTCTCGTATAATGATTAAAGTCATTACAGTACGGCAACGGATTTACTTGCGCAGGGAAGCGGGCGGCGCGGCGGGGGTCGCATCCCGAACTCTGTATGAAGAGGTTGGTATTGTCTTGCATATATATAAAATATCTGCGCATGACAGCGGAAGTACACGAGCGCGGCGGCATCGCCTGCCATCAAGAGCGTTGCCATACTGTGAGGCTTACTGCGGTAATAGATTATCGTGGATTTTTTTTTTTTTTTTTTTTTTTATTCACAAAGGGCTCCATGAGCCGGTTATACCAGTGTGGCAAAATACGGTCAGGTAAATAAAATAATACGCATTCGATAGAAGATATAAATGATCATTATGCTCTTGCCCATTTCCCATTATTTCGAGTCGGCGCAATATGTCATCTTCTTCCATTTATCTCTCGGCTGGCGTAATAATCGCGTGCAAGTATCCGGGCAGGAAGTGCAAGATATGAGATGGGCCAGAGTCGAATAGTTCCTGCACCCGCTTGCGCAAGCTTATAACCCCGCGTAACCCCGCTGTACATTTGACAGTTCTATAAAGTAAACTAGTAACAATACCTTTACATACGAGTCGATGTACAGCAGGGTTGCCTAAACTTGAAAGCTAATAAGGATGAGAAGCAACAGCTCATTTACTCCTACAGTCTGATTCGTCGATGAAACTCCATTTAGAGGTTCTCTTCGCTCTTTCCTGTCGACCTGGGTTTGAAGCCTATTTAAAGACCTCCAAATCGGCCTGGACAGTTCATGACGACTTTCCAAGGGGGGGGGGGGGGAACAAATGGGTAGGCCGGCGCCGGAGTTAGAACCAGCCAGTTTTGGCGACAGTTCATGAACATCCCAAATGGCACATGTAGCATTATAAGAGACCACTTTTGGTGTAACTCGGAACTTGTTGCATTAATTAACACTTAATAGGGTTCAACTGAGAAATTAGAGCTGCTTATTACGCTTTAGTCTTTATAATAGCATTATAAGAGCAGGAACGGATACTATTGTAACGGGATCAGAGTTAGAGCAGCTGTCAAAAATGCCTTCTTACAGCCTATATCGCATTGGTTGCTTAAGAGTATAATAGGGGCAGTAAAATATGATTATTGCTGTATAAAGGTGTAGAATTATACCACTGTAATGCTAGCATCTTAAAAGAGTCAATGTGAACTACTGTACAGCCAATAGAGTTAAAGTGGTGTACACGTAGAGTGATTTAACGCTTAAAGTTCTATATTGGTTCACCTCAACTCTGTTATTCAGCCTCTTTTTCAAAGCTGCTTAAAGGTGTTATATTAGCACTCGTGAACACCAAAGGTATTCCGAGATACTCTTGTAACTCAGAAATACAGCATTTGGCAGTAAAATGGCTACAGAAAATACCACTATATTGCTTTAGTCTGCATAATGGCGTTTAAGTAGTTCACATGAATGGCTTAAGCGTTGATGTGAACCATAATAACACTAATATAAGCCGACAGGCTGCATATTGGTTCACTTGAACTCTTATTTACTGCAATAAGCGTTATAGAGGAACCGGTGTGTACTCTTGTACAGCCATAGTCGTTAATTCAGGATTATAAGAGTTCACATAGGTTTCTTAAGAAAGCGCCATTTTGTTATAACTTTATAACCTAATAAACCATATGAGAAATAAAATTATGGTGTTGTTTATGTTTTACTAATGATTTCTGCTTTTATTAACACGTAAAACACATATTTATTATAATATAAAATAAAACTTTGTATGATTTAATGTAAATCAGACAAAAAAAATGTACACATATATTTTGACGTGTAATTATTTTCACAATATTTCTAATTAAAAACGAAATATTTCCGAGGCGCGTAAAAAATTTGCTATAAAACCATATTAACATTCACAATGAACTTGCATTACCAAATGTTTTCACAGGTTAATATTATAAAAGTGTACTTAACTAGGTTATCACAAATTCTCAATAAAACTTCACTTCACGCCATTAATAACCAACACTCACGGAATTTAAAGAATTTAACTCTACTAATAACATAAATTCAGGTTTTTATGTACACACTCTGCTGAATGCTGATGCTAGAAGTATAATGTAGAACCTCAAGCGTTATTAAGGTATACCAGTAACCCCAATATAATGGCTTAGTCTGTATAACAGGACACTTGTACTCTGTTAAGCAGCTGATATAATGCCTTGTGGCCCATTATAATTCCAATATAGAACCTTAGGCTGTATAACTTGTGCCCAAATAAGAGTTATATCGGTGTTAACAGCGCTGTTAACACCATTGTAACACCATCTTATACAGCCTTTAGTTTCCGTGTACACCAAAAGTGGTCTCTTATAATGCTACATGTGCCATTTGGGATAACAACGATCGTATAAAGGTCAGGTTTACAGCCATCTATAGCCCCGGCATAAACACCGTCTCAAGGTCCGGGTTCAAATACGCGCGTCATATCAATGAGTTTTTCTAGCTTATGAACGTAATACCGATTGTTCTTATGTGATCAAGGAAAACATCATGGAATCGTGGATGCCTGCGTTTTGCTGTTAAAAGTTTGATTTGTGAAAATGTATAGGATTAGTTTATGCTGCGCGCTCCTTATGAACGAAGTCTGGTTATATTTTCAATACTAACAAATTAAAGTAAATTACATTTTCACCTCACAAGCTCGGAAAGATTGTGTTTATCATTCGAAATCTGAGTGCAAAAGTCTATTTTATCCGCTAGCGTGGAAAGAGTTTTTAAAATTCGAATCTTTTTATTCAATAAAGAATAACAGCCTACACAAGTTTTTTTTCATGCTTTTTACGTGCTGGCCAGTGCGATTATTCTAAAAATGAGGTTGGCGCATTGAAATTTTCCTCGCTGTAGTGAGGTGAAAAGTTGTGTGTTGCGCTCGGCAGCAAAGTTATTCTGCGTCTCGTACCTTTGAAACCCTCGCGACGCTCAGGATTCTATATTTGAACGCTTCGCTCGTGGTTCAATCCTAGAATCCTTCGCTTGCTCAGGTTTCAATACAAGTACTCGCGCCAAAAAGCAACTTTGCAGCCTTGCATAACAAATAACTATTTTACGGCACGATTTAGAAACCAATATCTGTGCATTGCATTTATTAGATTTCCGTTAAAATATGTAGTTTCAATCAGTTTCAATGCTAGGACTAATTTAAGAATTGTATGAAAAAGTTTGAGCCATGATAACTTTGAAACATATTTTTTAATTATTTATTCACTTCAAGAAGGGGGACACACATTTATAAATTAACAAAATAATTATCTAAACTAGATCTTAACTAATTTATACAAGTATACTTACTTTGAAACTATATATTTTAACTTTGATTTTAACGGAAATCTGACAAATGTAAAGCACAGATAGGTATTGGTTTCTAAATCATGTCTAATTTTCATTGACTTTAAGGGGTTAGTATTGTTAATATTACCAGACTTCGTTTGTTATGGAGCGCGCAGCAGCAAAAACGATATAAGGCAAGGTGTTCTCTAGCTATCACACTGGGGCAAGTTCGGGCACACTGCTAGTCACATGTGGACTACTACTTATATAGTCAGTTATGAAACTTTAACCAAGCATCTAATCGTCAGACAGAACAACTTTCACTATAGGACTTCGATCTCGCAATTAAATATTAGCTGTTCCATGCAAAACTGGTAGTATCATCTACTCGTTACAAATGTATGAAACAGCTGATTTTTCTTTTGCGATTTCGTTCTGACCCCATCGTGTAAGTTGTTCAGGTTGACGAGTAGCGTATGGTTGAAAGTTTTCGACTATCTAAACATTTGAAGACTTTTGTAGTACCTAGTAGATCTCTTTTTTTATATTAAGTTCGGCTGTGACAATAATAGCAGTGGTAGTTGGTCTGACCAACTACCGTATACTGATGTCACAGACCATTTTGTCTTAAATATGTTTATTGTTTTGTGTTTTTTTTTTTAAGTCTTTTTATGTCCTGACTGTGTAATACATTGTTTTTGTAATGTAAGACAAATAAAGAAATTCTATTCTATTCTATTCTATTCTATTCTATTCATTTATCCTGCATGAAGAGTCGTCTCTGGGTCATCTCAATACTCTATCTGTCTCTCTTTATTTTTATTTATCGTTTGCTATTTTATTTTGTAGGCACAAATAATCGAAGTTTATTGAAGGAATATTATACTTATACAACGTGTTAATGAATTAGCGCAAATCCTCATACACCCCAACTGATTTATAACAAAATAATTAGATTGCAACAATAATTTAATTATTTTGATACCTAAAATTGAAAGTTATTCGCTTTTTAAGTTTTGAGTCAAAAATGATTTGTTATCATTTCAGCAATGAATGAAAGCGCTAACGTACTTATGGATACATTTTAATAATCCTGTTTTGGTAGTAAGTAGGGTGAGTGTGCTCGTGCCGTGGGTTGACATCGGGCTCAGTATTTTACAAAAAAAAAATTACCTATGTTGAAACCATGATAATTCGATTCTGCTCTCGATTCTAAACAAACTACCTACTTTCTAGTTTTGCGTTAATTCAGTTGGATTATTACCGTTGGCGCGCTCCATACAAACGAGTTGTGATTATATTTTGGATATTAAATTATAATCGTTTCTATGAAACAGTTTGTCTACCTACCTATATTTTGGACATGAATCGAATGTATGAAGCGCTAACGGTAATAAAAAATCCTCATAACTTATGTTACCAAAAACTGACTTCAGAAATAAAATTACTAAACAATATATATTTGATTATGAGATCAAAACAATAAACTTATCTTTATCACTTTTCATACAAATCGGTCGCGTCAGTTTTCGAGTTTGAAAATAACTAGTTGTATCTAGCAATTGACGCACGTGAGTTTATTTAAATTTTATTCTGATTCCGAATCTTGCGCAAAAAAATAAAATAAGTAATTAAAATGTGTCTGCAGACAAAAACAACTTTGTGTCTCTTTAAAAAAACTATAGGTACCTACCTAATTGAAAAACAACACGGCAAATAGTTTTAGCTAATTATTTAATTTTTATTATGTAATAGTAATAAAATCGGTCAAGTGCGAGTCAGGCTACTCGCGCTCCGAGGGTTCCGTACCACACCACCACAGGACACAACATTATTAACTTAGAAAAAAAACTTTTTTGTCCGGGACCTTTAGCGCGAGACCGACTCACACTTGGCCGGTTTTTAGTATTTGTTGTTATTTTGTACAGTTTGCTCTATAATCACACTAAGTTTGACGCTTGTAAGTATTACCGTTTTTACTATAGAGCGTGAAGAAAAAACGTTGATAAAAACTAGTTTCTTGTTGAAAACCCCCCTTTATTTTTAACTTTCTGCCATTTTTATTATTTGTTAACAAATCCGCCGCAATAACGCATAATCTGAGAAAATTTCAACTATCTAGCTATAACGGTTCAAAAGTTACAGCCCTAAATAGGTAGGACAGACGGATGGACGGATGGACGGACGGACAGACGGACAGACCTACAGACGGACAGACGGACGGACGGACGGACGGACGGACGGACGGACGGACAACGTAGGCTTAGTAATAGGGTCCCGTTTTCACCCTTTGGGTACGGAACCCTAAAAACCAGTTTCTAGTTTGAAGGTCCTTTCCACCCTGTAAAGTTGGACCAAGAGTTTTTTTGAAAGTCACACGTTCAAATCAGCAGAAGAAAATTTCAAAATTACTACGAAGATTATGCATCATATCAGTCGATCATGATTTTAATCGTGTGACTTTCAAAATCTCACTCCAAGCTTCAAATAAACTATGTCCAAGCATCACGGAAAAAATACTGACCCGATTCGGATGGAATCTAGAGAAAAACTAGAGCTTTTCTTGGCGTAACATTTAGTTTTTGGGTTTTCGTATGGAACCCTTTGGGTAACTAAAGGGTGCCAGCGGGACCGTAGTACCTACTAAGTCTACGCTATCTGTCTGTCCGTCCGACCTAGCTCTAAAGGCCTTTATCTTTTGATAGGTAAAGATTGTGAAACGCAATAAAGCAAGTATTGAACTGAAATTTTCACAAAATATAAAAAAAATAGTTAAGAGGGGGTCATACCTATTTTGTCTGTTTTCGAACCGATTTTTGAGAACCAAATTATTACATTTAATATATATAGTTCACATAACAGTGTAGATACGTTCTTTCTGCAGGGCATCTAACCGTTGAAAACACGATTCTATTAAATTTTCTCGATAGAAAAGAGGAGCAAAGTAAGCTCGATTTCAGATTTATAACCAGTTTTACAAGAATCACACTACACCATTTCTTCTGAATATACCATCATTTGAAAGGTAAATAATTATAGCAGGGCTTCTAACCGATGGATTTTTCCCCAAACATCCAAGAGAAAAGATATTGATGAAAAATGCGTTTTTTTGCGATCTTGCTTTCAATTGAAGCGGGATGGCTAATTGCGAAAGTTTGCTTGTTAGAAAGAGAGGCTTGTTCTACTAATACCCAGCCTTAAGAGGTGTCCATATGATACTAAAAACGTGTTTTTATTTTCATTCAAGGTTTGTTTTTGCTCTATCGTAAAAACTGCAGTACATATTATAAGCAACAAACAAGCATTGTGTGTATAGAGCATACTTTATAGTAAAACAACAAATATTAATCAAATCAAATCAAATCATTTATTTCAGATAGGTAAGTACATCCATATTTATGTTAGTATTTCTTAAAAACTATATTAGTAGGTACACAGAAACAGTAACAGTTTTATTTTACATTAAACATAGCGGGTCTGGACCCCATGTTAATAACCAGCCAAGTATGGGTCGGGCTCGTGCTAAGGATCTCGGAGATATATATTTTTTGGGTATCTAAATAATTTACGTTGATACGGAACCCTCGGTTCGACTCGCACTGGTCCAGTTTTTTATTCCATTACAATCGGCTCTCTCAATCAAAAGTAATACCAAATTATTTTTTTGCGGCATCATTGCTGCGTGTACGAAGTCGCGGCCACTTAAGTTAAATAAGTTCAGGTTTTAAACGAACAAGTCAAGTTCAAGGTTAAAATGTTGCGTGTAACTAATTAGTGATGATAATATATTCGCCCGCGTCAAATGGGACCACTCGGTACGGTTTGTTGACGTTGCTTGACATAATTACATAACTTAGTTGGTCCCAAGTGTCAAATGGTCCCGGGAGATGCATCTGCACGCGGGGTCACGCTTGCACCTATATTCCCAGAGAGGGTTAATATTTAAGCTACCTTTTTTCCGCGGCTTCGTCCGTGTGGACATTAGAGGATAACTCGAGACAACAAAAAGAGGGGTGTAGGGAGGGAGGCATCGTAGTATAAGAGATAAGTGTACTTTTTGCAACCATCAGCAGCAAGGCTGATTCAGTGTTTATGGGGTGTAGAGCGTCTCTGTGATGGGGATGGACTAGGTCTGCCTGCATAGCTCCAGTCGGTTTAGGAGTTACTGATATTTAAGGTCTGTAAAAAATTTACGATCAGTTGCACGGCTGATTGTATGTTATTGTTGTAGTAGATATGCACTGTTGCTGCAGGCAGACCTGGTCCATCCCCATCACAGAGAAGCTCTACACCCCATAAACACTGAACCAGCCTTGCTGCTGATGGTTGCAAAAAGTACACTTATCTCTTGGAATATCGTAGCGTAGCTCCCAAACGACCCAAGGAAAATGTAAGCTATATAGCAGCTGCACAGTAGCCGCATAAAGGAAATTTCCTTTATGCAGCTACTGAACCAGCCTTGCTGCTGATGGTTGCAAAAAGTACACTTATCTCTCGGAATATCCTAGCGTAGCTCCCAAACGACCCAAGGAAAACGTAAGCTATATAGCAGCTGTACAGTAGCCGCATAAAGGAAATTTCCTTTATGCAGCTTCTGAACCAGCCTTGCTGCTGATGGTTGCAAAAAGTACACTTATCTCTCGGAATATCGTAGCGTAGCTCCCAAACGACCCAAGGAAAACGTAGCTAAGCCTAAGGAGTAGCTGCATAAAGAAAATTTCCTTTATGCAGCTACTGGCAGCTACTGTGCAGCTGCTATATAGCTTGCGTGTTCCTTGAGGAGTGGACCGATATCGATGCGGTATTTTGCGATCCAAAGCTAATTATTGCGAAAGTGTTCTTAGCTATGTTTCATGAAAATCGGGTTAGTAGTCATGCTTTGAAGGATCTCAAGTAAAATCACACCTGAAATCATCGAGTTTTCGTAGTCGGTATAATATAATTTTTTACAAAACGGAGTAGGTACTAATTTATAAAATTAAATTGTAATTTACCACTAATAGATGTATTTTTGTGACATTTTATAACGTGTGATGGATTAGACTTTGTACGAATGTTTGTAAGAAACCGTAATAGGGATAAATTAAATACGTTAGTTAGAGTATTGTATGCAAGCTATATGTATACAGGGTGAACTTGATATCATAAGCATCCTTTTAAAACAAGAGTCTTCATGAAGACTCTAGTTTAAAAGAATGCTAATTATATAAATTTCACCCTGTATACCGGATGATTTTTTTTACCGTTCCGCAACTTTCAGGGGTATGTAGTTCAACGAGAAATCGCAAAAAAATTGCTGTTCCATACAAAATTGCAAACCTATACGAGCCAAATGTATGGGACAGCTTATTTTTTTTCGTTATTTCGATGTTGGTCCCATAGAGAAAGTTGTTCAGTTAGATGGTCTGGTCATCCCCTTAAAAAAGTGTCAGCGTATTAAATGGCTGTACATTCTCGTGCGAGACTGTCCGAGTCACTTTATTTGTACATTGACGTTTTAGTTAACGGATTCCAGTAACAATGACTTTATAGACGATTCGATGTACAGCGGCCTCGGCCGATCGGTCGATATTGTATTGTACAGCCGCTAAATAGTGACATAAAATTCGATCTCAAATAATGTTCTCTAATAACAACCAATCTCAGCATTCGATAAAGAAAAACACAAATAGAAATAATTATATTCCTACTCAAACAACATTAATCGTAAGAATGATAGTTTTATTTGTGTAAACTAGAGTAGAGAGTGATTATCACGTGCCTAGTGAAGTGACTATAATTATTGTCCGTGTCATTATTCTGAACGACTATTTATTTATGAATCCTGATTTGGGAATATAAATAATATAAATAAATCTATATATTATATAAATTGATATCATTGGCATCCTTTTAAACTAAGAGTCTAACCATCAAACTGAACAACTTTTACTATGGGAGCAAACCGATCGGATCAACTAAAAAATCAGCTGTCCCATACTAAACCGTAGTGCCTACTCGACTCAAAAAGGATGCCAATGATATAAATTTCACCCTGTATATAAAAGAAAGTCGGGTTTGTTCGAAGACTTATAACACGAGAACGGCTAGACCGATTTTCATGGTTTTTACTTTGTTGTATTTGTCTCCGTCCCGAATAACAGAATAACTATTAAAAACATTTGAAAATTGAAGAAAATAATCGAACATGTAATCTGATTTCTTATTTACTGCCCGAGGTTAGTACACTATTTTTCTCCCCGACGGAGGCGAACAGTAGCAACTTCGTTTAGCGCAGAGCCGGACAAAAGTTGACACTTTCCGCCCGGGGAGGGGTGAAAAGTTCTTTATTTTAGACATTAACTAGTTAAACTTAAATAATTATGTTAGTACACGATCCAATGCTTAATAAAGCTACTGTCACAGTATCTACTGGAGACAATGTTCAGGATGCTGTTGGTGCTGGCGCGAGCCCTCTGCAGCGCGGCGGCACGGCACAGCGTTTGCGGAGCGCAGTGGGAAACCCATCGATATGAGCGTCCGCGAACATGCCAGACGCACTGCAGAAGCGCGGGAGCCCCAGCAGCATCCTGAAGGTGTTATTATATTGGGTGCGCAGGGCCTTTCGGCGGTTTTGGACCACAAATAAAAATGACTACTTCTTTAAATGACCACTTCTAAAAACGACCACTTAGATAAATGACCATTTCTGCAAATGACCATTTCGTTAAATGACCACTTCTATAAAGTAACCACTTCGTTAAATGACCATTTCTTGAAATGACCTCTTCTCGCCCACTGCCACTTGAGTTTGGCCACTGAGCTATTTTGGTTTTTTCACTTTGTGCTTGCAGCACGGCTAGCACGCCATCCACGACAAAGCGTTTAAACGAGAAAAACGTCATGCGCGCTCTTTCTGGCATACGTAAAATAATAAATACATTTTTTTGCTTTGCGCCAAATTGCCTTATTATAATGATAAAAGCACCCGGTTATTTTGCAACTTGGGAAAACTATCCTGATAGCGTTCATAACCGCAGTTTCAAAATCACACTTAAATTTTAAAAGGATGCTAATGATATCAATTTCACCCTGTATATATAAAAAGAAAGTCGGGCATTACCTATTCATAATTATGAGTCGGATTTGTTCGAACACTTATAACACGAGAACGGCTGAACCGATTTTCGTGGTTTTTGAATTGTTGTATTAATTGTCTCTGTCTTGAATAGCAGAATAACTAGACTAGGTGTAGGGTAGGTGCAGGGTTGATATAGCGTAGGTGTAGGGTAAAAACCGAAAGCTTTGCTTAAAAAATTAATAATATTTGAAATTAATTATACTTTTCCTTACACCCTGTATAAAATGAATGACAGTGATAATGACCATAATCTTTCTTTGAAACATGGAGATTCATAGTAAAAAGTATTTTATCCGTTCAACTGTATATAGAAATCGTTTTCGAATGGCGCAGTGTAAGCGAAACGAGCTAGTTAGCATACAACTTCAACTCCAAAAGAAGGTATAAGAAAAGTGGACATTTCAAGAACTGGTCATTTAAAGAAGTGGTAATTTAAGGAAGTGGTCATTTGTAGAAGTGGTCATTTAACTAACTGGTAATTTGTAGAAGTGGACATTTAAAGAAGTAGTCATTTTTATTTGTGGTCCAAAACCGCCGAAAGGGCGCAGGGCCCTTAGAGATCCCTGGCGATATGCAGTCCACAGACTACAGGTGTACATGGATGTGCAGTACGCTCTAAACAGTGTTATTTGTCCTTGAGCTGAGCAATGCCTGAATCTGTGGACTATCATATTGGCCCTGACCGCAAGCGCCCTGCGTTCCCTTTCTATAAGGTCTAACAAAATTAGCTGAAACTATTTTAAGGGAATGATCAGACCATCAAACTGAACAACTTTCTCTATGGGACCAATATCGAAATCGCGAAAAAAAAACAGCTGCCCCATACGAAACTGCAAACATCACTCGACCGAAACGTATGAGAAAGCACTTTTTTTTTCGCGATTTAGTTAGAGTTTACACAGGCATGTCAAACATGCGGGCCCGCACTGCTCTTTCCTGCGGCCCGATCCAGTTTTAAGAACAGCTTCCTGATGCGGCCCGAGAGTGTGCAGATTTTTACAAATACTCAAGTAGCCAGATTTTCGGCGAGCGTGTCATATTATGATTGTAATACCACTGTTTAATAGTTTAATAGTTTATTAGGTACACCAACAACACATTCACAAATTTGAGTTAAAGTTTTAAGAAATACACGAGCAATCAGGTCTTATGAATACATCAAAATCAACTCAAATCAAATAATTTATTGCATCACTTAAAGGTATACACAGCTTACTGTTTTGAATCATGATGTGATAAATTTCGAGCTCGATTCGCTCGCTCACCTTTTTTGCATGATATGCAGGGCACAGTTAAGGGTCCCGAAAACTTAATAAGTGGTACCTGCTGCAGAAAAAGGATTTTATCAAATTCATTTGAAAGTCTCAAACACCCTCTTAATCTTTCTTTGCCCTACCTGAAATTCAGTTCTACCTACAGCCCTGATTTAGATACGGTTTGGAAGTTGATTTCTTAAAATTTCTGCAGATAGTATTACCCCCTATCCGAAATGAACAACATATTTAGAGCAAAAGAGACATTTATAACGACACAAACGATTTCCTATAATTGATACAATTTCTCTAAGTTCTTTGCAGCCCATGATTCTACTATCATTATGAATGTGGCCCACCAATGACTTTGAGTTTGACATGCCTGCCTTACATCCTAGTAATACTTAAGGGGGTGGTTAAGACCATCAAAAAAATCAGCTGTGCCATACATTTTAGTCGAGTCACTGCAGTTGTGTATGGGACAGCTGTTTTATTTTATTTTTTCTCGATGTTGGCTCCATAGTGAAAGTTATTCGGTTAGATGGTCTGAAACACCCCCTTAAGTATTACTAGGGTGTTTTATTACACCCTGTATATCTGCATAATCCTGCAAGCTCTCTCTGTCACGATATCCTAGATACATAAAACGTGATAAAATTTTTAGAGGAGTCCCATTCAAAGCTAAGACAGGTATAGGTATATGTCTGAAGGACGTTTTTTACCAGCCTTAAATAACATAATTATTAACTTTTAGTTGTATTATATTTCAAGCCTTGTCTAGATGCATACACCTCACAAACACTAGTTTAAAAAACTAGTTAATATTACAAGAAACTAGTTTTTGTTTTATCGTAAAATCGGTAGAATACAAGCGTCAAACTTGGTGTGATTGTAGTGCTAAAAACCGGCTGAGTGTGAGTTGGGTATTCGCTAAAGAAAAAACAAAAAAATATATTGTAACAGTCTGTTTTTTTCACGTTTCCTAAGAGTGGCTCCATATCGTGAAAGTTGTTCAGTTTGATGGTCTGAATTCACCGTTTCATTATTTGCCAGGCTTTCACTTACACTCTGTATTGTATACCTCAAGAAACGCGCAAAAAAATCTGCTGTCCCATACATTTTAGTCGGGTAGGTACAGCAGTTTTGTATGGGACAGTTGATTTTTTTTCGCGTCTCCTGAGGTAGGCTCCATTAGTGAAAGTTGTTCAGTTTGATGGGCTGATTTCACCATTTCAGTATTTTCTAGGCTGTTACTTACACCCTAGTTGTAGTGTAGAGTCAGTTTTATTTTCAAAGAACTTTACATTATAAAATTTTAAAGTAATTGATTTTTACAATTTCAATTTCAATTTATTTATTTGTGAATCACAGGTTATAAAGATACATGAACGTTAGCACTGCATTTCAGCCAGTGTCAAGTAGTTTGTGGGAGTATCAATCCCAATATCAAAAATTGTTTTTTGAGCAAAAACACAGTTGAGAGATGAAGGACCCTCGTGGCAAGATCAAACGAGAACCGCACGAACCACACGCGCACAAGTAACCGCGCGCTGCAAAACTTGCAAAGTTACTCTTCAAAGTATACTCAATAGCTGAGAGGCAATGTCACCAAGTAGGCAAGGTTCAAGTTTATCATGATGATAGCTGGCTGACCTTTCTCCGAAAATACAACGCAAAAGAAATGTTTTCCTTTATTTGCAGCCTTAACCTTTCCAAAAATGTTTATTATGGTCATAATGATATCAAGCAGTGTTTGAGTCCAAATTCAGAGTTATAAGGTGCATAATAACAGTAACTTTTTAGATAAAAAGAATCAAATTTCGTTGAATAACTTGCAATTTTGCTATTTTCAGTGCCATACAAACGATAAAAACTTTTTTCTGCAAATGTCAAGTAGTTTTATGTTTAATTCTGTTTAATCTCATGTATTGTTTTATGGCCAAGAACAAAATGAGAGCTTCACAAAATGGCAGAGCTACTAGTCCGAGATCCGACCGTAAAATTATGCACCTATTTCATAAGCGAACGAAATGTTATTCTAGTGTACCTATGTTTACACAGGGGTTAATTCAACGCCGCCAAGTTGCCTAGAAACTTACATTACAACTTTTTCCACCTGTTTGTTAGGGAAGAAAATGAGGTGCCATATTGGAAGGAGACTGATCTAAAGTACTGGAAAAACTAGGGTTGCCATCTCTCAGTCTGCCGTAACTATTAGGTTGCCGGATTCAAAAATGACTTCTTTGAACCTGGCAACCCTATAGTTACGGCAGATTGAGAGGCGGCAATCCTAGTTTTTCCAGTACTTTAGATCAGTCTCCTAGAATCACATTTCGTTCGCCTATGAAATAGGTGCATAATTTTACGGTCGGATCTCGGTCGATACGTGCAAGCTGGAGAGAAGAAGATACGCGGCGACGGTCGCAACCGCCCACCGTAAGACTTAAAAACTAACATTATTACTTTATTGATATTTAATCTTCAATCACTATTATAACACTACTAGTACTAGATACTAGATAGGCTGAAAGTCACCCAGAAGGCAATGGCCTGTGCTCGGAGTTTCCCTGCCAGATCGAATCGGAAATGAAGAGATACGCTGATCTTCTTCTTATCGTGTGGGCAGAACCCTGGTGTCTCAGTGTTTTCAGACCACCTTACGGCCTCTGACTGTTATGTAACGACTGCTACCACCAGAGATAGTAGCCGGGACCAACGGCATAACGTGCCATCCGAAGCACGGAATCATTTTTCTTTTCAGACAATCAGGTGATTCAGCCTGCAATGTCTTAACCAACTGGGGAAAAACGCACAAAGTCTCATATCACTAGGTGTCCCCCATGGGAATCGAACCCAAGACCTCCGTGACGAAAGTCAATGCTCTTACCATTAGACCACGGAGGCACTTACAGATACATTGATGAACCAGAGTAACTGACATAGCCCAAAGAATTGCTAAACTAACGTGGCAGTGGGCGGGGCACATTGCTCGCAGAACCGATGGCGATGGGGTCGAAAAGTTCTCCAGTGGCGAGCGCGTACCGGAAAGCGCAGCGTGGGTAGGCCCCACAAAAGGTGGACCGACGACATGGTGCAGGCAACGGGAACCCATTGGATGAGGGCAGCTACGTTACGTCTAGTTATTTATTGTATAAAACTATTCAATTTCTCGAATAAAAATAGTGTTCATCACTTTTTCTTTCAGACTTCGTAGTATTTTTCTACACAAAAACATAAGCACAGCGACACTTAGGTACTTTTGGAAATCGCTAATGTGATAACTTGGTAAGATAAGGTTAAGGCTATTCTACCGTTGGCGCGCTCCATACAAACGTAGTATGGTGATATTTTCAATACTATCCAATTAAAGACAATGAAATTTTTCAAAAACAATCTAGTAACTAATTTCTATGTCGGTATGAAGTCAGATTTTCGATAAAATTTATAGTTTTAAAGTTACAGTGCCACAAATATTTCCATACAAATCTTAAATTAATCCTAGCATTGAAACTGTATATTTTAACGAAAATCTGACTTCATACCGACATAGAGATTAGTTACTTGATTGTTTTTGAAAAATTTCATTGACTTTAATTAGATAGTATTGAAAATATCACCATACTACGTTTGTATGGAGCGCGCCAACGGTAGAATAGCCTTAAGGAGAGGGCGATTATGCGTCGACTACAAAAATGTTTTTGTCAACTAATCGACAACTGTCAATTGGTAGGTCGTCTGATATATGAACTACTTACTTATTTATGTTGATTCATTCAAGCCGGAAACGATAAACGTATAAAGTTTAACATGTATGTCTTATGTTTGGGTTCAATTATAAACACATTAAAAAAAAATACCCGATAGGCAACTTAAATGATATGGATTTTTTGTCAGAGGATATACTAACTTGCCAGATAAAAAGTTAAGCAAGTCCTCTATAAAATAAAATAAAGATATGAATGACCAAAATGTCTGGTATTGACAATGCTACACTATGTAATTTAACATTGTATTTGTAATTGTACTTTGTATATTTAGTTTATTTTGCTTTGTAATTTACAAGATGTGTGTTGTAGAGTTTCTGGCCGCATATTCTTTACAACAGAAAACCTTCCGACGCGGTGGTAGAGTCATAAAAATTACGTCAGAAATCAGAAAGCTATCTATGTGATAAGTGAACGAGTTTGGTCAAATCCTAGGACCACCGTAATACAGGATACATTTTTAATCAGTGCGGAAACTTTAAACAAGCATTCAATTCGTCAAACTGAACAACTTTCATATCGAACTACCGAAAAAATCTGTTGTTCTTCTGTATCCATGGAACAACTGATTTTTTCTCGCGATTTCGACCAGTTGTTGTTTCCGCATTGAATAAAAATTTATCCTGTATGTACCTAGTTAAAGTTTTGAGATTGTAGATAGGTTATAAAGCCCATAAACGAACAAAAAAGTTACACGTTTTGCCATATAATTGTTTATCGCTCTGTTCAAGGACGAATGGATTGAAAACTCGTATAAGTACTGCTTACAGTTTTTAAAACAAAAATAAACATTTGCGTGTCAATTAAGAGCATGGAGGGTTCCGTAGTAAACTTGCTAAAATAAACTAAGTAACGCAAATTACGTTAGCTAACTTCATTTGGTAGACACACGTTAACTTCATTTCGTGGACATCACATTGTGACATTGTGACTGTTACACATTGTGTTTAGAATTATTTTATTTTATTCTATTCAGTTCTATTGTCAAAGTGTACCAAGACTCTCGCAACGTGTTTTTAGCATAGCCATAATGCTCACGATTATACTCCCCGAGGAGGTAGTCAGAGACATTCTGAAAATTCAGAACATCCACGTTTTATTAGTAGTACCGAAACTCTGTCCATTGTGACGGGGAGTGAGCCCGTCGCCACTTGTAAGTTGTAATAAACAATGGGTAGTGTAGGGTTTGCTAAATAAGTACACATTTACTGTTGCTCACTAGGCAGGTAGTATATGCGGAGCGCGCACGTCCGCACCCGACAAAGGCTGGCAGGCAACTGCCCCCACTACGCGTTCGCACAGACACTACATCCCTTCTTTATTTTAATTTAATTTAAGATGTATTTTGTAACAGTACACTTAATATCAAAACTATAAGCAATACAGGTACATATGAATATAATTATTATTATAAAGTCAGTAGTACTACAGCTTGCATTTATTTTATATTTTCTTAATATTTTATATATTTCTATATGAATCTACCACCGCTTCGGAAGGTGCTTCGCTTGGGAGAAGAAACGGCGCAAGAAACTCCACTATGCACATCGCTATAACATAACAATATAATGTGTTATGATTGATAATCTTTGATTATTAAAGGTTACATTTCTTACTGCTTAATTTCATTTCATTAATAGTTAATAAAAGCTTTCCAGTACCCATAGTACTCTGTGCCAATACTGAGCCCAGTAGGCATTTACATTCAACTTTAGCTTACTACTCTAGAGTCTAGACTATCCCTTTCCTTTTTATAATATTTCAAGATTTTAACTACAATTTGTATTATTACAACATTTAGTTTTATTGCGTAAAATTTAAAGTCTAGTCCCACTTTATATGACACAATATTAATTTTGTAACTTAATTACATTAAATTAATAAATCTTAATTTATTTTTCCTCTTGACCTGTGAACTGTGATCGTTATTTCAGGAGTGAGGGTTGGTTAAGCAAACAGCAAGATAAGATTGACAAATCGCGATCAACTTCCATTCCAAGTAATTTTAAAACTTTGTGGTAGGATAGTACAGTTTATATACTTTTGTCACGTTTGTTAAGTTTGGATTTAAGTTTACTTTTGTTAGGTACTTATATAAAATCCAACTAAGTTTAACCGTACGTAGAACAATTTAAAAATATAATTTTTTAGGTTTTATTAAACCAACGTGAGATTGCACATTGTTACTAGAAAAGGTGTACTGTTGAACTACAAAAGTATTAGCAAGACTACTCCTGATTTCTAATTAGGCATATGCCTTATTCAATTTTTACTTCAATAGGTAATTGGATTTGATCACAAAACATTTTCATTAAGTATCACTTATACCTTGATTTATTCTCTGGCTAAAATATAAACATTTTCTTTTGGACAATATTGGTGGTGCTCTTAAATTGAAAAGAGTGGCCATTCGTAAATAATTTGTTACTCAAAAAAACTTTGATTATGTCTTCGTAAAATATCGTTGTCCATGGCACTTAGCGTCAAAATCAATTTCAGTGTGATACGCTCCTTGTACCTGTGGACAGATTTCGAGTAGTATATTATTATTGTCTAGATAGCTATAATGCTTGCCTCATGTTTCCAGTTTCTGCAATGAACTTTATGGAATAATAACAAAAGGTGTTCAAAAGAAACCTAGTATAGGTACAGGACTATTGCATATAATTGTATGTCTTGTGTGTTGAATTTCGTTGCAAATTTAGAATTAAGTGTTTAGTCTATGTTTTCGCTGTTTATCATTGCATTTTAGTACATAAAGACTGTGACTATTGGGTCACGGTACTTAAATTGGTACATATGTTCCATTTGACAGCATAAAATATAGCTCTAGTATTTGCCAACATTCCATATATCTTTATCATTTCTTATTTATTTATTTTATTTTTATGTCCAATATATATTTATTCTAGACATTTAATAGCCCATAGTTTTAGTTTTACATTGAGTTTTTTGCCTATGGCTCATTTAGGATTATTTGAACCCGAAAGTCTCTGCTTGTTAATTGTCCAGTTTTGACTAATTTTCATGGCCTGTATTAGTTTCGATACTATAAACATAGTTTTTTTATTTTTATTTGGTCCTTTGCATTTCGTGTATCATGATGACACTTTTAAGTAGGTATGAATGGTCGTATAATGTCCGGCTTAGAATAGCACCAAACATAATATTAATGTCGTAAAAGGAGACTAAGCAATCCCCTCAGGCTTCGTCAATATCTCGGATGTGCACCGGATGCTCGAATAATGTTTTAATGTCACATTAATATATGC